>CM060981.1:307544495-308794495 GCA_030765065.1 Deroplatys truncata
AGACACAGACACACACAGACAGACACACAGACACACACACACACAGACAGACACACACAGACAGACACACACAGACACACACAGACAGACACACACAGACACACACACAGACAGACACACACAGACACACACACAGACACACACACAGACAGACACACACAGACACACACAGACACACACAGACAGACACACACAGACACACAGACAGACACACACACAGACACACAGACACAGACACACAGACAGACACACAGACAGATACACACAGACACACACAGACACACACACAGACACACACACACAGACACACACACAGACACACAGACACACACAGACAGACACACACAGACACATAGACAGACACACACACAGACACACACACACAGACACACAGACACACACAGACACACACGGACATGTTTCCAAAAATGCTTTTTTTGGATTCAGGGGATCTCAAAACATATATTTCAGGTGAAATCTCGGTATCGAATTTTTGAGTGGAATACAATACTTCCCCTACTTACTGTACATAGTAGGGAAAGTAAAAATGGCTTTAATAATTTCCATTAAAATATAAATTTTGCTGAGTGGTGTATAAATTCCGTTTGAATCAGTCTTTATTCTTACTTAATTTTGTATAAAGTGAATATATATGCTGCAACCAGTCAAATTATAACAAAAAACATTTTGATGTGTTACATTCACATGATTTCTCTACCCACTAAGGTTTATTCTTATATAGCTTCTGCAAATCATTCTTACAAAAGCTTACTTTTCTGTCTACCTCGTGTTGATTGAGATAAAGTTTTCCAGAAATAGTTACATAACACATTTCATTGTTGGTAGAAGAGGGATACAGGAAACTAAATCCATAGTCAGATGTTTAAAAACAGGTTGCTATATGCTGGTTTAGAGATTTCGCATTCCGTCCATGACATCGAGAGAAGTGAATAGTGACAGCACTAAAAAAATGACAAAAGTATTGAAAGATTCTAAGTAGTAGTAATGGATATCTTGGAAATGGCTGATGCCACACAAAAGTTTATTGGAAGTAAATTATGCATTTTAAAGAGATCTAGATTGTTTGCATAGTAAACTCTTATGGTTAACCTGTTATACAAAATTGTTTCTGAATAAAGAGAGAGGGCTTCACGGGCTATTAGCAGATAATTCACAAAGGCATTAGCATCAAAATTTACAAAATTTAGATGTTTCTTCAGAAAGATGCTTTTAGCCACGGCCATTTTCCTCTCAAAAGTGTTGTGTTCCTGTTTGTCATCTTCGAGTTGAAACTGAGGGTGACTGCAGTGGTTATGGGGTCTTGGAAAGTATTAATCATCACATTGATAACATCACTGATGAGATGGAAATTAACAGGTTAATGTTGGCAGGTCTGATTTCAGCATGCTTCAACGTTTATTGGTGCCAAACTACATAAATTGATAAAGGCATTTTAGTTATATTATTATTATTATTATTATTATTATTATTATTATTATTATTATTATTATTATTATTATTATTATTATTATTATTATTATTTGAAAAATTATGTTTTTGTAAGTTCACTGTATAGCCCTTTCAGAGCACATCCAAATGTAAGATTATAACTTTTCCTAATTTCGGATTAAATATTAATTTATTTGCTTTTTACCTCAATGTTATTTAAATATACTTAATATGGTAAATAGTCCAGTAAGAATACCACAGTTTGCAATAGTTCCTTGCATAAGAATCAGTGAAAATGCTTAACTAAGACATATATTATTTGGAGCTAAAAAGTAATGTTTTGTCACCTTTGAGAATTGCAGTCCTAACATGTACATTTTATTTGTCATGCAAATGTCTTAAATGTGTAGTATTTTAATCAACATTCTTAGAGCCATTTTAAAGAAACTAAAAGATATTGAATGTTTTCCATTTAAAAGATAATTTGGGGTGGGGGAATTTTCTTCAAAATCTTTGTCGTATCTTTAGAAGGTACTAGATGTAAATGCCAAGTTTGTTGTTTATTGAATATTTTGTTTTGAGTTATGTTGCTCACACAGACTCTTACAGCGGCCTTTATTTATAAAAATGCTTTGTTTAGATTCAGGGGGCCACAAAAGATGCATTTCTGGTAGAATCTCTGGGTGGTAGAGAAAGCAAAAAACTAAAGTATGTGGATATATTTGTTCAGGTGTCAGTGTCTATGGAGGAGAGGAAGTACTGGTTCCCTGGTCAGGCGATGCCTGCATCAGTTAAAGCAGAGACCGGCGCACTCGTGTGTCTTGTAGGAGGCCATGCTGGATCTGAGGGAAAAGGAACAGTGGGAGTGTATGGACCAAGACACATGTAAGTAAAAAACCCACAAACGCATGCTTTTTGTTGCATAATATGCACTTTATTTTATTCACAAATTAAGAAAATATTAAACTGTCAAAACAAACATTTTTTATGCAGGGCCTGGGTTCTGAAAACATGTCATGTTTTGATTATTATATAAAGAGTTTTATATTACTGAAATGTTACATAGGATTCTAAGTGCAGGGGGACTTAGCACTTCGACCTAAGCAGATATTTTGTACCTATGCCCCCCCCCCCCAAGGAGGGAAGGATGAGGTGATATGAAACAGAGGATGGCCAGAAAGGAGGCGGGGTCCATTTCCAGATTTTAAACTCCCCAGTTGGGCACTGGAGCAGCTGGACCCTCTTCCCACATGTGAGCCTTACACATCCCCAGGCCAGATGATCCCCAATACGGGGAACAAAGGTTTCCACAGAGCATCCTTTTTCTTTGCTATGTGCACACAGAGACCTCCTGCCAACACTTGGAAAACCCTGAAAGAAACCAGGTGGATGAAAGGTGCAGTGAAATGACAATGGAGCTGAAATGGAAGGACAGCAAATTTGGGTGAATGAATGATGCTTCCCAGCATTTGTCTAGCAGCCCAGAGAAACCCCCCCCCCCCAAAAACAACCCATGGGTCAGGAAGGTTGGCCGCATGATCGAACCCAGGACCTCCCAAATGCAGGCCACAGACGACGCCACCTCAGCCTAATGGCATTTTACATAAAGATAACCTTTAAAACTGAGAAATAACAGGAACCTTGTATATTGTTTGTTCACATTCTTGGTAAAAAACACATTTCTATTTAATGCTTCGTCTGGAAAGGGTTGTTTGTGCATGGCTATTGTTTCAGGGGAGAAGGTGTCATTACAATTATTCAATCATGTCCCAAACTAGGGAAGAGACAGGTCAGTTTTCTTTTTTTCTGTGTTAATGAGCGTGTGCAATCAGGTTCCTATTATCATAGGCTCTCAAGTCCTCTTCATTTGCAATGAATTTTGTATAAACTCTTCCTCTCTCTCTGTTTACCCTCACCATTGTTAGGGCTTACTCCCTCCAGGACCTACGAGCGGGTGCCTAGGGTCAGACACTTGTCGAGGAGCACAGACTGTGGATCAAGGAGAACTGCCAGGATGGGTGATCAGCCCGAGGCCTGGTAGGAGATGCTTCAAAATTAAATTAAATTGAGCTTTATATATGGATGCTCTTTAACTGCTATGGTTCTTAGCATCCCATTCTATACTGGGCATGAAAGACTGGTAATTTTGCTCAGAGACCTCTTTATAAGGCTTGAGGTTCTTTCAAGTGCCGTAAAGCCAACGGCTTTACTTCCCTTCCGAAGAAAGCCATGCTAAGGATTTTTACGCCTGAAAAAAATCCATTGCCCTCCGCGACCTGGGGAACTAGAGGCTAGCATGGCAACCACTACACCACACAGGATGACAACACCTGCTTCTAAAATAATTTTCTTTCTTTTCAGATTCTTCAAGCAAGAACATGGAACAAATATATATTTTCAGTTAATTTTTAAATTATCTTATCATTGTTCTTATACCTATTTCTCCCACTTGTATAGACGTTGTATCCAAGAATAAACTAATTAATAACTTTCTGTGCGATAACTTTAGTAAATTAAACAAATCTCAGAGTTTTAAGTCATTTTTTGTATTCATGTCATTTTTTAAACATTCTGGGTCATCAAAATCCAGGCCCTGGTCATCACAAAAGTATTGAGACACAGAACATTGGCCACCCCTAGGGAATGCATTGTTACTGAGTCGCTGGTGTTGTAATCATAGCAGTGTTGCATATTCACTTTCCTGCATTTTGCGTGTTAAGTCTGGAAGTGTGAATGCCCTTCCAACTGCATGTTGTTGTGATTACCTTGTACAATTTCAAATGTGCCTTAAATTAGTGTTTGAGAGCAGCATTTCTCCTTCAAGTGCTGCTGTGTTCCACAGGTTTGATAAATTTAAGAGGTGGCGGCAATCTCTTAAGAAAAGGCAGATCAACAACAGTAGTAGCTGAGAAGGAACATTGTTAAGGAAAGATCCAAAACGTGAGCTGCCAACCTTCATGAGCACCTACATTTAAAAAGGAATTTCTTGAATATGTGTGCCTCACAACACAGAGGACTCTTGTTTTACAGGTGATAACCAATCACCCATCAAAGTCAAGGAGTTTGGGAAAGAAAATGGCTGCTTCTTTCTTCTCCACTAGTGGTTACATGACAACAATTGTGCCCAAAAATCAGAGAACTGCTACTGCAAAATGGTACAAGATGTTTGCCTTCTGAAAATCCGAGAACAGTCTGTAAAGACAGGACCAAGAGGGATTTTTTTTGCACCATGACAGTGCATCAGCTCAAACTGCTAATATCGCCCTCCATGGTCTAGGGGTACCATGCTGCCTCTAGTTCCCAAGATCGTGAGTTCAAATCCAGTAGAAGGTGATGGATTTTTTCGGGTGTAAAAATCCTTAGCAAGGCTTCCTTCAGTAGGAAAGTAAACCGGGTGGTCCTGTGTTGTAGATTTACAGCACATAGAAGAACCCCAAACCTGATAAAGAGGCTCTGAGCAAAATTTCCAGTCTTTCACGTCCAATATATAATGGGATGCTAAGAAATGTAGCAGTTAAAGGGCATCCATAAATAAAACTTAATTTAATTTAATTTTTCAAACTGCCAATGTAACAATAGGGTTTCTGCAAGGAAATGAGACATCCACCCTATAGTCCAGACCTGGCTCCATGTGATTTCTTCCTGTTTCCTTCTGTGAAGAACTGACTTTGAGGTCACCGACTTTCTAGTAGCAAAGAAGCAGTTGCAGTATATGATGAGAAGTTACCTGCAGTACAGAAACCGAAAGGCTTGGATGATATTTGATATTATGACAAAAACTCTTCTTAAACCATAACAAACTTTATTTCTTATGCAAAATGTGTGAGAAGCCTTGCTTCTCAATTCAGTTTGCTTTCCCGAATCTCCTGTACTCAAAGCCTGCATCCATATCTTGGCCGACTGTATCATACAAGTTTGGCAACAATATTTATTTATTGCCGCTTTGATATCAGTAATACAGACTGAATAGTCAATGATTAACACAAAATATAATATTTCACAGAATAGAACACTGCATTCTGTGCCAGAGGGAATACTTTGAGAAACTTAACATTTCTAAAAAAATTCATTATTTGTTGTCTTGATACTTATATAGTACCCCTTGTAACTAAGTTAACCATGAGCTCATAGGAAATAATCATTTGCTCCCTCTTCAGCTTTCCCGTGCATACATATATGTGTGGGGGGAGGGGAGAAGATTTTCAGAGTTTACACTGACTATATACAAAATGTCAACAACTTTGGTTAACATATCACTAGTTTGAGTTCATAAAAGTTTTATAAATTACATATTTCCAAAATATGTTCTGACGTTGTTTGAATTTCTCCAAATTTTAAGCAGCACACTTTGAGATGTTAAGTCATTGTTCTTTCATTTCTTGTGAACTCATGAAAAGATCTTTCAGCTGTTGTCTCATTGCACTGTAAATGTACATTAACATAGTATTATGTGATTTAAACCATTTCTGGACAATATTAAAAAAATAACATGTTATATTATTATTACTTACATTTAGTTACCAAAATGAAGCACAGTTGAAAACAGATACATGATTATTAAATATCGGATTTTTAAAGCATTTTACATAAAATATCTGGGAAAATTCAAATATGCAAAGAGAAATATTTCAGAAATGGTTAATGCAATGAAGATGACTGAATATTACAACTTAGGGATGATAAGACAGAGGAAAGTGATTAAGGAAAAGGAAGAATTGAATGACAAAGATATTCAAGAAAGTAAGGAAAAATGATGTTACATAGGAAAAGTTAAATATAAGTGTAGAACTTTAAATGTTTATATACAGGCTCCTTTATATACAATAACCAGCAGTTTGCTTATGTTACTAATAGTAAAACTGCATATATTACTTCTCTACTACATACTTAAAGTAGAGGAAGTATTGTATTGCACCCAAAAAAATAATTTTTAGAAATAAGGCTGTGTGTGCGTCCATGTAGCATAAAACTCAAAAATGAAAAATTGGATAAATACCACACTTGATATTGTAATGTGTGGTTTACAGTAATTAATTACACTATATAGTCGCAGGCTAGATCTTATTAATTACCTTGATTATAGGTCTACAATGACTAGGACATGGGATAAGGTAGTGACAGGTTTTTGTTAATAACTGTGCAGTATAATTTCAGTCTTTGTGTAACTATATTTACTTCAAATTTTTTTAAAATGCTTCTCTATTTTGTATCAAATACAATTGTTTAAAGCATTTATTTAACACAACTGAATATACATATTGAATTTAACTTAGCTAACATCAACCATTCATATAAACTCTAAAATTTGTTCATAGAGAAGATTCATTTTAAAGTTGGCATGTGCAGTGTTACTATTATTTAATTCATTCCCTTTTTCTCTTTGCCTTAATCTTCTTCCTACCCAGATGTGTAGGAAGATATAACTTAATATACAGATGTTTAAATACCACTCAATGAATTCTGCATTGACTTTAGGAGCTTTTTGCCTAGGGCTCTATGTTCCTCATTTTCTGATGTTTTCTTTGGCTTATGTGAGAAAAATTCTTTGTAGTGAACTGTAGCATCACATGAAAATAAGCCTTATTATAAACATTATGACGTACTTTTACTGTAAAATGCATCAATTAGTTTAGTTTTAGTAGCATGAATAACTATATCATTTGGCCATTTTGAAATGTTTCAGAAGGAGAAGAGGCTCAGGATCAAGGGAATTGGATTTTGCATCAGCAGGAATGGCATTTTTCCAAAAGAGATGTGTAAAAAGGAAAGGCCCAGGTTCCGAGTCCACCATACGCCTGTACAGACAAGGGGGTACCACATCCGGTATTGTGACGTTTGATCAACATCAGAGTGTAGTGGGCAGCACAACAATTGATCAGCTCTGGCTTTGGAAGTGCTTCAACTACAGGTACTTGAGGCTCATGCACTGGGCCACAGTTTACAAAAACAATACTGCTGCATACAATCTGTACTCAAAAAAGTAGGCCAGTTTTCTAAAGTAATTTTATGTGCCGGTATTACATTTTTATTTGATGTTTCTGCACTTTTGTAGCCAAACAAACAGATGTTCAACAGCAGTGTGGTTAGCACCAATTTCTCCATCAAAACCTTGTTACTTTATCTCATTCTAGAGTTGCAATCCAAGCAGTAGCATTATCTCAGCATTCAAAAATAGAAAATTTCTCTGTTTGGTTAAACAGATACAAAATTTAAAAAAGAACATAGTGCTCCAATGGATTCCCCCACATTATGGATTGAGTAACAATGAGAAAGCAGACATCTTAGTGAAACAGGGATCAAAATTCAAATAAAAGTGTAACCCAAAAGAACTACTGAAATCAGTTAAACATATCATTAAGAAGAAAATCAATAATGATTATAACTTTGAATTAAATACAAATATACTAAATTCCAAAGAAGAAAAATTGATAAAAAGCCTGAAACAAATACCTGAAACAATTGAATGGGAGTTCCCAAGAATTCAAAGTGGATGAGTTTACGCTAAACTGAGGTACTGTCAACCTTGCAAAGGGAATTAATAGTTTCAAGGCATAGTAAATCAAATCTTCTTTTGAAACAACCCAAGTTGATTGAATCATGTCCCAGTGCTATTGTATTTAGTGGGAAGTTGTGTAGTAAAAACAATTAAAAAGTTTGGAATACTTAATGTAAACACTAAAAGAATTCCAAATAAATGCACACATGGAACATAATAGCCTGTGCATAACCAAGGATTATTTGCTTTAAACTCAACAGTAGACATGCTCAAGATAATGAGTGTATTGCCAACATACCAGCTGCAGTTAACACCAAATACATATCTTTACCATGCATATATTTTAGGAGCAGTTGCTGGTATTGATGTCAACTGAACAAATAGAATGTCACCAAAAGTAACCAGAGAGCACTATAAGAGATGAAATATGCCAAAGTTCGCTTTTAGTGACATTCCAGTATCTTCCGTTCCCTATACCTCAGAAAACAGCTGTCTTGATGTTTAGACTTACCACTGAACATGACCGCCTCTGTAAGTACCTACACAGAATTGGATTGCTACCATCTCCAGATTGTCTGATATGTAATAAGGAAGAAGAAATGAATATGATCACTTATTAATCTGTGAAAGGCTTAAATCATATCCAGACTTGACCTCAAAATATTGGGAAGCAAGAAGAAGAATGGCTTTGTTGCTAAATCCTGAGCATTAGACACACACATGAAATAGTAATTTATTGTATAAGAAATTGAAATAATATTTTAATATAGAGTGAAAATTTTAACTCCTGAGACTTGCCAAGATTGAAAGTTTTTATACAATTTTAAATATACAGACAGTGCCAAAAAATGTTTCTACACTTTGACAGGAGATATCTATTTAATGTATTTCAAAGTTAGACAGAAAACCAACATTAATATGTAGTATGATGTTCTGTGACTCACATACACTATGCTAGCGTTGCTATGCAACAGGTAAATCAACAATGAACAAATGAAGTCAAGATCATCATATGATGTCTGTAAACAGATGTGACTCACATACATTATTCTAGCATTGCTATGCAACAGGTAAATCAACAATGAACAAATGAAGTCAAGATTATCATATGATGTTTGTAAACAGATGTGATTCACATACATTATGCTAGCATTGCTATGCAACAGGAAAATCAACAATGAACAAATGAAGTCAAGATTATCATATGATGTCTGTAAACAGATGTGACTCACATACATTATTCTAGCATTGCTATGCAACAGGTAAATCAACAATGAACAAATGAAGTCAAGATTATCATGTGATGTTTGTAAACAGATGTGACTCACATACATTATGCTAGTGTTGCTATGCAACAGGTAAATCAACAATGAACAAATGAAGTCAAGATTATCATGTGATGTTTGTAAACAGATGTGACTCACATACATTATGCTAGCATTGCTACGCAACAGGTAAATCAACAATGAACAAATGAAGTCAAGATTATCATGTGATGTTTGTAAACAGATGAGACTCACATACATTATACTAGCGTTGCTACGCAACAGGTAAATCAACAATGAACAAAAATGAAGTCAAGATTATCATGTGATGTTTGTAAACAGATGTGACTCACATACATTATGCTAGCATTGCTACGCAACAGGTAAATCAAAAATGAACAAATGAAGTCAAGATTATCATGTGATGTTTGTAAACAGATGTGACTCACATACATTATGCTAGCATTGCTACGCAACAGGTAAATCAACAATGAACAAATGAAGTCAAGATTATCATGTGATGTTTGTAAACAGATGTGACTCACATACATTATGCTAGCATTGCTACGCAACAGGTAAATCAACAATGAACAAATGAAGTCAAGATTATCATGTGATGTTTGTAAACAGATGTGACTCACATACATTATGCTAGCATTGCTACGCAACAGGTAAATCAACAATGAACAAATGAAGTCAAGATTATCATGTGATGTCTGTAAACAGATGTGACTCATATACATTATGCTAGTGTTCCTATGCAACAGGTAAATCAACAATGAACAAAAATGAAGTCAAGATTCTCATATGATGTTTGTAAACAGATGTGACTCACATACATTATTGTAGCGTTGCTATGCAACAAGTAAATCAACAATGAACAAATGAAGTCAAGATTATCATATGATGTTTGTAAAAAGATGTGACTCACATATATTATGCTAGTGTTGCTATGCAACAGGTAAATCAACAATGAACAAATGAAGTCAAGATTATCATATGATGTCTGTAAACAGATGTGACTCACATACATTATACTAGCGTTGCTACGCAACAGGTAAATGAACAAATGAAAAAATGAAGTCAAGATCATCATATGATGTCTGTAAACAGGTGTGACTCACATACATTATGCTAGCATTGCTACGCAACAGGTAAATCAACAATAAACAAATGAACTCAAGATTATCATATGATATTTGTAAACAGATGTGACTCACATACATTATGCTAGCATTGCTATGCAACACGTAAATCAACAATAAACAAATGAAGTCAAGATTATCATATGATATTTGTAAACAGATGTGTCTCACATACATTATGCTAGCATTGCTACGCAACAGGTAAATCAACAATGAACAAATGAAGTCAAGATTATCATATGATATTTGTAAACAGATGTGACTCACATACATAATCTAGCATTGTTATGCAACAGGTAAATCAACAATGAACAAATGAAGTCAAGATTATCATATGATATTTGTAAACAGATGTGACTCACATACATTATGCCAGCATTGCTATGCAACAGGTAAATCAACAATGAACAAATGAAGTCAAGATTATCATATGATGTTTGTAAACAGATGTGACTCACATACATTATTCTAGCATTGCTATGCCACAAGTAAATCAACAATGAACAAATGAAGTCAAGATTATCATATGATGTCTGTAAACAGATGTGACTCACATACATTATTCTAGCATTGCTATGCAACAGGTAAATCAACAATGAACAAATGAAGTCAAGATTATCATATGATGTCTGTAAACAGATGTGACTCACATACATTATTCTAGCATTGCTATGCAACAGGTAAATCAACAGTGAACAAATGAAGTCAAGATTATCATGTGATGTTTGTAAACAGATGTGATTCACATACATTATGCTAGTGTAGCTACGCAACAGGTAAATCAACAATGAACAAATGAAGTCAAGATTATCATGTGATGTTTTGTAAACAGATGTGACTCACATACATTATGCTAGCATTGCTATGCAACACGTAAATCAACAATAAACAAATGAAGTCAAGATTATCATATGATATTTGTAAACAGATGTGTCTCACATACATTATGCTAGCATTGCTATGCAACACGTAAATCAACAATAAACAAATGAAGTCAAGATTATCATATGATGTTTGTAAACAGATGTGACTCACATACACTATTCTAGCATTGTTATGCAACAGGTAAATCAACAATGAACAAATGAAGTCAAGATTATCATGTGATGTCTGTAAACAGATGTGACTCACATACATTATTCTAGCATTGCTACGCAACAGGTAAATCAACAATGAACAAATGAAGTCAAGATTATCATATGATATTTGTAAACAGATGTGACTCACATACATAATCTAGCATTGTTATGCAACAGGTAAATCAACAATGAACAAATGAAGTCAAGATTATCATATGATATTTGTAAACAGATGTGACTCACATACATTATGCTAGCATTGCTATGCAACAGGTAAATCAACAATGAACAAATGAAGTCAAGATTATCATATGATGTTTGTAAACAGATGTGACTCACATACATTATTCTAGCATTGCTATGCCACAAGTAAATCAACAATGAACAAATGAAGTCAAGATTATCATATGATGTCTGTAAACAGATGTGACTCACATACATTATTCTAGCATTGCTATGCAACAGGTAAATCAACAATGAACAAATGAAGTCAAGATTATCATATGATGTCTGTAAACAGATGTGACTCACATACATTATTCTAGCATTGCTATGAAACAGGTAAATCAACAGTGAACAAATGAAGTCAAGATTATCATGTGATGTTTTGTAAACAGATGTGACTCACATACATTATGCTAGCATTGCTACGCAACAGGTAAATCAACAATGAACAAATGAAGTCAAGATTATCATATGATGTTTGTAAACAGATGTGACTCACATACATTATACTAGCGTTGCTACGCAACAGGTAAATCAACAATGAACAAATGAAGTCAAGATTATCATGTGATGTTTGTAAACAGATGTGACTCACATACATTATGCTAGCATTGCTACGCAACAGGTAAATCAAAAATGAACAAATGAAGTCAGGATTATCATATGATGTCTGTAAACAGATGTGATTCACATACATTATGCTAGCATTGCTACGCAACAGGTAAATCAACAATGAACAAATGAAGTCAAGATTATCATGTGATGTTTGTAAACAGATGTGACTCACATACATTATGCTAGCATTGCTACGCAACTGGTAAATCAACAATGAACAAATGAAGTCAAGATTATCATATGATGTTTGTAAACAGATGTGACTCACATATATTATACTAGCGTTGCTACGCAACAGGTAAATCAACAATGAACAAATGAAGTCAAGATTATCATGTGATGTCTGTAAACAGATGTGACTCACATACATTATGCTAGCATTGCTACGCAACAGGTAAATCAACAATGAACAAATGAAGTCAAGATTATCATATGATGTCTGTAAACAGATGTGACTCACATACATTATGCTAGTGTTGCTATGCAACAGGTAAATCAACAATCAACAAATGAAGTCAAGATTATCATATGATGTTTGTAAACAGATGTGACTCACATACACTATTCTAGCATTGTTATGCAACAGGTAAATCAACAATGAACAAATGAAGTCAAGATTATCGTGTGATGTTCGTAAACAGATGTGACTCACATACATTATTGTAGCGTTGCTATGCAACAAGTAAATCGGCAATGAACAAATGAAGTCAAGATTATCATATGATGTTTGTAAACAGATGTGACTCACATACATTATTCTAGCATTGCTACACAACAGGTAAATCAACAATGAACAAATGAAGTCAAGATTATCATGTGATGTTTGTAAACAGATGTGACTCACATACATTATGCTAGCATTGCTACACAACAGGTAAATCAACAATGAACAAATGAAGTCAAGATTATCATGTGATGTTTGTAAACAGATGTGACTCACATACATTATACTAGAGTTGCTACGCAACAGGTAAATCAACAATGAACAAATGAAGTCAAGATTATCATATGATGTTCGTAAACAGATGTGACTCACATACATTATGCTAGTGTTCCTATGCAACAGGTAAATCAACAATGAACAAATGAAGTCAAGATTATCATGTGATGTTTGTAAACAGATGTGACTCACATACATTATACTAGAGTTGCTACGCAACACATAAATCAACAATGAACAAATGAAGTCAAGATTATCATATGATGTTTGTAAACAGATGTGACTCACATACATTATGCTACTGTTGCTAGAACAAAATGGAGCCAATATTATCGTTTGAACAGCAGAAAGCAATTTTGAAGTGGTTTTGGAAAACCGAGAATGCTGTTGAAGTTTAACAGCAATGGAGATGCATGGGCAGAACAGAACTGCCAGCGCAAGTAACAGTTGCATGCATTCAAGACAAATTTGAGACTCGTGGTACTGCATGTGATGATCATAAGGGCAGATTGGGAGACCTTGCATAGCAACAAGTTCCACATCCTCAGCTATGGTTTTGGAACATTTTGAGCACTCACTGCAGAAGTCTACAGTGAGACTGGGATTAGCAGAACCAGTATACATCATAATGATGATGACCCCGATCAAAGAATGCAGTACTGCGAGTGATTTCGGAATATTGTTGTTTGGTCCAATGAAGCACAATTTAAGCTGAACAGAACTGCTAACCAGCATAACTGTCTACTGGTGTGCAAACAATCCACATATCGTTTTGGAAAAGGATATTAATTTACCTGGAATTAATGTTTGGTGAGGGTTGTCATCTAGAGGTCTAGTTGGATCATTCTTTTTTGAAAGAACAGTAACTGGCCAAGTGTATCTGAACATGATACACACATCCGATACACCACCATCCATACACTCTATGGAAATGAGAAATTTTACTCCCAACAGGATGGTGCACCACCACATTACCACTGAGATATACATGCCTACCTTGATAACAGTCTTCCAGGCACTGGATAGGACAAAGTGATCTGATTGAGTTTACACCATGCCCTCCGGTTCTAGCTCCATTGGACTTTTAACTATGTGGAATAAAATTTTTATTGTCACATAACGCTTGCTTACAGTATGAGCCTAAGCTCGTAAACTGGTGACTCATCAGAATTTACTTAAAAGCTAGGTTGAAAATATGAAAGCATGTTAGTTTTCCTAACAACAAAAGGGAAATGGAACAACTTAATCCTAATACGTACATGTTTTACAATTCATATACATAGTATTATTTGTTCATATATTGAAATTTACAAAAAGTTTTCTACTGTAATGTTGATAATATTGTGTCGTCCATAAATTTTTGAATGGAGTAATATGTTTTTTTGCAGTAATATTTCTTTAACTCTCTTTTTAAACAATTTTGGGATCTTTATATCTTTAATTGGTTGTGGCAGTTTGTTGTATACCTTTATACCCATGTAGTAGGGTTTTTTTTCATATAGTGTTAGCCTGTGCATTGGAAATTTGATGCTAGTTTCTCTCCTGGTATTGTAGTGATGTCAGGTTTGTTTTTCCATGAAGTTGTCATAATGTTTATGTACATAGGTAAACAACTCTAAGAGATATACTGAGGGCATAGGATGTTGTATACCATAGAAAACCAGCTACACTGGCAGCACTTTGGAAAGAAATTGAAACTACATGTGTTGCAATTACTGAAAACACTTTCACAAATGTTGCTTGATCAGTAGTTCAACATACTCAGGAGTGTATCGAGGGCATCTTGAGCAACTGCTATAACTGTAAAAAATGATAGTGCTCATCATTTTCTGTTTGTGTGAATTCAGCTTTGTTATGTTAACACAGTTTTTTCTTTGCTTGAAGTGTGTATAAATTTTTCTGGCACCTTCCATATTTTAATGTCATGAGGCATAAATACTTTATCTACTACTAAAATGTAAATCAGGGTAATTGTTTTAATTAAAAATGTAGATTTATTGTTGGGGATGGTGGTTGTCTTGGAGATAATGGAACTTGATAGCAGATAGTGTAACTGTACAGAAAAGGCAGAAATATTTATTCCTCAAGATGTTTTAATGCATGCTCAAAGTGCAGTGAATTCATTGGTTCTTAGAAAGTCTGATTTTCTATATGATAAAGAGGAAACAAGTTTCAGAAATAAAATAAAAAGATAGTAGCAATGGATTAAAATATTTTAATTCACTATTGTGATTAAAACAGTATTTAGGTTGCTAGTCACAACATCATAACAAAGCATTCTACTGGACACAAGGAGATGTTCCCAGTATACACACACGCACACCCACGCGCACGCGCGCACACACACACTCTCTCTCCCTCTCTCTTCTCTTGTATACAGGCCCTGAAATATTCAGGGTTTGTGTATAAAATTAGATAATCTTGTGTCGAGTTGAAAATCTATGTGGACATTTAAAGATATTTATGGTCCCTAATTAAAGGGATGATGACGCATGTCCTTGTACCCTTTAGTACGAGCCTCTATTGGTATTTCTATCTGCAATGATGATTCTCTAAAAATTCTTAAGGCATTTAAAATTTTACAACTCCTTGTTTAATTGCATTAAATCAAAAAGGAATGTGCAAAACTAAAACAATTGAAATTAATGAGGATGGAGTGAACTAAGCACTCATATGGTTTCACTCACCACAACTTTATGTAGAGAAGTGCACCTCATTTGATATTTTGTGTGATTTCAGTGGCAAATCTGAAATGGAGAGTTTGACCATTACTGCTCCTCTTGAACCTGGCAAATGGTCTCTTTGGGCACTTACACTATCACCAAGTGTTGGACTCAGGTTTTCTGCCCCACAAACCATCACAGTATTCCGTCCGCTGCAAGTTGATTTCAAACTGCCAACAAGTCTGCGTGTCGGTGAGGCAGTGGAAGTTGATGTCAAAATTGGGAACAATATAAATTCATGTATGGATGTAAGTTTTTATGCTGTGAGAAATAAAATGTTTGTGTTTATTAGAATAGAGTAGTGGAGGTGAAGCCTTCAATACTTTAATTTTATATTTGGAGAAGCACTCTGCATTGCAAAAGTATTCCTTAATCTAGTTTATAAATTACTTTTGTGTAAATTAATATAACAATAACTATTCGTGACAAATCTTCACTTTATCTTGTACAATGAATTAATAGCAGGACATGTTTTGAAATCTCTTAATTTCATCATCAGCTTCGTATTTTTCTCTCACTTATTTACATTGCTACAGTTTTTATCAGGAACAATAGAAAACATATCATTTAAAAAGTAAATGGTGCTTTAAAACTTTTAAATTTATAAGATAAAGCTGTACAGTTCACATTAGAAATTAAAAATAATGGTTACCTCCCTTTCCTGGATTTAAAGATAATTAAAAATAACAATAAATTGAATTTTGGTATTTATAGAAAATCATCCCATACTGATAATTACATAAAAAATAAAAGTTTAAACCTTTGCCACATAAATTTTCTGTTTTTAATAGTTTAATTTATAGGTTGCTAATGATTCTCCTCAATAAGGATGCATTCAGTAAAGAATATAAGCATATAATTAACACTCTGTCAGTTAATGGTTTTAATATTGAGTTTATAAATAAACAAATTGAGAAATTTAAATGTCAGAAAGTGTTTCCATTCTTAAAAAAATAAAAGATGATGTTTTTAAAAAATTTACTTATCATCCTTGGGCAAATAAAAAAATTCACAAAAATTTTTAAAGAACATGGTATAACTTTAGTCCCTCAAAATAAATACAACATAACGAATTTGCTATGTTTCTTTAAAAAAGATAACATTTCAAAAAACAAAAACTCTGGTATTTATTAATTAAGCTGTTTGGATTGTGACCAGATTTGTATTGGAAAAACTAAACGTCACTTGGAATCCACAGTAAAAGAACATTTTAGAAATATTAAATATAAACAAACTCATAAATGAGCTGTAGCAGAGAATTTTTGGTCATTTAATCATGAAATAAATCCTGAAGTTCAATTATTAAAACAAAATGGAACCAAAGCTTTAATGGTGTGGGACAAAGTATTTATTTTAAAGAATAAAGATTGTGTAATGAGTTTTGAAATTCCACTGATTGATTCTATTAACAAATTTGTTTTACTTCCAATAGATGGCATTACTGTAGTTAACAATCAATTACCTAGTGGCAGTAACTGCAACAACGTAAATAAACAATGAAGTTGATGATGAAATCAGCAGATTTCGAAACATGTCCTGCTGTTGATTTATTGTATAAGATAAGTGAAGATTTGTCACCAATATTCATTTGTATTTACTTCACTGTTAATAGCTTCATTTTTGCATTTTACTTTTGTGTATTTTCTGACTACTTCACTTATCTTTTTAAAATAGAAATTTGGAATTCCTATTTTAAAATAACCTGACATGTTACATTCACATGAGTTTTTCTACCCTCTGCCATTTATTAGTGGGTATACAAACTATTCTTACAAAAGTTTATTTTTCTATCTACTTCAGTTTAATTAAGATAAACCTTTACAGAAACAGCTACATTACACATTACGTTATAGAGAACAGCGATAGTCAAATGTTTAACAACTGGACGCTATATGCTGGCCTTAAAATTCCTTACTGTTTCCATGACATCACGAGGAGCAACTGAATATCTACGGAGCTTATAGAATGACCGATATTGAGCAATTTGGACCATTACTAATGGATATCTTGGAAGTGGCTTATGTCACAAATAAAGCTGTTTGAAATAAATTGTGAGCTTTAAAGAGATCCAGATTTTTTCTATAGTGCAGTTCCATATATCAAAATTCCTTCTGAATGAAGGGGACTTCATAAGCTATTCCCAGAATATTCAGCATATATATATATATATATATATATATATATTATTTACCATAAATGTCTTAAATATATATATTTTAATTGTAATTGTTAGAGCCATTTTTAAGAAAATCAAACATTTTGAAAAAATTTCCATGTGAAGGATAGTTTGGAGTTGGAGGATTTTCTCAAATCTTTGTGTCATATCTTTGGAAGATACAGAACTTAAATACTAAGTTTGATGTTAGGGCGTCATTTCAATTTCTGCTTGGTGGGAGCCAAGATTGCCTGATGCAGTTTGCTGAATTTTCATGTGAATTTTAAGACCATTTAGCCTAAAAGAGAATGATCTTTTTCTTCTCAAATGCGAAATATGTATAGTTTTCATAATTTTTGTTTTGCTAAAGCAATAATAACCATTAGCCTAATCATTTCTCGTAAGGGAAATCGATCCCCCCACCCTGCTAAATGGCGTCCCCATTTTGTATTATCTGACATTGTTTTTTAGTTGTAAAAATGCTTTTTATAATTCAGGGAGTCTCAAACTGTGCATTTTCAATGAAACCTCAGTAGCAAATTTTTGGCTAGAATGCAATATTTCCTCTGCTTACTAAAGCTAAGGAAAAGTAAACAGGCTACAGAGAAGGATCCCGCACACAATGGCCAAACACCCATAGAACAGGCTACCAAATTAATTATAAATTGTACATGATAGCATGCTTCAAAGTAAGTTAAAAGTATTGGTATAAAAAAAAGTTTGTAGAATAGATGAATTGTAAATAAATTTGTAATTGGTGAGGCTTGAAGCTTCATAAAAAGTTTATATTGTTGTTGTTTATGAAATGATTTGAGCACATAAAGATGTAACGTACATTGTATTAATTTTAGGTAACAGCACTTCTGGCACTGAGTGAAGGAGCTCATTTTTTGAGCAATGGAATGTTGTATGTGACTGAAAAGTTAAGACTGGGACCTCATGGTGCAACGTCACTTGTTGTGCGTGTTGTAGTGACCAGTCCAGGACTCAAAAATATGACAGGTGACTCAGGTTTATCTGTCTCTCTATTTAATTCATTCTCTATTGCAAGTTAATGCCTTTGTTAATAAACATGTATTAAATTCATTTATCTGCTATTTCAATATAAACTATTGTTTGAAATTAATTGTTCTTCCACACAAGTTGTGTGTTGCACAATGTTGGAAAGGTAGAATCATTTGTCGTCCTCTATGATGTAGTGGTTACCATGCTAGACTCTAGTTCCCAAGGCCGTGGATTTGAACCTGGCAGAGGACAATATTTTTTTTTTGTAAACATCCATAGCATGGTTTCCTTTGGAAGGGAAGTAAAGCTGGTGGTCCCATGTCATAGATTTATGGCACGTAAAAGAAACTCAAGCCTGATACAGAATTTTTGGTCTTTAACGCCCAATATAGAATAAAAAAAGTAGAATCAGACAACTGAAAAATTCAATGTTATTGACGAGGTTTGAACCAATTGGGGTATGTTATCTCAATACAATTTGAAATCACCTTGTGTGGTTTACCAGGAAAGGTGCAAATCATTTGTGGAATTTAATGTCATACTGTTACACACCAGGGTGAGGCTGAAAGGTTTGCAGCTAAAATATTAAATTTAAATAACCCGGCATACATATTCGGGTGGGGGGGTAGACTGAGCGGCACATGTGAGATACCAAGAACTTGCTGCACAAACTAAGCGGGTGTGGGATCTTTAGAGCATTAAAAAATACATAAATTTACATTTATCTGTGATTTATTATAATTAACAAGGTGCCTTACATTATACACAAGAGGTTACAGAAGAACACTGGGGGAGATACCCCATGCACACACGCAACCATCCCCTCAGAAGACCTACATTAGACTATGCCTACAAGTGAAGCCAAGCCACATAGAAGCTATTCCCTTGACTTGCCTTCACCCCCCAACTAGGAAGATGGAATTGCCGTGCCGGACAACAACTTAACATACAAACACAACAATTAACTCAACAATATTATACACAGCAATAATGTGTCTGACGCGACAATACACACACATACGCTACCATACTAGCATGCTGCCATGGTAGCCCAGTGGTTAGAGCAACCGGAGGAAACCAAGTGATTCGTGTTCAAATTCCGGTGATGGCATTGAATTTTTCAGTCATCTGTTTCTACCTTTCCAAAGTACTGTTTGTTTGGTCGATTCTGGCAACCTAAATAGTGGGTTTAATTGCAATAGTGAATCAAAATTCTGAAACTAGACTTGAAGTATTAATAATAATTAACACAAATGAATTCTTAACAATTACATAATAGATTCACATCCCATAAAATCTTGTTTAACATAGAATAACATGGCTCTTCAGATTTATTCGGCCAGTGCCACCAGTCGGTTGTCTCTGCATGATGTCAGTACTCTGAATCAAGCCTCTGGCAGAGGACTAGAGAAAGATGAATGGAAGGGGTGGATGTCAACAGTTTCAAAGTAACCTTAGTGAAATGCGGTCATACCTTTCCAGTATTTACATTTGGAACTTCTTTCACTTGCTTCTTTAAACTCTGAATCTCAGCATGTATGCTGATACCTAACTCAAGTAATTCCACAGCTTTTGTAGTGTAGACTGCCCTGGCTTTAATGGCACTACTTTTCCATTACATAAAAAGCTTGTTCATACTGTTTACAGCATGTTGTGTCTTGGGACTTGATGAAGTTCTGGGTAAGAACAGAGAAAATCATTCACACAGCAAACAGTATTGTAACAATACCCCTCTTGTATCCTTCCAGTTTGGAAGTAGCATGCAAATTCTGAGAGTGGTGGTCACTTTCATCTCGTGTGCAAAGGACGTACAAAGTGTCCTGAAAAACAATTCTGCACTGCCACAGTATATCAACGTGTTTACAACTTCAGAAACACATGCAGTCCACCTCCTCTTTGAGACAAGGGGCTTGCTGAAATAATAATGGCATCATTTGTTTAAATTAACTGCCAGTAAAGGCAGAATAAAGCTGAAGACCCATTATAACCGCAATGACAAGGTTTGCTAGAACAATATCTTTGCTAACTCCCTTCACAAAATGACCTGTACTGTTTATTACACAGAAAATCAGACTTTTTAGGGAGCAATGAATTCACTGCACTTTGAGCATCCATTAGAACGTCTCCAGGAATACAATTACACTATCTGCCACCAAGTTCCATTATCTCCATGTTCCCATCCAGCAACAATAAATTTACATATTTAATTAGAATAATGACTCTGATTTACTTTAAATAGCAAATAAAATATTATATGCCATACAACATTAAAATGTATTTAAAATTTCATGAAAATTATTGCTCTTGGATATTACATTTTTTACTCAGCGTTAAAACATTATTTTAATCTCTTATTCCATAAATTACTATTAAATATTTCAGTTGACTCTTCAGTAGAGTTACCAAATGAAACTCCTCAAACTGAGAATATCTAGAACACCAAGTAAATAACTTAAAAATGAAACTTTATACACAATGTAACAGTTGGAGTTGACTCAACACTTGTAAGGTTTCACTTACAATACATAGCTTGTTACCTACATTGTCCACTGGTTCAAACATCTCCATCCAAATGGCTCAATGAGCTTACACAATTTGAACCATTAATAACAGATATCTTGGAAATGGCTCATGCCACAAAAAAGGTTATTTCTTTTAAAGAGACCTACATTTTCATCTATTGCTTAACGTTTACAAGCCTGTCAACATTCCTTCCGAATGAACACAACTTCACGGGCTATTCCTAGAAAATTCAAAGTATACATTTTATTTGTCATGTAAATATTTTTAATACATATATATTATTATAGCCATTTTTGAAGAATTCAAAAACTTTTAAAAACTTTCCACGTAAAGGGTAGTTCGGGGTGTGAGGATTTTCTTGAAAATCTTTGTGTCACATCTTTGGAAGATACTAAATGTCAATACCAAGTTGGGTATTTATCCAACTTTTCATTTTTTAATTATGCTGTTTACAGATGCACAAACACATGGACCTTTTTCTAAAAATGCTATTTTTGGATTCAACGTGCCACAAACATGTATTTCTGGTGAAATCTCATTATCGGATTTTTGGGTTGAATGCAATACCTTCTCTCTCGACTATGTATTGGTACAGAAAGTAAAAACGGAAGGAAGTTGCCATACTTAGATGTGATAAGCAAGTCATGTGTATGAAATTCACCTATCATCCTACAGGTGTGCATCGTTTCCAAAAGATATTTAAGAAACATAACAGCTGCAGATTTTCTCTGAAAAATCTGATAAAAATCTATCAAAATGAACATACAAAAAGAAAAGGCTAGACTAGAGATATACAAGGTTAACTATTCTATTTGTAAGCTTTAATATAATAATAAAAACAACATGACTGGTTCAATACAGAGAATTTACATTTAGATGTGAATTATGCATCTCTTTTCAATTCTGCCTGTCCTCATTTTCTCACATGCAGCACATATTAACAAATTTTTATTGTGTATATCTATTTTAAGTAAACTTTCTTGTATTATGAAACAACTTCACCCAATTTGAGAGTAGAAAAGGTTAGTTTTTGTATCATATGAGCACTAAGATTTTTATAGAGTTTTATTGTTTCATAAAACATACGATTCTAAAACAAGTAGTTTAGCTGCAACTATTAATTAATATAATTTTATGTTCGTATTTATAAATTTTGCATACATATTTATGAATCCTTAAAAATCACTTCTTAAAAGCACAGAATGTCTGTTGCCATCATTGTTGTAATCATCATGATTAAAAAATATCTTTTTGTAATTACAATTCTTGTTGTTAGAAATATTATACGTACATATAGTGAGAAACAAATTTGATATTGATATACAGTGAATGGTTTGTTCCAGCTGAAGTTTCTGGATTTGGAAGTGATACTTGCCAAGAAGCAAGCATCTCAACAGGAAACAGTTCGTTGATGGGTTCAGTTGTGCAGTCAGCATCAATGTTGGTACATCCAGAAGGACTGGTGCGCACAGATACTGAAAGTGCATATTTTTGTGCCAATGGTACGTATGTAATTAAGTTTGTAAAACATGTGAAATATATCAAATCATTGTAACCTGCACACAGTGAAGCAAGTAATTAAGTTATGGAGAATGAATCAATGTTAAGCACATGTATTGCTGGTCGACTAACCGATCTTCTTCTGGTACGGTGTGTGAGTAAATACTTATGAAAAGTAAGTGTTTTCATATCCAAAGGTGTCAGTAGATAATGGGGATTTGTTTTATGCAGGAGTTGTTGCCAGAACCAAGCCAAAGTGACCACATACCCTCCTTTTTCATCAGCCATTCTTATATAGCGGCTGCTGGTGGCATTTTGTGATGAAATATTCCAACCAAAAAAAAAAAAACAATGTCGCCATAAAAGTTCATTGAGTTTTAGCCTCATAGATCCTATGGCTACATCCTGCCATTGCTCTGCACTGCTCCAATCCTCTACTTATAAAAAGCATCCCTCGGTTATGCTTTGTGGCTTAGGGTTCTCAATTATGGCAGCAGAAGGGCAACACAAGCAACATTCTCATAATGCCTCAGTGAAATGCATGTGATGGGAGTTGTGTAATGTGTTAATATGGAACAAAAGTGATGTAGTAGTAGTGGTGGTGGTGGTGGTGGTGGTGGTGGTGGTGGTGGTGGTGGTGGTGGTGGTGGTGGTGGTGGTGGTGGTGGTGGTGGAGGTGGTGGCGGTGGTGGCGGCGGTGGTGGCGGTGGCGGTGGCGGTGGCGGTGGCGGTGGCGGTGGCGGTGGCGGCGGCGGCTGCGGCGGCGGCGGCGGCGGTGGTGGTGGCGGTGGCGGCGGTGGTGGTGGTGGTGGTGGTGGTTTGTTAATTAATTACTACAACATCCAGTAGTGTTCTTTATGTTTAATAATGTTGTGAAAGTAATCAAAATAATGCTGTGTATAGTGAATGTGACTCCTACCCATACACCGTACATTATCCCTTCTTCCTTGGTTGACTGCAGTGTCATCTGGTGTGGGGTTGGTGAATTTAGAGACTAAACTATCATCTACTGCTGGAATTTCCCATAAGCTCACTTCTACAGTTAGATAAATGAGTCATAGGCAGTCACCTCTGTATCTAATATACTGCATTCTTAGAGGTATAATGAAAAGAAAAGAAAATACCAGATGATGGACAATAGTAACACAAGAGGAGCAAAAGAGGAAAGAGTGAAGGAGGTTATCCTCAATCCAGATTGATTGTGTTGTTCTTAAAGTGATTCATAGTTAATTTGCCATGATTAATGCATTACAACACAAGGTCAAACTCTGAATGTAATTAATTTAGTCATTGTCTCTAGTGTAGAGGTTACCATGTTAGCCTCTAGTTTCCAAGGCCACAGGTTCAAACCCAGCAGAAGGAGTTGGATTTTTACAGGCATAGAAATCCTTAGCATGGTTTCCTTTGGAAGGGAAGTAAAGCCGGTGGTCCTGTGTAGTAGATTTACAGCACGTAAAAGAACCTCAAGCCTGATAAAGAGGCCTTTGAGCAAAATCATCTGTCTTTCATGCACAATATAGAATGGGGCACTAAGGACCACAGCAGTTAAAGAATGTCCAAAAATAAAACTCAGTTTAATTTTCATTTTTGTGAATATAATTGTTACATTTGAAAGTTAGACTATTTAATATACCATTAGCAATTCGTATGCAATTCTTTCTAGTATTTCACAAGGCACTTAGTTATGGTCCATTCTATGCTAGCGATCTTATAATTCAGCAACACAGCTGTCTTCACTGTGAACAAATGTTGAGTTTGGAATGAGCCACACTATCTTATACAAACCTTCGTTTACCAGGTTTTTAAAAAAGTTCCAGTTTTAAACACTTAGTATGTGAAGGTTTGTGTAAAGACTGATTCCAAATTCAACATAAAAAAAATTTCACTGTTTGTAGTGCTTCTGTTTTTAATAGCTAATGTGAGGAACATTTGAATTACTTAATATAATCAGGCAAAGGTGATTTTATTACATTATATAAATTCTCAAAAAGCTAATAAAATATATTGCAACTATTAGAAAACCAGCATCTTCAATTAATTACAGGAGGTGTTAAAACAAACCCAATACCTGCAATGCAGATATTAATACATCAATTCTCTACAGAACATGAAATTTAAAGAATCCTCATTGAGTACGAAAAATTAATTTGACTACTTTTCAACAATTGGAGAAAAAAGAAAATTTACAATAAACCTAAAGACTCAACAAAATTTTTATCCAAAGTAAGGAGTTTTAAAGAATAATTCAACCTCTGATTAGGTAAAGAAAATCTACACAACAAAATTAATCCCATACAAGCAATAGCAATAAAATACTATTTGAATATATCAAGAAATGTGACACCCTGAAAGATGACTTAAAAACATTAGCATTTGAAAAACTATTAACTCTAGATTTCCAAATAAAGAATGACTTCATATTTACATTGATGGATCTCTTACCTTTAAGGAGGAGGGAGCATGTGCTGGTGCTACATGTCAACTGTTTTCATTTTATTGGACACAATAAATTTTGATGGAGAAATTGAAGCTATGTATGCAATACTGCAAAGCCCACTAAATCCAGTCTGTTCTTTTTAAAAAGTAGTAACATTTTGTGATTGTATAACAGTTATATTTGCTGTATCAGATAGTATATTACCTAAATACAAAAGAATAACAGATTGTTGCAAAATAATACATAATTTATTAAAACTTAAAAAAGAGGTAGTTTTCCAGTGGATTCCAGCACAATGCAGATTATCCAGAAAATAAACCTGGCAATAAAATGGAGTATCGTACAGAAACCTTCATCAGTTATGTCATTCCTAGCAAAGAAATTAATAAATACAGAATTTAAATATATATTGACAAATTATTTTAGAGAAACTTAAAGAAATAAAAGCTGGGAATGTCTCAACACAAGTTTATTTAAAATTGCTGAGTATTCCAGGGAAAGTGCTGTCTCCTGTTCTAGATCATGATTGTCTATCAAAACACCTACACAGAATTGTTAGTTCTTCCCCACTTTATCCCTTGTGTCCTCTACAAGAGAAGGATCAGAACCATTTCATTTCATTAATTCATGGTATTGTCAATACAGGTAATATATACATAACTGGAAACCATACAGGAACACAATATATTGCTTTAAGATGACAATAAAAGTTTTAAATGTAGCCTCTGAGGTGGCAAGTTTGATTTTTTCTGGCAATTTATTAATACCAGTATACTTGGTACTGTTACTGTACAAAGTTGTGTTCTGATTGATGATGTTTACTCCTGGTGTTTTAGCTTCAAGTGCTTTCTAACCTATATCACCACTTCTAATAAACATGGAAAAGGCAATATTGACAGTAACTCAAATACATTTTTACATGAATGAGTTTAGTTTAATCCCATCATTAACCTAATTACCCATTTTTGTAGTTTAAAAATAATACTTCCTCTGTCAGCATTTCCCCAAAATGTTTCCCAAATTTCAGTAAACTATTAATATATGCAAAGTAAAAATTCTTTAAAGTGCTTAAATTTACTACTTTATTTATAGTCCTAAATACAAAACAAATTTCGCTTAATTTGTATACCAGCTTTCCAACATGTGTGTTCTACTTAAGATGTTCATCTATCCATATACCCAGGAATTTTGTAGTTGGTGTATATTGTACTAATTGATTCTCTATTTATATTTGTGGTTTATAATCTTTAGGACTTTGACTGTAACAAAAGAAAATAGCAGTTTCTTTGTTTATAATTAATTTATTTTGTACAAACCATTTCCATACTTTTTGCTGTAACCTTAAAAAATGTTGAGCTCTTTCATTCAAAGTTACAATATAAGAAAAATACTGGAGAGCTAGTGGTAGCATTGCCAAATGTTCAGCATTAGTAAGGACTTCATGAAATTATAATTATTTAGAAACTATATAGCTGTTATGCAAATAAACAAACACTGTTTATGACATGTAAATTGCTATGCAATGTTAAAACTCTGCTTCAGGTAAAAGTGTTAAAGAATATCTGCATTTGGCATCTTTAATCCAATGTCGGTCGAGCTAGTTATGCTACCCCATTGGCTGACATGTGAGCACATGTCCAAACACTACTGATCAGGGTTTTAGCATGCTTCTTGAGGAGGTTAACTTTTAGTAAATTCGAACATCATCTTTTTCAAAACACCTTTTCAGGATTTCCTTTCAGTATAGGTACTCATATAACCAGTACATAACTTTTACTTTAAATAAAGTTAAATTATGTTTCAATTTTAGTAATATGTAACTCACTTTCTTTACTTGCAGTAAAATACTCTTGACAATATAACATTAAATTTTTATGACAGACGTTTTACATTTTTTTGCATAATTATACCTACTCTAATAACACACTTTACAATGAATATAATACACTAAAAATATCTGTTTCTACTAGAAAACATGATAATATAAGTCCATAAAGTGACTATAAAACATGAGAAAATCCAAATTAGACAGTTTGCAATTAAAATATGTTTTGTTAGGTTTGTTTTTATCTCTTACATCAAGTTATCCATCACTTTCATACTTTATTTTCCAACTCCATACTCTCTAATATGTGATTTTCCTCACCAGCACCTGTGTTTCACACCTGACCAGATTTGCTATCATAATGAGAGCTTCATCATCCATTTCAATATTTGGTGATCTATTTGGAATGCGACTGACATGGCACCATGTGACCCAACAATACAAATTCTTACCTGTGAACCCCAGAAAGAATGAATGATAACCTGATAATGGTCAACATGTCAGCACCGCACTCAGTTTGGTGCACATATTACTTCTTCTTTCATTTGTAGGCTACTGTAGCATACATCAACTTGCTCTATTACCATCCTTTGAAAGGTTACATAGTGTGCAACGTTTTTTTTTAAAGGTAGACAAGATAACTAACTTTCAAAATAAAAGTGAGCGTAGCATTAACATGTCAACCAACGCCATGTTAAGATACATTTCAATAATTTCAATTCTGTTGTATCACTATCCTTAGTTATTTCTGCCCATATTGACCCATTAACCTCCAATAGCTAAATTTGTGCTCCAAACTATGGCAATATGTGCTTGTGTTCCAGAAAATGTAGTGATATCGACATCAGAAAATTTCCGGTATGAGTTCGTCTCTGCCCCAAGAAACAGAGCTGGGATTGTGTTTGAGGTGAAAGTTGCTGAAGGTGCACACATTGCACTGTCAGATGTGCGCTACACTTCTGATAGAATGTACCAGATTGTGCTGGGCGATGCAGAGAATACAATGTCCTGGATAGGAAGGGGCAAGCATGGTAAGATACACTGTGTATATTCAGCTTACAATTCCATATTTACTTGCATAATTCCCCCCCCCCTTTTTTTCACAATGTTAAGGCAAAAAATTAAGAGGATAGTGATAATTAAAAAAAGTCTGATATGATATGTTCACGACTTTCTCCACCCTCTATTATTTATTATTGTATATTATTATATAATCTATTCTTACTAAAGGTTATTTTTCTATCTACTACATTTTGATCCAAATAAACCTTTGCAGAAACGTCTACATTACACATTTCATTATAGATACAAAGAGAACAGCGATAGTCAAATGTTTAACAACTGGGCACTATATACTGGCCTTAAAATTCCTTACTGTTTCTATGACATTGCGAGAAACAACTGAAAATTGATAGGAATTGAAAGGAATGACAAAGTATTGAACAAATCGAACAATTAATAATGGATATCTCAGAAATGGCTGATTTTACAAAAAAAATTATTTGAAATAAATTGTGTGTTTTAAAGACATCTATATTTTTTGTGTATCACTTAACATTTACCAGTTATATAAGATTATGCATAATTTCTTCCAAATAAAGTGGATTTCACAGGCTATTCCCAGAAAATTCAAAATATATATTTTATTTGTTATGTAAATATCTTTAATATAATATACTTTAACCAAAATCATTAGAGCCATTTTTAGAAAATCAAAAATTTCAAAAAAACATGTTCATGTAAAGGGTAGTTTGGAAAGGAGAGATTTTCCTGAAAATCTTGTGTCACATCTTTGGAAAGTATTATGCCTAAATACCAAGTTTGGTATTTATCCAGCTTTTTATTTTTGAGTTATGCTGTTCTCACACATACACACACATGGACCTTTTTCTAAAAATTCCTTTTTTGGATTCAGGGAGCCTCAAAACATGTATTTCCAGTGAAATATGAACATCAAATTTTTGGAATAGAATACAATACTTTCCCTTGTTACTATACGTAGTAGAGAAGTAAAATTGGAGTAAATTGTGGTAAATAAATCAACTAACTAGGTACCCTAAAATTTAAATGGAAATTTACTTTAAAAAGAATACAACAGTTGATGCAATTTAGCACAATTTCCATGGGTGCCGTGCCACTATTTATTATACAGCCTGACTTTGGGCTCATCCCTGCAACACCAAAACTTGGAATGTGCATTAAGTTCAGTCATATTTTACCTAAATAAAAATAAACATACATCTGATGATGTATCTAAATCACTGGCACCATGTGGCAGATGCTGGGCTAGTGTCATTCGTCTTCTCAATCTAAGTTTGTTCCTCCACATAAATTGGGTAACCCACTCTGGCTATCTATGAATTCCACATGTGAAATGTCATGCTTTTTTGCTGCTTCCATTGCTTTCAACAGTAATATTTCATATGCTACTGCAGTGCCATCATTTCTTAGTTCCACAACATAATCTAACACTTCTTGGTCAATATTTGCCATGTTTTGGGCCACAAAACAATCAACAGGTCCCTGCAGAAATGAATTAATTTGGGTTCTATGTTAAACTCTCTTCCTGCAAGCTTCATTTTGGTTTTTCTCTGTGAAATTAGCTACTTGAAGTTTAAATTTCATCATGTAACCAGTATAAGTCTTTCTTCCCATTGCAGACTATGTATAACTGCTTAAAGCTTTCAGGACAGCTGCCGGAAGTTTAAAACATTTTGAAATAGGAGACTAACAATAACTAATTATAATACTACTAACTAGAGTAGCAATTACTATGTGAAAAGTGCGTGCTCTAATGACCCCTTATAGGAGGTCAGGTATGTGGCACACCAGGTACCTATACAGGAAGTTGGGTGCTTCAGGAATTCTAACAAATGAAGCTTCTGAGGCCAAGAGGTGTCCAAAATATTTCACAAAAACTGCAATGAAAACCTTATTTCATAGGGGGAGGAAAATGTGCGACTAAATACATCATTTATCCTGATTTCTCCTCATCTTTCATGTAATGTGTGATACATCATCAGAATACTCATATTACTTTCTTATTAAGTAAAATATCAAACCACAATACTCAGTTGAACATTAAAATGAGTGTTTTAATTCTCTAGATTTTTTTCAATTTTGTAACACTTTGTAAACAAATTCTCAGAATACAATAAAACTTTTATTCATTAATATGAGTTTACAATAATGAGTAACTGTTCATAGACGGTTTGACTTTTTAGTTAATAGTTGCAACATAAGAAGTACCTATCTATACTAATATTATAAAGAGAGAAAATCTGTGTGGTTACCTCAAAAACAATTTAACAGATTTTTATAATTCTTTCATCATTGAAAAACCCTATTCTTTCTGACAGTCACGGCCTATATAACACCTAATTTCAATTGATAAATTACTAAAGCAGTATAAAAAGGATTTAAAAGCCCTTGTTAAGAATGTCATGATGTACAAAATACTTGATATAATGCACAGAGAACCCATGCAAAACTATAAGCTAGTTACATTTTATCGCAAGCAAATGACCATGATGCAACACTTAGCCAACAGAAGACAGAGTTTAAGAGTAACAATTGATCCTGATACTGAGCGGGATGGCTCAGGTGGTAATATCTGTGGCCCGCATATGGAAGGTCCTAGGTTCAAATCCCATGGGCCGACCTATCTGACTGAGGTTTTTTCGTGGTTTCCCTCAGCCATCAAGGTAAATCCCGGATTGGATATTTAATACCACAACCCAAAGTTCCACTTTAAATCTAAAACAGTAGTAAAAATGAAAAATAGGTGGTAATAGTGAATGCTGTGCCATCTATCCAAAGACAATGAAAGCAAGTAAACTTGACAGCACCCTAGTGCCATCTGCATGGCACAAAGCAGAAGATCTGGTTGCTATGCACAACAACGAAGCAGGTGGTTACAGGGATGAGACGTAGAAGGCTAACTGTCCGCCTTTCTATATGAAGGTGGCAGTTAGACTGGACAGCATCCTAATGCCATCTGCACGGCACAAAGCAGAAGATCTGGTTGCTATGCACAACAACGAAGCAGGTGGTTACAGGGATGAGACCTAGAAGGCTAACTGTCCGCCTTTCTATATGAAGGTGGCAGTTAGACTGGACAGCATCCTAATGCCATCTGCACGGCACAAAGCAGAAGATTCAGTTGCTATGCACAATGATGAAGCGGGTGGTTACAGGGATGAGACCTAGAAGGCTAACTGTCCGCCTTTCTATATGAAGGTGGCAGTTAGACTGGACAGCATCCTAATGCCATCTGCACGGCACAAAGCAGAAGATTCAGTTGCTATGCACAATGATGAAGCGGGTGGTTACAGGGATGAGACGTAGAAGGCTAACTGTCCGCCACACATCAATCTAAGAATTATCCACTAACAGATCCATTGTCATATGACCATATAGTTAAAGTGACATAAAACAGAGTAATAATAATAATAATAATAATAATAATAATAATAATAATAATAATAATAATTACAACAACAATAATAATAAAAAAGATCCTGATATTTATACTTCTTTTTATCCATTTATTATCCACCAATTTTATTACACTTCAATCATGTAAATTATCTTTCTCTCTTCATTATTTATTTCACCACTTCTTCATCTTGTTATAAATCTAGGTGCTATTCTTTTTATTAACACATTCCATCTTTTCATTGTTAATGATGCCTTTTGTTTCATTTGCCTAATTTGGCAAATTACTTCATTAAATATATCTTCACCTTTTAAAAACTCCACTCCAAGTATTTACACTTTATTTTTGCTTTTGTTAATAACACTCACTGAAATTAGTACATATTTTTTAATCCAGAAATTTCTTGCTTTTTGTCTTCCATGTAAACAATGCTGTAGTTTTATGAAAGACAAATTGTATTTTCTTAGCTGTAATACAACATTTTTAGTTTTAATTTTAAAATTTTAAACTATTGTTCTTACAGTTTGAGCATTCCATTTTATTAATTTCAATAGCCAAATAATCCATTCCAGCCTTTTTTTTTATTTCCCAATTAATAAAACTAGTCTGCATGATATTGGATGACTGAAAACTAATAAGTGATTCTGACTCACCTTGTTATCCTGTTTCAGAACTGCTTTTGGTTTTTGTCTATCACGTACAGTTTTTTTCAAATTTCACTTCAAAAATATATAGAGATGTAAAGACATTGCTTCCGCCACTACACATAAAATTGGGCTTGATGATGCAATTTGTAAGGGCTCTACCACAGGATGGACCCTGCTTCAAGTACCTTTCCAACAAATTTCCCTTCATTACACAAAACAAATTAAAGGCTGAAATTTTTGTTGGTCCTCAAATAAAGAAATTGTTGAAGGATGAAGATTTTGAGAAGACAATGAATGAGAGAGAAATAGAAGCATGGACCGCCTTCCGATCAGTTACTGAAAACTTCTTAGGCAATAACAAAGATCCTAATTACAAGGCCATTGTCGAAACAATGTTGGAAAATTTCAAGAAGATGGGTTGTAACATGAGTGTAAAGGTGCATTTTCTGCATTCACATATCGACTACTTTCCAGAAAATCTGGGACATTATAGTGAAGAGCAGGGTGAACGTTTTCACCAAGATATTAAGGAAATGGAGAGGAGGTACCAGGGGAGATGGAATGAAACTATGATGGCCGACTATGAGGAGGGACAGTCATCTTCAAGGATCTTCAAGGAAGTCAAAGAAGAGAAAGTTTGAAAAAAATTAAATGAAACACTGTGGCTTCTTGTTTTGTTAAAATGTAGTCATGAAATAAATTAGGGGAGTTTTTGAGAGTATTCTTAAAATGTTTCTTGAATAAAAACTTACCTTGTGTGAAATGGTATTTGAATACTTTTCTACGCTCATTAGTAAAATTGTCAAAACATTTCTTGTTATTTTGTGTAAAAACCTGACGTGATAGAAAAAAAAGGAAGTTATTTCTGGAATCAGCATAAAAACTTGATTCAAGAACACCTACTTTTAAGAAATCATCTGACAAAAAGTTTGAAAATGCAGACTAGTGTAATCACTCCATTTTTCAACTGGAACTGCGATTTTTTAATTGCCATTTATCAAATGGTGCAGATGTGTGTATAATCATACAGTATCAAGACCTCTGAATAACCTTTATTGCAATTTTATGTACTGAAGTTTCTGGATGCCAGAACCCTCTAATTACCCTCCTGTAACACAACTTTGTTTTACTTCCTTTGTGCTTATGTTTTAATCAGGTTCATTAGGATGACAGGCTAAATAATTGTATAAAGAGAGAAAACTGCTAACGTTAGAAATCAGTTAATTATATTTTATAATTATCAACTGAGAAGATTATTTTTGCCAATGGTCATGGACTATGTCTTTTCCAAAGAGAAGAATTTGGTGGGTTGGGAGTGGGGAATCTTGATATTCACCAGCTTCATCTCTATTTCGTTTTAGATGTGAAGGGTTTCTGTATTGTGTGAAAGTAACTACAAGACCAAAGAGATGTTTAAAAATCAGAGCATTCTGACCAATGACTGTTCCATCACCACAGGGTACATATAGGCTGTGCAGAACTTGGAAGACTATCAGGGGGAGGTTAAGACATTCGAGCAATGTATCAATTGCTTTTGTGCAAATATCAGGGGATTTTTCATGTGTTATTAGGAACAGCCAGGGCTCTACAAAGTTACAATAATAAGACATAAAGGGAATTCATCATAAAAGTTCTCTATATGAATGTATAATAATTTCATAAATAATGGGGAGGAAAATGAAATTAATTTGTATCTGAAATAATCTAAATTTTAAATACTTTAACCTTGCAGTAGTTGCTGCAGACTGTGAGTCCACATGGGGAAAAATACAGATTTATAACTAAATAACAACAAAGTAACACAGAACATAACATTTATTATGCTTGAATTTTAATTTACTAAGTACATACGTTTTATAAAACAGTAAATCCTGTCCAATTCTACTGAAGTTGTAAGTTTCTAACACGTTACATGTGCTTCAAATTCACAAATGCTCTTTAATAATGTCATAAATAGGATAGAACAGACACATTGGTTACTGCAGTGTTTCAGATCATCGATCTTCAAATTTCATGGTCACTCTGTGCCAAAATCTCAACATATTCCTGATTCTTTCAGAATTTGTTTCATAAGAATTCATTCTGCAAACAGATAGATAAATAAAAAAATTCACTGACCTGAACATAACAAAATAACAGTACTAATAGAAAGTGAAACTTAAATAATAAGAAAACCCTTTAGAATAAACTATTGTATGACTACAATAGCTCATTTTTACTATTTCTGCTAATAATGACAATGTCAATAATTCCTCTAACCTCTAGTTCCCAAGGGCACAGGTCCACACCCAGTGGAGAGTGATAGATCTTTTTCAGGCATAAAAATCTTAGCATGGCTTCCTTTGGAAGGGAAGTAAAGCCGGTGGTCCCGTGTCGTAGATTTACGGCACGTAAAAGAACCTCAAGTCTGATAAAGAGTCATCTGAGCAAAATTACTGGTCTTTCACATCCAGTATAGAATGGAATGCTAAGAATCACAGCAGTTGAAGAGCATCCATAAATAAAACTCAATTTATGTATATGCCAAGAGTTTCCAACATTGTTGCTCATACAGGACTGTCAGTTCGCAATTATTGACCATTCCATAACTGCTGCAGAAGTCAAAGTGAAATAAAGGAATAACATAATACTGCTGATTATAGGAAGGTACTTGTATCATGTGATTCCTAAGTTCAGCAAAAAGAATTGTTTCATGTGGACTATGAGTCCACATACGACTACTGCAGTGTTGCCATGTATTGCAGGAACTGTTAGTCTCTGTGTTGGGTGTTTGATCATGCTTTCACCTCACATTTCATATTTGTAGCTCTGTTGGTTTCCTAGGAAATTGTTGGTTTTATTGCATTAGCACCATAAATATCTTAAAACAAACCTGCAATAAGAGTATCAATTTGTGATGTATTCTGTCAACTTGCACAGGTTTTGGTGTCCGTCTTGCTAGTGTTTTGACACCACATCTACTGTCAGAGGCCTCGTTCAGCACACTATGGGTAGCATGGGACAGAGGGACGATAGCAGTTGGAGAGGGACCAATCGTACATAATCGCACTATGCTTAAATGGCGTATGGATAAGAAGCTTAAGGTACAACATATCGGCTTCACATCTGGATGGGGTCATACAGCAGAATTCAGGTAGGCAATTGTTATTTTATTACCACCTTCAATCCCAAAACAATTCGAGGGTGGTGTTCCCAGTGTTCCAATAGGGAACATCAGGATATATAAACTTTTAATATTCATTGTAATGTGTTTTTTGTAATATTAAAACCCATTACGTTGATATTTGAAATGAAGCTAGAAACAGTGATGTGTATTGAATTTATTTAAAGGTGAGTCGGAATTGTTACACTAACATCACTTAAGTTTACTCACTTAACATGTTTCGGGAAACGGTTGTTCCCATCCTCAGAAGCTAATCCAACTGGCCCGTGTTGTTGGTGTTTCCGTTTTGTGGGCTGGATACTGTGGTGGCATCTTGTGGTGGTGAAATGTATTTCCAGAGAGGATTTGGTGGCGGCAAATCAAAATTCATTAGATGTGTGTTGTGTTTTAAAATGGTGATCTTCTCCCATGCATCTGATTCGGCTGCAAATTTGGCTGGTTTGACTAATGTAATATTGGGTTTGATGTTGTGATTAGTGATCCAAAAATGGTGTGAAACTGCAGATTTGTTCATTTGTTTGTATTTAATACATCTCATGTGCTCCTTTAGCCTAGTTTCTAGGTTTCTTTTTGTCTTACCTATATATACTTTATTGCAATCTGAACAATTGATTTTGTAGATTCCAGCTTTTTTGTCTTGTGGGATGGGGTCTTTTAACTTGTAACAAAGTAATTTCTCTATGTTAAATTTGTTCTGTGGAGCTAGGCTGATGTTGTGTTTCATGAAAATCTTCTTAAATTTGTGAAATGCTCCTGGGTGGTATGTGAATTTCTTGAACTTTAGCTGTTTATCTTGCTGGCTGAGATTTGTTGTGTTTCTGATGTGCTTCTGTCGTTTGAATTTTGCAATTTTTTTGTCAATTGTTGTTTTGTTGTACCCATTATGTATTGCTGTGTCTACTATGTGCTGGTATTCTAACTGGTATTCTTGTTTATTTAAGGGGGTATATACCAGTCTATGTGTTAGACTGTTTAGTACTGCATGTTTGTGTGTGGTTGGATTGAAACTCTTATTTTTTATGTAATTAGTAGAGTGTGTTGGTTTCCTGTATATGCAGAAGGTTAGGTTCTTTTGTTCTCTGATGATTTTTAGGTCTAAAAATGGTAGCATGCCTTCTTTTTCTATTTCTATGGTGACTTTTATTGATTGATTCTGTAGGTTTAGTAAGGCTAAGGAGTCTTGTATGAACCTATTAGGGACAACAGCGAAGATGTCGTCGACATATCTGTACCAAACTTTAAACATGTATGGAAAGGAAGTTGTTATGTGTGTTTCTAAGTAGCTCATAAATAAATCTGCAAGGAAAGGTGAAAGTGGGTTGCCCATGGTTAGACCTGTTGGTTGTTGATAGAACTTCTCATTGAAACTAAAACAATTTTGTGTAATGCACAAATTGGTAAGTTGTATGAGGTCTTCTATTTCTTCTTCCCATCCTCAGAAGCTAATCCAACTGGCCCGTGTTGTTGGTGTTTCCGTTTTGTGGGCTGGATACTGTGGTGGCATCTTGTGGTGGTGAAATGTATTTCCAGAGAGGATTTGGTGGCGGCAAATCAAAATTCATTAGATGTGTGTTGTGTTTTAAAATGGTGATCTTCTCCCATGCATCTGATTCGGCTGCAAATTTGGCTGGTTTGACTAATGTAATATTGGGTTTGATGTTGTGATTAGTGATCCAAAAATGGTGTGAAACTGCAGATTTGTTCATTTGTTTGTATTTAATACATCTCATGTGCTCCTTGTATGAACCTACTAGGGACAACAGCGAAGATCTTCAGAAGACATTAGTTTCCTTTGATGTCACTGCACTATTTCCAAGTGTCCCTACAGATCAACTCCTGTGTCAATTAAAGAAATGGCTACAGCAGACTAACCTACTTGAAGAAGAAATAGAAGACCTCATACAACTTACCAATTTGTGCATTACACAAAATTGTTTTAGTTTCAATGAGAAGTTCTATCAACAACCAACAGGTCTAACCATGGGCAACCCACTTTCACCTTTCCTTGCAGATTTATTTATGAGCTACTTAGAAACACACATAACAACTTCCTTTCCATACATGTTTAAAGTTTGGTACAGATATGTCGACGACATCTTCGCTGTTGTCCCTAATAGGTTCATACAAGACTCCTTAGCCTTACTAAACCTACAGAACCAATCAATAAAATTCACCATAGAAATAGAAAAAGAAGGCATGCTACCATTTTTAAACCTAAAAATCATCAGAGAGCAAAAGAACCTAACCTTCTGCATATACAGGAAGCCAACACACTCTACTAATTACATAAAAAATAAGAGTTTCAATCCAACCACACACAAACATGCAATACTAAACAGTCTAACACATAGACTGGTATATACCCCCTTAAATAAACAAGAATACCAGTTAGAATACCAGCACATAGTAGACACAGCAATACATAATGGGTACAACAAAACAACAATTGACAAAAAAATTGCAAAATTCAAATGATGGAAGCACATCAGAAACACAACAAATCTCAGCCAGCAAAATAAACAGCTAAAGTTCAAGAAATTCACATACCACCCAGGAACATTTCACAAATTTAAGAAGATTTTCATGAAACACAACATCAGCCTAGCTCCACAGAACAAATTTAACATAGAGAAATTACTTTGTTACAAGTTAAAAGACCCCATCCCACAAGACAAAAAAGCTGGAATCTACAAAATCAATTGTTCAGATTGCAATAAAGTATATATAGGTAAGACAAAAAGAAACCTAGAAACTAGGCTAAAGGAGCACATGAGATGTATCAAATACAAACAAATGAACAAATCTGCAGTTTCACACCATTTTTGTATCTCTAATCACAAATCAAACCCAGTAATACATTAGTCAAACCAGCCAAATTTGCAGTCAAATTAGATGCATGGGAGAAGATCACCATTCTAAAACACAACACACATCTAATGAATTTTATTTGCCGCCACCAAATCCTCTCTGGAAGTACATTTCACCACCACAAGATGCCACCACAGGATCCAGTCCAAAAAACGGAAACACCAACAACACGGGCCAGTCGAATTCACTTCTGAGGATGGGAACAACCGTTTCCCGAAACATGTTAAGTGAGTAAACTTAAGTGATGTTAGTGTAACAATTCCGACTCACCTTTAAATAAATACAGTAATTTTTTTTTGCAATGCTTTAGTGCTATAGATGATACGCCATCCTATCCGGAGGATTACTGATTTTTAAAGTTGCTTATTATTTTATATATTTCATCATCATTTGTCTCACAAGTACAGGCTATTCACGGCTGTATTGTCTTTAGTTTTCTTACTGTCTATGTTGCTAGTTATAGAACTATCACTAGTATTTATAAAGAAGTTGTTGAATAATTCACAGATTTCAGTAGGGTCATGTAGTATTTCCCCATCTTGGCTCAGACATATATTTGAGTGTTCACCTACTTTGCTTGTTTATAATACTCCACACAGTTTTTGTAGTATTATAGGAGTTCGTTATTTTTTTTTCCTATTTGTTCTGCTTTTAGATGTATCAACACTTTCTGGTATTGCTTTTATACTTATTAAAGGTATTAATGTAAGTATTCAATTGGTGGATTGAAAGAATTCATACATAGTTTCCATTGTATTTTTGAAGTGTAGAAGTTCAGGCGGCAAGGTTAACTTCTCTTTCGTTTTATGTTTAACCATTCCTTTCAACTGAGGGCAAGTTTCATTGTAGTGAAGAGTAAATTTTTGATAAAAGCCTTCCATTTTTCATGTGTATTATATATCTCTGCCCATTGCTCTTTAGCAAGCCTATCCTTTAGTTTATCTAGGTTACATTTCTGTGTGTCCCTAACGTACCTATATATGCTGTCTTTCATTTAGCTGAAGCAGTTGTAAATATCAATAATTTGTCCCCTAAGCTCTGACACATGAAATTCATTTAAATTTGTTATAATGTGATCTATTGAGCTGCTAGAGTAATCTGTCATTCTAGTGGCCCCTTGAGAGACAATATTCAAGTTAAAACTATCGAGGCTATCCTGTAGATCTTTGTTATCCACGTCTATGTTAAAGTCACCTAGGAGGATTGTGTGTTGGTTGAATGTAATTTTGTACAGTATATTTTCCAAATGAATTATACTTGAGTTAGGGGATCTATAAACACCAATAATGAGTACCTGTCCTAATTCTGTGTTTAGTTTTACTGCTGCTACCTCAAAAAGCATCTCTACCCAGTCTACCCTATTTACGATAAGATCATTCCTACACACAGTAAGACTCCTCTACTACTGTGAATTATACGACAATGGTGGGAAACAAATTCATAATTTACAAAGTTTACAGAATGTAATTGCTTGTTCCTTAGGCCAAGTTCTGAAAGTACAACAACCTGAGAGGATTTTGTTTCTGCAAGTAAATTTGTATCATGTTTTCACAGGATATGGAACTATAATGATGAGGCCGGCTTCTCACAAGTCCTCCATTTAGATGTACCTCGCTCAGTTGTACCTGGATCAGAACAAGGTACATTGCTCATTGCAGGTGGATTAGCCTTGCCTTCAACAACAGTACAACACCGCACAAGAATTGGACTTGGCCTGGAAGAATCTACAAGGTAAGAAACAAAATTTAACTGAAAAGAATATCAGTTTGGAATGAAAAATGAAGGTGAGGAATGAAACAAGAGAAGTTTGAGAGTAATGCTGAGCACATGATAGTTCCATGGGATTGCAAAGCTGCTATCCGGTGGTCTGCTGACTGCCACTGCGGGGAGTTGGTGTTACTGATCTGGTTACATATTATTGTGCTTGATGCCTTTTGTTACAAGGCATGTACACTTAACAGAAGATCATGCCTGTGGAGTTCCTCCTGAACTCAACCAGATCCACAAGAACTCGTGGCCAGGAGGGATTTGATGGTCTCATTAAGTTGGGTGATTGCATGCCTCGTCTCTTCTGTGTTATCTGGTGGCAATGACTTTGGTTGGAAGTGGTGTTTTGCTGTTAGTGTTTGAAGTTGCTTTGTGGAGGAACTCCACATGGACGTCCAGGATGTGGTCCAAGATATTCAGTTGAGTTGACTGACAGAAGTGATTGGTGATTGAAGTTTTGGTGTTTCTCTGTTGGCGACCATGGAGACAGCGGTGACATGGTTAGGTGCTGGCAGTGGGTTTCATCAGCTACTTTATGAAAGTTGTGGCTTTGGTAGCACTGTAATGCTGCTTCTTCTCCAGCTCGATGTTTTGAACCACAGGGGGAAATGCACCTATAGTTACTGGGATATGTTAGAAATGCTTACTTGAGGCTATTGGCATAGTCACTTAGTACAAACTGCAGTTTATTCCCTTAGCAAAAGTTGATGTTTTGAACCACAGGGGGAAATGCACCTATAGTTACTGGGATATGTTAGAAATGCTTACTTGAGGCTATTGGCATAGTCACTTAGTACAAACTGCAGTTTATTCCCTTAGCAAAAGTTGATGTTTTGAACCACAGGGGGAAATGCACCTATAGTTACTGGGATATGTTAGAAATGCTTACTTGAGGCTATTGGCATAGTCACTTAGTACAAACTGCAGTTTATTCCCTTAGCAAAAGTTGATGTTTTGAACCACAGGGGGAAATGCACCTATAGTTACTGGGATATGTTAGAAATGCTTACTTGAGGCTATTGGCATAGTCACTTAGTACAAACTGCAGTTTATTCCCTTAGCAAAAGTTGATGCATAGTTAGAGATTCAACTCCTTTTTGGGGCAGATGCCTCTGATCCTCTGCTCTGGTGAGCTTTGCCTCTCAATGTTCAATGATGTTATCAAAGGCATAAATTCCCTGCCTTGGTCTTTTCTGAACTGTGACAGAGGCTGTTCGATGTTCAGACGGTGGAAGGGCAACTATGAAGTTGAAAATTTCCCCAATCTAACAAAGTTCTAGAAGAGATCTCTTCTCAAAGCACATAATCTAATCTAGTTCATGCGGTTGAAACCTGTGTCAGGGAGAATCTAAAAAGGTGCTACAAAGGAAGCAACATTTGGATTTTCTCTGACAGTCGGGCTGCAATTGCAAGTTATGAGATAGCATCCAAGTTAGTCTGGAATTGGCTAATAAACCTTATCAATTAGCAAAACTAGTGATGGTATGATACTTCTTAATGCTCTATACTCAATACCGATACTGATGTTTAGTACAGATATTCAATAGTGATAGTCACTTTATAAGCAACAGCTTCTTCACTGAATTATATTATTATTAGTAGTTTCTGTGTACAAACACATGTAACCAATTTTGTATTGTATGCTAATTTCAAAATCCTTCCAGTTTGACATTCTCCAATTGGCAACAGTGTTTTACTTTGATAATGCCACAGGTTATAAATATTCCAACTAAAATTAATTTGTCTGCTACAGCATTCACTTGGACACATAGTAAGTTTGTGGATTAAGCCTCTATACTACCCACCCTCATACAATAGCACATACCTATATGTTTAATAAAAACACATATTAGATACAGTTGAAATTTTGAAGAAATAACCAAGGAAATAATATAAGACATGCAGAGATGTAAAGGAATCAAAGATTTTTGTTTAAGAACACAAGCATTCATGAAGGAACAGATATTCCCATACCCTCTATTATCTCATGTCATAAGTTCTGATTTGTTTCTGCTGGATTCACAGATGTTGGTCACCAGGGTAGGTAAATGTAATGGCTGAGAGAGAGTCACCAAGCCAGGATATTGAGATTTAGTGCTTCAACTAAATTAACTTCATTTATAACTCAGCTAACACTGCATATTAATGACTACCTCCACTCCTCCCCCCCATTGATTTGCATGTTTTCATTTAGACACTAAAGTCTATGGAATGTTCCATTCATTGCAGTCAAGGTCTATCAAGAACTATAATCCAGCAACATACAAGGCAGTAACATGACGTCTCAACTTCTTTCATTCCTTATCTAGCATAAAGTGAAATGCAACAACATTCAATAATGCAAAACTTAAAGAAGTATCAAAAAAGAAGTGAAGCTTTATTTCAAAGTATTAGACATACTTTGATACCACTGAGTATTGAGGTCCCATCCCTTGACAAAACATAACGAGAGTAATCTTGGGTGGGTGCCTGGACATAAGGGAGTTTTAGGCAATGATAAAGCAAATATCCTGGCAAGAAAAGGATCTGCTCAAACATTTACTGGACCCCAACCATCATTTGGCATACCCTTAAACTTTGTTTGAAGAACCATTGCTGAGTGGATTAATCATAACCACTATTGCAATGGGTTCAAACAGAGGGATACAAGCACAGCAACAGCACTCACTGAAGATGATCTCAATAGATCTGAAATAAACCTGATAACCAGGCTCTTGACGGGACGTTATACATTATGGAAACACATGCAGTGGGAATCTTTATGTAACAAAGAGGATGAAACTGCCTCTCATATAATCTTTAAATGTGAACCACTGGGTAGGAAAAGATATGAACCTTTGGGTCTGATAAACCCAAATGATGATTTTCCTAAATAAAGTTTCATTAATAAACTACTGTCCCTAACGAAAGGGACAGGACTGTTTAACTAAAACAATAGTGATAGGAGATAATACAAGAAACCCGGTGATAAGGGCAATTACAAGCCAACTCCATCACTACAATAATCAAATCAAGTCAACCACATAACTAATGTTTTTAATTCAAGTATTTTGGTGCTGCAATTTACATTATTCATGTTAAGTATGATGACCACAAAACTGTTGAAGCTGTCTGAATGTTTGCAGTACAGAAATGTTATCCTTAAATGTTACAGTTTGGCCGCAGCAATCTCTACTTTTGCACCGCTGCTCATGCTGGAGCACTTGCCTGATCTTGAGAACAACACTAATGCTGCTCTGCTGGATAAGAATGAAGTAATACAGTGGCTCAGCACTCAGCTCCAGTCCCTACTTCGTTTTATGAAGCCTGACTTCTCATTCGGGGATCACCATAAACTTGGAAGCCACAGGTGATGATACCATTGATATCTTGCATGTTCAGATGTGCAATGCTTAAAAATTTCAGTTCTAAGAAATAAATTATTTATTTACCCATTATTTATTTCTGTGCAATGAAAATAGGACAAGTAAAACTAAAAGGCTCTATTGTAATGTGTTTCTCTCAGAAAGTTTCTGCATACTGCCTGGTAGTCAAACACACTCATTTATGTCAGTATTTCAATGTGAATATCACCTGAACCATCAACGCTACAGCCATGATTTTTTTTCACTGCACATTCTACACTACTTGGGCAGGAAATATGTTAAAATGAATATAGTAGGTGCTGCATGTGAGAATCTTGTAAACTAATGCATAGAAATACAAATTCTAGGTTGCCCAAGTTCATTTAGGCAACATTATTTAAGGAACCAACTGTTCCAAGAGCCTAAACTTATGTTGCATCTATAAAACAATGTTTCATACAAAATGGGTAGATTGGTTTCTCAATGTTCTAATTTACTAGTAAAAATCACAGGTGATATGTTTATGTTTATTGCTTTATTGTGCTAAGAGTTTTACAAATTTGATTGTCTACTGCACTTTGACCCTGGTCACTCATTCAGTAGACAATCACTACAGTTTATTTACATTTTACAATTTCTTGTCAATAAATTATCTTGTTTTTTCTCAGTTTTTCATGTCCCATTTCCACTCATTTTTCACTTTTCACTTATTGGTTACTTAAGCATCACATATTCACTATAGTTTTCCATTCAAGGTAAGATGCACTACCTCTTACGTTTCTTTTTCCACTGTCCAAAGCCATTTATTTTTTACTCCAATGCTTCTAGCATCCTTGCATATCATTTCAATCTTGTAGATCACTTTTTTCAATACATAAAATTGTTTCTAAATTACTTGAAAATTATGGTAAAACTGTTCTACTGATTTTAAATTTCATATGATGTTTTAGTTTCTGAAAATTTGAGCTTCCTGGGTGGAATAATTTTGAAAATACTGATACCTAAGTAATGTAATGTAATATTTATTTCATCATTATTACAATAATGCAAATAAAGCTTACATCTAAAACTTATGTCTAGTGCACCAGTTTTCTAGCTCCCCCATATTTAGCCCCTAGGCTGTATATATTGGGATAAAGCTACTATACCATCTCTCCACTTTACAAACTATGCTCGTTCAGCTGTACCTTTCTTAAGCTCCTTATCCACTTATCCCTTGTGTTGCCTAAAAATGTCCCCATCATTTTAATTATTTCTACTTTTGTGCTTCCCAACATTCTTAATGCTACTACTTCTTTGTTTAGCTTATCCCATTTTTTATTCCATATAACCTCTCTCCACCTTTTAACCTTATCACATTCTATTAGACAATGAAAAGTACTACCTGATTCATCACACATAATACATCTCCCCGAACAATTATATCCATTCCTTTTTAAACATATTACTCCTGTGCGCATCCACGCAAGACCTATTCTATCAAATTGATTACATATATCTACATACTTCTCCCTTCCCCAATCTCTTTTAACTGATTTATACAAGATCAATGATCTTTTATCCTCAAAACTAGCCCATATCTCTTGTTTCTCGATATCTTCCACCCTCAATCTCACTTCTTTCCAAAACCCACTGTTATTATATTTATCTAATAGGAAAATATTCCTCATGCTAATTTATTTTAGTACATTTCCCATCTCCCCAAACCAACACTCTTCTCCTAAGACAGCTTTTTGAAACTGTATACATTCTTTTAATATATTATTATCTTCTAAATTTAAACATCTATACCAATACTTCAAAATTCTTTCCACTATTATACCTTTTCTCCCTACCCTTCCTAGCTCTGCCAGTGCCACACCCCTTGGTGAACTCTTGGGTAAACCCAAAACTTCTTTACAAAACATTCTATGGACTATATCAATCTTAATCCATCCCTTTGCCACCCCCCATATTTCTATTCCATATAACATTTTTGACTCTACTACAGCTTCATATAGCCTTTCCAACCAGTTCATTGTTAGCGTGGGTGTTTTGCACAAGCAAACTCTAACAGCTTTCATCGCTAGCTTTCCTTTCAATTGTGCATATTTAGATTGTGCTTCCCACTTCCCATTGCTTGAGAATCTAATTCCCAAGTAATCAAATTCTTTTACCACCTCTATTTGCTCTCCATTTATATACCATCTTTCCTCTTTTTTTAATTTTGATCCTTTCTTGAACACTATTATCTTGGACTTTTTTGTAATCATCTTTAGCCCCCATTCCATACAAAATGATACCTAAGTATAGAAAATTTTAAATTATAGAAAACTGCAAAAGCTACAACCAATGCAAACTTAGTATGACATGTATTTAATTAAAAATTTGACAACTATGAAAGTGCAACAACCCATAAATCATATAGGAATGAATACATAAAGAATGGAGATTTCAATAGTGTAAAGAAATAAATGGCTTTTTTGAACTGACTGACTACAAGTTGCCCTTAATAGTTTTAACCCATTCATTGTCAGCCATTTAAATTACGCCTGACCACTCTACATCAGCCAATATGAGTTGAAATCCCAGCTGGCAATTTAAATCCACACGAGTTGGTTATAGTTCAAATTATTCTGTAATTTTTTAAGATGTTTGAATGAAAGAAAGAACCCATATTTACTGAAATTGTAACCAATAAGGATAAACCTTCTAAAATTAAGCCTCCACTGTGGCTGTATTTGATGTTGGCAAACAAATTTCATTTAATTTTTTTTTTGTAAACTTAGGGAGTTGATTCAGGCTTAATATGCACAGAAGCCTGTTAGATACTTCACTTCCGCTGGGGCTGTACTTTATGCCACCTAGTTGCAGACACAAAGTCAGAGTCTAATGACTAGAATAGAATACCAAGAATTTCTGATCTGACGTCATTTGTCCTTATTTATACCTTCTTGTGTTAACCTCCATGAATCATAAAGAATGCCTTACTGCACACAAATATACTTAAAGATATGATGAGTGAGCTTAACACTCAGTAGATACTCACATGATTCAGGGATGAACACCAGCAAAAGCTCCATGTTGTATGTAACATTCACAGGACAAAGAAATTCACATGCATACTTACTTTATTTTCATTAATTCTTTTGCTGTCATACACTTGAAAACATGATGGGGTGTCACAGAGGGCACCGGTAACTCATACTTCCTTTCTAATGGATTTTGTGTTGCAATATATTAGAATAAACTGACTGCAGTATAATCAGCAGGAGCAGAAAATGTTCATAACGACAGAAGTGGTAAAATTGCAAGAAACATTTTACTAACAAACATAAAAGTTGTTCACAGAATGCTTCAGTGTTATGCCAAGAGTATAACGAATTATATTGTCCACTAGTTAACTGCAAAACGTTCTGTTAAAATTGCAGCTCTAATCTGTTGTTGTTCACCAATGGCACTGGGGATTAATTGATCTGCATCATTTTCCCTCTGGTTCCCAATATAAAGTCTGTAAGTATTCACTTTTAAGGCCTTTGCATTTGGCAAGATGCTGTTTGTTCAGGATGACATCTTTTTCGCAGAGAGTGCACTTGGGTGTAGGTAGGCAATTGTGGCCAGTTGCCATCCATAAAGCCACTGCAGTCTTCCTTGGTATGTTTTGTATATAACTCTATCTTTAATATTCTTATAATTTTTATCCTTTAATTTATCTTCTTCATCAAATCTCTGCTGTCTTTTGAAATGTTGTTTAATGTTATTTAATTGTTTGTTTATTTCTATTTGTCCTACAGGTTTTATTTGTTGTATTGTACCTTTCTTTGTTATTTGATCTGCATGTTTATTGCCCAAAAGTCCGACTTGAGCTGGGATCCATTGTAGAGTGACATGATTTCTAGTTTCAACTGCTTTAATTAGGCTTCTTATTTCTTTAATATTTCTTGTTGTTTTATTATTGTAATTTACTATTCCATCTATGGCTGATTTTGAGTCTGATAAGATGACTATTTTTTGTTTCATGTATGGTCTATATAAAATGTTCCGTAATGCTGCTTTTATAGCTGTTAATTCTCCATCATAGTGGTTTGACGTTTCATCTAATGTTAGATACTGTGCAAAATGTTTACAGTATACTCCTGCACCAGCACTTTTCTATTGATGAGGGATCTATCTGTATATATTCGGAGCCATTCTTTTTCTGGGTATCTTTCATTTTCCATAGCTATTGCTATGGCTCTCATTTCATCTGGTATATTGTTTTGTTTGTGTATTGTATATATCAGGTCATTCTGATATTGTATATCAATGTATTCTATTGGACTCGTTACCTCTGTTGCAATTATATTTGTTGTAATTATATTGTTGTATTTTAAGTTATTAATATATGTTCTGAAGCTTATTTGAGTTTTTAATTTATTTCTGGTATTTGCTGTGTGGTACCACTTGTATCTGTTTCTATTGACTTAACGTAGCCCACCTCCACGTGGTGTTCCCTGGGTAACACTAAATGGACTACATCACAGGCACGCTTCCCAAACCGAAAAAGAATTTAAAAGCTCTAATCTGTATGTGGAACCATTCTGTCCATAACAGGTGAGGGGCATGTGCATGTGGTCAAACTGTTCACTGGTGGTGAAGGGATTAATTGTATCTTCACTAAACACCCCCCTCAGTTTCCATATAAAGAGTGCACAAAAACAATAAGCAAAAATTTGTAGATTACAAAGGCATTATCAAACGAAGCATTTTGAGGTTATGAGCATGGGGTTTCAGATGCAATATAATAACAGGAGTGCTGCATGAAACATCTTCATTTGCCAGTCACATGACAAGTGTGCACATACTGTCTCAACTAATGCATACTGTACTGAACAAGATGTCAGACAGTGACTAGTGCTGTACAAGAGTGCATTGTTTACATGTACATACCACAAACAGGTTTTACAATTGGAGACTCGGATTTAATGTTGATGCATGTAGCAGCACAGTAAAGAACCTTCTGGTTTCTATCCTGTAATCCCTTTCTACTGTACAATTTTCCACACATCCCTCTAAATACAGTGGACAGTACGGAATGAAACTTTGGGGGAACTCTGCTAGGTAGGAAGCAATCTTTAAAAATAAGAAAAAAATACAAACAGGAGCAAAATAATCATGCAGAAATCTGTTCAAAAGCTTAAAAATACTAACTTTACCATCCTAATCCCTGTAAGAAATAAATACATATAAACAAACTTTGAAGTTCTGTATAACTTGTGAATGCAATATAGTTATGAACGAGAAATAAAAATAACCTGAAACTACCCATATACAGATTAGCATTATATGAGAAAAGTCCATTGTACACCGGAATAAAAGTGTGTAACAAACTGTTTATTAAAAACTTGAAAAATTTTAACAAAACAATAAAAAGCCTACTACCCAGTCACAGAATATATAAACGACAAGTTAGAAGTGGAATTTCGATAATGTTTTGTCATTCTGTAAATTATATGTATGTTGTCATAGATCCACATAACATTCTTCCTAGGCTAGCTGTAATACTATTATATCACTTCTATATATTATATTGTACATTTTAAATTTATGTTTATTGTAATTATTACTGTTACTTTTACTTTATAATTATGATGAGTCATATGTTTATAGAGCTTTACTCACCATATTGTGACAATAAAGCATCTTATCTCATCAGAGCCTGAAGCACTCAAGTCATTCTTTTTCTTCAAGCATCCAGGCAAGAAAATCTTCAACACTTGTCTTCTTAAGTCATTTCTTCATCAGAAGGAATAAAAAGCAGCTACAGGGTGCTAGGTCCGGACTGTGAGGAAGGTGTGGGGTCAGCAACAGCCACTTTTTTAAATATCAGAGTGAGGAAATATTATGTACTGCGTTCAGTCACCACCCTTTGTTTTTCCAAATGATATTCTTACTGCTTAAGGAAAGAATATTACCACTATTTATTTCCAATTTTGTTGGCTTTCCTGATGATGTGTGGAATATCATCTGGGAGGACTTAGACTCTATTTTGGGATTAGAGTAGTAATTTCAGAGCTCATTGCCTGTTGTAGTCTGAGAAACACAGTCAGAGTGCCACTGTTAAGTGTTTTTCATGGCACAGTTCCATTCTAGTGACCTTCTGACCTCTAGTGAAGCTGGGTGACACACGGTGCAATCAGATATTCTTGAATCCATGAAGATTGTGCCAAATCCAGCAAATATGGTGGATGTGGAAGCACTTGGAAGTGAAGGTTTTACAGCAACAATCTCAGACATGTGTGAACATGGATTATGGTAATGTAAGAGAACTTTCTTTTTTGCAAGGTGTGGATGTTTAACCTGAATAGCATCCTTCAGTTGGTGCAGTACTGAACTGTAATACTCCCCAGTGATGGTTCTGCCGTTGTGGAGGCACCACATCACAAGAATACCAGAAAACCTTTTGCTGCAGATGCAACCATTTTTGCTTTCTTTGGTGCATCTTCACTCGTCGCCACCCACAGTTTGGACTGATCCTTCATCTCTAGCATGTAGTGATAACACTATGTTTCATTTACTGTTATGAAATGTCAGAGAAGCTCACTGAAATTGTGTTTAAACGAGTTTAAACACTCTTGAAAATGTTTATTCATATGCGACACCCATCAAGCAAAGAGCCTTCACATATGCAAAACTTTGTTTAAAATGTAGTGGACATGTTTATTGAGCTCTTTGCAATGTCAACTAACTTCTGTATCTTCAATGGGCAATCACTGAGTAGAACATTCTGAATTTTTAACACAAGCTTGTCAGTTCTGGGACACCCTGAGTACGTATCATTTTGTATAGATGTATAACCAGCTTACATTCTGCAGTCCACTTTTCAAACATTATAAAAAAGGGGAAGAATGGCTTAATATTGAATACATCTCCTTTTGTAATTCTGTTGTGGTTAAACCCTTTAAAACAAAGTACTTTATTACAGCTTGTATTTCAGTTTTATCCATTGTGTAGAAAATGTTAACACCAGTTGGTTTACATGATCGTGACATGACAAGTGACTACACTTATACATCTGAAACTTTACAGTGTTCTTTACTTTACTTAGCACTTTTGTTTCATCTCCTATGGTAGCTATTATAACTTCTATTGTCTCTTTTCAACAGCAATACAGTAAGTGTGTTGGGCCTGTTAGCCAAAGCACAGTCATACACAAGTATAGATCCTGTGTTGGTGGCTGGAATAAAGAGATGGATTCAGCAAAGACAAGCAGAAGATGGAAGTTTTTCACCTCTTTCTACAGATAATGCCAGTGCAAATTCTTCAGAAAGCTTGCTTTTAGAGCGCACAATAGAATTAACAGCTGAAACATTGGCAACTCTTTTGCAAGTTGGATTAGAAAATGAGGTAAACAAAACAATCAGTTTTTTCTTAAATATCACAGCTATATTTTCACAAAAACACAATAACTGTAAAACTAAAACTGAAATAATTTTACAAATATGGAGTGCATTTTAAAAAACCTTCATCATCACCTTCTTAGTTATTAGAAGTGTAAAGTAAATGCATTTATCAGTGCAACAGTGTGTATTTCAGAAGAAATGAAAGTGTATTAATGTGATAAACTACGCATATAACAATAAGTATTTAATGCCTGTTTCAATAAAATGTTTTCATCACTTGGTAATCAGGTATAAACATTTTGTTAATAATGCATGCGATTTACTCAGAGAAACTTAATTATGTACTAATTTATGATTAAAAATAATGGACAAAATGGATGTCATAATACGCACTCAACAGTGTAAAATTATTCTCTTATTTTAAATCATGCTTTACAGTGCCATTTAAAAAACTTGTGACATGTGACAGTTGCTGTCCTCCGCAGCTGCTCTAGTCAGACCATCCTTCACCTACAACCTGAACTTTAAGGGGTTACACATTGCATTGTTATACTACATTATACCATGTGGTTTCCTATTACTTTTTTTTTCCATATATTTTTATTTATTTTGCTAAGAGATTTACAATTTGGTTGTCTACGGAACTTTGACCCTAGCCATTCATTCTGTAGACAATCACTACATTTTATCTACATTTTACAATTTCCCATCAATAAATTATCTTGCTTCAGTTTTCATGTCCCATTTCCACTTGTTTTTCACTTGTCACTTATTGATTACTTTACCATCACACATTCACTATAGTTTTCCATTCAAAGTAAGATACACTACCTCTTACTTTTCTCTATCCACTGTCCAAAGCCCTTTATTTTTGGCTTTACACAAAAACTGTCCAATGCTCCTAGCATCCTTTTACATCATTTTGATTATAAGTGTATTTCTATCCCCCTTCAACCACTTCTTTTTAATAAATTCTCTTCTGCATTTTTCTGTTCCTTGGCACTTAAATATTATGTGTACAATGTCTTCATTTCCACCACATATCAGACATTGGTTTTGAGAAATACCCTCTTAGTCTCCATGCTCCGGTTCTTACCCATACAATAGATTCTCTCTCTTCTTTATTTACTATGTCTATAAATTTTTCCCTACTCCATGTATTTTTCATTGGCCTATAACAAACCAATGAGCTCTTTTCGGCAATCTCACTGAACATGTTTTGTATTTCTATATCTTCCAGTCTTTTCCTTGCCTTTTTCCAAAAAATTTTTCACGCTATTTTCTCTCCTTCTCCACATGTCTCCTAACCCATTTTTCTCCAAAATGTTCTGTAAATTACTTACCCATCCACCATTCATTAAACTATTCTCTTGGCATTCTATACATTGTCTTAACACATTACATTTTCCTAAATTTAAAGTTCTAAACCAAAATTTCAAAGCTCTTTCCATTACCTTCCCCTTAGTCGCCACCCTGCCCATCTCTAATTGCACTACCTGTCTTACAATTGCCTTCGGTAACCCTATTACTTGCTAACGTTGATTTGTATTCTGTTTATTGCCATTATTTACTGTTGGTTGTTGAGTGGTTGTGAACACCTCTTGCTGGGACTTCCCATGGTATTGTCACCAACAATTTCCTTGTGTTTCAAGGAAATGAATGCTACATCTTTCAAGGAGTGGTTCCAGAACTGTTTACTTAAGTTTTTGTCAATTCTTTTGACTTCAGGAATGGTGTTAAAATGACCATTGAGTCACTAATATATGCCAACGTACAAATTTTAATTTACACTCTGAAAGCAGCAGCAGATTTTTAATTTGAGTATAACTGGGAACACTCCAAGACTGATTTTGCTCTTTCTCAGCTACATGTGTGCTGGCTGAAAACTGCAAGTCTTTTGGTACAAGTCAAACTCCTCTCTGTCATAAGACAGTCTCTATTTCACAGCCAGATATATGCTGTTAGTGGGCTATTTCACCGTGTAACTATTGCTCTTTCTTCCCATTGTAGTCTACGTATAACACTTAATGCCTTCAGGACAGGAAAAGACTGAACTGCTGCCAGAAGTTTAAAACAATTTTGAAATATGAGACCAACAATAATTATCTATAATATTACTAACTAGAATATCTAAATCTATAATATTACTATGGCAAATGTGTGCACTCTAAAGACCATTTAAAGGTCAGATACGTGGCATGCCAGTTACCTATATGGGAGGTTGGGTGTTCCAGAAATTCTAACAAACAAAGCTTCTAAAGATCAAGGGATGTTGAAAATGTTTCAAAAAATTGCAATGAAAATCGCTTTTGTTTGAGAACCTTCTAATATCATATGGGGAGGGATTATACAAATAAATATGTATTATAAACATTACAGTCTTCAAGTTAATTGTTACACTCTTTTAGTGTCTTTTAAAAGAACAAAAGTATTCATTGCTTTGATAGATTAAGAGAAATTTAAATGTTATTTTTGCTCAGTTTAATAACAGTTTTGATAATAAATGTAATGCAATGTTCAGATTGACTGGGAGACGATGCTACGAGCACGGTATTTCCTGGAACGCAATGTGTTTCGGATCAGTTCACCAAACTCCATGGCTGTGATGACATATGCTTTAGTGTTGGCCAAGAGCGAACTCTCAAATATTGCTTTGGACAGACTTCGCAATGCTTCCACAAATGAGGAGGGAGATTTTGGTTGGCAACGTCAACTACTCAATAAGGAGGCTCCAGATTGGCTTTATGAAGAAGGGGCAGGAAGACACAGGAAGGAGCCAATTATGGGTTAGTCTCTCATATGGTGATACAAAGTTAATATAGCAGAATGTACTTCTTTTTTAATTTTCTCCTAAATGTTTAAAATGTGTTCTTACCATACCCCTTTTCAATGATAAGCATTTCATTTAATTATTTTGTTCTTAGTTTTGGTGTGAAAATTGCAACACCAAGAAGGAAACGAATTTAATAGCACAGGTTAGGTACATGAAAAGTAACAAATGATAATCTATACATGACCTTTGAGCCCTAATATTCAGTATTTGGTGTGGCACTGCAATTAGAGCTGCTGTATGTCATGGCATTGAATCAAAAAGGTTCTGAATAAGCTTCTGAGGGATTTCCCTCCATGCAGTTGGTATTCGAGCCCACAAATCCATGACACTGCTTACTGGAGGACAGTGACACACCAGGTGCTGACCAAGACAAGTTCGATGGGCGACATGTCAGGCGAACGTGCAGGCCAGGGATGCAATGGTACCCGTCACTCTTCGAAGAAGGCTTGTACATTCCTCACAATATCTGGCCGGGCATTGTCCTGTTGAAATGTGGCCTGTGGAGATTCCTGAAGCAGGGGGAGTACCTCAGGATTTACAACCACCGTTAGGTATGGTTGCTGTTTAAAGTGCCCTCAATTCATAGGAGGTGAGATCGGTTGTTGTAACCAATGGTGCCCCAAACCATCACACCTGGTGTTTGTTCACTATGCCACTCAACAATGCAGCCCTCCAGGTTGCACTCACCATGGTACTGCCAGACATATATGCGGCCATCGCTGTAGGACACATTGAAGCGGGACTCATCCAAAAGACTACGTTTAGCCACTCAGCACACCAGTGATGGTGTTCACGTGACCATTGCAGTCAGAGGAGCTTGTGGTTTCTGGACAATGGAAGCCAACATAATGGCATGCATGTAACCAGTCCAACCTGCAGCAGACGGCGACGAACCGTTGATGCAGACAAGTTCACACCTGTTGCAGTGCTGCAGCATCGAGCCAATGCTGTGGATGAAGCTGTATGGTTTGTTATGTCCATGCAGACAAGATGACGGTTATCCCATACTGTGGTCATGTTCCATGGTCCAGTACCTGCTCTTCGCTACGTACGACTTTCATCTATCCACTGCTTCCACACACGTATCACTGTCGTAGCAGCATGCCCTGTACGAGCCGAAATGTCACGGTATGACAAACCGATCATTCTGCCCCATTCAAACTCTCTCACATGCCGATATGGCTCCCTTTGACGTCGACGAGGCATACTGGCACTCACTTTATTGTTTTCACCTTGTTTGTTAGCACTGCACTGACTACACTGGGTGCAACACTGACCTTGTCAGACCGACACCAGAGGGCTCTGCTCAGCCTTTGTGTACCCCATCTCTCTGCAAACCTAATCACTTATTGCTTGTACACTCTTCTATACTTCCACCAAGTTTGGAGTTATTCGGGAAATTCTTTCTTGGTGTTGCAATTTTCACAAATGGCAGTGTATTTTCCTGAGCAGAGGTCACCTATTCATTAATATTTTGGCTCACAATTCAAACCGTATTATTAATATAAATACTTTAATTTATATTTTTGTAGTAGGAGGTAGAGAATAACAGGAGCATTTCTTTTCATATCTGCATATCCCTCCAGTGATTGAAGATGCATTGAGAACTGTCCACACAAATTATATTACTTTGTTTTTAAATTTATCAAGTATGTACCTAATTTATTGATAGATACTTACAGTATAATCCTGTAAAATACACAATTTATGACTTTTGTTTAAATTCAAAACTAAGCATTAGCTAAGTACAGAGCCTTTGCCTGGCCTAATGGAAATTTTCTTGGCACCAAGGAGCATGTTGTTTGCCACTAAAGTCAGATATTTATAGTCCCTCAATTTCAAGTACACGGATTTCTCATCAAATTATAACTACAATAACCACATAGCTTCTTCATAGAAAATGCTGGTAATCTTGTCCACACATCTCTCACACCTTTTACCAACATTTGTATTAACATGACCATGTAAGTAAAACCATGCTTTGTCCGTAAAAATAATTAAGTGCATGTCAAAAGAGCAAGCATTAACATCATCCAACACCCGATTGCAGTCACATTATCACTGTTGCAATTCCTGCACTACAGTTATCTTGTGGGCTTTTAATGTTAAAAGTTTAGTAGTATTCTAAGCCGAGGTTTTCGAAATTCCTGATTGCTGTAAAGCCTTCTCAGAGATTTCTTTGGACTTTGTTGTAATTTTTCTTCATTGTCATTGAGTTTTTCCTCTGTAAGAAAACAGCAATTTAGTTTCTTATCAAGAATAGATCCTGTTTCCCTAAATATATTCAGAAGTTTATGAACTGTTTCTCTGTGAGATACACAAGCAACAGCAATCTGTCTCACTTCTCTACAGAAGTTTGTTGACACATAGGAATCATACATGAAGGTTCTGTGTGCTGAAGGCATTATAACAGCACTAATATACTATAACACTGAAACATATGGTCTTACAATATATCAACCTTTGTACAGCACATGCTTTGCATCAGTACATTAGCTGGTACACAGAAACAGAAACAGTGCAGTGCAGGGCAAGCAATTCCCTGTGATACAGTCGCATGTCCAAACAAAGGGTCTGTATTGATATACCTGCTGATGTGGATATTTTTATATGACTTCCATGTAATTAAACACATAGTGTGACACATGCATGGATAAACATATTTTATTTAACTGCACATCTACTCTATTCTTATTTTCTGTGTCTTCTGATGATTCTGTTTACAGTGTATATTTACTTCATTGGATAGATTTAATTACAACTTTATATGATGTCACTTTCTCTGAAATATACTGCACAAATCTATAAAGACTAGATTCATTTTATTTCAGTGCAAAATTAAATGGAAGTAAGCATAGATTTGTTGACTACTGTGAATTAAATAAGTACATGCAGTATAGTCTTTAATGAGAATGGTTAAAATGACTGTAAAACTTAGAAAATTATTACTCACCACTTCAGTCAATTCTAGTTGTATAATAAGAATCTATATTACATGTCAGTATCTGATGTTTAAGATGATTTGCTAATTTTGCAACAGCCAGTGTTGGTGAATACAAGGCATCTTTGTACGCTCTCATGACCTTCTGCCATCTTGGTGATCTCAAGTCTGCTGAGCCAGTGGCCCGTTACCTCTTCTACCGTTCTCATCTTCTAGACAGACACAGAGAGGTAGGTACAGTTTTAAATGGTTTTAAGTAAGAGCCAAAAATGATAGATATGAACTAAGAATAAATGAAACAGTTGGATAGACTGAACTTTTAAAACACATTTAAAATAATATAAAGAAAATATTACTTTTAATTCAGTCATTCACTTTATTTTCATCATTTAAAAAAAATATAGATTGCTATTGGACATATCAAATAGAATATTTATAATACATAATAGTGATGGGACAATACCACTATTTCTACTGATTTTTTGAGCTCCGATACTCACTTTATAAACAATTGTAAAGATGATAGCTTCTTCACTGAATTACATTCTAATTAGTAGTTTTCTGTGTATAAACACATGTAACCAATTGTGTGTTGTATGCTAACTGCAAAATTGCTCCTGTTTGCCATTCTCGAACTGGGAACTGCTTTTTTTATCTTGATAATGGCACAGACTATATATCCCGTATTGTTAGTTAAGGCTAACTGTAGTAGTGGTACTAGTAATTTCTTTGTTTCCCTTTTTATGTAACTACATTTTGTGCTAGAAGCTTTCTTTTAACAGAGTTTTTATCTATAGAAAAATAAATACTAGCAATTGTTCTTTATTCTAGAATTTGAAAATATAAACTAATATATAGTTTATATGAAACTCAAAGAACTAAAACCTACATATGTGTTATACCACTCTACACTATCCACAACTACCACATGTGTATTTTCATGCAGTAATAAGTAATTAGCCATATAACATAGTAAGTTTGTGGTTTAAGCCTCTCTACTACCAATCCTCATACATTAGCATATAGATGCATGTTTAATATAAAGGTTTTACTTGCGTAAACACAAACTAATAGATGGAAGGAAAGAACAAATATTTCCATGTGCAGCATGGCTGAAGTTCTGATTTGTTTTTACTGGATTCACAAGTTTTGGTCACTAGAGTAGGTAAATGTAATGGCTGAGAGTGAATCATCAAGCCAGGCTATTGCACAAACGTGATTTAGTATGTCAGCTAAATCAGCTTCATTCACATCTCAGTTAATGCTGTACATTACTTGAGTACCTCTACTCTTTTGCATGTTATCATTTAGACACAAGAGTCTATGGAATGATTCACCTACAGTCAAGGTCTATCAAGAACTAAAAACAGCATTAAGGTCTTCAGGATGCAAAAGAAAGTAATAACCAATATCTGTAATACAGCTAGCTGCAAGCCACATTGTAAAAAATATAAAATTTTGCCATTACCATGCATGTTTATATATGAAACACTAAACTATAAAAAACAAAACTTAAATTACTTTCAAACAAATGCTGAAGTTCATTCACATGACACTAGAGCAAAAAACAATTTATTTGTAAATTCACACAGAACCAAGCTTCACATGTGCTGGTCTACACTTATATAACAAACTACCTCAATATATAAGGGATATTGAATCCCAACACAAATTTAAAATGGTTTTATTTAATGGAATATAGCTTTTATAGTGTAGATGAATTCGTACATCATGAAGTAGTTAGTGTAAAATGTTAATTTGTAAATGATCTTATAACTCAAATCTGTATAGTCTTTCATGTATGTTGTTATTCTTTTCCTTTGTGTTTTAAAATTTTGTTGAAACTTATATCTCTGCATTTGTAATTATTTATGTATTGTGGTATATTTTCTTTGTATCTTAAACTAGTGTGTCGTATAACATATGTATTATGTTTTTATCGATGAAATAAATACAATACGATATAGTCAAGCAATACTTTGGGGATATATGTGAGGCAATAACATGAAATCTCGACTCCTTTCACTCATTATGTAGCATAAAGTTAAATGCAACAACTTTCAATAATGTAAGATTTATAAAATTAAAAGCATAAAAAAATTATTGAATGTTTATTTCAAACTATTTGACATACTTTGATACCACAGAGTGTTGACAGTATCAAACTATCCATGGTATCGAGGTGCCATCACTAATATGTAAAATGCAGGTTTACAGCTATCAGATCAACAGACTAGATACAAAACATTCTTTATGTAAAATACAGGATGATTTTTGAGTCCACTGACAAACTTTAGGGGGTGATTCCTGACTGGAAATGAAGCACAAAAGTTCATATCACCTTGTATCTAGGAATTACTAGTTTCCACGGTAGATAGACATTCTCTCATTACTTGCAGTGTGATTTAAGCAACATAGAAGCACAATGGTCTGGTATTCATTCCAGGAACAAGTTGAGATAGTGTTTGTGTATGGCCAAGCAGAGACGCAGCACACATGTACCAAATCATGTACTCTAACAGACAGCACCGCGCACATCACACAACATTTGGAGCCATTTTTCTGCATTTGTGTGAGCATGGGTTCTTTGAGACAGATGAACATTCAGGGTGGCCATGGACTGTGCATACACCAGATATTGAGAACAGCCATGGTACAAGCTCCAGGCAATTGGTCCACCAACATGGTGTGAGCCAAAGGATGGTTATCTGTATCCTACAGCTATTACCCCTCTCACCTCCATGCATCGATGGATTTTCCTCCACAGGAAAGATTCTACTGCTGGTTTGTGTGACAGATCATCACATTATGAGATTTCTCTCTTTAGTGCTCTTCACCGATAAAGTGACCTTTGGTACGGAAGGCATAATTGTCATTTTTGGGCTACACAAAATCCTCGCAGAATGGTTGAAATATCTCATCAGCAATGATTATTGGTGACCACTCACTTGGACAACTTTCTCTTCCACAATGCCTGAATGGAGAAATGTATCTGAACTTCCTGCAAAATACTATATCTCCATTGTTGGAGAATGTGCCTGCAGGCCCCACCCCACTTCTGCATTAATGTTAGTCAAAACCTCAACATCATCGTCCTCAGATGTTGGATAGGGCGTCGAGGCCCTGTTGCATGGCCTGCTCAATCACCGGACTTCAACCTCCTGGAGTTTTACTTGTGGGAGCATCTGAAAAACATTGTGTATGGTGAGCCTGTTCCTGACCCTTCAACAGCCTGTGACGATATTTGTACACAGCCTGGAACATTCAAATGAGTGAGGCAACATGTGAACATATGCATCCCATGGAGGCCACTTTGAACATCTGTTGATGGCCATGCGGCTCTTTGTTTCATGTTGTTCTTCAGTGCATTTCCAGACACAAGGTGATATGAACTTTTGTGCTCAATTTCCAGTCAGGGGGTTTGTTGCTGGACTTCCGTACAATATTAGGCAATGTTTACATCATCCAGCCATCAGTTGTTGAATTAAAAACCTAAAGCAGATAGTATTGGAATTAATTGCCTAGGTACTAAAGTTTTAATGTTGTATGTGTTCTAGAATGTTCACACAGTTTTGTACAAGCATTAGCTAAAATAGACAAACGTCAAAACATAGAATGGTTCATAAAAATGTACACCATTGTGAATAGGTGTTTTAAATCTATGCAGTAACTCTTGGAGAAGAAACAATGCATCATATCAAAGTGAGAGATATTTTTAATGTTGGTAAGCTAGAATCAGACTGAAAAATTCAGTGCCATAGCTGGGATTGGAACCATTGATATTTGGCTTACTGTGCCACTGCTCTACCATACTGAGCTGCCATGGCAAGATGACTTGTATTTTCCCCAGTAAACCACATGGCATTCTCAACTTCATTTTGAGATAGCATACACCACTGGCGACTTAAAATATCATAAGTATTTTAAGTCTCAGACTTCATAGTTAATCTTTGTTAGGTGAATCATTGATAATTCATTGTTGTTCCACATATGCTAATGTAGACTAAATGATATTGTAAGCGAAACAGCATTATGGTTGGTTGCTTTGTATCTAATGTTCCACAGTTGGCAATGAAGCCATTCCCTGTCTTGCACTCCAGTATTTTGACAAGGGGTTGGTATGTTGATCAAGTAGGTGGTTTCTCTCCATTCAAGCTCGCAGAAAGGAAATGCAGGAGATTCTGCTATGTCAATCCTGTGAAGATATTTGTTGAGGCACTCGTGACCTGTTGATTTTTGGTAGTGTAGTAGTTCTATTCATGTTGTTATGTAAATTTTCCCATTGTTTTCCTTTTGTTTGTAATATATATTCTTCCTTAATTTTTGTATTATATGTTGATGCAATTATTGTTTTGATAGAGTGATAAAGATGTGGACCAGATGATTTTTATGTAATTTTACTAAATTTCTTGACCAGAAAATCAGCTGTTTCATTCCCATGTATTCTATGATGTGCTGGTATCCATTGAAGCACTACTCTTTTATTTAAATTAATTAATTGTTCTATAACTTTTTAACATACTAGGACATTTAGGCTTTTGGCTCTTGTACCAAATGCTATGGAGATTATAGCTGCTTTAGAGTCAGATATTACAGCTCTCTTAAATCTGTTTAATTTATATACAAGATTTTGTAAGCTGAGAAGAATTGACATCTTTACTTCTCTACATAGTCTCCTTTCAGCTCGATACACTTTTCCCAGCGATGTTCAATAGCTTCGATACTCTGTTTATAGGGTCAAGTTCTGCAAAGTAGCCATCAACTGCAAACTCCTCCTCTTCATTGTTGGCAAATCTTTTAGCACAAAGCTATTTCTTCAACTTTGGAAATACAAAATAATCCGAGAGGGCTAATTCTGGTGAATAGGGTGCATAAGGAAGCAATTCAGACTTTAACTCATTAGTATTGGCCATGGTGATAATGAATGTGTGAACTGTTGCATTGTTTTGATGAAACATAACTTTCTTTTTTGCTAAATGTGTCTTTTTTTGCTTGATTTCATCATTTAAATGCTGCAATAAGTTTGAATAATAATCGCCATTAATTCTTTTTCCTTTTTGAAGATAATCTATGAAAATTATTCCACACGCATCCCAAAAAACTGATGCCATGACCTTGCCTGCAGATGGAACTGTCTTCGCCTTCTTTGGAGCCAATTCTCCCCTTTCAATCCACTGTTTTGACTGTTTTTTAGTCTCAGGTGTGAAGTGATGGCCCATGTCTCATCCATGGTTATGTATCGATGCAAAAACTTGGCTTTATTGCAGCGAAACATCGCCATACACTCGACTGAAATGTCCTCACAATGCTGCTTTTGTTCTATTGTGAGTAAATGTGGCATCCATCTTGCGCACAGCTTTCTCATGTCTAAATTTTCAGTTAGTATGTGATGTACAGCATTTTTTGAAATGTCTACGATGTCTGCTAGCTCGTGCACTTTCAGTCGACAGTCACCCAATACCATTTTGTGGATTTTCTTCACAATTTCTGGCATGGTCACCTCATTTGGTCGACCACTGCGATGTTCATCTTGGCAGCTCGTACGACCTCACTTAAACTCTGCCACCCAATATTTTACTGTTGTAAACAAAGGAGCAGACTCCTCCAGAGTAGAATCTAGCTCAGCTTTAATATTACTTGGACTAAGACCTTTCAAATGAAAGTACTGTATCACATAATAATGGTCAGCTTTATCCATGTTTACAAATTCGCTGAGAGAGTTCACTATTAATGCTTGTCAAACAATTACTAAACAAGTAGCATCATCAAACTTCAAACTTAAACTTTATAAGGGTGGTACTTTCTACCATAGTCATTTGTTTGAAACAACAACCACTATCTATACATCAGGTCAGGTACTTCTGGGACAGCCCTCTTATAAAGGGTTGATGTTTGTTTGCAAGTTTTCTTTTAAGTATGGAAGTTTTAATTTCTGTTTGATTTCTTGGACTTCATTAAGAAAGCTTTGTTGAGCCTTTAGATTCACTTGTGATGTTTTTAGCTTTTTCGTAATTGCTAAAGGATAGTTTGTTTAATTTTTCGTATTGTATGATAGGTGCTTATTATTTCAGCTCTCAGTTAATATATGCACATTAATTACATTTTGCATTTTGATCATGACCACATATTAGCTACAACAATACTATCAGCTGTAGGTAGCATAGGAAACAAAATGTATTGTTTTAATTGCACTTTTATGCAATGAAACACAATTCAATAATGTAATTTAAATGTAAATGTCATTACCTGAATCACTACGTATAGACAATAATTTTGTTTTCATCTCTTTCCTTTAGCTCCTTTATACTGCAGTAAAGGCATTTGCAATGTTTGGCTGGTTGGCATTGGACAAACATCGAGCTCTGACAGTTTCCTTGGCCACGTCAGGTATGGAACTAACGGATACGCTGGAGCTTCATCCTGAGTCACCACCTCAGAGCCTTCAGCTTCCAAGTCTCCCCACAAAAGTGTTTGTTTATGCAACTGGTGCTGGATGTGCCACAGTTCAGGTGAAACTTTCACTTCTCAGTAACAATGTTGAAAAATGTGACACTTCATTAATCTTAAGGAAAAGGTCACTAAACTGATATTTTTTCAAGACTGACATTTATTACCTTAGAGATGAAGTTGCAGAAAAAAAAAGGTATATTATTATATTTTTTTCTTTCTCTACTATGTAGTACATATAGCAAGTAGGGGAAGTATTGTATTCCATCCAAAAATTCAATGTTGAGTTTCACTGAAAATATATGCTTTGAGGCCCCCTGAGCCCGAAAACAGTATTTTTAGAAAAAGGTGTGTGTGTGTGTGTGTCTTTGAGGAGCATAACTCAAAAACAAAAGGTCGGATAAATATCAAACTTGGTATTTACTGTCCATTCCAAACCAGAGTGCCTCTCAAAGTAAACAAACTCTTTGTATTATCCGCATGAAAGTAGTTCACAATCCCTGCCCCTAATGGCTGCTTGTTGAATATTGTTTCAATCTATAAAAAGGCACCCTGCATGAGAATCATAGTTCAAAATGCAACCTGAGGTAACAATCGATTTTATAAGTATGCGGAAATGAACATTTTACTTACGTTAATCTCAATCCTCAGGCAAAAGTGAAACACCCAAATCCAATTCTCCAAAGATGACTTAGCTGCCATATCGGAATCAGAACTACTCTCCAAAATAATGGCAATTCCACAGCACTGTCACACACAAAACAAATTCCCACATTTGATTCTCCTCTTCTATGTTATATTATGTCTGTTTATATTCCCTGAGCTCTTTGGTTACACTTCTCACTGAAACACCTGTAAAATCCGATATTAGTTTTGCAATATGCACTAATACAAGTGTCAGGTATTTTTGTAATAATGAGTTCAATATATTAAGTATTGTTTGTTTTTCACCACATTTTAACTGTTTCCCACTTTTGTGTTTGAACAGTTTATTCGCACTAGACCCACCTTCATCTGCCATGAGAATTCAAATACCAACTGACTAAATCACAGGATTTGACCTGAGCTGAGCATAAGTGTGGTAGTGTATTATGAATGTAAATAAAGCATGAGTCAATAAATAAGTCTGCAAAACCTAAAGATAAAATTCTTATTAGTAATCCTAACTGTCTTAAAGTTATCGCTTATCATATTTCCTGTGTTACGCAAAGTGTTTATTCAGTACTCAGATAGCACCTCTGGGAATTCATTACTGCATTTCTTGTATATTCAAGAGAATGGTAGTCATGCATACAGTTGGTATTAACAAGCAAGATACTCTTGGTGTTAGCGCAACAGTAGACGAAAATCATATTTTGTAATCTCCATATATCCATTACCTTTAACAATGAGTTCTTATGATAACCACAATAAAATGTGTAGTTCTATAGCTTTCCTGCCCTAATATTTCATAATACAATACATGCATTAAGGTACTATTTACATTGGCGTAAGAGTGTGTTCTTGGGTTCGTGACAAGCAGAAGCACCTGCTTCTGTTTACATCAGAGGGAACTCTGGTTTGGAATGGACAGTAGGTTCAGTGCCTTCCAAAGATGCAGCGAAGGTTTTCAAGAAAATCCCCCAACCCAAACTATTGTTACATGGAACATTTGTTGAAATTTTTTATTTTCTAAGAAATGTCTCTTAACAATAGAATATATTAACAATAGTTACATAACAAATAAAATGTATATGTTGAATTTTCTGGGAATAGCTGTGAAGTCCACTTCATTCACAAAGAATTTTGTAAAATCTTGTATAACTGGTAAACGTTAAACGATAGACGAAAATGTACTACACAAGATCTCTTTGAAACACACAATTTATTTCAAATAACTCTTTTTTTAGCATCAGCCAATTCCAATATATCTGTAATTAATGGTTTGAATTGTTCAATACTTAAGTGATGATTTTCAGTAATTTCTCACGATGTTGTGGAAAGAGAATAGAAGTTTAAGGCCAGCATATAGCGTCCAGTTGTTAAACATTTGACTATTGCTGTTCTCTTTGTATCTATAACGAAATGTGTAATGTAGCTGTTTATGCAAACGTTTATTTGGATTAGAATGAAATAGATAAGAAAATAAAGTTTTGTAAGAATAATCTGAATACCCACAATAAGCAACAAAGGTTAGTGAAAGTCACGTGAATGTAACACATTTTTTACTCATGTAATTTTCAGATTTTTTTTTAACAAAAACGGTATGTGTAAATTATGCTAGGAATGAAAATTGTGATTTAAAGCTTCAGTAATGAGATTTAATTCCCTTTTAGTTTAGTTTGGTTTGATGGGGGGGCAACATTTCCCTGCACTGTGATCTTAGCAGATCTATTGCAGTCCCACTCTCATTATCAATGATCCACAAGTCTGACATTCATAATGAACTGAATCAGACTTTGGATCATGACGGTTTAAAGCTTCTCCAAGTTTTGGAAAACTGACTCCCAAAAGTGAGTGCTGTTTGGAGAGCACATGCTGGACAATCGCACAATAGATGGGCAGCTCCCTCACGAGGGAGTCATGGCACAAGTTGCACCATCAGAAACATTTTTGGGTGAATACAAAAATATTGAAGTAAATTAACGTAGGTAATGTAAACACATTTTATACAATTTTTAATTGAGTACTGAGTTTATATCTTTAAGTTTATCTAAATGTGCTGTATCAAAGAAAACAAGTAATTGGAAGTACAATTCATGCTGTATGATACATGTGGCATATCAAATCATAATCTTTACAAATGTATAAAAGGAACTATAGCATTATAAGTAGGTATGTAGATGTTCAGAACATATAGCATTCATACTATATTAGTCTATTTAGACAGATGCAATAGGATGTATACAATGTAATCAAATACACCACCTGTCAAGCATTTTTATTTGTAATCTTTTTGCTGTAAATATTACAATATTTGTAATGATTTTTAACTTTCCAATTATTTATTTAAGTTTTTATGGTGTACCAGTATAACAGCACCTATAAGACAGTCCCATTGCAAAGCTTTCCAGTGACATAAAAAAGGAACTAAATAGTTGAAATTGAGCTCTCAGTAAAAATTTAGGGATGAGGATTGTTTTTTGGGGGGAAATGCGCCATAGCCCTACTCTCATCTGCCTGTTGACACCAATTCACTTGCTGTCCCATCGTGTGCAGGAGACACCATGCTGTAAAGAGGCCTGTAGCAGTTCTTGTGACCTGCATCTGCCTGGTTCTATTTCAGAGCTCTGGAGTGCCTGACCCCTACAGTTGAGTTGCAGTATTTCTCATGTTCCCTGACAGGCAGCTAATGGTCCTGATGACAGCCCCAGTACTGATTCAGTTCTCTTCTTAGCAGTTTCATCTGCTCTTTCATTGTCCAGAATCCCTACATGCACTGGCACCCACCTCAGCTGAATGGAATTGTGGGTAACTGCGGCTGTGAGGAACCCATGGTGACAACTGTGTAGTTATCAAGGGTCTTCCGGCATGCCATACCATTTGAGAGCATAAGAATCCATCTATTGCTATTGCGTCTTCTTAAACTCCTTCAAGTACCAACCAAAATAAGGATATTTACCCAAGCTTAATGATAGTTTGGTACCACTGCCATACAGTCCAATTGATTCCCTTTACTTTATGCATCTGATATATACAATACACAAACAAAACAATATACCAGATGAAATGAGAGCCATAGCAATAGCTACGGAAAATGAAAGATACCCAGAAAAAGAATGGCTCCAAATATATACAGATGGATCCCTCATCAATAAAAAAAAATGTCAGTGCAGGAGTGTACTGTAAACATTTTGCACAGTATCTAACATTAGATGAAACATCAAACCACTATGATGGAGAATTAACAGCTATAAAAGCAGCATTACAGAACATTTTATATAGACCATACATAAAACAAAAAATAGTCATCTTATCAGACTCAAAATCAGCCAGATGGAATAGTAAATTACAGTAATAAAGCAACAAGAAATATTAAAGAAATAAGAAGCCTAATTAAAGCAGTTGAAACTAGAAATCATGTCACTCTACAATGAATCCCAGCTCATATTGGACTTTTGGGCAATGAACATGAGGATCAATTAGCAAAGAAAGGTGCAATACAACAAATAAAACCTGTAGGACAAATAGAAATAAATAAACAATTAAATAACATTAAACATCTCAAAAGACAGCAGAGACTTGATGAAGAAGATAAATTAAAAGATAAAGATTATAAGAATATTAAAGATAGAGTTGATATACAAAAAATGCCAAGGAAGACTGCAGTGGCCTTATTTAGGATGGCAACTGGCCATGATTGCCTCACAGAACACCTCTACAAGATACAATTCCTATCTACACCCAAGTGCACTCTCTGTGAAGAAGATGTCATCCTGAACAAACAACATCTTGCCAAATGCAAAGTGATAACTTACAGACTTTATATTGGGAAGCCAGAGAGAAAATGATGCAGCTCAATTAATCCCCAGTGCCATTGGTGAACAACAACAACAACCTTATGCATCTCATTGCTGCTGGCAAGTCAAGGTCAGGTGCCTCATTGCAGGATAACCTAAATCCACAAAATAGGCATTGTCTTCTGATCCATCAAGGGCATTTGAGATTTCTGTCTTCTTAAACCCCCTTTCCAAGAAATAGATTTTCATGAAGAAAAAATGCAGTCACACATTGTGGGCGGCTCAGGCTTCTTAATTTTTCCTCTCACTGTATAATTGTTGTTCTCTGAAAGTTATAAAAACAGAATTTTCCCTTTAAATTATAAAAACAAAGTTTGCTAAGTTACATTGAAATAACTTTCTGTACTCATTCTTCAACAAACTGTTATTACAAAAGCTTCTATCTACTTCAAGTTAATCGAGATACAGAAATTCTCTTATTACATATTTCCTTGTAGGTAGAAGAGGATTAGAGATATACAGTAGGCTTTAAGTGATAGTCAAATCTTTTAAGAGCTGGTCGCTATGTGATGGCTTTGAAATTATGTTCTATTTGCATGGCCAAGAGAAAAAACAAATAACGACTTTCCTCTTGAGAAAAGTATTTGAAAATTCAAACAAATAAAAAATAATATTTTGGTAATGGTTAATGCCACATACATTTTATTTGACACAGTTCACATACTTTAACGAGATCTAAACTTTTTATGTGGTAAGATTTTGTCTATCTCTTATGATATACCAGTTATACAAAAGTTATTCAAAATGAAGAGGACTTCGGAGGTAATTCTCAAAATTCAAGATGTGTAAAGGGTAGCCTGGGGTGAGCGGCTTTTGTTGAAAATCTTTGTTGCTTTTTGCAAGACGCTGAACTTAAATAACAAGTTTGGTATTTAACCACGTGTTTCATTTTTTAATTATGCTCTTCACACAACACCCTTTTTTAAAAAATATAGTAGAGAAAGTAAAAATTGTTGCATAAATACGTGCAGGCATAAACTATATGCATAAATATGGTGATTTCATGTTGTAATTTAACTTAGAAACATAAGCAGCTGTTCTCACAAATTGAGACTTTATTTTCAGAACTTGAGCTTTTTGTTAGTGACTATTTCGTTAAAGTTAACAATATTTTTGCATAAGATGTTTTCGTTGGTTCTAATGTAAACTAATGTTATAAACCACACATTGGTATGAAATGTGTAAACCAGAATCAGTCACTGTTAGTAAAGAAGTCTACCAACATTCAGTATTGTTACAGTGGTATAAGTTGGAGACAGCTGGAAGGAGTGGCAAGTCTGTTAGCTTGTAAATGCTGGTTTAAGTTATTTATGGTAACACAACTAATTCCATGGAAATGTAAATGAAGAACAGCAAATGTTTTTTGAATGTATTGTTCAGTTCCCATACTTCAATATGACATAACATTGTATTACACTGGGTCTTCACATTTATTCGGCCTTTACTGTCAATCAGCTTAAATTAATGGCATCATTATTAGTTCAATGGGTCCTCCCCTTGTCTCAAAAGGGAGGTATGGAATTGAATCTCGAGTGCATGCGTTTCGGACTTTGTAAACACGTTGATGTAATGTGGCAGTGCAGAACTGTTTTTCACTACAACATTTTGTGCTTTCTTTTGCACATGAGATGGAAGTGACTACTGATCACAGAACTTGCACAGTTAAGTGCTAAGCTGAGACACTCTGTGCTACAAAATTTTCCATTATCTGAGTTACCTATCAGCATACATGCTGAGATTGCAAGTTTACGAAACACAAGTGAAAGACGTTCAAAATGTAAATACTGCAAAGCTACGATACAAGTCCCATTTTACTAAGGTGACCTTGAAACTCTTTACATCCGCCCTTTCCACTCATCTTTCACTAGTCCTCTGTCAGAGACACTGCTGATAAACTCGCTTCAAAGCGGCAATGGCTGAATAAATCTGAAGACTCCGCATTTTCTTTCTATTAAACCTCTAACTGTGGTGCTTTGTGCACACATCCTTTAATAACTGATATAGCTGCATTTCTGGTTTTGTCTCATCTACCTCCTTCATCCATTGCAATGTCTAAAAATGAGGGACATTCCAAAAGTAAGTTTCATACTTGTTTTGAACGAGCGAATGATACACCAGGTGAAACAATCACCATAAGAATCCACACCCATTGCTAGTTCGACAGAAGGAGCATCAGCAGGGGAGGAGCAGCAGATCAGCACGCCCGAGGTTATTCGAACACGATGTGGATAGACGTGTACTGACGTGGTCGCCAATGGAGGTGCATGCTGTTATCTGGTAGGAATGTGCACGTGGGACGAGCATGTCAATCATCCATGAACACCTACAGACTGTATATGGTAAAGAGGTCATGTCTTGTCAAATGTGTTGCATGTTCAGTGAAGGAAGACAGAGTGTTGAGGATGAAAGTTGAAGTGGACATCCTTCCACATCCATGAATCAAAACATTGCTAGAGTACAGGACCTGGTGTTAGCGGACAGGTGCATAATGGTATCAGGCATTCGCTTCCACACTTGGTATTGGTTGTCTTCAGCCCCATCACATGCTCCATGATGTGTTGGGTTACAAGAGTGTCTGCAAGATGGGTGCTGAGAATCCTGACCCTGCATCACAAGAGTGTAAGAATGGGAATCACTTGATGTGGTATGTGTGAGAGGGAAATGAGTTCCTGTCCAAAATCATTACAGGCAATGAGACATGGGTGCATCACTTTACCCCAGAAACCAAGGCTGCCTCAATGATGTGGAAGATCCCAGTTCACCAATGAGGAAATATTCAAAGTGTCACCCTCCACAGGTCACAGGGCTCTGGGATGTGAAAGGTGTGATTCTCCTTGATTTCCTCCATCAAGTGCACCACGCTACTGCAACACCCTCACCACACCAGGGCACTTGAGTGAAGGAGTTGTGCTCTTGGACCACAGACAGCAAGGCTCACACAAGATCAGATTCGTGAGATTGGATCACCCTGCCTACAGCCTAATCTTGCCTGTTCCTCGGGACATTGCTTCCAAAGCAAGCTGTGTGACGATTCCTTGCATCGCAGAGCACCGAGTTTTACCAGAGCACTTTGTCCAAACTGATTGAACATATACAAATGTCTCAATGTCAGTGGCAACTATGTCAAAAAATAGTGCAAGGTTCATGGTCTATTTGTTTTGTGATAAAAAAATGAAGAAAGTTACTCTCAGAATATCCCTCATAAATGTAATCATCTACTACTCCTTGTTATCTTTATTCTGTTTCTCATTTTACATGGTTTTCTTCCTTGCTTACATATAAAAATTTGAGTTTTTTTATTGGTTCACCTTTAGACTTCATTCTGAGGAATAGTTAGATGAATGGCATATACTTTTTTAAAATATCCTGAGATATTGCTTCATATGCTTTAGCAAATGGATCTTATCTTCATAATCCTTACTGATATGACCTCATGAGAAGGTTCACAGTGTTCAACTAACAGATGATTGTAATTGTGACTTTCAGGGCAGAGTTACTTATTCAACTTACTCACCGTCTAGTCACACGCCCCTTTTAGATCTGTGGGCAGGAATTGAGGATGAAGCTATTCCCAGCCACAACTCTCTGGATGAACTGGAAGGGAAACTGCCTGTTCTGAGACTTAAGACTTGCTTCAGGTAAAATATCCACCTTAAACTGTATATACTGTATGAACAATTTAATTGGTGTTCCTTATACAGAGTGGTAATTTTATGGCCCAGGCAAGATCACATGCAGTGCAGTGACCTCGGAGTTGTGAATGATCTGCTTGAGGCTACACTTTATTAGCTGTGAATATAACTGTCAGTTGTTGCTGTAAAGACTAGAGTTTGTTCATTGTGTATCTCAAAAGTGAAAACTTATTAAAAAATCTGGTTGTGTGTGAATTACTTTAGAGTACCTTATAATTGTTGCTGTTCTTGTTATTAGTCCACTGAAATCCCAATCAAAAAATTCTCACTTAAACAAAGAATTTCTAAGTACAATATGTATGTAAAAAATGTGTTACATTGAAATGACTTTATCTATCGCTTATTAGTGGGTAGACAAATCATTCCTACAAAACTTTAATTTCCTATCTACTTCATTTTAATCCAGATAAATCCTTCCAGAAACAGCTACATTACACATTTTGTTATAGATACAAAGAGAACAGCAATAGTCAAATGTTTAACAACTGGACGCTATATGCTGGCATTAAAATTCATACTGTTTCCTTAACGTCACCAAAAACATTTGAACACTGAAAGGACTTGAAAGAATGACAAAGTATTGAACAATGTGAGCCATTAATAACAGACAGCTCAGAAATGGCTGATGTCACAAAAAAGTTATTTCAAATAAATTATGGTTTTAAAGAGATTTTTTTTTGTATAGTACGTTTTTTGTCTATCGCTTAATGTGTATCAGTTATACCAGATTATACAAAATTAGTTACAAATGAAGTCGACTTCACAGGCTATTCCTAGAAAATTTAAGATTCTTATTTGTCGTGTAACTATGTTTAATATATGGTATTTTAATAAAAATCTTTTCAGTAATTGTTTGCAAAATCAAAAATTTTGAAAAATGTTCCATGTAAAGGGTACTTTGTGGTAGGAGGATTTTCTTGAAAATCTGCATGTCATATCTTTGGAAGACACTGAACCTAAATACCAAGTTTAGTACTTATCTGAATTTTCGTTTTTGAGTTATGCCGTTCACAGACACAGACCTTTTTCTAAGAATGCTTTTTTTACTTTCTCTACTACGTATAGTAAATAGGGGAAGTATTGTATTCCACCCAAAATTTCGATACCGAGATTTCACCGGAAATACATGTTTTGAGACACCCTGAATCCAAAAACAGCATTTTTGGAAACGTCCGTGTGTGTGTGTGTGTGTCTGTGAGCAGCATAACTCAGAAACGAACAGTCAGATAAACACCAAACTTGGTATTTAGGTTCAGTATCTTCCAGAGATTCGACATGAAGGTTTTCAAGAAAATCCCCCCACCCCAGACTACCCTTTATATGGAACATTTTTCGAAAATTTTAATTTTCTCAAAAATGGCTATAACGATTTTGATTAAAATATCATATGTTTAAAATACTTTTATGACAAATGATATGTATATCTAGAATTTTCTGGGAATGTCTCCAAAAGTGTCCTTCATTGTGAACGACTTTTGCATAACTGGTAAACCATAAGAGATAGACAAATTTTACGATACAAAAAGTGTAGATCGCATTAAAATACACAATTTACATCATATATATTTTTTTGTTGAGTGAACCATTTTCGAGATATTGCTTGTTATTCCCTTAAATTTTCCATTACTTATACTTTTTCTCAAGTTTGTTATCCATTTTTTTTTGTCCTGGTAATGCAAAGAGAATGGAGTACTCCACATAGCAACCAGCTCTTAAAACATTTGACTATCGCTTAAAGCCTACCATATTCCCCTTGCATCTACAAGAAAATTAGCAATAAGATTAACATCTCGATTAACATGAAGCATATGGAGAATATGCGTTTGTAAAAATAGGTTGTACAAGAGTAGAGAAAGTCTTGTGAGTGTAACACATCAGATATTTTATTCAGTGGCCTCAAAACATGTATTTCTGATGAAATTTCAGCATCAAATTTTTAGGTGGAATGCAATATTTTCTGACCTACTTTGTACATGGTAAAGAAAGTAAAAATTAAATCATGTAGACAGGTTTGTGGACAATTTTAGGAGACATTCCCTAGTATTCCAGTTTTAAATAGAGTTACTATAAGATGTGTGGTTAACAAGTTGAGGATAATGGGATTGCTAAATGCTAAGTCCCCCCCCCCATTCCCTGCTTCTTGCTGCATGCGACTTCTATTTGTGGGGAACAGTAAAAAAATTAACTTTATAGCAACAATGCCCACACCTTAGACAAATTTAAAGAGAATATCAGAACAGAAATGAGGAAAATTATGCAAGAAGAACTTGCGCTATGAATGTAAATTTCATGTGAAGTTGCCAGGAACATCTCAGTGCAGATGGACACCAGCTCTCATTATAGAGCATGTTATTATCACTGTGAGTAAAGATACATTACTTAATGTATTGTATTTATTGTGCTATGAGTTTTACAATTTGATTGTCTACTACACTTTGACCCTGGTCACTCATTCTGTAGACAATCGCTACAGATTATTTACATTTTACAATTTCTTTTCAATAAATTATCCTGTTTTTTTTCAGTTTTCCATGTCCCATTTCCACTTGTTTTTCACTTGTCACTTATTGATTACTTAACCATCACACATTCACCATAGTTTTCCATTCAAAGTAAGATACACTACCTCTTACGTTTCTCCATCCACTGTCCAAAGCAATTTATTTTTTACTTTACACAAAAACTGTCCAATGCTTCTAGCGTCCTTGCATATCATTTCAATTATAAGTGTATTTCTATCCCCCTTCAACCACTTCTTATTAAAAAATTCTTTTCTCCAATTTTCTGTTCCTTGGCACTTAAATACTATGTGTTCAATGTCTTCATTACCACCACAAATCGGACATTGGTTCTGAGGAATACCCTGCCTTAACCCTCTTAGGCTCCATGCTCCGGTTCTTACCCATGCAATAGATTCTCTCTCTTCTTTATTTACTATGTCTATATATTTTTCCCTACCCCATGTATTTTTCATTGGCCTATAATAAACTAATGAGCTCTTTTCGGCAATCTCACTGAACATGATTTGTATTTCTATATCTTCCAGTCTTTTCCTCGCCTTTTTCCAAAACTTTTTCACGTTATTTTCACTCCTAGCTATAAAAATATTAACAGTTAAGGGAGGAAAAAGAATAAAGGATATGGGGGCATTTTCAAGGAAAAATCAAGTTAAAAAGAGCAAGGGGAAAGGAGCAGGAAGAGCAAAGAAAGAATAATAGGAAAGTGGGAATCAGAGAAGTGGGAAGGGAAAGAAAACAGTAAGGGCTAACTAAAAGGCAAAGGGCCAGGTGAAAAGTAGCTCTTAAAAGGAAGGAAGATTGGGCTAAATTTGTAATGGAATGTGATTAATTTTAAGAAATGATGTAAATGTATTTCAAATTTTGTATGTTGTTGCCTGACCGACCGACCGACCGACCGACCGACCGACCGACCGACGAACCGATGGACTGATGGACTGACTGACTACGGCCAGTGCGTCTCACACAGTTCTGTTCACAGAATTTTGAGAAAAGCAAAAAGGGGAAGGAGAATCTTTTGGGATTCCTAGAGAATACTATAATGTCCTGAGAAACAGAAATTGTTGAAAGATGGGAGAATGGAAGGAAAAACGGAAAGAATTATAATTGAAAACAATGCGATGAAAAAGCAGTCATGCATTGACAGTCATGCTACAAAAGACAAAGATATGTCAGGCATATAAGAATTAAAATGTGATAAAATACTAAACTGTAGGGAAGTGTTGGGAAATCATTACTGTAACTATGTATTTAATTTGGTAGTTACTGTATGAATACACAGGAAATAAACATTGCAGTGATACTTGAGCAATGAGAGATTGTGCTATTCAAGGCAGGTAAGGGATTCACATCCAAGGTTTCATTTAAATGTTTCAGTGCTCAATGTGAGAGTTCTAGAATGGAACATCCCCCCCCCCATTGTAGTAATACACAGCACACAGATACATGTGATCCAGGCCATGAAGCGACCACTCTGTGTAGAGTACAATTTCTCAAAATCTATGAATGAAGTATAATCACAGTAGTATTTGTTTTTCCTTCATTTGAAACTAATATGTACGAGAAGTGAACACATTTTTGACAAGAGAATAACTTTGGCTTAGTTTAACACTGAAATACTTTGCAGGTGGAAAGGAGAAGGCCCATCAGGAGTGCTGAGGATGGAGGTGACCCTGTTCTCAGGCTTCCAGTTGCTGAGTGTTAGTCCAGTGATAATTGATAGCGAGGGTAACATGGCTGATGTGAATCATGGCTCCCATGCTGATAAAATATGGTTCGTACTTACCAATGTAAGTAACAATGTTGTCACTTGCAAGTTGTGGCATCAAGCAACATTGTCACTCTGATTCATATCCATGTCAGATGATGGTTGTTTTAAAATACACAAGTGCAGCACAAACAAAGTTGTACCTAAAAGCTTTAATTCTGGTTCCACATACAAAAATTCTTCCTCATTGTCAGCTGACTCTGATTGGCAGATGTCACCTCCATGTGCAACTGAGAAACACTGCTGTATTTATTGTTGCCATTGCCTACTAACCAATAGCTAAATTCAGCCAATCCTTATGAAAAACACTCAGCTTTTTATCTTTTGTTTTTTTTTTAACATCAACTTTGCATTTCAAATTCCTATCCATTTCCAATATTAATTTACTTTCTGTTTTGCAACAAAATAACCATGCGTTCATGTTCGCTTCACAAGCTTCTAACAAACACCTTTCATTGTTGGCAGATATCAATTAAAAGGGAAAGGTAAATAACACAGCAGTTAATTATTAGATGTTATTTCTGCCAGGCTGGCCAGCCCCCTAAAATTTGCAAATTTGTAGACAATAATCAATTGTAAGTGGGCAATGTCTACGATTATAACACAGCAAAACTTACTGTGAATTACTTTTTAAAGTATAAAGAAATGTAGCAGTCGGTTTTACCAAACCCAGAGGTGAAAACATTTGTCTGGGAGGGAGGGCATTTAGCATAAATCTGGTACTGTCCCATAAAATGCGGAACATCTGGCAACCCTGACTACTGGATAACCTGCCCCTGATGATCATGCCTCACTCCTCTATCGCTGGTTGTAAAAATTTGATGATGATTTGGTCCATTGGGATCTCAAAGTTCATTAACCTTGGAAATAAGTTTTACCAAATATTCCTTTCAGTGGATTTTTTTGCATGCTTAATTAGTGCCACTGAGTTTTGTTCAAAAATGCACTGCTACTGCCATTTATTTCCTATTCTCTGGATTTAATGTTCCTTAAGTCTCGTTTCATTTCAATCAGGTAAATACTTGGATAGTCCTTGCAATCTATCCTGTAAACCCCAGAGGGGGGTACTTTATCTTTTTGGTTTGCTTTTAAGAATGTATTTTCAGGGATGAGTGTTATGTTGCTTTCTTTGAAGCTCTTCTGAAATGTCTTATGGATGGAACATGACTTTTTTGTGATTTTAGAGTTGCAATTTATCTTATCATTTTTTGTTGCCATAACTTTTTGATTACCTTATTAATCAATTCTTTCTTGAAGCCATTTTTTCTAGTTGTTTTTAATAGTTCATGGTATAAAAGAACACAACTTAGAATACCAGGAAATCTTAACAGCAGCTAGGAACAATGGCTCCTAACCTCAAACAATGATTAGTTTTGTACTGCCTTTCTGCACATTGTGTAAGTAGCAAGAAACAAAGTAATCAGAAAATTGAGTTCAATATCAATATCAATATCAATTTATTGTCATTAAACAGTTATACAACTGCAATAGACATTGTCAGTATATACAAAAATACAAATTAATAATACAACATAAACCACACCTTGTGCAACTTTTACAGCAAAAAAGTAACAATTAAATATTAATATCAGATGCATTAAAAACAATAAATTCATTAATAGAATAAAATGGATTATCCACAAGCCAACAATGCAATCGCTTACAAAATATTTTATAAGGCAAATCTTTTACAGCTTGAGGTAGCTTGTTAAAAAGTTTAATGCCAATATAGTAGTAACTTTGAGAAGTTCTCTTAAGTCTATGCTGAGGAATATCGATCATTTGACCATTACGGATATTATAATTATGAATATTGGATCTCGTGTCATACAAATGTTGATTCTGTTTCATAAAACCCAATACAGTATAAATATACAAATTTATAACAGTCAAAATATTATATCTTTTAAAATAGGGTTTACAGTGTGTTCTAGTAGTTATCTTAGCCATAATTCTTATAGCTTTCTTTTGCACAAGTAATACATCTTGGATATATGAGCTATTACCCCAAAGTAAAATACCATAATTAATAATACTGTGAAAGTATGCAAAATATGAGACACGTATATACTCAAAGGGTACACAATTGACTAAGTTTCTCATCAGGAATAAAACCCTTGACAACTTTCTGCATAAAAATGTAATGTGTGACTCCCAGGTTAAAAATCTATCAATAAAAATGCCTAAAAACTTTACATTAGTACAAAGATTTGGGACAACAACATTATTTAAAGTAAAAATTATATTTTTAGTTTTAGAATCATTAAGTAAAAACTTATTTGCTTGAAACCATTGTGATATATACATTATATTATTTTGAACCTCAGTTTCAAGATACTGTATATTTGCATTGTTGTGAATAAAAGTTGTGTCATCAGCAAATAATATGGTTTTAGATTCAGTATTGAATGGTAAATCATTAATCATGATTAGGAATAGCAGAGGACCTAGGATAGAGCCCTGAGGAACACCGCACATTACTGAAGCCACATCCGAGACCTTATCATTAATCTGAACAACTTGTTTGCGGTTAGAGAGATAAGAAGAGAGCAATTTATTAGGCGTACCACAAATACCATAATGTGCTAATTTATCTAACAGTATACAGTGATCCACACAATCAAAGGCCTTGCTTAAGTCACAGCATGTGACCCAAGCAAAGCTCTTTGATTCAAAAGTATTCGTTATATTATCAATAAGTAATCGAACTGCATCAATAGTAGATTTACCAGCCCTAAATCCAAATTGATCGATAGAAAAGACCTTGTTTTGTTCAAAATAGGAATACATCTGGTTGTGGATTAATACCTCAAATATTTTAGAAAACACTGGCACCAGAGATATCGGTCGATAATTTTCCAATAATGATTTATTACCTTTCTTATGAACTGGTATTATTTTTGCTAATTTGAGTTTACTTGGAAATATGCCCTCAGTGAAGCATTTATTTATACAGATAGTTAATGGCAACACAATATAACCAATTATTTTCTTTAAAAAATTATTTGAAATATCATAGATATCTCTGGAATCAGAGTTATGCATTTTAGCAACGGCGTTCAACACATCATCACATGACACTTCCTTAAGTTGAAAAGAAACTACAGGCACCTCACAATTTGACAAGTAATCAAGCGCCAGTTTATTAGGCTTTGAAATATTTCTCTTTACCTCTTGTACAGATTCTATAAAAAACCCATTAACCTGATTAGGAGAAAAATGAATAGAAGCAGACCTTTCACCTTTGACCGTTCTATTTATAACATTCCATGCAGCTTTAACTTTGTTATTAGAGATTTCAATAAATTTAGCATTTGCAAGTTTCTTGGCTTGTGACATTAATATTCTATATTCGTTTCTAATCCGCTTAAAAGCATTTTTAGCATCTTCAGTGTGTGTACATTTATATATATTGTAACAGAATAGCAAATATTTCCTCATCTGTTTAAGGTCAGAAGTAAACCAAAATTTGTTTGTGGTTTTACCACGAGCTTCACCATTAAAATATCTAACATTCCTTTTAGGAAAACACAAATTGAATAGCATTAAAAACATAGTTAAAAATTCATCAAAAGTACGCTCAGCATTCAAATTATTACCGAGTCGAATCGTCCTCCATTCAGTTTGAGATAGACAATCGATAAAATAAATAAATTTATCTTCACTGTATGGTCTAATAAAACGAGTTATATATTTGAGTTTAGTCACAGGCTGTAAAAATGATAAAACTAGAGCAGAATGGTCAGATAGCATAGGGTCAATAACCTCAATATTATACCGCTGCGTATCTAAATTGGTTACAATGTTGTCTAAACATGAGTTGATTCTTGTAGGTTCAGAATTGGTACAGAAATGCCCAACAGATCTAAGCAAATTTTTAAACTGATAGTTTAATGAACATTCATCAATCATATTAATATTGAAATCCCCACAGCAGTTGAAACACCAGTTTCAAGAGCTATTGGTTCCTCGTGGTGTTGATGATACCTGGTGCTGGCAGCAATTCATTTCCCAATTGTGCTGCATATTTTGCCGACTTTAAGAGTGTTATATTTGAAGTGATGTGCAAGAGCAGATCTATCCATCTTTTGTATTTGATGTGTATCTTTTAATCTCTCAATTATATATGTATATAATCTCTCCTTTTTTTCTTTTGTGCAGGTGAATGGAAGATGCTATGTAATTGATTGACACATTTATAAATGAAAATAGATGACCATAATACAATATGCCTTAATCTTATATGTATAATTTTTCTTTCTAGTGTTTTGTCAAGAATGTGAACATGAAGACATCATAATTGATAGTATTTCAAGAGAGAGACCCTTTTAGCTAAACAAAATATTTGTCACAATTCTGAGTTCTAGCACTTTGTTTATCTTAAGTTGTATTCTTGGCTTGTAGATTGCATAAGATTGGTTCCTTGCTAAGTTAAAACACTCTTTAGGAAAAACCTAATGTGTAGCATTCACATGACTTTCTCAACACAATCTTCTATAAATTATTCTTATGAAATGTTATTCTTCTGTGTACTACTTGTTAATATATATAAACTTTCATTACTCATTTAAACATTTCGTTATAGTTATGAAGCGGACTAGAATGGCTGCTGGTGGTGCATTTTAAATTATGGTACTCACTTGACTCGAAGAAGGTCTTGAAGCATCAGTATATCTTTCTTATAAATCTATTTCTGCATCGAATCTTGAGATGTGTGATGGATTCTGAAATGCCTGAACTATGAGATTTCTACTTTCTAATCTCGGGTCACGGTACGGGAAAGGAAAGCTTAATCAAGTTGTGTGCTCCGAAATTTTCTGAATTTTTTCCAAATTATTCAGGAACTCACAAAAATAATCACTTACTGTTATATTTTACATTGTTTTGCAATGTTTTATTAAGTTTTTCACTGCCAATGATAATCCAGATATGAATATTTAAATTGTAATCCACGATTGGGAACACAGCGCAGAGCTATGCCTTGAAGCAAAGTGACTCCCCTCTTTTTAGCACATCCTTTTATACCTTTCCTGGCATTGCCATGGAAACCAAGTCAATAACTATTGTTGACGGACCTTTGTAGACGTTTTTTCAACCAATATAAAATTTTCCATATTTATGGGTTACATTAATATTGCCTATGGAATCTACTAAATGCTTAATATTTTTCTTTGAATTTAATATTCCAGACGTTTTTAACCATCCTAATTATATAAAAATACTTCTCTTTAATAAACAAATAACACAATTTTTTATGAATTAATATTTATTAAAAATCTTCAACTACTTCTCAACAATGACTCCATCTTGAAATATTCCCTCTCCTTCTTTACTTTATAAACAATTTTCTAAATTTAAAAATATTTAACCCTTTAATATGATGTCTTAGGTGTAGGAAGAATACAGTAGACTAAAGTTGGACATTTTCAAAGCTGGTCGTTGTTATGTGATGGTTTTGAAATTCTGTTCTGCTTGTATGAAGATGAAAAAAAAGAAAAGAAGAAAGTTGTGGACTAAATCTTACTAAGCAGAAGATATAGATCTCATTAAAGCACACAATTTATATCAAATAAAGCTTTTTTATAGCATGAAATATATTATTAGTTTGAATTTTCAAATACCTATAGTTTTTTTCAAGTGGTAAGTTGTTATTCATTTTTCTTTCTTTCTTGCAGTCATACAAAGAAAATGGAATTTCAAAGCTCTGGATTGACATAGTGACCTGCTTTTAAATATCTGACTATCACTTTAACCTCTGTATCCTTCTTATACCTACAATGATGAGTAAATGTGTTATGAAAGTTTATCTGAATTAACAAGAGGTAAATATAAGAATAAGCTTTTATAAGAATAGTTTGTAGAAGAGCGAGTAGAGAAGGTCATGTAACTGTAACACATCAGATTTCTTTTAGCACATGTAATGGAGAGGAAGTTATAATTTGCACCATGAGCAGAAATGCATGCAATGAGTTGTTTGTGTTCTTGTAAGACTATGGGCCTCCTGAAGGTTGTTTTTACTTATTTTAGGTGAGTAACAACTGTGCTATATGTACGAGATACACAGTGAGGAGCATCTTTGTTGTTGGATCACTGCGTCCTGCTTTTGCTCGAGTGTATCCTGCTGGAAGATCTGATTTGGGTGCAGAAATGTTCTTCCACACTCGACGAGGCAGTCCGCTCTTGGATGGACTTACCGATGATGATCTTATCACTTGGTTTGGTAAAACTGAAGCAGGTAAGCGTTCAGTGGATATACATATTTACAGTTTATTCTTATTTTGTTCACAAAATACTTGGAAACTACAAAATGGATTTTCTATTAACCATTTATGTAATCTAGTTTTAAATAATGAATTTTCAAACAGATATTTATTGAAAAGAAGCATTAAAAAACTTTATTCCAGTAGGGTTGCCATAATCTGATAATCCAAAACCAGGATAGTTTTTACTGTTGAATCAATTTATGGAAATGTAATTTAGAGGAACACGGAGCCGTAATGCAAGAAAAATGTCCATTTAACTAATAATCCAGAGTTCTGGAAGGACTGCTTTATTGTACTTTATGTTAAGTAAGCACATATTATCAAATGTATTCAGTACAACTTTAGGCTGATTCACAACAACCAGAACGAGAATGACAAAATTGAAATACATATATTCTAATTGGAGCATTCTTAGTCAACGGAAAGCTTTCCTGGACCCCAGGATACTGTAGATATTAAATTAAATTCAGTTTTATTTATGGATGCTCTTTAACTGCTGTGGTCCATAACGTCTCATTCTATACTGGGCATGAAAGACGGTAATTTTGCTCAGAGGCCTCTTATCAGGCTTAAGATTCTTTTAGGTGCCAAAAATATACAAATTGAGAACACTGGATTTACTTCCCTTCCGAAGGAAAACATGCTAAGGATTTTTATGGCCGAAAAAAATCCATTGACCTCCGCCAAGTTTGAACCTGCGACCTTGGGAACTAGAGGCTAGCATAGTAACCACTACACCATGGAGGAACCTCTCTTCACTGTAGAGGTTATTCTAGGCAGCCATGACATGAAACAGCTGCTAGTGCTCTCTCTAGTTGCAAGCTGGAAACATGAAACTGGAAGAAATTAGTAGCATATGTGTGTCCTAACCTCAGATCCTTGAGTGTTAGTTCTTCTAGTGAAAGCGTCACCTGTAGTTTGTTTATATGCAACTCAAAACTGGCTATTGCAATATCAATAGCAAAACCAGTAGAAATTAACAAAGAACAATAAACAACTTTAACCCATTAATGCCTAGCATTGCCATGTGGTAACGCATGTAAAACATTCTTAAAATTGTTATTGTGCTTTCATAAATTATGCTGGAGGATTGCTACCACTGCTAATTACTCTGTAAAAGAACCGCATGTGCGACAATATAGTGTTTATTGTTGTGTTTGTTACAATAATAACATACAGATTGTTTGAAAACTGCTATCGCTGAATGTGGAGCAGAAATGGACATCCGTTTCGAGTAAGTATGTTTTTATGTGCTTAGAGTTATTATGTGGATTATTTATTGGTATTATATTTCTTTGTATAGTGTAATATATATTCTCTGGGAGTTACAAGGTGATTCAGAGAAAAACAGGTGAAATTATGGCTTCCTAATTCCAATGTTACCATATGGCAATGCTAGGCAAATATACTCAGTAAGATGTATATTTCGTTATGCTGTTTCAGGAAAGGGCTTTCACTTGCTGAAGCACTGGAGTAACTTACAGTGATGATATTGATGGTGATGTGTTTATTGAGCCACCTCTATGAAACATAGACACAGATGAGGATTCTGTGCAATGAGAATGAAGGCGGATTATCTGACAACCTGACATCTCCCCAATTACTGACTAACGCTCAAATAAGGTTACCAAAATGAGTACAACGCATTGGTACAGCTACCCACACTAGAGAAAGCCTTACCTGAAATTGTATCTCCCGATATCCAAAAACTATCAAATGGGCGGCTGAGAGGGAAACAACTGAAAAACGACGGGAGAAAGGAGATGATTTTGACATAGATAAATCTACTGAATTACTGGACTGTTCCAAAGGGAGTTGGAAGACCAACAGCTTCACGGATATCTCTTAGCGGTCGCATGTCAGATTCTATAAGATTTGGCAGAAGTGACCACCTTGTCTAGCCAACGGAAGGAAGAAAAGGTGTGCTAAACTGTAAATCAAATGTGAGAAAAGTGCGCTTGAAGTGTAGTGTTGGATTGTGCATCAACTGCTTTATTCCTTTCGAACTCATTAGATTTTGTGTGATTTTACAAATGCAGAAAACACTGATGTGTGTATACCATAAGTGCATTTTTGTGGAATTACACAATATCTTTTCATACTTAGTTAAAATTGTTAAACTTTTGAGGTAGACACTAGACAGTAATAATGATGTAGAATAGTAGCCTGCTGAAGATTTACAATATAATTTCTTAATGAAAGTTATAAGCCATAAAACTAGGTAGTGGAAGTGCCTAGCGTTACCATATGGTAACGGCAAATATTTTCAAAACTGAGTAATCAATACTTATTTTTGTATTTTATTCAGTACATCTGTGTCACTTAGAGACATAATAATCTAGAAAACCAATAAAAATTAACAAAACAATAATTCAAGCGCTATTGGGTTAATGTATGCCATTAAATAAAGGAATGAAAGCTTGGTACAACTAGAGGAATCGGAAATATAATAAATCTGCGTCAAATTTTGACACTGGTTAACCAGCAATATGTTGACTGAATTGGAAGCAGATGAAAAAATATCATTGGTAAGTTAAAAACAAATGAAATCCCAATGTGCAAAATCAACTTTCCACTTGTGATTTATATGATCACTGATATGCATTCCTGTTCTCGTTACTGGGCTGCTGTGAACAAAAATCTTGAATGCTGTATTCCCATTCTTGTTTCTGTTTTGGTTACCACTCTGGGCTGTTGTGAATGAGCCTTTAATGTATTCAGTATCAACATTTAAGTTTTTTTTATACCAGAACCTGGAACAGAAGAAAGTAACTTGGTATTGTACACAATAAGTTTATGGAATTCACTTCAGCTTATATTTTTTACATTGTATTGTATTTGCATTAACTGATTTTAAAGTTAACCTATTCCTTTCTTCTGTTCACTGAGAGGGATAAACTCTTTCTATATTGGTGTGATAACCAGGAATGGAGAAATAATATCCCACAATTTTTGGCTTCACTGAAATACTGCTCACTAGAAATGAAGGTAACCCATTTCTTATATGACAACAAATTCTCAAAAGTATTTGGCCTCTACTAAAAATATTAAATTTGTTGAAGTTGAGTTCAAATATAGTAAAAATTGCAGAACTTTGTCTTTTTGGCTTGGACATTTTCATTTACCATAAAATTGCAGACAGTCTGCAAAATCCATGGCTTATGGCAACCCTCTATTCCAATCATTTTATAACATTTAAATGTTTTTTGCAGTGTATCATATGGCATGTCTATTGTATTCACATTCCTTGTTTTGGTTCACTCTTAATTGTGTAAGTTTGCTTTTATATAGACTAAAACATCATAGATATATACATTTATTATTGAAGGAATTTCCAAAGCAACAAATAATGCTTTTCAATGTTATATTTTGTATGAGTTTGTCAATATTCTAACAATCTTTTTCTGAATTGTTAATATTTCTACTATCCTGGTGTTACTTCCCCAAAGTATTCCATATGTAAAAATCTGATGTGTTACACTCACATGACTTTCTCTACTCTTGTACAAACTATTTTTACAAACGCTTATTCTCCATATGCTTCATGTTAATCGAGATGTTAATCTTATTGCTAATTTTCTTATAGGTGCAAGGGGAATATGGTAGTATTTAAGCGATAGTAAGATATTTTAAGAGCTGGTTGCTATGTGGCGCATTCCATTCTCTTTGTATGTCCAGGACATAGAAAAATGAATAACGAATTCCCATTTGAGAAAAAGTATTGGAAAATTTAAGGGAATAATAAGCAATATCTCAAAAATGGTTCATTCAACAAAAAAAATACATATGACATAAATTGTGTATTTTAATGTGATCTACATTTTTTGTGTAGTAAAATTTTGTCTATCTCTTATGGTTTACCAGTTATGCAAAAGTCGTTCACAATGAAGAATACTTTTGGAGACATTCCCAGAAAATTCGAGATATACATTTCATTTTTCATGAAAATATCTTAAACATATGATATTTTAATCAAAATCATTAGAGCCATTTTTGAGAAAATTAAAATTTTTGAAAAATGTTTCATGTAAAGGGTAATCTGGGGTGAGGGAATTTTCTTGAAAACCTTCGTGTCGCATCTCTGGAAGATACTGAACCTAAATACCAAGTTTGGTATTTATCTGACTGTTCATTTCTGAGTTATGCTGTTCACAGACACACACACATGGACATGTTTCCAAAAATGCTTTTTTTGGATTCAAGGGTCTCAAAACATATATTTCTGGTGAAATCTTGGTATCGAATATTTGGGTGGATTATAATACTTTCCCTACTTACTATACGTAGTAGAGAAAGTAAAAATATTCTGAAAGAACCAAAAATAAGCCATTAAAATAAGTTTTTTTTCACTAACTTTTAACTTTGTTAACAGGATTGCTGATAATTTTCTGCATATGCTATCAATACAAGGATTCTAGGATAATTGTTTATCCATGATTAGGTCAATCACTTTATTCGCTTGCATAACTATCTATAGAGCAAAAAGAATATTCTGTGTTTTACTTTCATTCATGTAAAAGTGAGATTTGAGATTTCTCCTCAGTTGTTTTAATTAATTAATTATGTTAACACTTCAAGATCTTTGTGTGTATTAAGACAGGATAAATCATCTGCATAGAGAATTGTGTAAGATATGTTTAATCATGATTAAGAAAAGCAGGAGCCCAATAACTGGTCCCTGTGGAACTCCTATTGTTACTTATAACATCCGAGATTCTTTCCCTCATACTCATACTATCTGCTGACAATTATCTGATTTGGACTTAAAAATATTTACATTTTCATTACTTATTCCATAAATTTCTGATTTCTTTAACAGCATATCATGTTCCATACAATCAAAAGCTTTACTTAAATCACAAAGTATGGCATTTTGCAAAACATCCATCCTCAAAAGCTTGATGACTTTTTTCTACTAGAATCCACTGCAAGTATGGTTGACTTTAGAAAACTGAAGTTCCCCTGATGGGCACTTAGGTCAACTCAAACTATTCTGGGATACTCAGTATGAGAACCAATATTTTGTTTGATAAACGCAGTAAATGGGAAGAACAGGTTAAACCTGAAGAAAATGAAGGTCAAATCTGGTATAATGATGGCTCAGACAGGGGCTGAACTCTATGGCAATGGTACCCATACCTGTCATTTAGTTTGGGTGAATATGCCACAATCTTTCAGAGATATTTGCTATTTTAGCTAGCAGTTGAGTTTAAGAAGATGCCATACTTGGGTCACTCAGGAAGTTTTGAGAATGAGCAACAATGAGTTGTGTTAAACTAAAGAGATTTAAGTTCAGATAGTAACAAGTGTAAGCGTGTGTCAGCACTTTTATGTATGTGTATGCAGATGTTGCTACACCATGTGCTAGGATGGATCTCAGGCAAGAGTATTTCCATGCAATGATTTCCTTTTATATTAAAGTCAAAGACTGCATCAGGCATTTGGGGATCTTTGCCCTTCACAGTCCATGAGATATCAATGGCTTACAGAGTTTAGAAGAGAAAGGGATTCTATCAAAGATGAAGACCATGCAGGACAACGGATGAAAATGTGATGAAAGCAGGAACATCATTGTTGCACATATTATCAGGTTCAAGAAATCTGATTATGGGATCAGCACCACTGAACGCCATATTTAAAGAAAAACTTCACATCAGGAAGCTCTGCAGTCCATAGATCCCCCACCACTTCAAAAATGAGCAAAAACAGGCAGGTGTGCAATTTGCAGGAAATGATAGAAAACTTGAGTAGGAAGATCCAAAAACATATTTAATATTCAAAAGATGATGACAGCTGGATATATCAGTATGATCCAGAAACTAAGCAATAGTTATCTGTCTGTGTCTTCCTAACGAAAGTCTGTAACCAATATTGGCAACAAGTTTTTCTGTTCGTTCTTATCAGCTAGTGGCCATATTGTGACAATTCCACTTGAGGGACTAAACACTGTTACTGCCAGAGAGGTACACTATAACATTTTTGCCACAAGTCTTCAAAGGCTGGCCCCTTAGCTCAGCCATAGAGCACCTGCCTGCTGTGCAAGGGTTTGGTTACCGACTGGGGTGTGGGAATTTTTCTGTTGCGAAGATTATTCCCTATCCTTCCCACAGTTTGGAAGCATAAATGTGTGGTAATATAATATACAAAACCCAAAGAAAAGCAAAAACTCTGATGACAGCTGTCTTTGCCAATATGTGGCAAAGACCACTGATATCATCATTGCAGCTAAAGCTGGGGTATAAATGGAACAACATAAAAAGTCTTCAATGAACTGACAACAAAGCATTCTAAGACTGGTCTGCATGGAATTTTGTTGCACCAGGACAATGCCTCTGTCCACATTGCACTGGGAACAACCCAATTTCTGTAGGAGTCAAGAATGAAATATTTGCCACATCCTCCCAGATCTGTCCAGATCTGGCTACATGCAACTTTTTTCTATTCTCCAAAATAAAAGAAAACATTTGAGGTCAATCATTTGAATCATCTGAAGCTGCAGCAGCCACTTATGAACAATGTATTTGCACTCTCTCCAAAGAGAAGTGGCATTTGAAAAGTGGTTTGAAAGGATGAGTTATTGCATATAATGCAATGGAGAATACCTTGAACAGATCTAAAATTTTATTGCATTCATTCTCAAGGCCTTCAGAGTGATGCTCATAGTAATAGACATATACGCTCAGATAGTCAGGCAGGCCTAAGGACTGCTTGGTTAAGTGCAAGTTGTTTTACAATGTTGCTTAGTTCCTCATGACACTACCTACCCATAATTCAGTTTAGCTGAGGTGAGTGGCAGGGCACGTTGGGATTCTGGACAATGAAAGAGCAGATGAAGAAAACTGAACAATGTTTGGGGCAGTCATCAGGAACTATCAGAGAGCACGAGAAATACTGCAACTCATCTGTAGGTTTCAGACCTCCAGAGTTCTCATACAGAGATTGGACAGAAGCAAATTGCAAGGACTGCTAAAATTCAGCATAAAAAAGCTCTTGTGGGCTATGGACCTCTTTACCAAACATGTGACCCCTGATGGGACAGCAAGTGAATCCTGCCTGTAGACAGCTACCCTTCTGTTGTGCAAATGCTCAGCACTTGCTCACCAAAGAGCTCTCATTTTTGGGAGTCATTTCCCAAAATTGGAGGAGCTCTACTATCATGGTCCAGAGTCTCATTCAGTTCATTATAAGTGTCACACTTGTGGATCGTACTTATATTCATGGTTGACTTTCCTTTGTAATATCCAACTGAGTATTAAAAACAAATTCTTAAGTTATCTACAACTTAAAACATTTCCATTTTATGATATATTCTATAGTTCTCTACCATGTTATGTTAAGGACAGTTATAAGCATTATTATGTCTTGAAATAACGAGGAACATTATTTAAATTGCATAAAGTAATAAATGATGTAGATCTTATGTTGTGGCTGTTAAAGAAAGATACCACAAAGCAATGAGACATTCCTTTTATACAGACAGGATTTTCAGTAAATGCAGCTGTGAATGAATTCTTTTAAGAGCACTATTGATCATAAATACACTGACACTTAGAGACACTGTTGTTGACCATTGAATGACATTTACACCTTTTATCCAAGTAATACCTCTTACAATTCTAGCTTGTAAACCCTGCTAGTTGATTGATGGCAATCAATTCCACTTAGAAGATCTTCACTTGGAACATTTTTCAAAGATGTTTGTGTCCATCTGGCATCTAGAACGGGATCCCATAATTCACTGTTGGTTACATTGCCCTCTAGCTGTCTAGTGGTGATGTAGTAGGCTTTTACCCATACTGTGAGTTCTGCTGGTGATTTGGTATCCTTTAAAAGCTTAACGTTATGTTTTGTTGAGCTTCTGCAGGTTTCTTTATTTCCTAAGTTTTCCTTTAGTTTGGTTTCTCTTGGTTTTTCCTATTGATATTTCACAATCAACCCTGGCTACTTAGTGTTCCATATAGTGCCTCTTACTGAATGATGAAGCAGGTTTCAGAGATTGTGTTTATCGTATGGAGACGATTTTACACAAAATTCAAGAACAGTATATTGAAATTGAAAGCAGAATGCCACAAGTGTCCCAAAAGATAGAGATCATCTGCCTACCTGCAGATGGAGCAGCACAACATTTCTTGGGCCGGGGACTCCCAGGATGTTTCCATTGCCTGGATTGGTGTTTCTTCTCATCACTATCACCTATCTTCATTCTTCATTTCCACTCCAATAGTCAATGACACCCTGTTCTCCTTGTGGACCTGTGTCAAGTCCCATGGAACCCAATGTGCAGCTGAGACCTATCTACCACCTATCAGACACAACCTCATTGTCTCTCGGAGATTGTGATGTCAACCAGTCATGGAAACCCAGCATTCCTGTGCTAAACTGTCTTTTGTCAGAAGCTTCTTGACCACATACTACAGTTAAACATTTATTAAAATCTGCTGTATTCACTCCTTCCTTTCACAAAAAGCATGCAGTCCATGGCTTTCTTCACTTAACAACAAATAAGCACTGTCCTTTCACAACTGCCATCTAGCATCTGCGTGGTGCCGTAGTATCAGTTCATTGTCCCACGACAGGATATTATGTAGATTGAGTGGTATTTTTAAAACAGTGCAATTGTAAATCATTTCCAAATGCCCCTTGTAGTATGCAACAGAAAAGTAGTAGATAGCAGTAGATAATGTATGATAACTGCATTTCTTAAACTTGCTGTAGATTTTATGAACTGACTTAATGCTATGCTATCACATGTCTAAATAATAATTTATGTTTGCAGGGGAGCCACAACTAAGTTCTAACTTCTCACAAATGTGTGAATGTGGTCAAGTCTGTCCAATGCTTGGAAATGAAGGCAGTCCGTCAACAGAAGCCACACCCACCACCTCGGACCAGGAGATTCCTCCCCCTTTAACAAACATGGATGCCACAAGCATCATTGTATTCAGTAGCCTGAACAACAATGCATCCAGTAAGTTCCCTGAACTTCAAAATGTATCCGTGAATGTCAGTGAAGTGATCAGCAGTACTACAGTGTCACCAACACATCGTAACGAACTCAGTCATAGAACAAAGTATAATATAACAGGAATACATTCCTCCTTCAGAAAAAAGCCAAACTTGTATATCAGAAATGAAACAGCTGCCAAACACACAGAGGTATTGAAAATTATACCATTAAATGAAGAAGATTTTCATAATCTAACACATTATGCTGAAGTTGCCATGCGAAACTCAACGCCAACTGCTGTTTTGGCTTCACAAACACCACAAACGCATTCAATAAATAAAGAACGTTATCCTTCAGAACACATTCCTGATGAAGTCACTACGGAGGCAAGCCTGCTTCCTCAGCACAGCAAAGCAGATGGCAGCGATAAACTATTTGTTCTGGATCGCGACACCCTTTGGGGAATGCTGAGAGAAGTGGTAGACGTTGAGCTGGACAAGAAGAAACCTGGACACATAAACAGCAAAAACAAAAATTCTGCGGATTGAAGGCTGACGACCGATGCTCAAAAAAGACTGGTTAAGTTGGCAGCCAAATAGACAGAGTGCACCATTGTTCTGTGATGATGATGATGGAACTAAAAGCGAGGAGAAGTTTTAATTACATTGTTATTTACTGCAGACTTGTGAATATTTTTACAATTAATTTACAAACATTCACATTAACCTTCCAGCAAAGTTTTCAGGAACTTGTATAGCTGAGTGCAACTGAACAATCAATCAAAATGTGCATATTTTCATTACTACCTTTAAATATTATGAAAGTCAATGCTACAATTATTACAACCAGAAATTTTTGTTTTTGCTACCACTAAATATGGCTGTCTGTGGAACACAATATCCTGCTCCATAAACCAAAAACATTTGCCAAATAAATCTCTCTTGTTTAAAATAATTAAAAAGATTTACTACTACGATGACAGAGCTGAATAGCAAGAAACAAGTGAAAGTGCTCACAACTACAGACACAGTAATCAGGTTTTTTTAATACATTTTCCCGTCCGGTGTTGAGGTTGAGATTTTATCAGTGGCAGTTTTATGAAAGTTAAAATACAAGCAGAAAGCAATGTCATGTACAGTGTGGTAGAACAGCGCATGTTGTCTGTGGCAATAAATAGCAGCTGGTATTAGGAAAAACATCATCACATATTTTAATTGATAAACTAGGAACTTGTGCATCAGTGAACATGTTTCAAGTCATTACTATGTCCAGTAACATTTTGAAAAGGCAGTCTCCAATTATATTGCATTTATTTATTATTTATTTTTTAGCTGGCAAAAATCTTATATTTTACATTCACATGAGTTTCTCTACTCATTCCTCTACATACTATTCTTTAAAAATCTTATTATTCGCTACTTCTTGTTAATTGAGATAAACTTTAAATTCACATTTACACATTTCGTTGTATGATACAGCAGGTAAAGCGACAGCCAGATTTTTAAACAGTGTGTCGCTATGTGATGGCTTTGAAATTCCATCGTCTTTGTATAACAAGAAAATATCTGATGTGATACATTCACATGACATTCTGTACCCTCTATCATTTATTCGTAGGTATATAAGCTATTCTTACTCAAGCTTATTTTTCTATCTACTATATTTTAATCCAAATAAACCTTTACAGAAACAGCTACATTACACATTTCATTATAGATACAAAGAGAACAGCGATAGTCAAATGTTTAACAACTGGATGCTATATGCTGGCCTTAAAATTCAATACTGTTTCCATGACATCACCAGAAACAAGTGAATGTTAAAAGGACTTTAAAAGAATGATTAAGTATTCAACAATTTGAACTATTAATAAGCCATATACCGGAAATGGCTTACGCCACAAAAAAACTTATTTGAAATAAAGTGTGTGTTTTAAAGAGATCTACATTTTTTGTATAGTGTTTTTTCATCCATTGCTTAACGTTTACCAGATTACACAAAATTCCTTCCTAATGAAGTGGATTTCACAGGCTATTCCCACAAAATTCAAATATACATTTTATTTGTCATGTAAATAGCATTAATATATGGTATTTTAATCAAAATCGTTGTCATTTTTTACAAAATAAAACATTTTTAAAAATCTTCCAGGGTTGTCTGGGTTGTAAGAATTTTCTTGAAAATCTTTGTGGCATATCTTTGGAAACTACTGGACCTAAATACCAACTTTGGTATTTATCCACTTTTTGCTTCTGAGTTATGTTGTTCACAGACACAAACAGGCCTTTTTCTAAAAATGCTTTTTTTGGATTCATGGGGTCTCAAAACATGTATTTCCGGTGAAATCTCGGTATCGAAATTTGGGTGGAATACAATACTTCCCCTACTTACTATACATAGCAGAGAAAGTAAAAATGTACATGGAAATCACGTCTGGATATTTTTATGCTTAAAACATGTTAAATCCTTTGATGTGGTGTCAATAATCATTTTTTCATACTTTTTCTTACAGCTTACAAGCAAAAAATTTTAGAAATGTCCAACATTTGACTGCAGTTGCATGGATTTTGCTTATTATTAAAAATGTTAATATTTTTAAAATATAAAGCAGCTATAAATACCTGTTGAATATTATTATAATAAGAAATTAGAGAAAAAAAAAGGCCATTGGAAAACATAAAACCTTAAAAATAAACACCTTTGTATCGAATATGGTACACCAAGCTATAAGGGGTTAAGTTCACTGTAGATGTTAAAAGCATCCTGATAAAATCTTCCAAAGCAAATTATGATAATACACCTTTTTAAATAAATATCAACTTAGACCCATTAACATTTTGGTATGCCCAAATCCATGATAAAGGATGGGCAGGGCCCAAGTCAAATAACCAGTGTGATGGCCTGCTTGGATGTTGATGCATACAATTGACAACTAAGCCATCATATTTGAGCCTGTTGAGCAGTGTGCTATTAAGATTTCACTAACAAGAAAAAGTTTAGGTGACTCCACAGTAAAACTTCCAACAAGAAAAGAAACATTTTACAAGCAGAAGGAAATGACCATTTTTGAATGAAAACACATGTGAGTAATGTATGGAATTGTGCAGTTTGATGCAAAACAAATAAAGAGTTATCACTTGTGCTCTATGGAATTGTCCAGTTTTTATTGAAACTATATTTTAAAATGTAGTGATTTTGAAGAAAAGCATCATAAATTTTGATTGCTAACTAAAACTACCATACTATGAAAAACTCAATTTTCAATTCTCGTGGAAATGACCAGTGTTGTTCACAACCTCCATGCTTTCTTTTCTTTCATTTTTCATACTGTTACTGGACAAATCAGACAAATTAATTTATTAGCTACTTATTCTACATATATCATTCTTAATTCAAAAGTGCCAAAAATAAAAGTGAAAATTCAGATTTTTATTTGCTAAGTCAGACAACTTGAAAACCAATTGAACAAAGATGTTAATATATTTATGCATGATATTATTGCAGTATGTATATAAGTATTTTTATGCCCCAAAAGATTAATATTTGTGTGGCTTCTGCATTTATGAGGCAAGCAGTAATTACATGTCTTATTTGTTCTATTGTAGACTTAAAAGAAATGTTTAAGTTTTCCATTTTATTCCCTTGTATAAAACAGCATTACAAATTTATAATGATATTATATTTTATGTTAAAAATCTCTAAGCATTAAACAGTTAAATGTATTTGTAAAGCATTTATGCTTCGATTATGGGAAGCATAGCAAGAAACAGAAAAATGTAATAAAATAACTAATTAATTTCACATGCAATATTAAATGATAACATTAGCTTTTTAACAAGATGGAGTTGGCATCTGTATTTTTAAAACAACCTTGTGACATTGTTTCAAGTTAGCTATGCAGCCAGAAAATGCCAACATTGAATGAATTTTGTTTGGTTTTGTCAAAAGAGCATACTATCATCCTAGGAGAGGTATAACCGTTAACACATAAAAGTGAGAAACTTGATGTGAATCAAATCTGTATATTCTTAGTTGCATCGTGCTTAAACAAACAAAAAATACATTAAATAAGTGCAAAATATATTGCTCAGAATTGAGAATGCTTGAAATATTTTTCTAAAAAGCCAAAAGTGAAATATTAATCAATTTAATTCAGCTTTACTAGCCAACTGCATAACCCCCCCTCCCCAAAAAAACTTCAGTTTGGTAAATTTTCAGGTTTTAGGCACCTAACAGAGTTTGAAATAGTTCTAATTATGCTGCAAGTTTATTTTTAAAGTGGTTCTAAGTTATACTACTGTAAATTATGGTAGAAACTTCTGGAAGCAGTAGCTATTTCTTCCACTGATATATATCTGGGTGGGGAAAAACAATGGGCAGAAAACTGTAGAGTAGAAAGGCAGTACAGGATAGGAACTGTTTTTACTGTGCTACATTCATCAACATTAAATCAGATTGTGAAATCTGATGTAAACAAAACACTACTCTCTTATGCAACAATAATCACTGTCACTAGGTGTGTATGGTAATACAGTACCAGTACTCGCTGGTTGTGTGACTGGCAAATGAAGATGTGGTAACAGAGTTCCTTAAATAACCGGTAATTAAAATACAGAAAAAGGATGACTTAGAGAATGAAAATTCATATATTTCACACTTTAAGAGGAAAGCCTGTAACCCACCCACCTGCCCTTTTTAAGATATTTTCTAATATTCAAAATAAATCACTAAATGTTAACAAAATACTACTGTTTTTGTTACTACATGCACAGAAGAAAGTGCCAACTGATGAGTACTACCAAAATCCGTGAAAATAGTGATACTTTAAGTTATTCTTCCAAACACTCTCATCACCAACCAACTGTATCTATCCCACTAAATAAAGTTTCTTTGGGGTTTAGCCTCGCAGATCGTCTGGCTATGCCTTGTCATTGCTCTTCTTATAAAAAGCATCCTTTAGCTACGCTTTGCGGCCTAGGGCCCTCAACTCTGGGCTATGCTTTGTGGCTTAGGGCCTTAAATTAGTCATTTGTGTAAGGTTTGCTGTGTTTTTCATTCAGATGTTGGCAGCTGTTCCTTATGAATGTAACAGACACAAATTTTACCAAGGAACAAAGTCAGAAGATGTTTCATAATGCGATGCAGAGCTCCTTTCTTATACTGCATCTGCAACCACAAGTACCGAACCTCAAATCCTTAGTTTGATACTGCCTTTCTACTCTATAATTCTCTGAACATTGTTTTTCTGTGTATATTTCATGAAAAGATAAACAATGGTGAACGCATATTATTTGAAGTACTGGAAAAACATATTTCACCCTAGTTATGGCATTCTGAATCTTTCCAGTACGAATGTGTCTTATATTGTAATGAGCCCCCCCCCAAAAAAATTAACAGTGTATGCTATTAAGAAAAATGAATGAAGCTCGGTACAACTAGAGAAATCAAAAACAGGAATGGATCTGCATTTAAAAAATGTTTCTGTGTTGTTTTTTGACACTCACTAATTTGCATTATGTTGGCTGGATTCGGAACGGGTGAAAAATTATCATTGGTCAATTACAAATAAACAACTTCCCAAAATCAACTTTCCACTTTGCTATTGATGTGCATTCCCATTCTTCTTCCCGGGTTATTGTGAACCAAAATGTTGTATGCCATTTTGTTTCCTGTTCTCAGGTTATTGTTAAATTGTAGTTCTAAAGGGTGAATGAGCTGGATTCTAAATGAGAATTCAGATTCACATTTATTCATTGTTTTTAAAAAGTATATTTATAAGGTTTCATAATGAAGTATATAGGATATAATAATATATTGTAAATTAGACAACAGCAATAATAATAATAATAGGATAAAATTGTAAATGACAAACATTCTTGAATTCTTTCATGGAGAAACATCATTTTCATTTAGTTTCTTATCTTCCATTTGTTTTCATTCTTAAAGCAAATAATTAAACCTACATAATCTTTGCACAATTCCCTTCAGGGAGGCTGCTAGATTACTCCTGTTAGGTGCAGGTTATGTCTGATATGTACAAATAAGGGAGAGTTTAGTTGCATGTGTTATGCTTACCTGCCTAGTTTGCTTGAAGAATCTTTTTCTTGATAATTGTATGTAGATTGCAAGCACATCACTCCAGAATTGTGGATTCAACTTCAGGTAAAAGAAACAATATAAAATTATGAAATGCAGAGCATATTTTGTTACACACAATCACTCTTTTTACTACAAGAACAAATAGAGATGTTAAACAAATATAATGTGCTACATTCACATCACTTTCTCTACCCATTATCATTTATTTTTATATAGCTTCTACAAACTGTTCTTGCAAACACTTGCTTTTCTAACTACTTCAAGTTAATTGAGATTGTTTGCATAAATAGGCTCATTATATGTACAGATGAGTCAAAAGTTTAAAAACACATCACTATTTGCCAACCCTGAAATTCCCTCTTCACTTGACATTATAAGAAATAATACAAGATTGACAGTACTTTATAAAATTAAATAACAAAGTATTCAAAAATTCAAAACAATAATAACAGATATCTCACAAGTGACTGGTGCCAAGAAAAATGTTTAAAAATAAACTCTATGTTTCAAAGAGATTTTAATTTTTTATATAACTTCTTTATGCTTTATCAATTATACAAAATTCATTCAGAATCAAAAGAATTTCATAGGCTACTCCCACAAAATTCAAGAAATACATTTTATTTGTCATGGAAATATCATAAAGTGTTATCCAAACTGTTCAAGCTGTTTTTGAGAAAATCAAAAGTAACAAAAAGTTTTCCATGTAAAGGGTAGTTTGCAAATCTTTCTGGCACATCTCTGGAAGGTGCTCAATGTTCAAAATACAAAGTTTACAATTTACTCAAAATTTAATTTTTTAGTAATGCTCTTCACAGAAACATACAAAACTTTCAACTTTGTTTCCTGTCAGAGCAGTAAAATTTAATTCACACTTAGGCCGGTAGTGAGCACTTTGTGTCTGTGTTCTTCATATGGGAGAACCACCGACATCTCAATGAAAAAACACAGCAAGCGTTATGAGAATGAACTGATTTAGCTCCTAAGCCAAAAAAAAAACATAGCCCAGGGTTGAGCGCCTTAAGTTGCAAAACATAACACAGAGTTCAGGGCCCTAAGCTGCAAAGCATAGCCCAGAGTTCAGGGCCCTAAGCTGCAAAGCATAGCCCAGAGTTCAGCGCCCTAAGCTGCAAAGCATAGTCCAGAGTTCAGCGCCCTAAGCTGCAAAGCATAGCCCAGAGTTCAGCGCCCTAAGCTGCAAAGCATAGCCCAGAGTTCAGGGTCCTAAGCTGCAAAGCATAGCCCAGAGTTCAGGGCCCTAAGCTGCAAAGCATAGCCCAGAGTTCAGGGCCCTAAGCTGCAAAGCATAGCCCAGAGTTCAGGGCCCTAAGCTGCAAAGCATAGCCCAGAGTTCAGGGCCCTAAGCTACAAAGCATAGCCCAGAGTTCAGGGCCCTAAGCTGCAAAGCATAGCCCAGAGTTCAGGGCCCTAAGCTGCAAAGCATAGCCCAGAGTTCAGGGCCCTAAGCTGCAAAGCATAGCCCAGAGTTCAGGGCCCTAAGCTCCAAAGCATAGCCCAGAGTTCAAGACCCTAAGCTGCAAAGCATAGCCCAGAGTTCAAGGCCCTAAGCTGCAAAGCATAGCCCAGAATTCAGGGCCCTAAGCTGCAAAGCATAGCCCAGAGTTCAGGGCCCTAAGCTGCAAAGCATAGCCCAGAGTTCAGGGCCCTAAGCTACAAAGCATAGCCCAGAGTTCAGGGCCCTAAGCTGCAAAGCATAGCCCAGAGTTCAGCGCCCTAAGCTGCAAAGCATAGCCCAGAGTTCAGCGCCCTAAGCTGCAAAGCATAGCCCAGAGTTCAGGGCCCTAAGCTGCAAAGCATAGCCCAGAGTTCAGGGCCCTAAGCTGCAAAGCATAGCCCAGAGTTCAGGGCCCTAAGCTGCAAAGCATAGCCCAGAGTTCAGGGCCCTAAGCTACAAAGCATAGCCCAGAGTTCAGGGCCCTAAGCTGCAAAGCATAGCCCAGAGTTCAAGGCCCTAAGCTGCAAAGCATAGCCCAGAGTTCAAGGCCCAAAGCTGCAAAGCATAGCCCAGAGTTCAGGGCCCTAAGCTGCAAAGCATAGCCCAGAGTTCAAGGTCCTAGGCTGCAAAGCATAGCCCAGAGTTCAGGGCCCTAAGCTGCAAAGCATAGCCCAGAATTCAGGGCCCTAAGCTGCAAGGCATAGCCCAGAGTTCAAGGTCCTAAGCTGCAGCATAGCCCAGAGTTCAGGGCCCTAAGCTGCAAAGCAGAGCCCAGAGTTCAGGGCCCTAAGCTGCAAAGCATAGCCCAGAGTTCAGGGCCCTAAGCTGCAAAGCATAGCCCAGAGTTCAGGGCCCTAAGCTGCAAAGCATAGCCCAGAGTTCAAGACCCTAAGCTGCAAAGTGCAGCCCAGAGTTCAAGACCCTAAGCTGCAAAGTGCAGCCCAGAGTTGAGGGCCCAAAGCTGCAAAGCATAGCCCAGAGTTCAATGTGCTAAGCTGCAAAGCATAGCCCAGAGTTCATGGTCCTAAGCTGCAAAGCATAGCCCAGAGTTCAGGGCCCTAAGCTGCAAAGCATAGCCTAGAGTTCAGGGCCCTAAGCTGCAAAGTGCAGCCCAGAGTTGAGGGCCCAAAGCTGCAAAGAGTATCCCAGGGATGTTTTTTGTAAGAAGAGTAGAGCAATGAGACAGGACGTAGCCGCAGGATCTGTGAGGCTAAACTCTTTTTTGTTTTCTGTTTTTGCATGGTGGCTTTTTAACTGCTGTGGTCCTTAGTGTCCCATTGTATATTGTGTGTGAAAGACCGGTAATTTTGCTAAGAGGCTTGCTTATCTGGCTTGAGGTTCTTTTACATGCTGTAAATCTACAACACGGGACTACTGGCTTTACTTCCCTTCCGAAGGAAGCCATGCTATGGATTTTATGCCCAAAAAAATCCATTGCCCTCTTCCAGGTTTGAACTTGTGACTTCGGGAACCAGAAGCTAACATGATTATCCACTACACTACGGAGGATGGCTGACACGTTATTTGGTGGTAGGTTACAAGTGTTTGGAACAACTTAAAAGATTGCTATTATTCATGGGTTGGCACTTTGTTCCGCACATGCGCAGTACTAACAAAATGTTCACATTTAGCGAATTATTTTGAGTATTAGAAAGTATTTTAAAAAGAGCAGGTGTATGGGTTACAGGCTTTTAAAATGTTCACATCTCCTCTTAAATGTGTAATATTTGTATTCTCATCCTCAAAATGATCTTTTTTCTGCATTTCAATTATTTAAGGAACCATTACCAAACCTTATTCTAAATTTGTTCACTTAGGGGGCATTAAAACATATGAAATCTCTATATCAAACTGTTGGGTGGAATACAATACTTCCTTTACTTATTGGTATGTGGCCGAGAAAGCAAAAATAACAAGGCTTGGAAAAGCTTAATGTCAAGGAAAAGATGTAATCAAATTATTTTGTGAAAATGCTGAGTAATGAGGTCATCCAATGCAAATTAAGGTTCAATCTCAACTTCATTTAACTTGATAAGTATGATTTGTTAGCTGGAGTTAATTACAAGGAAACAATTATATTCTCTGGAGCAGTAGCTTCTATGTCTAAGTTTTCAGACTAAAATGAAAACCACTGCTTATTCTGTCTCATTGCTTTGGGAGAACAAGGACTTTCATGTTACATTTGAGTAAGAGCTGATTCTCAAATTTATTAACACGTGTAGCATGTACCGTTAAACGGACTTCTACAAAACATATTTGTCTTCATGTTAATCTATACTTTCATTACACGCTTCACTGTAGATACAAGGCCTAGCCCAAAGGTGAAATATCTGATAATTACCAAACTTGGTAGGACCCTGTCATTGTTTATGTCTCTCTACCTGCACAAACTATAACCAAAAATTAATAAAAACGTTAAAATCAAAATGAAAGGGAACAGCCATACTTGAGCACATGAGCAATTTGCCTGTTGATGTCCAGCCCAATGAGAATCAAGACAGCCAATGATAACTGCATGACAGAAGTAGAACTAAATGTTGACTTCACCCAGACTACGACAATGTTGCTTGAGTATCGCATGCAGACAAAGGAAACTCCTTTTCCACTCCAACAGATATATTGTAGGTACAAAAATGGAGGCACAATCAAGGTTATACAAACATTACACACTTTTGTCATCTTAAGTCCCTATAGTTTGAGTACAGTACTCAGGAATTGAGTTAAGATTTTATTGTATTGCACAGATTTCAGGTTATGTATTACAAATTCAGTTGCATTTACTTTATTATGTACATGCACGGTACCTTACCTTGTGTTGCAGAGCCAGAGTTCTTATATATGTTTACTTCATAATATATAACAGTATCAACAACATTTTTAATTATATAAAACATTATCTTTGTATCACGTTACATACAAGTAAATGAAAGTGTTCATTTGATAACCCGACCTTTCTTGTGTTCCAACCATACTGCCACTCTCTTTGGAGTCAGACTAGGGGGGGTTCTACTGTATTCAGATTCAGTATCTTGAAAGATATGACAAAGAAATTGAAGAAAATCCCCCTCACTCTAAAGTAGCATTTACATGGAACTTTTTTTGAAATTTTAGAATTTTTTATAAATGGTTCAAATTATTTTGATTAGAATACCATATAAGATATTTATGAAGAAAATATTCATCTTGAATTTTCTGCAAATAGCCTGTGAAGTCCTCTTCATTTTGAATGACTCTTCTGTAATTGGTAAACCGTAAGAGATAGACAAAATCTTACTACACAGAAAATGTACATCTCGTTAAAGCACACAATTTATGTCAAATAAAAGCATGGTGGCATTAACCATTTCCAAGATATTCTTTGTTACTGCTTTGAATTTTGAAACTCTTATAATTTTTTGAAGTAGTAAGTCACAATTTTTTTCCCCCATGTTCATGCAACAAGCATGAAATTTCAAAGCCATCACACTTTTTAAGAATCTGACTTCGCTTTAGTCTTCTGTATTCTACTTAGACCTAAAACAAAATGTGCAATGAAAGTTCATCTGCATTAACAAGAAGTAGCAGGAAGAATAAGCTTTCATAGTTTGTAGAAGAGTGAGTAGAGAAAGTCATGTGAATGTAACACATAATACATATTTTTGCTGCACAAATTATTATCATTATCATTATCTAGGTAGTCACTTGTTCCCCAAAGTTTGTCCTTCATATAAAATTGGATTTACTTAGAAACGTTTGATAGCAAGGTGGTTTAATAAGAATGCAACAGGGAGTACAGCACAGGCATCATCTGTGGGTGGGCTTTGGCAACAGCTAGAATCTAGAGTCTACCTTTAAGTTTTCCCAAGGTATTAACCAATGTTAAGTGAACAATTTTATGTATTATTTAAATATGCATGTGTAATTATTTAAAACAATACGTAATAATTACATAGCAATGATTGCCTCCCTATCACCCAATGGGAAACCACTGCAAATAGCGGTTGTTCTCCATGGTGTAGTGGTTACCATGCTAGCCTCTAGTTCCCAAGGTTGCGGGTTCAAACCTGGCGGAGGGCAATGGATTTTTTTGGGCATAAAAATCCTTAGCATGGCTTTGTTTGGAAGGGAAGTAAAGCCAGTGGTCCCGTGTCATTCATTTATGGCACGTAAAAGAACCTCAAGCCTGATAAAGGGGCATCTGAGCAAAATTACCGGTCCTTCATGCGCAATACAGAATGGGATGCTAATGACCACAGCAGTTAAAGAGTGTCCATAAATAAAACTCATTTATTTTACTGTAAATAGCCACCCCAGTAGTGGTGGAACATCCATAACTATTGAGTATGGGAGGAAATGCCCATACTCTGCCTCAAGATCCGAGGAAAGCAAAAGTCGGAGACATAGGTGGCAGCCCCACCAGCAGAATTGGGGGCTGTTTGACTAATAACCAGCACACATTAAATTAATTTTATTGATGAAAGTAAAACAAAGTAAAGGAAGTAAACAGTGCTTTTGTCTTATTATATGCAATCTGGAAATCTAACACATACTAAAATTAAACTTTCAATACTAAAGCGAAATCAGTTTTATTACATGAGTGAAACGTGGAAAATTAGTAAAATCATTCAAAGCAAATTACACACATTTCTCAACAGATGTTTAGGAAGAATTATAAGAACATGATAGCAAAGTCCAATTTCAAACTTAGAATTATGGAAAACAATAAATCAAAAACAAATTACAACAGAAATAAAAAAACAAAAGTGGAAGTGGACAGGACACACACAGACACTAAGAAAAAAGATAAATCAGTGGAAAAATGGTTTTAGATTGGAATCCTCCGAGTAGTAGAGCAAGAGGAAAATCAAGAAACACAAGAAAGAGAGTCTGACAGAAACACTTTGTGAATGCCCTATGCTCCTCATAAGGAGATGCTGGAGACTGGTTGATTGCCTAGTTACAAAATACTGAGGATGCTGGGTGAAAGTGCAACTAGGTTTCTTGACCAGTTTCACTTGTAATGTGGGTAAAACATAGGCAATGACAGTTACAGCTATGAGGGCAGTTTGAAAAGTAAGTTCTATTAACGTTTTTAAGCAATGCTATTTTATTTTTGCAACGTTTATTGTACAAATTAAAAGTAAACTGTTAAAATTTTTTCAAGATAATTTCCATTTACATTCAGGTATTTTACAAGCTTTGTATTCCCACCTGTGATGCTCTCCTTGAGGTGCTCATCTGTTTCAAACCAATGCAACCCAAGCCATTCCTTCATTTTGAAAACAGGTGATAATCACTCAGGGCTGTAAGTTCCATGATCAAAAATCTGCCACTTGAAGTGTTGCAGGAGATTTTGAGTGCATGCAGCTGAGTATTATTGTGTAAGAAAACACAGAACTAAAAATGTGACTTGTTTGTTCTGAATTGTTTAGTTAGTGTGTGACAGTAGATGCCAGTTTATTGTTATGTCTCCTTCCATGAACTGCAGCAACAATAGACTTGCATGTCCTCAAAAACCAGTTGCCACAAGTGCTTTGTTGAAGATGTTGGGAGGTATTTTTGTGGTTTCATAGAGAGTTGGTATGATCCCATGCCACTGACTCTCTCTCAAAGCCAGGACAATCTGGTCGGGAAGTGTTGAGGGAATGTCACTGCTAGCTCCCATCCACTTCGGACACAACTTCCAGCACAAAACCTTTGTGTCATCACTTCATACAGAACAATCCTACTCAATTCTGGAAAATGCTCATGGAGTTCTGAAATTATGATGCAGTGCTTTTCTCTGACCACACCATCCACTTCGGACACAACTTCCAGCACAAAGCCTTTGTGTCATCACTTCATACAGAACAATCCTACTCATTTCTGGAAAATGCTCATGGAGTTCTGAAATTATGATACAGTGGTTTTCTCTGACCACACCATCCACTTCGGACACAACTTCCAGCACAAAACCTTTGTGTCATCACTTCATACAGAACAATCCTACTCATTTCTGGAAAATGCTCATGGAGTTCTGAAATTATGATACAGTGCTTTTCTCTGACCACACCATCCATGTTTGCAACAGATAATGTAGAACAACTTAATATTCTACAAAACCAAATCTTTGTTTAGTAGCTGGAGCTGTTAAAACTACCACAGTACTTAATCTTGACACTGAAGAAGCAGCTAACATACAGTGTGAAAAATTAATCAGACTAGCCTGTAACAATTTAGAAAAAGCAAAACACCATAGGTGAACTTAAAAACTGAACAAAGCTCTCTTAATAAAGTCCAGGCGATCAAACTGAAATTAAAACTCCCACACTTAAAAGAAAACTTAGAAACAAAAATCAAACCTTTACACCTATTTGATATTTAACACTATCTACACTTAACAGAAGAATTTAAAGAATCTGAAACTTCCCCATGTGTTTTGTAACAAATGTCACTAGGAATAATAAATTTAAAATAACCTGTTAATGCATGGCTACACGTTTACATTGATGGATCCAGCTTACCAAATAATGGTGCTACTGGCACTGGTATACCCACTCTTGTCATAGAAGATTAAGCTCAAATTCTACAAATTTTGATGGTGAAATTTTAGCAATTCTTCTCAGCTTACAAAATCTTCTATATATAATAAACAAATTTAAGAGAGTTGTAATATTACCTGTCTAAAGCAACTATAACATACATAGCATCTGATACAATAGCCAAAAGCCTAAATGTCATAGACTGCCAAAAAATTATAAAACAATTCATTAATTTAGATAAAAGAGTAGTACTTCAATGAATACCAGCACACTGTGAATACAAGGTAATGAAACAGCTGATTTTCTGGTCAAGAAAGGTAGTAAGATTACATTCAAAATCATCTGGTCTACTGTCTTATCAGTCTGTCAAAGGAATAATTACATCAACATACAACACAAAAATTAAACAAGAATATGCATTACAAACAATGGGAAAATCTACATAACATGACTAGCATTACCAAGAAAATCCTCTGTAGCAGTTTTTAAATTATTAACAAACATCTACACAGGATTGGCATAGCACAATCTCCTATATCCCCTCTCTGTGAACTTGAAGATATGGAGAGATACCACCTACTCAATCAACATACCAAACTATCATCAAAATGCTGGAGTGCAAGAGAGCAAATGGCTTCATTGCAACTGCACAACATTGTTAACAACCAATCACCATTTGTAATAGAGGTCACCCACTTTGTTCATCATCATGGATGTTGTTGTTGTTCACCAATGGCACTGGGGATTAATTGATCTGCATCATTTTTCCTCTGGCTTCCCAATATAAAGTCTGTAAGTTATCACTTTTAAGGGCTTTACATTTGGCGAGATGACATCTTCTTCACAGAGAGTGCACTTGGGTGTAGGTAGGCATCGTATCTTGTAGAGGTGTTCTGTGAGGCAATCATGGCCAGTTGCCATCCTAAATAAGGCCACTGCAGTCTTCCTTGGCATCAACTCTATCTTTAATATTCTTATAATCTTTATCTTTTAAGTTGTCTTCTTCATCAAGTCTCTGCTGTCTTTTGAAATGTTGTTTAATGTTATTTAATTGTTTATTTATTTCTATTTGTCCTACAGGTTTTATTTGTTGTATTGCATCTTTGTTTGCTAATTGATCTGCATGTTCATTGCCCAAAAGTCCAACATGAGCGGGGATCCATTGTAGAGTGACATGATTTCTAGTTTCAACTGCTTTAATTAGGCTTCTTATTTCTTTGATATTTCTTGTTGTTTTATTATTGTAATTTACTATTTCATCTATAACTGATTTTGAGTCTGATAAGATGGCTGTGTTTTGTTTTATGTATGGTCTATAAAATGTTCTGTAATGCTGGTTTTACAGCTGTTAATTCTCCATCATAGTGGTTTGACGTTTCATGGAAATGATGGCATCACCATCAAGCAATACTTCCACTCGTGTTCCCATACGCGGAGTAATCTCATGATGAATTGCAACTGCTGGGGCTACAGAAACGGCATCACTGCACATGCCTCATCTTGTCTTGGTGAAAGAAATCTCACTACCAGCAGTGCACTGAACCTCTCATGCTAGTGAATGATAAGACTGGAACTTACTTTCTAAACTGCCCTCATAAAAATCATACAAAACTTTGTCTCTTCTTATAACAATTGGCAAATTAAATGTTATTAGGTAAAAGTAAACTGCAATAGCTGCAACATTTTTTAATTTCCTTTGTTTTCTTGCATTACATTAGTACAGTTGTACCAAGTTTCAACTAGTCAGTTTGTATCTTCTACTTTACTAATCATTGAAAACAGTAAAATATTCCTAAAATCTGTATTCTAATACATACACTGAGGAACTGTAACATGTAAGTAAGACCCATGTTACAAAAAAGGTCAATGTATTGCATTCACATGACTTTCTCTACCACATCATAGTAGGTAGGTACCTAGAGAAGGTACTGCATTCCACCCAAAAATTTTATACCATGATTTCACCATAATACATATTTTGAGGCCTCCTGAATGCCAAAATAATTGTGTGTGTATGTGTGAACAGCAAACTCAAAAACAAAAGGTTAAATAAATACTAAACTTGGTATTTAAATCCGTGCCTTCCAAAGAAGTACTTGAAGATCTTCAAGCAGATCCCTTCACTCCGAAATGCCCTTTAAATGCAACATTTTTCAAAATGTTTATTTCCCTAAAAATGCCTGTAATGATTTTGATTAAAATACCATATATTAAAGAAATTCACATACGAATAAAATGTATATCTTGAATTATCTGGGAATAGCCTGTGAAGTCCTCTTCATTTGTAAGGAATTTTGTATAATCTTGTATAACTTTAAACATTGCGTGATCGATGAAAATGTACTACACAAAAAATGTAAATATCTTTAAAACATACAGTTTGTTTCAGCTTTTTTTTAGCATCAGCCATTTCTGAGATATCCATTATTAATTGTTCAAATTTTTTCATACTTAGCCTTTTTTTAAAGCCCTGTAGATTTTCTGCTGTTTATCACAATGCCATGGAAACAGTATGGAATTTTATGGCCAACATATAGCGTCCACTTCTAAAACATTTGACTATCACGTTCTCTTTGTATCTACAATGAAATGCATAATGTATCTGTTTCTGCAAAAGTTTATCTCACTTAAAATTAAGTAGATTGGAAAATAAAATTTTGTAAGAATAATTTGTATACCCACTAATAAACAATAGGGGTAGGAAAAGTCATGTGAACATAACACATCATAAATTTCTTCTATTTCATGTTAATGCAGATAAACGTTTGCAGAAATAATTCCATTATACAGTTCATTGTAGATGCAAGGGCATAGAGGAACCAGAATCAATAGTCAGATGTTTAGAAGCTGGTTGCTACATGGTGGCCTTGAAATTCTATAATCTTTCTATGGCATCAGGGGAAACAACTGAGTACCAAGGGTAGCTTAAAATAATTACAAACTATTGCAGAATTCAAACCAATAATAATAGATATCTGTGAAATGTCTGAGGCCACAAAAAAGTTATGTGAAATAAATTCTGTGTAGTATTTTGTATATTAAGCTTTTGTCTATCCTTAATGAAAATTCATCTCCCAGAAAACTCAAGATGTGCAATTTATTTTTCCTGTAAGTATCTTAAATATAATGTATTTTAATCAAAATTGCTAAACGTTTTTGAAAAAATAAAAAATAATAAAATATTTCCATGCAAAGATTCTGGGAAAGAGACGAATTTTTTTTAATATCTTTGTGTTGCTTCTTTGAAAAATACTGGACTTAAACACCAAGTTTGGTATTAATGCAACGTTTAATTTTTGAGTTATATTGTTCACGCAAACTCACTCACATGGATGTTAAGGCATGGACTCGTGAGCATGAGGTATGCACTTCAAATCCTGCCAGGACTGAGGTTTTTCTTCATAACTGACAATGGCTGGGAGGTACTGCAAACTTAGGTCTGGAACATTTCCACACAGCAGATACTATAAGTAATTTAAAAACTCAAATAAGCTTCAGAACATATATTAATAACTTAAAATACAAGAATATAATTACAACAAATATAATTGCAACAGAGGTAACGAGTCCAATAGAATATATTGATGTACAATATCAGAATGACCTGATATATACAATACACAAACAAAACAATATACCAGATGAAATGAGAGCCATAGCAATAGCTACGGAAAATGAAAGATACCCAGAAAAAGAATGGCTCCAAATATATACAGATGGATCCCTCATCAATAAAAAAAAATGTCAGTGCAGGAGTATACTGTAAACATTTTGCACAGTATCTAACATTAGATGAAACATCAAACCACTATGATGGAGAATTAACAGCTATAAAAGCAGCATTACAGAACATTTTATATAGACCATACATAAAACAAAAAATAGTCATCTTATCAGACTCAAAATCAGCCAGATGGAATAGTAAATTACAGTAATAAAACAACAAGAAATATTAAAGAAATAAGAAGCCTAATTAAAGCAGTTGAAACTAGAAATCATGTCACTCTACAATGAATCCCAGCTCATGTTGGACTTTTGGGCAATGAACATGAGGATCAATTAGCAAAGAAAGGTGCAATACAACAAATAAAACCTGTAGGACAAATAGAAATAAATAAACAATTAAATAACATTAAACATCTCAAAAGACAGCAGAGACTTGATGAAGAAGATAAATTAAAAGATAAAGATTATAAGATTATTAAAGATAGAGTTGATATACAAAACATGCCAAGGAAGACTGCAGTGGCCTTATTTAGGATGGCAACTGGCCATGATTGCCTCACAGAACACCTCTACAAGATACAATTCCTATCTACACCCAAGTGCACTCTCTGTGAAGAAGATGTCATCCTGAACAAACAACATCTTGCCAAATGCAAAGTGATAACTTACAGACTTTATATTGGGAAGCCAGAGAGAAAATGATGCAGCTCAATTAATCCCCAGTGCCATTGCTCAACAATAACATTTCCTACCCAACTATCATTTCATGTGTCATCGAGGTTCACCACCTGTGCTGCCATATGTAGTAAAACAAAAACACATACACACATACACAATTATTTTAATAAAAATTATTTTTTAGCATTCAAGGAACCTTAAAGCATGCATTTTTGGTGAGATCCTGACATAAAATAGTGCAATACAATGCATCCTCCACCTACTAGTATGTGGTAGAGAAAGTTATTTCACCTAACTTCACTTTATTTTCTAGTGAACTGGTTCATTTTAATTCAGACATGAAAAATAGCAAAGCAACCAAAAACATATTATTTCGTAATTATCAAAACAAACATCAGCTGAAAAGCAGATTAAGTTATTTTTCAATTGTGTGTTCCTAAATTTAGAAATTCAATAACTTTATAAATATTTTTAGCAACTGATTAACCCCTTATGAGGTTATTATTTTTTTTCCAATTCTGGAGAATAAGTCATTCCACGTACCTACATGAAACTATGGTTGGCTTTAAAATTTGTTCATTAGTTCAAATTAGCAGTAGAGTGTGTAACCCACCCACACATATTTGCTAGTTAAAATCAATACTACATTAGGCAGGGAAAATATTTTGTAATTTTAGTTAAAACTCATTAGGAGAAGATTATTTTAAATAAAATCAATTTTAACCAAAACAAAATAATAAACCGTTTACCAATAAAACTAGTTCTATTTAGAGTTACCATTTACAATTACAATGAAACCTGCTCAAGACAGAAGTGATATTATCCTAAATTATTTGTCCCTTTTGGCAAGGTGTGCATATTATTCTGATATTCTGGATTTTTTTGTATCCATAGTTTTGAGGTTAATCCCAAACACCATGCCAATAGTTTTAATATTATGCATTTTATTAAAAAGCACTAAAGATGAGATGATACCACTATTTCTTGATACTTAATATCGATAATGATTTTTGAGCACCAATACTCACAATTCTCACTTTATAAAAACTATAAAGACGACAGCTTGTTCCCTGATTTAGTTCTTATTAGTAGTTTACTGTGTATAAATGCAGTTTTGTATTGTATCTTAATTCCCAAAATTGTTCTTGTTTGACATTCTCTAATTGGCAGCAATTGTTTTATCTCAATAATGCCATAGGTTATATATCTCCTTTCATTAGTCAAGGCTAACAATAATAATAATAATAATAATAATAATAATAATAATAATAATAATAGCAACAACAATTTTTGGGCTTCCTTTTGTTGTGTAACTATATTTTGTGCTCAAAACTCTCTTTTAAAGGCTTTTCTGTCCATATTGTGAAATATAGCTGTAAACTATGCTCATGACCGAGTTTGGTTTGCATAAACACAAACTCACAGATGGAAGGAGACAACAAATGTTTCAATGCTTACATCTTAAGTTGTGATTTGTTTCTGCTGAAGTCACCGGAGTAGTGAAATGTCAGCTAAATCAGTTTCATTTACAATCCAGTTACATGACCACCTCTACTCCTTTTTCATGTCTTCATTTAGTCTATGCAATGTTGCATTGACAGTCAAGGTCTATCAACAACTACAGTCCAGCAACTCTTTGAGGACATGTGTGAGGCATTTCTTATTTACTATCATGTTAAATGCAATAACTTTCAGTAATGCAAAATTTAAAAGTATTAAACTTACTTTGATACTGCCGAGTATCAAGAGTATAAAGGTCCCATCCCATATTAGATACAGTAGCAGCAACCAGCTCTGTATTTACACATGGACCTGGGCCCAGGGCAGAAACATTAAGAAAATATATACATATATGGCTTGTAGAAAGAAATGTCTTTAATAAACGTTGCTTGATATTATGGGGGAAAGTAAATGCCATTAATCGTGTTTTATTTGGAGGATGTTGTGATGATCATTTTTGCGTCAATTTAATTTTTTTAAGTGCTGAAAATAAATTTTCACATTTGCTAAAAAAGAGCAGCAATGGTAGCGAGAATTGTTATTAGTGAGAGGGAAATTGTAGCTAGACAGATGGTGTAAATGGCAACACTACCTTTCTGCATACTCCTGTGCTGTTTTTGAATGGTGTCATGCGGACGGGGCCCATGGGAGTGAGGCCAATCACAACACTAATCAGTATACACAAATCTGAGAACGTGTACAACATCCTTTATCACAAAAGTCACATTACATGTTCCCAGCAACAGAAAACACACTTTTGTAACTCTTTCTTTCATTTTTGACATGTTCTCCTGTCAGGTATCTATATTTACCTTAATGACCTTCATTTGCAGTTTCCATGTTCAGCAGTTTCTGAATTATCTGGGAAAACTTACGCATCATTTACGATTTTTTCCATCGGTACCAAACCTATTTTTCAAAATGGACAGGATTCCAATTTGGGCAGGTTTCATTTTAGTTATAAATAGGTAAAACTGTTCTACCTCAGATGTTCAAATTACCTAATTTTTACTAGCTTGGTTTTGATGAAAACTTGGAACATTAACATTTTGCACCAAGCATCTCAAAGGTCTTAGAAAGCCTGTTCCTTAATAACACTATCTAAATCATAGAGACATTTTAAGGACAAATATTTCTGAAAAATCAAATTCCTCCTAACTTATGCTTTATATTCCATTTATTTTAAATATGACTTTAATTTCTCCAAGGCAATAAGTAGAGTAAGTCTACAGTGAAAATATATTGACTTCTTTTCTTATATTCACATAGTCTAAATTCATTTATACATAGTTTGGCTAAAAGATAAACGCTACTTAGAATATGATTACCAGAAGCAGTTTTTTTAAGTGTGAATTGCTTTAAATGTAGGAAGTGGTTTTTGAGATATACTGTTCATTAATTGCTTAGAGATATTTTTAATAAGATTAATCATAGCTCACTCCTTTCTTGCAAACAGTTAAACTTACAAAAATCCAAAAATATCCACCATCATGAAGTTAAATTTATTATCACACCTAAAACTTCTTGCATGCATTTTTAACAGTTTTTTTTTTATTTCTAATAGTATCACATCACCAATAAATCTCCATGTACATGAATATGATCAAGATTTAGTTTTGCTTTTTATATATGTTATGAAACTCATTTACACTCATTGTTTCTGGAGACCTCTATGTTTATTGTTTAAAACTAGTAAATGTGAATCCTGCATATAAATTAGAAGTGTGGCCAAGTATTAACAAGCTTCCATGAGAATAAGGAAAAAGTGAAATATTGCTTTTTAAATCTGTTTGCAGCTTTTATTGACAATTCTTCAGAATGAGGTTATACACTTTTATCTAATATTACTACAGATTTGTAATTAACATTTTTTACTTTGTAACAATCAGCTGGTGATATACAATATATTGCTTAGTTTGTACATTTGTATAGGAATCGTAACCACTATGTATGTTGGGTATATATTATATACTTTAATTCTTGCAGGGTGATCAAATTTATTTGGAACTTCCAGCAAGTTAGTTGGAATTGCCAACGGCATTTAAATTTGGCTGGTATGGAGGAAATAAATGACTTGGGGGAAATGCCCCTAGTGGGAGGTTTTAGATCTATCTGCAGCACTATAGACTCTTCAGCTTACAATAGAAAATACCAAATTATGCATATTCCTCAGTAATTTATTAATTTCCATAATAATGGAGCTCACAAGCACGCACCAAGTTGAAAAGTAGAATAATTCTACTTGAATTGTAGAAATACTACATTATGATCTAGACTTCAATTAGAAACAATCAGTGTAAGAAAATTTCATCATTAATTCAAGTCAACAAATATTCTTTTTTAAGTTTTGTAACTGGCTTGTAATCTTAGGGAATGATAACAAAATCTGTCTGCAGTGCTATATTATAAAAATGTGATGTGTTATGTTCACATGACTTTCTCTACCCTCTATTCCTTATTAGTGTGATTGCATTTTATTCTTATGAAAGTTTGTTTTCTTATGTACTTCATTTTAATTGAGAGAAACCTTTTGGAAATAGCTGCATTACACATTTTGTATAGATGCAAAGGAAATAGCAATAGTCAAGTGTTTAAGAACTGGATGCCATATGCTGACCTTAAAACTCCATCTCTTTCCATTATATTGTGAGAAACAACTGAAAATCAACAGGACTCGAAAAGACTAAGTATTGAACAATTTGAACCACTAATTAGAGAAAAGAAAACGTTATTTTAAATAAATAGTGTGTTATAAAGGGATCTACTCGTACATTTTTTGTGTAAAATGCTTTCGTCTATTGCTTAATATTTACGCAAGATTATATAAATTTGCTTCTGAATGAAGAGAACTTTACAGACTATTCCCAGAAAATTCAAGGTATACATTTTATTTGTCATGTGAATAATTATCTTTAATATATGGTATTTTAATCAAAATCATTAGATTTTAAACAATTTTTCTTTTAAAGGAGGTTTGAAGTAGAGGAATTTTCTTGAAAGTCTTCCTGCCACATGTCTGGAAGATACTCAACTTAAATACCAAGTTTGATGTTTACCCAAGTTTTTGTTTACAGATCACACACATATAGACCTCTTTCAAAAATGCTTTTTTTGGATTCAGCGGGCCTTAAAACAAATCTTAGTATCAAATTTTTGGGTGAAAATGCAATACTTTCCCTACCTACTACGTATGTGGTAGAGAAAGTGAAAACTGGGTGTGTTGTGTTCACATGAGTTTTTCAACTCACTCAGTCTTCTACAAACCTTTCTTATTACACACTTCAGGTAGGGGTAAGAAAGCTATCACTATATGAGACTTTGAAATTCAATGCCCTTTGTAAGACCATGAGAAAAAATGAAAATGGGTCCACAGAAGTGGAGCTCCCCAGTTCAAATTCCACAGACTGTTCTCCCTGACTGAAGTTTTCCCCAGTCCTCATAACTGGTAAATGTCGGGGAGGTACCGTAAACTTGCGCATGGAATGTTTGCTTCCCAATTATCATTTCGTTGCATGTATCATCAATGTCCACCACCTTGGTGCTGTATATAATAAGAATGAGTGCATTAAACACTAAAAAAAAAAAGGCAGAAACTACCACCTTGAAAAAAGTATAAATAGTTCAAAATTCAAACCAATACCAGAAATATCTTGGATATGGTAAAGGCCACAAAAAAGTTTTATTAAAAACAAATTGTGTGCTTTAACAAGATCTACATTTTTTTGTGTATCTATACAAAAGTTGTTCAGAATGACGAGGTCTTCACAGAAAATTCAAGATATACGTTTTATTTTTCTTGCACATACTTAAACATATGACATCTTAATCAAAATTGTTAGAACCATTTTTTGGAAAATAAAAAAATAACAACATTTCATAAAAAAGTAGTTTGAGGTGGGCCTGTTATCTTAAAGGTCTTCATATTGCATCCAGGAAGCTGTTGAACTTAAATAGCAAGTTTTGTGTATAACAGACTTTTTGTTTTTTATTTGCACTGTTTACAGACACTAAAAGCTGGGTCACTCCTGCCAATTAGGCGGTTAACCTAAAATATTGCTCCCATTCTTAATACTTCATATACTCCTTTATTATTTCATGTTTATATTAAAATCTATTAATGTCAAAAAGAAGGACTCTGTAATGCTTCTTTAACATATATTTAACAGGCTTCCAACAAAATCCTAAATTAAAGAGTTTAAAATAAGCAAATGAAACAAAATTCAGAATAAAGCTATTTTGGAGAGTTATCTTGCTGCAAGATCTATATGTCCATGACAAACCCGCATCTACAGCATCAAACCATGATGATTAAATCTCCTATGCCAAAAGGCATTAAGTTTCTAGCCTTGCTATTCACAGAAATTCCTTCTAGCTGAGAGTCCATTACTGATTACGTTTACAGAAACTCCATGTTAAATAATGTTACCTCAAAAATAGAATTGCTGCTACAAACATCTGAATGAATTTTTTCACCTTGCATAAATGCAGCAGAATGTATAATTCAAGTCTTTAGAATTAAATATTATTACCCTAGCTGATCATACAATAAATTGTTTTATAGATCTAAATACACATAATATATAATTGTTTAAAATATCATTTTGTGCATACATGCAAAGCTCAAAATAAATCTATCTTATAAAATCTGAATGATTATTTTTGTTGAAGTTTTGTGTCATCCATTGGTTATTAATTGCCAAGAATGACACTTCTACTAGCATGGATGTCTGCTAGGTTAGTTGCTGCCTGCCTTTATTGATGTCATGGAGGTCACGGGTACAAAGGTCCTGCACTATGAAAGGAAAGGGCAACCTGTTTGTGCTGTGTTGGAGAACAAATGCACATTTCATTTGTTTAGGATTCAATTCCTTGCTATTTACAATTGTGTAAAGTAAACAACATGCAGCTTGTTTTCAATAATGTAGACAATAGTGTTTGTTTTAACCCTGTCGTAATCACACAATGTTTTGTACCAGTAGTAGTCGCTGTGGACTGAGAATACACATGGGGGAAAATATGGATCTACAACAAAGTAACACAAAATATACAATTTAATATGTTTGAATTTTAATTTATAGGTGCACACATTTCATAAAACAATAAAGCCTGTTTAATTCTAATGAAAATGTAGGATTCTTACTATGTCATGAGTAACTTATGGGAGGAGAGAGAGGGGTTAGTTAAAGATTTCTGGAAAGACGTGAGGAACATACATAGAGAAACAAGAATTATTTCAAAGTCTGGAAGGAAAGAAAAGTTTGGAACTATATAGACAAATAAAAGTGGACTGGAGAATAGAGAAGTATGTGGATGTAGGTAATAGGTTAGCAAGAGAAGGGTGGGCCTGGTCTAGATTAAGTGCACATAGGCTAAAGGGAGATAGGAAGGGAACAATTTTGGATAGATGTTCTCTTTGTGGAGAGGCAGATAATGACTTACATTATATAACTGAATGTGAAGAAACTAAGTTGTGGAGAGATCAGTTTTTACCTAAAGAATAGGAGAATGTTAACAAAGAAGTATTAAAAGTTAGGATAATGAAAATGCAAAAGGAGTGGGATATAAAAAGGATAGGAGAATATATAGGGAGAGTAAGAGAAAAATGGCTTACAAAAAATAAAGCAATATGAATCTGTTAGGACCCACCATGCATAAATAACCACAGTGTTAAAATGCATGGTGGACTAAAGAATAAAATAGCAACTCAAAGTAATGTATGAAAAATTGTAAGAATTTTGTATAGCATTATGATAAAATAAATACAAAACAAATAATACATGATGTATGCTTCAAATTCACAAACAAATACTGTCATAAACAGGATGAAATGAACACACTGGTTACTGCAGTGTTTCAAATGATACATTTCAGCCACAGTCTTCAATTTTAATGGTCAAACCTTGCCAAAATCTCAACAACATTATTCCTAATTCTTTCACTCACTTTCATAAGGATTCATTCTACACAAAAATAGATAAATAAAAACAATTAAGTGACCTAAATGCAACAAAACAACGTGACTAATAGACAGCAAATTTAATAATAAGAAAACCCTTGAGAATAAACTATTGTATAATTATAACGGCTCACTTTTACTATTTCTGCTAACAGCAACAATGCAGATAATTTCCATCATTGCTCATGCAGGACTGTCAATTAGAAATTGCTGACCATTCAATAGCTGCTGCACAAGTGCAAGTGAAACAAGGTAATGCTGCTGATTACAGGAAGGTACTGCTCATGCAGGACCGTCAATTAGAAATTGCTGACCATTCAATAGCTGCTGCACAAGTGCAAGTGAAACAAAGGAACAAGGTAATGCTACTGATTACAGGAAGGTACTGCTCATGTGTGGACTGTCAATTAGAAATTGCTGACCATTCAATAGCTGCTGCACAAGTGCAAGTGAAACAAAGGAACAAGGTAATGCTACTGATTACAGGAAGGTACTGCTCATGTGTGGACTGTCAATTAGAAATTGCTGACCATTCAATAGCCACTGCACAAGTGCAAGTGAAACAAAGTAAAGCTACTGATTACAGGAAGGTACTCGGCTCATGCAGGACTGTCAATTAGAAATTGCTGACCATTCAATAGCCGCTGCACAAGTGCAAGTGAAACAAAGTAACAAGGTAATGCTGCTGATTACAGGAAGGTACTCGGTTCATGTGTGGACTGTCAATTAGAAATTGCTGAACATTCAATAGCCGCTGCACAAGTGCAAGTGAAACAAAGTAACAAGGTAATGCTGCTGATTACAGGAAGGTACTCGGTTCATGTGTGGACTGTCAATTAGAAATTGCTGACCATTCAATAGCCGCTGCACAAGTGCAAGTGAAACAAAGTAACAAGGTAATGCTGCTGATTACAGGAAGGTACTCGGTTCATGTGTGGACTGTCAATTAGAAATTGCTGAACATTCAATAGCCGCTGCACAAGTGCAAGTGAAACAAAGGAACAAGGTAATGCTACTGATTACAGGAAGGTACTGCTCATGTGTGGACTGTCAATTAGAAATTGCTGACCATTCAATAGCCACTGCACAAGTGCAAGTGAAACAAGGTAATGCTGCTAATTACAGGAAGGTACTGCTCATGTGTGGACTGTCAATTAGAAATTGCTGACCATTCAATAGCTGCTGCACAAGTGCAAGTGAAACAAAGTAATGCTACTGATTACAGGAAGGTATTGCTCATGTGTGGACTGTCAATTAGAAATTGCTGACGATTCAATAGCCACTGCACAAGTGCAAGCGAAACAAAGGAACAAGGTAATGCTGCTGATTACAGGAAGGTACTGCTCATGTGTGGACTGTCAATTAGAAATTGCTGACCATTCAATAGCTGCTGCACAAGTGCAAGTGAAACAAAGGAACAAGGTAATGCTGCTGATTACAGGAAGGTACTGCTCATGCAGGACTGTCAATTAGAAATTGCTGACCATTCAATAGCCACTGCACAAGTGCAAGTGAAACAAAGGAACAAGGTAATGCTGCTGATTACAGGAAGGTACTGCTCATGCAGGACTGTCAATTAGAAATTGCTGACCATTCAATAGCCACTGCACAAGTGCAAGTGAAACAAAGTAATGCTACTGATTACAGGAAGGTACTGCTCATGTGTGGACTGTCAATTAGAAATTGCTGACCATTCAATAGCCACTGCACAAGTGCAAGTGAAACAAGGTAATGCTACTGATTACAGGAAGGTACTGCTCATGCAGGACTGTCAATTAGAAATTGCTGACCATTCAATAGCCGCTGCACAAGTGCAAGTGAAACAAAGTAATGCTACTGATTACAGGAAGGTACTGCTCATGCAGGACTGTCAATTAGAAATTGCTGACCATTCAATAGCCACTGCACAAGTGCAAGTGAAACAAGGTAATGCTACTGATTACAGGAAGGTACTGCTCATGCAGGACTGTCAATTAGAAATTGCTGACCATTCAATAGCCGCTGCACAAGTGCAAGTGAAACAAAGTAATGCTACTGATTACAGGAAGGTATTGCTCATGCAGGACTGTCAATTAGAAATTGCTGAACATTCAATAGCTGCTGCACAAGTGCAAGTGAAACAAGGTAATGCTACTGATTACAGGAAGGTACTCGGCTCATGTGTGGACTGTCAATTAGAAATTGCTGACCATTCAATAGCTGCTGCACAAGTGCAAGTGAAACAAAGTAATGCTACTGATTACAGGAAGGTACTGCTCATGCAGGCTGTCAATTAGAAATTGCTGACCATTCAATAGCCACTGCACAGGTGCAAGTGAAACAAAGGAACAAGGTAATGCTGCTGATTACAGGAAGGTACTGCTCATGCAGGACTGTCAATTAGAAATTGCTGACCATTCAATAGCCACTGCACAAGTGCAAGTGAAACAAGGTAATGTTACTGATTACAGGAAGGTACTGCTCATGTGTAGACTGTCAATTAGAAATTGCTGACCATTCAACAGCCGCTGCACAAGTGCAAGTGAAACAAAGTAATGCTACTGATTACAGGAAGGTACTGCTCATGCAGGACTGTCAATTAGAAATTGCTGACCATTCAATAGCAGCTGCACAAGTGCAAGTGAAACAAAGTAATGCTACTGATTACAGGAAGGTACTCGGCTCATGTGTGGACTGTCAATTAGAAATTGCTGATCATTCAATAGCCACTGCACAAGTGCAAGTTACACAAAGTAATGCTACTGATTACAGGAAGGTATTGCTCATGCAGGACTGTCAATTAGAAATTGCTGACCATTCAACAGCCGCTGCACAAGCGCAAGTGAAACAAAGTAATGCTACTGATTACAGGAAGGTGTGATGATGATGATGATGATATGCGGTTTAAGGGCGCTAAACTGCTGCGGTCATCAGCGCCCTTACAATGAGTAAAATATAAGGTCACAAAATAAAAAACAGGTAAAAAACCGCATAATTAAAAAACGGGACACAAACCCGCGATGTCAAAAACGTTAAAAATAACAATAGAATAACAATAACAAGAATAACAATAACAATAAAAACAATAACAAGAATAACAATAACAATAAAAACAATAACAATAATAACAATAACAAGAATAACAATAAATATATCTGTAAAACCAACACACTAAAATCATGGTCACTAAAAGAATAAAACGTGTCAAGAACTGTAGAATGCAAGGAACATGAGCGCCTTATGTCCGGGGAGAAGGGCCCATTAAAACTAACAATATAAAATCAAACAGCTAAAAGGCGCTCAGCGCATCATATGCGACGGCTAAAACCAATGTCAGTGATAAAACGTAAAAGACATTCTACAGCATGCGCGTCGTCTGCCAACACGTTGGCTAGGCCAACAGGCAGACCCACGCGAACGCGCAGTGGAGCTAAAACTTGACACTCGGTTAAAATGTGACGGACCGTTAAGGGCACGTCACACTGACCACACACAGGTGCGGGATCACCACTTAACAGGTATCTATGACTAAAAAGGCAATGTCCGATACGAAGGCGTGTTAAAAGTACCTCTTCCCGACGAGAAGCACGGGAAGAGGTAGCCCAGACTAGCGGAAGAGGTTTAACCTCCCGCAACTTGTTCCCCCGGAGGGCCGTCCACTCATCGCGGCAGCGCGAGAGGATGCGGCGACGTAAAATAACACACGAATCTGACGAGGGAACAACAGAAGTAAAAAATCTGGGTAATAAAATCGCCGATTTCGCAGCGGCGTCGGCCGACTCATTCCCTGAGATACCCACATGACCTGGAATCCACATAAAAGAGACGCTGATGCCAGTGGCACCTAACGAATGGAGCAGGTCATGAATGCGCTGTACGAGGGGGTGGTAAGAGTACAGCGCGTTAATACTCTGAAGGGCACTCAGAGAGTCCGAACAAACAACACAACGCCGTAAGACATGCCGCTGAATGTATAAAACACATTGATAGATACTAAAAAGTTCGGCGGTATAAATCGAACATTGCCCGGGTAAACGAAAAGTAAAACTATGCGCACCTAAAACAAAGGCACATCCTACTCCAACATCAGTGTTAGACCCATCAGTATAAATAAAATTACAGTCCCCGAATGTTGCCTGAAGTTCTAAAAATGCGGATCTAAGGACTGAAGCAGGGGTCTCATTCTTCGGCATCGACGTTAGCCCAAGGTGGATGTGGGCCTCAGCGCGCGACCATGGAGGAAAGCGCGTTTCCCCTCGGGTAAGGGCCGGCGCTGGCGTAACGTCCAAATGCCGAAGTAGCAGTCGAAATCGAACCCCAGGAGGGAGCAATGCAGAGGAGCTAACGAAATATTGGCGATCAAGCGAATCCTCGTAAAATACATCGAAGGACGGGTGGTTAGGCAAGCTTGAGAGTCGACAAGCATAGCTGCACAAAAGCATCTCACGCCGGAAGGACAGCGGAGGCTCTGCAGCTTCTGCGTACAGACTGGGTACAGGGCTAGTTGGAAAGGCCCCTGTAGCGACTCTTATGCCACGATGGTGAATGGCATTCAATCGACGTAACACAGATGGACGTGCCGACGAATAAACAATACACCCGTAATCAAGCTTGGATCGGACCAAAGAGCGATAAAGGCGAAGAAGGACGGTCCGATCAGCTCCCCAGGATGTGCCACTTAAAACACGTAAAATATTAAGAGAACGGTCACACTTTGCTTTTAAAAAGGAAACGTGCGAGGTCCAACACAACTTCCTGTCAAAAATCAACCCCAAAAATTTCGCCTCGTCTGCAAACGGAAGTATCCCTGGCCCAAGATGGAGAGAGGGCGGAGGGAAATACTTCCGGCGCCAAAAGTTGATGCAGACGGATTTCTCGGCGGAGAAATTAAAGCCGTTGGCGTTACTCCAGGCGTAGAGACGGTCGATGCAGCTCTGGAGACGGCGCTCGAGTAGACAGGTCCGCCGTGAACTACAATAAATAGCGAAATCGTCAACAAAAAGGGACGATGAAATGCCAGGTGGAATACAATCAACAATGGGGTTGATAGCAATCGCAAAAAGTGTGACACTGAGTACAGAGCCCTGCGGTACTCCGTTCTCTTGAATAAAACGACGAGATAAAACCGAGTCCACACGTACACGAAAGACGCGGTCCGTCATAAACTCCCGAAGAAATATGGGAAGACGACCGCGGATATTCCAATCGTGAAGTGTACGTAAAATGCCGCCCCTCCAACAAGTGTCATAAGCTTTCTCCAGGTCAAAAAATACAGCCACGGTTTGACACTTTCTCAGAAATCCATTCATAATATGCGTCGACAAGGACACCAGATGGTCGACGGTAGAGCGATAGCGACGAAACCCGCACTGAGCGTTCGCTAGAAGTTTCTGAGACTCAAGCCACCATGTCAACCGCCCGTTGATCATGCGCTCCATCACCTTGCAAATGCAACTGGTGAGGGAGATAGGGCGGTAGCTGGAAGGTAGTTGGCGATCCTTCCCAGGCTTAAGTATAGGGACAATGGTGGCTTCGCGCCAAACGGAAGGAAAAATGCCGTCTTGCCACATACGGTTATAGACCTGTAAGAGAAATAGTTTACTGTCGGCTGAAAGGTTCTTTAACATCAGGACATGAATGCCGTCCGGCCCGGGAGCGGAGTGCCGAGAGCAATGAAGAGCGTGCTCCAGCTCCCTCATTGTGAATAGTTCGTTATAGCATTCATCATTAGCAGACCGAAAAGTATATGATGCGGAATCCTGCCGGTCTTTAATAGAGCGAAAGCCGGCGGAATAATGGTCTGAACTGGAAACCGCCTCAAAGGCAAAACCCAGAGTGTTAGCGATGGCAGCCGGATCCACTATGGTGGCATTAGAAACCTGAAGGCCAGAAACAGTACAATGGGACACTTTACCTGAGAAGCGACGAAGTTTATCCCAAACAACGGATGAAGGCGTAAAACGATTAAAAGACTCGACAAAACGGGTCCAAGATGCCCTCTTGCTATCCTGAATAATGCGACGAGCCCTGGCGCGCGATTGTTTAAAAGTCACCAAATTATCAAGTGTAGGGTGGCGCCGAAACACCCTAAGTGCAGTCCTACGGGCACGAACGGCGTCCCGACAATCCTCGTTCCACCACGGAACAGGTGGCCGCCGAGGTTGGGAGGATGAACGGGGTATTGCACGTTCGGCGGCTGAGAAAATAATAGACGTAAGGTGCTGCACTAGTTGATTAATGTCGGAGATGGGCTGGTCGTCAAAATGCACGAGGCTGGAATACAAGCTCCAGTCGGCTTTTGCGAATGTCCAGGTAGGTACTCTGGAATGCTGTACGTGGTGCGACAGAAGAGAAACGATGCAGGGGAAATGGTCGCTGGAGTAGGTGTCAGCGACGACATTCCACTGAAGACGACGTGCAAGCTGGATGGAGCAAATCGCAAGGTCCAGGTGAGAGAATGTACCAGAAGAATCAGAAATAAAAGTAGGTGCACCTGTATTGAGGATGGAAAGATTGAACTGATAAAAAATGTCGGAAAGAAGAGTTCCCCTCGCACAAGCCCTTGGCGAACCCCATAGTGGGTGATGGGCATTAAAATCTCCCAAAAGAAGAAATGGTGTTGGGAGAGCGGACAGGAGAGCTCGAATGTCCGCGGGAGCGAGGGGAGACGATGGAGGTGAATATACAGAGCAAACAGAAAACAAAAAGCCGGGTAAGTGAAGGCGAACGGCAACAGCTTGCAAGTCGGATGTAAGTGTGACAGGTGTAAAATGAACGTCGTTACGCACTAAGAACATGACACCTCCATGAGCAGGAGTACCCTCCTCCGGTTCAAGGTCGTAGCGAACCGGAGTATATCCTCGGAGATCAAAAGGATCGTGAGGGCGAAGCTTAGTCTCCTGCAAACATACGACCATAGGTGAATGGGAACGCAATAAAAGCTGCAGTTCCGCCCTATGCGATCGTACACCACGTACATTCCAGGTCAGGATAGCCATTAAAAATAAGGGGATAAACTGTCTATTTAGAAGGGCGGCTTAAAATTACCTTTTGTTTAACCTTTGGGCTCGGGCTTTTTGTATGGAGTTGGTCAGACTCCATAGCTTCCTCGGAGGGAGGGCCCACGCGCTCAGTGCCAGAAACCGATTCAAGCGCCGTGAATCGGTTCTGGGTGGCGATGGGTGAAGGGTGCCGCTGAGCGCGGCTTGTCCCAGGACCTTCCTGGGACAGCGACCTCCGAGGAGGAGAAGGTGAACTTTTGTTACCGCGCGCACGCGGAGGGTCTTTCAAAAAATCTTCCCTACGTAGTTTCTGCTTGGGCTTCTTTTCAACGGCTTGCGACTTCATTGACTTGGGACCAGGTTTATACGGCTTGGTAACTGTAGCCTTAATAGACGGCCGGATGGTAGTGGCGGTTAATCCAGTCAAGGTCCAGGTCTGAGTTTCGGCATCTACTCGTGGTACTGGCGAGGCAACAACAGAACTAAATGTGCCAGATCGCAGGAGTGAAGGTTGGCGCGCATGGTAACGCCTCCGGGCTTCAGCGAAGGAGAGTTTTTCCTTTACCCGGATCTCCTGGATCGCCTTCTCGTCCAAGTACCGCGGACAGTCGGCAAACGAAGCAGAATGAGACCCTTTACAATTAACGCAGACGGGGGCTGTTGAACAGGTACCTTCGTGTGAGGGCTGGCTACAGGTTGCACAGATGTTAACGGCACTCTTACATGAGACTTGCGTATGCCCAAAACGTTGGCATTTAAAACAACGCAGAGGTCTAGGAATATAAGGCCTCACAGAAATCCGTTCGTACCCTGCGGAAATGCTCGTGGGCAGATCGACGCCATCAAATGTAATAAACAGGGTACGAGTGGGTACCAACACGCCGTCGCGTTTGGCCTGCACTCGATGAACCGCTGTCACCCTCTGGTCTGCAAGATATTCCACCAGGTCTTCGTCAGAGATACCATCGAGGCTATGCGTGGTGACAACGCCTCTACAAGAATTCAAGGTGCGGTGCTTCTCAACACGGATAGGATAACCGTGGAGAAGCGTGGCGCTCAACAAGGACTTACTTTGTGCCTCGGATTTGCTTTGAACTAGCAACGAACCATTACGAAGCCGAGTGCAGGAAAGAACCGGACCAGCAATTGAGTCAATGCCCTTCTGGATAATAAAAGGGTTCACCTTCTCGAATGATTGTCCCTCCTCTGTACGGGTAATCACTAAGTAACAACCAGCTGTTGGCGGTGCTACTTCTGTTACTAAAACTTTGCGGCGCTTGTTGTTAACAATGGAGAAAGGGTGCTCCATAGCGAAAAAAAAATCCTCCACCATTGCAACCGTCTCCGACCTCGGGCTCTGACTTCCCGGGCGTTACCCCGGCTTGGGTGAGTGGCCTATCTATACCTAGCTCACCCCAGGGTCACACCTCCCAGAACATAGACAGAGGGACCCAATCGCCGTCGGAAGCCAGCAGCTCATGCAATGGCCCCCCCGCGGGACTGCAGTTGAACAGCGGATACGAACAACAACCCTACATGACGACCCCGGGTGGTGGGGATGACGCCATTACCCACTCACCCAGCTGCGCACGCGGTGCGCGGGTATCCGTCAGGCTGTGTCCACGGAGGATTTAAATAAAAAGATAAAAGAAACTAAAACTGTGTGGGCGTTTCGCACGCAAGGTAGGCCGGCGGGGAAGAAAAAGAGAGATATGCGAATGTCGTGGTGCGAAATGGCCGGAAAGTGATAAGGGAAGAAAGAAACGATGGTGAGGTGCGGTATGAATGGAATGTAAAGAACGCACGAGAGCCTACCTTGTGTCCACCGGTCACGAGAAGAACCCACCTCGACCGGATGGGGGTGAGGGGATGAATGTGGCGATGATTGGCTCGGGAACCCCCGGGTGCGCCAAAAACCCGTACCCACATAAGGTGAGCCCCTGAGGGGAAACAGGAAGGTACTGCTCATGTGTGGACTGTCAATTAGAAATTGCTGACCATTCAATAGCTGCCGCACAAGTGCAAGTGAAACAAGGTAATGCTGCTGATTACAGGAAGGTACTGCTCATGTGTGGACTGTCAATTAGAAATTGCTGACCATTCAATAGCTGCTGCACAAGTGCAAGTGAAACAAAGTAATGCTACTGATTACAGGAAGGTACTCGGCTCATGTGTGGCCTGTAAGTCTGCATGCACCTATAACATCATGCAATGTTGAGTGAAGTGTCCTGCACTACAAGCAACTATTTAGTGAAAATAGAGGAAATTTCAGTTTTTCACACTTAAAAATGCACATTTTTATATATTTTAATGAAATACAGTTTGTATCACAATCATATACCTAGACTGCAAACACTTGTGTGTAATTTGATTCACTGGTGTTGTAAATAATCAAGGTACATGCATACAGTGATAACGTGTACATATGCTTAGCCAATCTATACCAGCAAACAGTCATGTGCTATCATATCCTACTCTATACACTAGAACACTCAGTTCCTCTTGTCACTGTCACTGCAACTTCAAGAGGCATTTTATCAACTTTCTCAGCGGGCGCACAGCAGGGAGGAGTGTGTCTGGAGCGTTCTGCCTTTCTTGTTTGACCAAGCAGTGGTGTGTGTTAACTGTAGCTCATGTGCTATCATCTACTACTCTATACACTAGAACACTCAGTTCCTCTTGTCACTGTCACTGCAACTTCAAGCGGCATTTTATCAACTTTCTCAGCGGGCGCACAGCAGGGAGGAGTGTGTCTGGAGCGTTCTGCCTTTCTTGTTTGACCAAGCAGTGGTGTGTGTTAACTGTAGCTCATGTGCTATCATCTACTACTCTATACACTAGAACACTCAGTTCCACTTATGTCACTGTCACTGCAACTTCAAGAGGCATTTTATCAACTTTCTCAGCGGGCGCACAGCAGGGAGGAGTGTGTCTGGAGCATTCTGCCTTTCTTGTTTGACCAAGCAGTGGTGTGTGTTAACTGTAGCTCATGTGATGTATGCAAATATTTCAGAGGTGCTGTGGATATGTGGGAAGTCAATTTGAAGACCTTGCTATAGTAATATTCCCATGCAGCATTTGCATGGACACATTATTAAAATAATGTCTAGTAAACGTGTCTTCTTTGAAAGTAAAAGGTAATTTACTTCAGTTTGACATTATAATTATTATCATTAAAAATATAATTTCATAGAGATTTTTTTTTTTTTTTTACTTCAGCATCCTTTAACCGTTTAGATATTATTGGATGATAAATGAAATTATGCTCAAATGAGCCCACAGTTTACGGATCTTACTTCTTACTTGGCATTTGTCTTTTCAGCAGAGTGGAAAACCCTTATCCCGGTAACTTACTCTAATCGAAATTCAAACTCGGGACCTTTTAAATTTGAGGCAGACACACTCCACATCACAGAGGATGTGCAAAACAGTGTTTTGTTTAGTTGTGTATTTAGATTAGACAGAATATTCCAATAATGTGTCCTCTTTGAGAGTGAGAAGTATAATGTATTTCAGTTTCACATTAATAATATTTTTTCGAGCAAATATTGTGCAAAACGGAGTTTTATTTAGTTGTGTATTTAAACATGGTTATTATAAATGATTATGAGTAAAGCTATTCATATTATGAGAATAATCTAGAAGTGTGCACGTAAAACAGAATGCCACTGCATGCGCAGAAAGGTAAAGATACGTTATATCTACTCTACCCATGAATGTCGCCTGAAGCTGCGATGACGGCATAAATGCAAGCAAGTGTGTCAGTCAACCTGTCAATTACAACCAGACATATTAAATGTCACTCACTACAATTTTTGTTATTGTTTTCATTCTTACTATTAATTATTAGTGATGTCTCTCTTATCGGGTGGCAATAAACTAAAAGTTATGTACTGGGTGGTTATAATTAAAGTGAAGGTGTTCAGAGTGGTACAGCATAGACTGTAATGATCATACAGGGTTCACAGGGACCTGGAAAGTCAGGGGAGTATTTAACAAATTGCCATGTGACAGGCAAATTGGTTCAAAGTTATCACATGTCTGGTAATTCATATTTATAAAAACTACACATTAAGTAGCACTACAACATTGTTTGCTCCTTAAAATTCCTTCCCAGCCCTTGAAGGGATGAGTTTAAAATTAAATGCAGAGGAATTGATATGTATATTAATACGTTTACACATGTTGGTTGTTCAGCTTTAGTTGCACAAGGTTCACCTCTGTTGTTTAATCACGTTATTGACAATCTCACCAGTCAAATGTATAGATACTGCCTAACAGAAGATTTACGACCCTTATCAGTTTTTGCATTCGTGGATGATGTCTTACTAAGTAAAACAGAAAATGGAGCTACTGTTCTTCTTCACTTAACCAAAAGCAGCATGAACAGAAATAGGATTACAAATTAATCACATTAAAAGTAAATATAAACATTACATAGAAGAAAGCTATCAGCAAGTACTATTACCAACTTACAAGGATCAACTATACTTTCAATTACAAAGAAAACTTGAATCCATCAAATATCCAGGAATAGATTTTAACAACAAAATTGCAATAGACAGAACAAAAATAAAAACACTGTCACATCAGAGATACAAAATCTTGTAAAGGCTACACTTTTGAAATCAGAACAGAAGATTAAAATAATTAACAAATATATTTGGCCAGGATTCGTTTATCCTTTACAATGTGCACCTTCACTTTCATAAGGATTTGGATAAAGTTATTAGGAGTGCTGGGAAGGAAATCATGATGTTGCTGAAGGTATGCCAAATTCCATGTTATACAGTGCAAAAAATGTAAGAGGAATGTGTGTACTTTGCACTGAATGGGAAATGTATTCCACATTTTAATATTTGCTTTTTTATTTTTTTTATTTATGGACGCTCTTTAACTACTGTGGTCCTTAGCATCACATAATATATTGGGCGTGAAAGACCAGTAATTTTGCTCAGAGGCCTCTTTATCAGGCTTGAGGTTCTTTTACGTGCCGTAAATCTATGTCATGGGAGCACAGGCTTTACTTTCCTTCTGAAAAAAGCCATGCTAAGGATTTTTACACCCAAAAAAATCCATTGCCCTTCGTTGGGTTTGGACTCATGACCTTGTGATCTAGAGGCTAGGCATGGTACCCCTACACCACGGAGGACAGATTTTAATATTTGTAATCACCTTATTCCTCTTGAGGATATTCCCTTACATGTGCAGAAACTCAACAAAAAAGAAAATTTGGACCTTTACAAACTAAAAATCCATAAAAACATACTCCTGCCTAAAACAAACAGAAGAAAGCTTAGAGAGATTGTGTGAGACTTGGTGTCTGCTACCTCATAAAGGAAGAGGAGTGAGTACATATGCTAGTTCATGGATATCCACTAAGTTGTCTCAGAGTATATAGATGTCATGCAATGTGACAGCAGTAACATTGGTTCCTGGAAGAACATTGAGCACAACCCATTGCCACCAACAGATACACCTGGGGTTCTGTCGGAGCACGTAACAACAATCATCACGATACAGTTAAGACATCTATAGTTCAAATCCTGCAACAACAAGGATGGGAAGTACATGAAGTCTGTGTTTCCATAGATGACTTCAACGGGAGAGCAGACATCAGTAGGAACAATAATACTGTTCGCTTTGAAAGAGACCTAAAACAAGCAGAGGTCAATTTCGAAAAACAAATAATTTATGAGCCATGCATTCCATTTCTGTCTGTGAACTTCAATGTCCCAAGAGAGAAATGAACTACCAGAGGTCTTTCTGTTTTAGAAAGCCCAGCTTTTAAATTTAAATTCTACGAGCTAAAGAAGATTCTCAAACAGATACTAAGGGACTCACTTGCATTTCCGTTTATAACTGAAGAAAAGTATAACTGTTTAAGATAATTATTTGCAAATAAAGTCTGCAAAAACAAAACTTTTAATAGAAATAACTAGGATATAATAATTTTCAAAAGCAGTTGTGAATAGCTAGGATACTGTATTTTCAAAATTAATTGAAAACAATTTTAAAAATTTGTCTAATGCCCATGTATTCTGGATACATGTGATTAACCTCACTGGAGGACAGGCGATTTATTTATTTATGAATATTTCTCTACCTCTCTCTCTTTTGATTGCACTTTTGTACCGATTTCCTTCATCATAAGACTATGGTGCCCTTCTCCCCCCAAAAAAACTTTCGACTATCAGTGGCTGTATTCATCACTTGATCTAGAATTTGTACAGTGGCTTGCTGATGCACTGGACAATCAACTTGAAGCCTACTGTAAGTGTGGAGAAAGAAGTTTAAACTCGGTAATAATAGGAGTGGAGGGCCTATTATAAATTACACAAATACAAAATTGTGGTCAGGGAAATACAGGAAACTTAGGTTAACATTTTTGCTGGGAACCCTGCCATAAGAATCTGACACCTCATAGTTACGCTAATAAGCTCATGGATTATGTAAAAAATTAGTTCCAAGTCTTGCCACCAGGTAGAGATGTGCAGCTGTAAGCAGGCGCAGGAGAGATCAAACACATGTTCACTGTGGCCTGCCAACTGAACACATCTGGTGAAATCAGAGTAGACAGCATGTTTCAAATATCCCGACAACCACCTGTTTCATTAGCGCATTAATTGACATGGGACCTCTTCTCGGAGATATTTCCACAACGCTGCTATTTGGGTACAACAACTTGACTAGCAGTGCACACTCTCTCTCCTCAATAGCCATTGCACTTCACATGAAAGTGTTTGTTAGCTTAATTCTAATTTCTCTAACAATATCTTAGTTTGACAAATTAACATATTCTTTTTATATTTATTTTTCCATTTCCATCAGCTTTACTATCTTTTATTCCATTCCATTTTTTACCATTTGTCAGTCTTCTCATAAACCTAGGTTTTATTTCTCTTATGAACACATTCTATATTTTCTTTGTTAATGATCTCTTTTGTTTCAATTCTCACCGAGGGATTTGTTACTTCATCCAAAATATTCTCAGTTTGTAAAACTTTATTTTTGCTTTTGTTAATAGCACTTAATACTCATTTTTGGATGCTGAAGTTTCTACATTTTCCTTGATGCAAACAATCATGTAGTTTTATGAAAACCAATTTCTTTTTCATAGTTTGAACATACCATTGTTGATTTTTATTTTTCAAACCTTGATTCATTCTTCTTCCTTATGAAATATTCCATTTTATTAACTTCTATAGCCAAATGAACCTATTCTATCTTTTTTACTTTCTCTAGTACTTACAGTAAGTAGGGGAAGTATTGTATTCCGCCCAAAAATTTGATACCGAGATTTCACCGGAAATATATGTCTTGAGGGCCCCTTAACCCAAAAAAAGCATTTTTAGAAAGAGGTGTGTGTTTGTGTGCATGTGTTAAAAAGGAAAAGACAATTAAATACCAAACTTGGTACAGTAAAATCCAACTTAATAGAAATGTCATAGCACAGGAAAAAAGCAAACAAGAAGAAAAAATCTGATGTGTTACACTCACATGACTTTCTCTACTCTTGTACAAACTATTTTTACAAACGCTTATTCCCCATATGCTTCATGTTAATTGAGATATCGAGATGTCAATCTTATTGCTAATTTTCTTGTAGGTGCAAGGGGAATATAGTAGGTTTTAAGCGATAGTCAAATCTTTTAAGCGCTGGTTGCTATGTGGTGCATTCCATTTTCTTTGCTTATCCAGGACATAAAAAAAATGAATAACGTATTTGAGAAAAAGTATAAGTATTGGAAAATCTAAAGGAATAACAAGCAATATCTTGAAAATGGTTCACTCAACAAAAAAACTGTATATGACATAAATTGTGCATTAAAACACAATCTACATTTTTTGTGTAGTAAAATCTTGTCTATCTCTTATGGTTTATCAGTTATGCAAAAGTCGTTAGCAATGAACAATACTTTTGGAGACATTTCCAGAAAATTCGAGATATACATTTCATTTGTCATGTAAATATCTTAAGCATCTGATATTTTAATCAAAATTGTTAGCCATTTTTGAGAAAATTCAAATTTTCCAAAAATGTTCCATGTAAAGGGTAGTTTGGGGTGGGGGATTTTCTTGAGAACCTTCATGTCGCATCTCTGGAAGATACTAAACCTAAATACCAAGTTTGGTGTTTATCTGACTGTTTGTTTCTGAGTTATGCTGCTCACAGACACACACACAGACACACACACGGACATGTTTCCAAAAATGCTTTTTTTGGATTCAGGGGGTCTCAAAACATATATTTCCGGTGAAATTTCGGTATCAAATTTTTGGGTGGAATACAATACTTCCCTACTTACTATATGTAGTAGAGAAAGTAAAAATTCTGTGATACATTCACATGAATCTCTCTACTTTCTATGATTTATTAGTGTGTATACAAACTATTCTTTCTAAAACTTATTTTTCTATCTACTACATTTTAATCCAAACAAACCTTTACAGAAATAGCTACATTACACATTTCGTTATAGATACAAAGAGAACAGCGATAGTCAAATATTTAACAAATGGACGATATATGCTGGTGTTAAAACTCCATACTGTTTCCATGACATCGTGAGAAACAAGTGAATGTTGACAGGACTTTAAGAGAATGATCATGAAATGAACAATTGAAAACTTTAACAATGGATACCTCAGAGATGGCTTATACCACAAAAAAAGTTTATTTGAAATAAATTGTGTGTTTTAAAGACATCTACATGTTAAGCATAGTACATTTTCATCTATCGCTTAACATTTACCAGTTATACAAGATTATAAAAAATTTTCCGAATGAAGTGGACTTCAAAGAAAATTCAAGATTACATTTTATTTGTCATGTGTATATTTAATATATGGTATTTTAATGAAAAGCCACTTTTTAAAAAATCAAACATTTTGAAAAATGTTCCATGTAAAGGGTAATTTAGGGTAATTTTTTCTTAAAAATCTTTGTGTTGCATCTGTGGAAGGTATTGAATGTAAGTACCAAATCTGGTATTTATCTGATGTTTTGTTTTTGTTATGCTGTTCACAGATACACACATAGATATGCTTTTAAAAATGCTTTTTTTTTCTTATTTTCAGGGGGCCTCAAAACATTTATTTCCGTTGGAATTTCGGTATTGAATTTTTGGATGGATATTAGGCATATGGTAGAGAAAGTAAAAATTTTTTTTTCTGGGGGGTGGGGTTCAGAGGGTCTCAAACAATAAATTTCCAGTGAAATCTTGACAATGAACTTTTGGGTGGAATACAATACTTTTCCTACTTGCTATACATGAATAACATAACATGGATGGATGAATCAATTTTGTATCAATATTTAATGTATAACAAAATATATGAACACAACATATATTTTAAGCATCAGGTGCCCCTTTCTCCGAATCTCATCTCAGGCAGAGTTTAATTTGGTGTGCCACTGAGCTGCTTGTAGAGTTTGAGGTTCTTCATTTCCAAACTGCTTTTTCAGCAGATGCTGAACTTAACCCTGCAGTAAGAGCAGTAGTCATGTTTTGTACCCTTAGTAGTCATTGCAGACTGTGAGTCTGCATGGAGAAAAATAGGGGTTTAAATTATAAATAAATAAAGTAAAATATATCTATAATTTATTATCTTTGAATTTTAATTTACAAAGCACACACCTTTTATAAAACTTGTCCAGTTTTCCTGCAATTGTAAGTTTGTTAATATATTATAAGTGTTTCAAATTCACAAACACATACTGTATAATAATGTTGTAAACAGAATGAAATGCACACATTGGTTCCTGCAGTGCTTCAGATCATAATTCTCATGGTCACTCTCTGCAAAAACCCCCAACTATCTTCCTGATTCTGTTTCATAAGGATCCAATTCTGCAAAAACATGGATAAACAACAACAAAAAAATGTAACTGTCCTGAAGGTAACTACAACTTTTATTCATAATATATTAAATGTTTGTAATCAATTTTATGACTAAAAATTATACTAAGGAGCTGTGCATTTGTTTTCTTAATTTTGCTCCAAATATGCCACATTATTCACTTAGTATAATGTAAACAGTGCAACAATGTGTTCTTTACTTAATGTGTTGAGAAGACTGTGCCAGCCATATTTCTTAGTTTAACAGTGTACCTAATTTATCAGATTGTTATATACGTTATTTGGCAAAATAATTCATAAAATATGTTGGGAAGCAGAGTAGGTGCCACTTTTGAGGAGGAAAATAAAGTATCACGCAGTGTTCCATATGCGGTATGTTCTCTCATTAAGTCCATACATAACCTTGTTTAAGCTAAATGGGTTTCAATATAAATGATCCATTTAGGTGCAGTGCAATCATAAAACATAATTCTAATGCAAGAAGCTTTTGGTAGCTAACAGCTAGTTTTGGCTGGAGTACCTAACAATAATAAACAAAGAGATTTTAAAGTGAAATTCTGTAATCTTTGGAATGTTTTGCAAAGCTTCATCCCATCATTTTCTTTAATTAGGTTAAAATCACATTTACAGCCTATAAAATATGTTCGATATTCCTTTGCTTATCGCTTGGTGCATGTAAAATAGCAAAGTAACAGCTAAGCATCTGGTTCAGCTTGCTATACGCAGTTAACATAAGCGAACAGTTTGGTGGATGTTATAGTTAATTGTGACCTAGGTTTTATTGCATCACATCCATTTTTGTTGCAGTTATACTTTTCACTTTATCTACCATGTACCTACCTAACAGTTGGACGAAGTATTGCATTACACCCTAAAAGTGCAGGATGGAATTACTGAAGCTGTACTTTCTGGGACCCAGCACTTCTCTGGCACTTTTAGCAGTTTTCAGCCCAGTACTAATGTTTCATGACAATGCTCTAAGGAAAAGGAAGTACATGGAGAGGGGAGGGGGCAGCCATGTGGTCAAAGAGGAAATTGTGGTTGGTGGCACAGGTGGATGCATATAATGTTGGACCCTTGCAATTCACAATAATGTGATTAATTTCTCATTGTTTGACAATTCTCACATTTAATATTTATGTATTAAAAGTTTTTTATTTTGCATTTTTCCCTTCTATTACCAAATACATTTTAATTCATCTGCTTTAAAGAATAACAGCAAGGAAAGGATAATTTGCGGATGAACAGTATACATCTAAATTCATTTATATTAAAGGAATGGGGCAAGGAATGGATAGTTTGCACATGAAAAGAATACATCTTAATTAATTTATTTATATTAAAGGAATGGGGCAAGGAAAGGGTAGTTTGCACATGAAAAGAATACATTTTAATTTATTTATATTAAAGGAATGGGGCAAGGAATGGATAGTTTGCACATGAAAAGAATACATCTTAATTAATTTATATTAAAGGAATGGGGCAAGGAAAGGATAGTTTGCACATGAAAAGAATACATTTTAATTTATTTATATTAAAGGAATGGGGCAAGGAAAGGATAGTTTGCACATGAAAAGAATACATCTTAATTAATTTATTTATATTAAAGGAATGGGGCAAGGAAAGGGTAGTTTGCACATGAAAAGAATACATCTTAATTAATTTATTTATATTAAAGGAATGGGGCAAGGAAAGGGTAGTTTGCACATGAAAAGAATACATTTTAATTTATTTATATTAAAGGAATGGGGCAAGGAATGGATAGTTTGCACATGAAAAGAATACATCTTAATTAATTTATATTAAAGGAATGGGGCAAGGAAAGGATAGTTTGCACATGAAAAGAATACATTTTAATTTATTTATATTAAAGGAATGGGGCAAGGAAAGGATAGTTTGCACATGAAAAGAATACATTTTAATTTATTTATATTAAAGGAATGGGGCAAGGAAAGGATAGTTTGCACATGAAAAGAATACATCTTAATTAATTTATTTATATTAAAGGAATGGGGCAAGGAAAGGATAGTTTGCACATGAAAAGAATACATCTTAATTAATTTATTTATATTAAAGGAATGGGACAAGGAAAGGATAGTTTGCACATGAAAAGAATACATCTTAATTAATTTATTTATATTAAAGGAATGGGGCAAGGAAAGGATAGTTAGCACATGAAAAGAATACATCTTAATTAACTTATTTATATTAAAGGAATGGGACAAGGAAAGGATAGTTAGCACATGAAAAGAATACATCTTAATTAACTTATTTATATTAAAGGAATGGGACAAGGAAAGGATAGTTAGCACATGAAAAGAATACATCTTAATTAATTTATTTATATTAAAGGAATGGGACAAGGAAAGGATAGTTAGCACATGAAAAGAATACATCTTAATTATTTAAAGGTGAGTCGGAATTGTTACACTAACATCACTTAAGTTTACTCACTTAACATGTTTCGGGAAACGGTTGTTCCCATCCTCAGAAGTGAATTCGACTGGCCCGTGTTGTTGGTGTTTCCGTTTTTTGGACTGGATCCTGTGGTGGCATCTTGTGGTGGAGAAATTTACTTCCAGAGAGGATTTGGTGGCGGCAAATCAAAATTCATTAGATGTGTGTTGTGTTTTAGAATGGTGATCTTCTCCCATGCATCTAATTCGGCTGCAAATTTGGCTGATTTGACTAATGTAATATTGGGTTTGATGTTGTGATTAGTGATCCAAAAATGGTGTGAAACTGCAGATTTGTCCATTTGTTTGTATTTAATACATCTCATGTGCTCCTTTAGCCTAGTTTCTAGGTTTCTTTTTGTCTTACCTATGTATACTTTATTGCAATCTGAACAATTGATTTTATAGATTCCAGCTTTTTTGTCTTGTGGAATGGGGTCTTTTAACTTGTTACAAAGTAATTTCTCTATGTTAAATTTGTTCTGTGGAGCTAGGCTGATGTTATGTTTCATGAAAATCTTCTTAAATTTGTGAAATGTTCCTGGGTGGTATGTGAATTTCTTGAACTTTAGCTCTTTATCTTGCTGGCTGAGATTTGTTGTGTTTCTGATGTGCATCTGTCGTTTGAATTTTGCAATTTTTTTGTCAATAGTTGCTTTGTTGTACCCATTATGTATTGCTGTGTCTACTATGTGCTGGTATTCTAACTGGTATTCTTGTTTATTTAAGGGGGTATATACCAGTCTATGTGTTAGACTGTTTAGTATTGCATGTTTGTGTGTGGTTGGATTGAAACTCTTATTTTTTATGTAATTAGTAGAGTGTGTTGGCTTCCTGTATATGCCAAAGGTTAGGTTCTTTTGTTCTCTGATGATTTTTAGGTCTAAAAATGGTAGCATGCCTTCTTTTTGTATTTCTATGGTGTATTTTATTGATTGGTTCTGTAGGTTTAGTAAGGCTAAGGAGTCTTGTATGAACCTATTAGGGACAACAGCAAAGATGTCGTCAACATATCTGTGCCAAACTTTAAACATGTGTTGGAAGGAAGTTGTTATATGTGTTTCTAAGTAGCTCATAAATAAATCTGCCAAGAAGGGTGAAAGTGGGTTGCCCATGGTTAGACCAGTTGGTTGTTGATAGAACTTCTTATTGAAACTAAAACAGTTTTGTGCAATGCATAAATTGGTAAGTTGTATGAGGTCTTCATGAGGTATGAGGAATACATCTTAATTAATTTATTTATGTTAAAGGAATGGGGCAAGGAAAGGACAGTTTGCACATGAAAAGAATACATCTTAATTAACTTATTTATATTAAAGGAATGGGGCAAGGAAGGGATAGTTTGCACATGAAAAGAATACATTTTAATTTATTTATATTAAAGGAAAGGGGCAAGGAAAGGATAGTTTGCACATGAAAAGAATACATCTTAATTAACTTATTTATATTAAAGGAATGGGGCAAGGAAGGGATAGTTTGCACATGAAAAGAATACATTTTAATTTATTTATATTAAAGGAATGGGGCAAGGAAGGGATAGTTTGCACATGAAAAGAATATATTTTAATTTATTTATATTAAAGGAATGGGGCAAGGAAGGGATAGTTTGCACATGAAAGGAATACATCTTAATTTAGTTATGTTAAAGGAATGGGGCAAGGAATGCATAATTTAGGTAAAGCTGAGTTGAATTTATAACTTTTCTAACGTCGCTCATTTATTGAAAACATGAAGACATGTTTCTGGAGCTAACCGCTGCCATCATCAGTTCTAGATTGACAGTTGGTGTTGCTCTTCGCTGTGGTTTGGTTTGTCTCTGGTGGTGGTTGGCTGAACTTCTGCATTAGGAAGTCACCTGGTGGGATTTTAAAGTTTCAGACACAGTTCTTGTTTTTCCAGATACGGATGTTTTCCCAGACTTCATGTTCAGTTTTGCATGTTACATTTCTAAGTAATTTGGGATCTCTGTTGACGCTATGTTGTTCCTTCCAAAAGTGCCTAGTTTTGCTGATTTTTCTTCCTGTTTTTGATTTGTTTCTAATGTGTTCTTTTGCTGTTGTTTAAATGTTTCTGTTGGTTTTTCCAATGCAGAAATTTTTGTTTTATTCTATTTTATTTTATGTCGCTTTAACTCCTTGGGCATATCACGATGGATCTGTTGGTGGATATCCTTTAGAACAATATGTGATGGACAGTTCGCCTTCTAGGTCTCATCCCTCTAACGCCTGCTTCATGCCATGCAAATGGCATTAGGGTGCCGTCCAGTTTAACTGCCGCCCTCACACAGAAAGGCGGACAGTTACCCTTCTAGGTCTTATCCCTATAATGCCTGCTTCATGCCATGCAGATGGCATTAGGGTGCCGTCCAGTCTAACTGCCACCCTCACACAGAAAGGCGGACAGTTAGCCTTCTAGGTCTCATCCCTGTAACCACCTGCTTCATGCCGTGCAGATGGCATTAGGGTGCCGTCCAGTGTAACTGCCGCCCTCACACGAAAGGCGGACAGTTAGCCTTATAGGTCTCATCCCTGTAACCCCTGCTTCATGATGTGCAGATGCCATTAGGGTGCTATTCAGTGTAACTGCCGCCCTCACACGAAAGGCGGACAGTTAGCCTTCTAGGTCTCATCCCTGTAACCCCTGCTTCATGATGTGCAGATGGCATTAGGGTGCTATTCAGTGTAACTGCCGCCCTCACACAGAAAGGCGGACAGTTAGTCTTCTAGGTCTCATCCCTGTAACCCCTGCTTCATGCCATGCAGATGGCATTAGGGTGCTATTCAGTGTAACGCCGCCCTCACACAGAAAGGCGGACAGTTAGTCTTCTAAGTCTCATCCCTGTAACCCCTGCTTCATGCTGTGCAGATGGCGTTAGGGTGCCGTCCAGTCTAACTGCTTGCATTGTCTGTTGATAGATGGCATAGCATTCCCTCTTACCACTTATTTTTCTATTTTAGTATTGTTTTAGAATTAAGGTGGAACTTTGGATCGTGTTATTAAATATCCAATCCGGTATTTACCTTGGCGACTGAGGAAAACCACGAAAAATCTCAGACAGATTGTTCGGCCCACGGGATTTGAACCCGGGACCTCCCGAATGCGGGCCTCAGACTTTACCGCCTGAACCTTACCGCTCAGTAATGCTATCTTCTAATTTGGAATTTATATATTTTTTATGGAATAACTTTTTAGGGGTAGAGTGATGGGCTGTTTGAAGATGGTTTTGAATTTATAGAAAGCTGATGGATGGTATGAAAGTTCTGTTTTCTTATTTGTTTAAGATGAGCGTGCTGATGTGTTTGATTCTCTTTTTATTCTTTACTCTGTTTACTTTCATATGTATTACCTCTTTTCCAAATCCATTTTCTGTAGCCATGCAGTACTCAACAGTCTTGCGCACAGGTTAGTTAATGTCCCCATGAGCAAAGAGGAATACAATCAGCAACTAAACAATACAATAAACATAGCTACAGTTTACCATTTCTGAGATATTCTTTGTTCTTGGTTTGATTTCACTATTACTTTAGCTTACTGTATTCTTCTTATACTACAACAAAGGTTTATGTGTGTTAACAAGAAGTAGGTAGAAACATGCTCTTTGCTTAGACTACCAGGAAAATCACTCCTTTTTACTTTCTCTACTACGTATAGTAAGTAGGGGAGTACTGTATTCCACCCAAAAATTCGATACCGAGATTTCAACGCAAATATATGTTTTGAGACCCCCTGAATCCAAAAAAAAGCATTTTTGGAAACATGTCCGTGTGTGTGTGTGTCTGTGTGTGTGTGTGTGTGTGTGTGTGTGTGTGTGTGTCTGTGAACAGCATAACTCAGAAACGAACAGTCGGATAAACACCAAACTTGGTATTTAGGTTCAGTATCTTCCAAGGATGCGACACGAAGGTTTTCAAGAAAATCCCCTCACCCCAAATTACCCTTTACATGGAAGATTTTTCGAAAATTTTAATTTTCTCAAAAATGGCTCTAACGATTTTGATTAAAATATCATATGTTTAAGATATTTTTATGACAAATAAAATGTATATCTTGAATTTCCTGGGAAAGTCTCCAAAAGTATTCTTCATTGTGAACGACTTTTGCATAACTGGTAAGCCATAAGAGATAGACAAAACTTTACTACACAAAAAATGTAGATCGCGTTAAAATACACAATTTATGTCATATACATTTTTTTTTGAGTGAACCATTTTCGAGATATTACTTGTTATTCCCTTAAATGTTTCAATACTTATTTTCTCAAATGGGAATTCGTTATTCATTTTTTTGTCTTGGACATGCAAAGAGTATTAATCTGTGGGAAAGGGAATGGTGCTGCACCTAGCAACCAGCTATTAAGAGATATGTATGTGCTTAAAGGCTACTGGTTTTCCAAATTGCCCTTGTAAATATATATTCCCCTTACATCTACAAGAAAATTAGCAATAAGATAGACTCTGCAAATGTTTATCTCGATTAACATGAAGTAGATGGAGAATAAGCGTTTGTATAAATAGTTTTTACACGAGAAAGTCATGTGAGAGTAACACATCAGATTTTTTTTCCTCATGTCATGCAGAGAGCATGGAATTTCAAAGCCATCACACAGCGACATGCTCTTTAAAAATCTGACTATCGCTTTAGCTACTGTAACAAAATGTGTAACTGTGAATTGAAGGTTTATCTGAATTAACAAGGAGTAGCCAGAATTCATGTGAGTGAAACACATAGGATTTGTTTTAGGTTGCCAAACGCTGCAAGGACATTATGGCTTCTAAAGCTGCTCTATTAAGAATCAAAAACCTATTCTTTCACCAGTTAGAGGACCTGCTAACCAGAACATCAGGGGGTGATATCTACTGCTATAAGACACCTATGGATTCTCTACCAACAGGACAAGGTATGAGGTAGTTTTGCTTACAAACAGAAATGTAACAGTTAATGGTGATGTAATTGTAGTAAATACTGCCAACCTAGGATTTTAACGCTTATTGTGAAGCTGGAAAAGTGACTGAAGTACTATACAGTAACAGTTATTGCAATGGGAGGTTCATTGCGGGAGAGCAGAGGGGGGAGGGGGTTCCTCTCCAAAATATGTTTTGAAATCTTCAACTATGAAAATGCTATTCTAAACACTTTTTGCTGTTAAAACCTTTAATTTTCAGAAAGTGAAACTTCAACTTTTCAAGATAGAAACATTAACAGTTAAAGGGAATGAAATCAATAATAAAAAGCCTTAAGTGATGCTTAATTTATTCATTTTATTTAAACATTGTTACCTTAAAGTTATAATGGAGCTGAGTGCATATTTACAAGTATTTCGAAATCATCTTCTTGTTCTTTCTCTGTTTAACCTCCCGTTTGGGGGATTAACCTGGGGTCAGACGCCTGTCGGGGGGATCGGATAGAACAATCAGCCCGAAGCCTGGTATGAGAACGACGAAGGAGATGATATGAAATGACGGTGAAATGGAGCACTTGGTGGTTAAAACCCGCCCAGCCGCCGCTTCGTCCACCAGAGATCCCACATACGGTTCCCTGGGATCAAACCCAGGTGGGTGGCGAGCGGTTTAACTACTCGGCGCCTATTACAAATCAAAACTTGAAAAAACTGGACAAAGACGTCGTAACTCTCTGTACCTAAGTGACATTACTGAGCGAAATGGTAGATCGATTACCGTGGGTTTCCTGAGGTTTTCCCGGGTCGGTAAGCGAACGGTTCCTCTTCTACCACGAAAATCCCTATTCCCACCATTTTCTATCACCTGTTCCAGGGTTGTAGGACCAGACGGCGGGTTCTACATTGCAGAAAGGTTTTCTTCCACTTGCGCTACCGTTGCCTACTCAGATCTATTATGTAGGAGAAAAATTAAATTGAGTTTTATTTATGGACGCTCTTTAACTGTTGTGGTCCTTAGCGTCCCATTCTATATTGGCCGTGAAAGACCGGTAATTTTGCTCAGAGGCCTCTTTACGTGCTGTAAATCTACGACACGGGACCACCGGCTTACTTCCCTTCCAAAGGAAGCCATGTTCAGGATTTTTACGCCCGAAAAAATCCATCGCCCTCCGCCGGGTTCGAACCCGCGACCTCGGGAATTAGAGACTAGCATGGTAACCACTACACGACTTATGGAGGAGTTCTGATCTAGAAACGAGGTCGTGGCTACGCCTCCTACGAGGCAGTAGCTTAGCTAGAAATATTAATGGGTTTGTGTATAGGGATCCATTTAAAAAAAAAAGTTTCAATTCAAATAATAAATATGAATTAATCCTGAGTTGAAATGTTTAAATAAAGCTATTTATATTTACAAATAAGGTATAGCAACCAATTTAAATTAGGATCGGAGGTTTTGGGTATTCTAAGTGGCAACTCGTATGTTGTGACATGAGTATTAATGACCACTAATAAGTATTGTATATCAGCGCTGTAGGTCATTTTAATTCAAGAATAGATTTCTAGTTATGTTCTAAACTGGGAGATATTGCATTCAGTTGGAAACCACACAAACGTTCCCCCGATATCTTAACAGCTTCTGTTGCTACTTACCTTTGGTGATATTGTCCAAGATAGCAGTGTAAACATAGCCCCATAGCTACGAGGAGACGAGTGTCCCCCAGAAAACACTCAAGTCAAGTAGACTGCCCTTCAATTTCAGTATATGGACACTGGGTTTCATACATATATTAATGCTGCCAATAAAAAAAGCGAATATTGAATGAAAATGTTACACAATTAAGAACACAATGTTACACAAAGGTGGATACATAAATATTTACAAACACTCAGGGAAAGAACAAAGGTTTGGGAGATATCTGCAGTACATATATTTAGCGTGACGTACCCCTCGGCAGCAACCCAACGGAACACTCAGCATTACGTAAACAACCAAACTTAAGACTGCGGAATAGAATAATAATCACAAAATGTAACACAAATCCAGGTAAAGGCCACAGTCAGACAGCCGTTGGCTCAAAAATGGAATATGGCGACTACGCCATTACAGTAAGTTCCTCCGTACACTTCAGCTGTAGAGAAACAAGACCTTTTTTCGAGTGGAGGAGAAAACGATTTAATCACTAACCCCAGCACCGATGGGGGTCGGAACTGACAGTGTGGGACTCACCAATGGAAATTGGCATACCCACTAAGACTCCTCCACCGGATTCGAAAGGAGAAAGTTTGCAGCACCCGCGCATTCCTAGGTGACGGTGTGACTGGGAAGCTCCCAGGATCGGCAGCGTGGATGTCGGCGAGTGTGGCGGCGGCCGAAGCGTAGGTTGTCCCGGACTGCGGCGGCTGAGTCGGATTGCCCTCGGCGGATACCGGGGGCAAAGAGGAGGTTCCTGCCCTAGCAAGTTCGGCGACTCTGCGATGCTTCCTCTTCGCCATCTCGGAACTGAATTCTCAAAGAAGACGGGGTGATCTCAACCGGCTGAACCTGAAGACGCGACAGTGGCGCAACAAGCGGTGAAAATAAGAACATAACACCGCTCACAGAGAAAATGTGAACACTAACTGTGTGACCAATCGGCACAGAGCGCCCCTTATCACAGAACCCCGCAATCCAAGAAAGGCTAGAACTTACAAAGCAGGCAAAACGGAAACACAGTCACCCCCAAAACACACCACTTTGTCAAAGCTGGTTACTGTTAAACTTTGTCTAAATCTCACCTGGAGGCAGTTGATAACAGGGAGGAACCTGCACTGGACTTATCACTCACACAAGTTAGCTGGAATGATGCTTTAATACAGGCGCCCTTTAGCCGAGGTCCCACTTGTGTGCTTCCGGAGAAAGGCCTGGGGAGTCAGCGGTGAACAGGAGCTAACATATGTCCGTCCCAGACCGGGCGAGCTCGGTGCTCCTGACCATGAGCGCAATCACAGAACTTAGAGTAAACAGAGTCCTCCCCGAACTGGTTAAACAGGAACCAGCACCCAGACGAATCAGAGCCGCCAGCAACATCTTCAATTTCTGATGTCCGGTCACGGGGTGCCGCTTACAAAAGATTCTGAGGCCACGATTTGACAGAGTGAGTCACGTACACGTTTTTGGTTTATCCCTAGCCAGTGGAGGGTGGAGCCACAGGCTTGTGTGGTGTCAGGGCACTTATCTGCCAAAGCATCAGGTGGCCGACTTCAATGTTTGCATTGCTATTACTCTATAGGAAGTAGTCTGCATGTTCATCCCTAGCCAGTGGAGGGTGGAGCCACAGGCTTGTGTGGTGTCAGGGCACTTATCTGCCAAAGCATCAGGTGGCCGACTTCAATGTTCTGCATTGCTATTACTCTATAGGAAGTAGTCTGCATGTTCATCCCTAGCCAGTGGAGGGTGGAGCCACAGGCTTGTGTGGTGTCAGGGCACTTATCTGCCAAAGCATCAGGTGGCCGACTTCAATGTTCTGCATTGCTATTACTCTATAGGAAGTAGTCTGCATGTTCATCCCTAGCCAGTGGAGGGTGGAGCCACAGGCTTGTGTGGCGTCAGGGCACTTATCTACCAAAGCATCAGGTGGCCGACTTCAATGTTCTGCATTGCTATTACTCTATAGGAAGTAGTCTGCACTGTTCAGAAACTTAATTTAATACATTAGTTTTTCTACAAATGTTCACTTACTTGTTTTTATATTCGAATGGGAATGAAGGAAGAAAGAACTGTGCACTTTTGGCACAGGGCATTGATGCAATTGAAATATGTCAGGCGATACGTTTGCTAAATTTAATTAAGGATAATAATTGCTGCTAGGGTGCTTTAATATGTATAAAATTAAATTACATAATCATCATATTGACCTTTCGCTTGACAAACAAATGTTATCAACAAAACTTATGATAGTGATGGCGGTGATAATGGAAGTAGTTTGAGAGCGCACTACTCCAGCGTTTAACAGGTTGACAACAGTACTTTTACTTTCTTTACCATGTGCATAGTAGGCAGAGAAGGTATTGTCATAACGAGATCGCACCGGAAATACATGTTTTGAGCCCCCTGATTCCAAAAAAAGCATTTTTAGAAAAAGGTCCGTGTGTGAACAGCATAACTCAAAAACGAAAACAGGACAAATACCAAACTTTATATTTAAGTTTTCTAAGATTTCTAAGAAAATTCCCCCACCCCAAACTACCCTTTACTACACCAATTTTTTCGAAAATTTAGATTTTCTAAAAAATGGCTCTAACGATTGAATAACTGGTAAATGTAGAGCGATAGACGAAAACGTACTACACAAGAAATGTAGATCTCTTTAAAACATACAATTCATTTCAAATAAGTTCTTTTGTGGCATAAGCCGTTTCTGAGATATCGGTTATTAATGGTTCGAATTGTTCGTTTCTTGGCATTCTTTGAAGTCTTTCAACATTCAGTTGTTTCTCGCGATGTCAAGGAAACAGTACGGAATTTTAAGGCAGCATACAGCGTTCAGTTGTTAAACATTTGACTGTCGCTGTTCTCTTTGTGTCCATAACGAAATGTGTAATGTAGCTACTTTTGCAAATGTTTATTTGGATTAAAACGTAGTAGATGTAAAAATGAACTTTAATAAGAATAGTGTGTATACTCACTAATAAACGATAGAGTAGAGAATGTCATGTGAATGCACCACACCAGGTTATTTACTTTCTAAGCTTGAAGTATAAGACGGACGTAAAGGCAATGTTTTGTTTACATTTTGTTATAATCAGCTATTCAATTACAGATGAATATTTGTTTTATGCCTGTGAAATGAGATAGGTTCAGTTGACTAAACAATTATGTTGTGTACTTTCCGAATATTGTAAAACACTGAAGATATGAAACAAGCTTCTTCATTTAGAATCCGGAAAGAGAAAAAGATAATTTCTGACTATTTAAATCTGCGTACTTCAGCTTTAGAAGCTGGCGCTCTACCAAAGAGTGGTGTCGAGCTCTGAACTTTCACATTAATACACTTGACGCTCTGTAGACTTGCTTTTAGGCTATTTTAGGTGTTTTGGAATTCATAAGGAGCGCTAGAAACACCCGAGTGTTTCCTTTCCAGTACTAAATCCATCTACAAGGAATACTGAGGATATATGAATCGAATATTTGGGATGTTCCTAAATTTACCCCCTACTCTATTTCTTGTGCATTAAGAGGTTAGAAGCAGTATCACCAAATTACGCTGTATAGTACTTGTTCTCAATCAAATTAAGGAAACAACATACTTTACTCTTTTGTTCAACCAGAAACGAGTTATGCTTGCCGTTAATTCTTCCTTGATCTACAGAGAATATGAAATAACCATAACTAAAGATCATAAAGGTTCTCCAGCCGGGAACTGAATCCAGAATCCTAATTTTATAAGCCAACACAGTAACCGTTACTCCAAAGAAATAACCACAATAACTATTGCAAATGCCTTGCGGTTTGTTTTAAACTGGTAGGGTGAAATCAAAGGACCTTGATATCTTGTGACATTACTTTGAATTGGCCTACGAGCTAGCAATCAAGAATATGAGGAATAGGACACGTTAAAGCGACATACACGGACATTATTGGAAGCCACACTCTATGGCAACTTCTTACACCATGCCGTACACAAATGAGGTCGCTTTAGGAATGTGGTGGCACAGTGAACCAAATATGTGGATTAAGGGTACCTTAGTTCCCGAAGTCGCGGGCTGAAACCCGGCAGAGGACGATGGATTTTTTCCGGCGTAAAAATCCTTAAAATGGCTTCCTTCGGAAGGGAAGTAAAACCGATGGTCCCGTGTCGTAGATTTACGTCACGTAAAAGAACATCAAACCTCTGAGCAAAATTTCCGGTGTTTCACGCCCAATATAGAATGGACGCTGAGACCCATAGAGCTAAAAAAGCGTCCATTAATAATACTAAATTTTTCAGTTAGGCATACAGAAGAGACTGCGATTATGGGTGAAGAGGGCGTTAAGATAAAGTCAAAGAAGACCACGGCAGAGCACGACAAGATAATATTCTAAAGGTCTGCAATGGGAATCCCTTCCTTCCTTCCTTCCTGCGACAAGAATAAAAAGAAGTCTGAATTTCCCAGTGGACGGTCATCGGCAACTCTATTCTGCTGGCATCGCGGGCCTCCGAGAAAGAGTGCCCGTAAGCAAGAACACAATGAGTGGTCTTCTATCTCCAGCATCTGCCAGCTAGTCAAGACTTCTGGTTGGTGATAACGTGGTCTGACGTGGCGACCGAACAACACTGGCTTTTACCCTAAACACGTTGTGACTAATGCACAGAGTGGATGAGCGAGCAGGGGGGCTTGTTGAAGTCTCTCAGCATATGTTACAGTCCCAAATGTGCGATGTCTGCCTGCTTCTGATACATTTCATGCACGACAACAACGGTGTGCACATCCCGGACACTTCGGTTTTGGAATGGCCAGCAAAGTCTCTGGACCTTAATCCAATTGAGAACGTCTAGGTATTAATGGTTCAGGACTGGAAGCAACGTCAAGAATGCACCAAAGAGGCGCTGAAAGAACATGTCTGGGAGAGTATGAGGAAACAATCTCAAATCTGCAGCTCTTGTTTTCTCATGACTTGGAGACTAAATGAGGCCAATGAAAATTAAGGCTAGTGGTCTTCCTATTAAACAAATAAAGGACGAAGTCACCTAAAATATTTTTCATTATTATTATTGTTATTATTATTATTATTATTATTATTATTATTATTAACACATTCTATTGCCCTTCACATTTGGTGGAATTATGTTAAGGAAAATATATCTAATTTCTATGCATTACACAATCTTATTTCTGTGCTGCTAATGCTAGTAAAGTGATAACCACGATGTTAATATTTATATTTGACATAGTTTACCGCCTTTGTAAGTTAGTGTAGTGAAAAGGAACGTTAAACGCTATAAATAAATAGAAAGAGTTTAATTTTTATTTAATTCGCATGACGATAATGATGGTACCACTGAGCTCTCGTTGTCACTTGCTGCCAACACAACCGTATCTAATGCATTTGATTCTACCTCAACCCTTGTCTAAACACCAATAAATCCTTTCCAGTTTTCCAAGAAGGGACTGCCAAATGTGACAAACCATAATAAACAAACTGTGTTTAAGTCTAACACACAGTGTAAACGAGAAAATATTATAATCAGCTGTGTTAGAATGGTAAAGTGAAAGCTGCAAAAATAAAACAAAATGATAAGAGTGAAAAACCTAAGTAAAATAAATACAAACATTACACCTATAAAGGTGTATACAAATAGCTGAAAATGTCAATTGAACCTCTGACAGCAGCAAATGTGCTACGCTATAAACATTTGCAGAATTTTACAAACAAGTTTGGTATTATGCCTCTCACGCCCACCATCAGCCAAATAACTTCAATGGAAACGAGGTTGTGATTTTCATAACATATATTATCATAATTAAGAGAAACATACACTAATTAGAATATATGTTTGACTTTTGTATATAATAATAATAATATGACCCATATAAAATTACCTATGAAACAAAAGCATGTAAAACGAGCAAATGCATATTTCTAAAAGGTGCGGAAGCAGTTTATTTAGCCAGAAAAAATTACAAAGCCTATCCTCGGCGTTGAACACGCAACCTCTACAATGCCAAGCCATAAAGCGGACAGTACTAGAACTGGCCTTATTGTTACATTTGGTGTCTCTGGCACCTCTCACACAAAGTACATGGAACAGCTGTGGGTGTTACGGCCCCAGATGCATTTGAGAGACAGTGTGTACAGATAGCAGGTATGGAAATCGCAGGCTATCGATCCCCAGTACAGTAGCCAAACACTTGTTCCCTAACCGCAACCACCATATAAACATCTTAGCCACATCCGTGAGCACGTGCGCGTTGTTGCCGCAATTAAAAATAGCATTTAACAGCAAAACTTTGAGCTGGTGTACAAAATACAATCATGCAGTTGGTTTTGCTTACTTTACATACAAATGCAGTAAATAACTATGTATAACATAATAATTACATTTATGTCACAAACGCTTTAGAATATAACTGAGGAAGATCTGAACTAACATACGCTGCAAGAATGGAAATGCATGTTAACATATCTGAGAGAACTTAGAAACATGTCCCGAATAAACTATGACTATCATCAAGTAATTAAATACATTAATGTGAGTTTATTTTGAAAGGAACATTTACTCCCAAATAAAATTATTATTTTTATTGTTATTTACCCTAATAGTTAATTTTTATAAATAAGGGTTGCATGTTTGCAGTTCTGCTTACTGTAATTATTATTGTGTATGGTGAAAGTATTCTTTGTTTTGTTTATCCTGCAACAACAGAATGTAGAAAAACCACGTTCCAGAAGATGTAAACAAAAAGCACTAAACATGTAAAAGTTAAAAAAGAAAAAAGTAAAGCGAACGGAATTCTTTGTGTCACTCTTGGGAGGTAGGTGCTTTTTTCGTAGTTTTGAAAAGATAATAAATTTGCTTCATAACAATGTTTTATTAATATCCACTTCTATCCACTTCTTCTTAAACGAGAATAACTTTCATTGCACATTTCGTTGTAATTATAAGGATACATAGGCTAAAGCGATAGTGAGCTTTTTAAAAACCAAATGACTTTGAAATTCTATGCTCTTACAATTAGCATGACCACGAGGAAAATACAAATAGGGACTTACCACTTGTAAAAAGTACAAGTATTTCAAAATTGAAACCAATAGCAAAGAATTTCTCGGAAATGATTAACACAATTTGACATAATTGTGTCCTTTAACGAGAATACATTTTACACAGTAAGATTTTGTCTATCTCTTACAATTTACCAGTTGAGAACGAGGAAGATTTAACAGGTTATTCCCAGAAAATAAAATTTAAGGTAAACATTTTATTTTTCATGCAAATATCTTGAACGTGTGATATTTTAATAAAAATCGTTGTAGCTGTTTTTATAAATTGAAAACAATAACGAACATTTCTCCACGTAAATGGTTCTTTTCTACACATTGTGAACATTACACACAAAAATCTGGCTTTGCTTATTCAAAGTTTTTGTAACTCTTTTCTTCGTGGTCCTGACACTACTGGCAGAGGCATCTGCTGGTGCGGCCGGAGGGGCAGCAACTTGGTTCGTTTCCCAAGGCCTCCACATCTTATTTAAACTATTGAACACTGCTAAGCTTACAAGACTGCACTGAGTAAAACACTATATAACTTCTCTGAAGACACATATATAAGTTTGACTAAAAGACGGAAGAAAAGTACGTGAGAACAGTCACAGCTGATAAAAGGTGCTGAAATCAAAGAAACAACATTGCAACAACGCTTTGCTTTGGTGGAGCTAGTGACAGGACCACGTGCTGTAGTTGGGGGATGGTAAGACCCTACTAATCGTTTACTGATGTGTTTGTGGTCAGGTTCCAAAGCGTTCCGCTCGCTTTGTAGCCGGGGGGAAACCTTGCCTGCGACCAGTATAAATACAAACATGGCTAGGGACCTCTGTGCATCTCGCTCGACCGGCCTTCTGCTGTTCCTTGACTCCATTGCCTTTTCCTGGTAGTGGTAAGCACCGCGTTGGGGCGCGGTGTCCCCTTCGTTCCCTGGTCATTCATTAATTTAACAAAACCATAAAGAGGTTGTGAAAGCTTTTACAGAATCACAATTTTTTATTAACTTTGGAGCCAAAACCATGTTGTAAGGATGAAAATGTAGTTCTCTAACTTGTAGTAAGGTAGTGGCATGTTTACTGGTTCTGTTGCAGAGAAAGGAAGAGTATTAGCACTGCACTATGAAGGTGACTTTGTCCAGCTGGTCTCCATGAATGTGCTGGGTAACAGAACGTTTGACATGCTGATCGATGTTTACCCGCTGCCTATAAGGATTTTAGATGCAACCTTGAGAGAGGTAACTTTATGGGTATTACTGCTTTCAAGCGGGTCCTTCTAGTTTCTCTAACAGCAAGTAGAGGAAGTAGTCTGTTTCATCCAAGATCTCCAAGTCCAGTTTTCACAGGAAATACATTTCTGAGACTCTCCATTCCCCAACCGCAAAAAAAAAAGCATTTTTACCATCCCTACTACGTACCTAACAGGTAAGTGCATCCCACCCAAAAGTTCGATATGTACCCCGATTTCACCGAAGTACATCTTTTGAGGCCCCTTGAATGAAAAGACATTTTGCCTTCTCACCACATGCAGTAGGTAGAGAGGCTATTGTATTCAATAGGATACTGAGATTTCAACGGAAAACATGTTTTGTGCCTCCCTGAATCCCCCATAAAGCGTTGTGTGTGTGTGTGTGTGTGTGTGTGTGTGTGTGTGTGTGTGTGTGAACAGTTTAACTCAAAAATAAAAGGTTGAAGAAATGCCTAACTTGGACAATTTTTCGAAACTTTCAGCTTTCTAAAAAACGGCTCTAACGATTTTGATTAAAGTATCGTATATTAAAGATATTTACAAGACAAATAAAATGTATATCTTGTAGCCTGCAAAATACTGTTCATTCCGAGGGAATTTTGTATAATCTTGTTTAGCAACTGGTAAACATTAAGCAACAGAGGACAACGTACGAGATACCACGTAACAAACGTAGATGTTTTTAAAGCTTACAATTAACTGTTTTTGTGGCATAAGCCATTTCCGAAATATCCGTAATTAATGGTTCGAATTTTTCAATACTTGTGTCATTCTTTAAGTCCTGTGTTTTCACTTGTATTTCGAGACTGAATGGGAACAATGTGGGATTTTAAGGTCAGCATACAGGGTCTACTTCTTAAACATGTGACTATCGCTGTTGCCCTTGTTTCTAAAACGAAACGTGTAATGTGGCTATTTTTACAAAGGTTTGTCTCGGTTATAATGAAGCACATAGCAAAATAAGCTTTCATAAGAAAGTTTGCATACGCACTAGTATATGATAGGGGATACATAAAGTCATATGAATAAGACACTCCACCACGTACACAGTAGGTATTGCATTTCACCCAACAATTCTATACTGTGATTTCAACTGAACTACATGTTTTGAGGCCCCCTAAAGTATTATTAGAAAAAAGATCCGTGTGTCTCTATGTGCCTGTCTGTGAATCATTCAAAAACTAATAGTCGGATAAATACCAAACTTGGTATTTAAGTTGAGTACATTCCAAAGGAAGAATTTCCAAGAAAATTCTAAACACATAATACCCTTTCGAACATTTTGATTGTTTAAAAAATAGTTCTAATGATTTTCATTAAAAACCTTATATTAAAGAACTTTACACGACAAATAACATTTCTATCTGGAATCTTCTGGGAATAGCCTGTGAAGTCCTCTTCATTCCTAAGAAATTTTGTATAATCTTGCATAACTGATAAATTAAGCTTAAGCCATTTATGAGATATCCGTTATTATAGGTTACAATTGTTCATTTCTTGGTCATTCTTTAAAGTCTTATCAACATTCAGTTGTTTCTCGCGATGTCATGGAAACAGTATGGAATTTTAAGGCAGCATATAGCGTCCAGTTGTTAAACATTTGACTATCGCTGTTCTCTATAACGAAATGTGTACTGTAGCTATTTCTGTAAACGTGTAACTCGATTAAAATGAAGTAGATAGATATAAAAATAAACTTTCATAAGAAATGTAGGACCTTATCTTGGTGTGTGTGCGCGCGCGCGTGAAAGAACGTATGAGCCATAACTATGAATGGCAGCGTGATTGCAGTCTCATTTTTTCCAGTTTTGAAAGACACCAACATGAAAACAATTTTGAGAATTTCCTTTCCAATATGGTTAATAAACGTAAAATATGTAGTTAGCAAAAGAAAAACTATATCAGGATGTCTATTTTCTGTATATCATATGCTTTTCGGCTATAAATGTCTTTACACAACTACTTCATGTTAGCGTACATTAGAAGTTAACATTAGAAAGAAGCAGTGGTTTTGGATATTCTTTATTCATTATGTGTTAAGCCTTGCTCACTGTTGAACCTCGTGAACAACAAGCAAGCAAACTTTCAGTTGATTACAGGCGCTATTGGGTAATAGTGTACCTATTTGAACTGTGACTTGCGTTAAAATATGTTTTATACACGTATGTTTAATCCTTTTACGCATATTTATTGTTTCTTTAGAAAAACTTTCGTCACTTCTACAGATACGTGCTTTCTTCATAATTTGTCAGTGCATAGTTGCTTACTCTTGCATTTTCTGTGCGCCTAGTGAAGCATAGTTTGAACTAAACATGTTTGATAGAGTTAACTCACCATTTCTGGCTTTCGCATGAACTGAATCTCATACAATAAGCTTGAAACCAAAATTCTTTGAAAGGGCACTGCTTCAGTGAGTATTGTTGCAAGCAAGCTAATAGTTTAAGCTTCCAGTCGGGCTAGGCGGAGGCTTGTTTTATAGTGCGTAGTTGAAAACGCAGGTTATTTTAACCCATATGCACAACACAACATCATCTGGAAGATTTGGAATGTGTGCAAACCATTCTTTTACATTTCACACTTTTATGGTACACACTGTAGCACTCATTGCCGTCACAACTACATGTAACGTATTGCTTTATATTTCAGTAAGAAAGCCCTCTCGTCAGAAACAGCACTGAGATTATATAGAAGTGAAAAAAAAACTAAATTGAGTTTTGTTTATGGACGCTCTTTAACTGTTGTGGTCTTTAGCGTCTCATTCTATATTGGACGTGAAAGACCGGTAATTTTGCTCAGAGGCCTCTTTATCAGGCTTGAGGTTCTTCTACGTGCCTAAATCTACAACACGGGACCACAGGCTTTACTTTGCTTCCAAAGGAAGCCATGCTAAGGATTTTTACGACCGAAAAAATCTATCGCCCTCCGCCGGGTTTGAACCCGCGACCTAAAGAACTACAGGCTAGCACGCATGACGACTTATATGCAAGTGAAAGCATGTTAATTGCAGCTGGAGACTTTTCCGGCATGCAGAGCTATCAACATTGTTTCACACCATTCGTATCGACGTCTTTTCCCGCATTTGGGTTCCAGTACAGCAACAAAGGAAACACGTCAGCAATACTTACGAAAACGAGTATGGTGAACATCCATAATAATCCTGAATGAATGAAGAATTATTTAAGCAGGAGATGTTGCCCGGCCTCAGCAATATAGCAGAAACCCTAATTTGTCCGACTGCTTGCACATGCTGAGAAGTAAAGTTCGACGTTTTCATTCTGACTTTTCGGTCATTTTAACTTCATGTTGCTGGATAATCTATAAAATCTTATTTTAGGAGCAGCGTTGCCATAAACAAACGATGGAAATTCACTCGATGCGCATGCGCAAGCGTTACCAACTTTACTGTGCAGCTCAGTAAAGCCGAAGTTGGTTGCCGTACTGTGAAACTCGCAAACATTAAACCAGAGCTTAAGTGATGCTTAAGCGGCGGCTGTAGCTCACTAAAGACTCGTCTTGAGCTTAACCTTCAGACTACCAAGAGGAGTCAACTGAAACCCCATGCAATAATTCTTCTTTGAATAGAAATGAATGGAAAATGTGACAAAATATTTTAAGTAAATGACAAACATAATTTATTTGTTAATATAATACATTTAAACAATAACTTCAAGCTACAATACTGTGATTGTGACTATGAGGTTTAAGATAAAACCGGTTTCCATATCCTCTCTCTTGTTGTAAATGTAACACTGCCATAATGCAAATGTCTGTGTGCATATTGTTTATAATTACTCTTTTGTTTAAAGAAAAACAATAACATCAACAATGATGTAGTTGTCCCGTTGCTAGAAGAAATAAACATATTGCAATGAAAGCAATAGTGTTTTAGTTTTAACTGTATAAACACGGGCTTAAGAATATTAAGTGCGGGAGCTAGAATAACATCTCTCTCTCTCTATCTATCTATCTCTCTCTCACACACACACACATACTCTATTTTCCCTTAAATAACTTTTATCGGTTCATATATTATCATTATCATCTTCATCACAGCTGTTTTCTATTTCATCTGCTATTGCTTCATCTATGTCTAAGAAATCTCATTTTCTGATGATTCTGAATCGTGTCATTATTTAGTTCTTCACTATCATTCCAGTGGTAATAGCGGTTTGAGTGGCGCAAAACTGCGGTCTTCATCAGCGCCACCCTCTGGCTATAAATTTATTCAAGTCAGTACATCAATATAATGAAAACAAAACAAGTTAAGCAACTCAGATTACAGAAGCAGCTCTGGTTATATAGATAATCACATTCTGGTAAAAAACCAACAGTCAGACATTCACAGGGAGAAACACCAGGATTATAAAAATAGAAATAGTAAATCAACAAATGCAAAAATTAAGCAATAGAAATCTCACAGAATATGGCAAATAAGAACTAACCCTGAGCAAACGTAAACGTAAAATGCAATTCTACACAGTTATAAAATACAATAACACACAAGAAACTTCCTTCCTTAATAATCCAATTAATTCCAATCACAAACTGTCCATGTAAGGCACCAACCTCGACATCTAGTTCATGTAACACTTGACTCCCCGCCACTCCAGCACCAAAATCACCCAAGAACATCAACGTATCCAGAAACTCCTTCACCACACTCTCCCTCCAAACTCTCACGAAAACTCTTCCCTGTCAACTCGCCCTTTCCTCCACAGATGCGGACACAGAAAGTATAGTCACATTTCGAAATTGGGGCTCACGTCTATTTTACAGAATCTTGCATTAACTGGGTCCAACTCTATTATGCTCTGCTTTATTCCCTTTGTGATAATAAATCCTATCTTGTGTAGTCCAGGCTCAGTTGATCCACAATACAATAATGTGTAATCCCGTTTATCTATTCGTCCTTTTCCACTCCAACGTTTTTCTTGCAACACTACTGTCCAGCCAATACCTTAAGAGTTATTTGCCACTTCTTGCATTTTTCCAGGTCATAACATAGTTTGATCATTCCAAGTCGCCAACAACAAACCATCCGTCTTAACAAGGTTTTTACAAGTGGGGTGAGAGCCCCATGCTTAACCCCCAACCTGGAGGACCACGTCTCCTTATTTCTGACCCCAGGAGACAGGGTGGCTCGGGGTCGCCACTCCCGTACTCACCAAGGTGAGCCCTTGAGGGCACTATCATTCTGTACAACGGAAATTACTTCACTAACTTGCTTCAGATCATATACGTCATGATAACATTTTGAAATATTATTTCACTAGCAGCCTCTCAGATCAATGCCAAATAAGTCAGACTAAAGCAGCAATGGCCAATGAAATGTTAATTACCGGCATCAGTTTTGCCAAAGCAACGGAGAGAAATCATATCCTGAAAAAGAAATTTTTGTATGACGCCAATTACCAAGCGGGATCAACGGAGACCACATTCATAAAGATAAATATTATTTTCATGTTATTCACTTAGTTATGTAACCAACACAACAGACATGAGGTAACGAATGCTTCTGACAAAAAAAGCGTCAGTAAGCAGAACCGCCGCGTTTCATGTCAGATAAGATGAAACATAGCTGACTGAACCCGCCTGGTAGTCTGAACGTTAAACCGGCCGCACAAAAATAATTGTACCACTATGCTTTAGGCATATGTGGTGTAGCAAAACTACATTAACAACTATCGACAGTTCTTCTGTGTGCAGCTGTACAGCCGCCGCGGATGGTGCACAAACACGACAAGCAAATACTAAGATGAGCCCCAAAGATAAACAATTACCCACATTCTCGTTTGCGTATTAACGCCTTGATGCGCTAGTTGGAAGAGTGCGGAGTTCATAATCCATTTTGCAGTACGCTTAAATGGGAATACATTTAATGTCGACTGTATGTTTCATAATAAATTCGAAGAAATATCAAGACACTTTCGCTCTTAATAGTATTTTAAACACGAAAACGCTAATTATGAAGCATTTTTATAGAAGTGTACTGCAACTCCCATTTACCGCTATGTTGGTTTCAAGCTGGCGTGTTCTGCAGGTCCAAACTGCTAGGAGCGCTAGTGTGCCATGTCCGGCGAGTTTCCTGTATTTGGTTATACGTAAACCACCATATCATTCAAAGGTTGGCGCTACAGCTACAGATTGCATCAAATAACAAAGTAAGCCTATACTGACTTCGTTCATATTAACGTAGTTACAGCTAATCTGCTCCTCTCTCCGGCTGTTCCTCGTGTGGGTGCTGAGTTGCTGTAAAAGACCGCTATGTTGGCCTATGCTTTTAACTCTTATCTCAGGAGACAAAATTAAAGAGTTGAAGTTACATTTAACTGAAATTTATTTTCACACTCGTTTGCAGCTAGCCGTGAATTCTATCCCACAACTATTTGACTGGGTTATGGGGCCTATCTATCAAGTTGTACCTCCCACTCTATGTTGTTTTTCTAAACTAACAGCTTCTTCACACGTTCGGCCATCAGAGTGGCACGAAGTTCACCCCACGAGGAGATTATACGTAGACATCCGATTGCCGAGGCTCAGCTTTATTTATGCACCCCTAAAGATGGTATTTTTCCTGCCGTATCTTATAGCAATCTTATGATTGGCTGATCACATTAGCGTCGCGAAAACATGTGCTCGCGTATCTTCCACGATTTTGTTCCATGAACGGATTCGCACTTCCCGTTTCTGTACCTGCCTCTCTCAATCTCTGCTCCTCTCTCCCAGTCAAGTGTCTCAGCTGGTCCTTGTGCTTTGGGCAGGTCTGGAGATATGTCCACGTGGCTTCAGGCACATAAATTAAACGTTGCATGGTTAGCTAGCTTCCTTTACATTTATCACATAACATATTTTACACTTATATAATACTATGTACATTAATACTGATATTTACATAGTCATCCTCCACGGTCTAGGGGTAGCATGCTAGCCCCTAGTTTCCGAGGTCGCGGATTCAAACCTGGCGTAGGGTGATGGATTTTCTCGGGCGTAAAAATCCTTAGCATGGCTTCCTTGGGAAGGAAACTAAACCCGGTGGTCCCGTGTCTTAGATTTACGACACGTAAAAGAACCTCAAGCCTGATAAAGAGGCCTCTGAGCTAAAGTTCTGGTCTTTCAAGTTCCAATATAGAATGGTACCCTAAGAAACATAGTTATAGAGCGTCCGTAAAACAACTGTTTTATATTTACATTGAAGCGCATTGTTACTGGTAACCATTAATGCAATGTAACTGTAAATGTGAGAACCGGGGAAAAAATAACTTAATCGTTACTGGTAACCGTTATACGTAACCGTTAGCGCACTGAAACTGCGACAGCTATTAGCGTTACCCGAAAATAACTGTTCGTCGGATCCCTACTGTAAGCATCATCTACCGTCACAGTTTGTTTTTCTGTGACTTTTATAGACATCGCAGTGATTCCTGACCCGTGGCCTTACTAGATAGTCAACACACGGCGACGGAAATGGGAGAATGATCATTGATCTCTCAGTGGTTAGTTTCTTATGTTTGACCTTGCGAATGTGGGGTCGTGCAGCAAGGTAACAGGCTGCTCCTTGACATGGCATTTCATGAAAACAGTAACTGAAATATAACTTTGTTGTGTTCACGTGATTGTTACAGGTACTTGTATTTGCAGCTGAATGTACAGATAATTTTATTAGAAAGCAAAACCTAACGAAAGAACTTCCGATGGCAATGGGAGTGGCATTGAATCTTCCGATACGATATGATGGCAGTAAAGTGTTCCTGGCCAAACCAACAGACCAGTTTGGTTATCCAGAGGTTTTGGAGCAGGATATGGTAGAAATTCTTGAAGATGCTCTTGCTAAGCTGGTAAGAGAGTTATGTAGTTCCGTTTTGTGTATTAATATAATGGGTCATATGAATAAATTGCAAGTACTTTCTCAAGGTTCACCCGAAGGTGTATAATATAGTCTTCATTCTAAATCACTTCTGTATAAAAAGTAAACCGTAAGACATAGACAAACTCTTGCTATTTCATTAAAAAATACAAGTTATCTTTATTAACTTTATAGAGAGAAAAATTGTATGTGTGTGTGCCTGTTTAGGGCTATTTAAAACACCACGCAACCATTTTGATAATTCTTTCAGATCCAACTCTTTCTAATGGACATAGGGATGTAAAACACCGTGCAATTTCATGTCATAGATTACTGAAATATTAAAAAGGATTTGCAAAACTCTTATATACGGTCTTTCAACAAGAGTGTCCTATCTTTGAACTTAAATAAAACACGTTCTATAAATGATAGAGGTTTACTTCTTTTTTATTTTGGAACATAATTAAATTTATTACGTCTGGAAGAGAACATCAGTTAAGTGACCGCCGTGACTTCGTTGGGTTGCGCGTATACGGTTGACCCAATTTTCAATGACAGAAGAACGTAAATTAGGTCCATCTTCACGAATAACACGCGTGATGTTATTCATAACATCATTTATTGTTTCTGGCTTGTTGGCATAAACTAGAGATTTAACATAACCCCACAAGAAGGAATCCAACGGCGTTAAATCACATGATCTCGGGGACCAGTTAACATCACCGCCACGGGAAATGATGAAACCTCTGAACTTCTCCTTCAAAAGATCGATTGTTTCGAGAGCAGTATGGCATGTGGCACCATCTTGCTGAAACCAGATGCTTCTGAGATCCATACCATTCAATTGAGGCTAAAAATAGTTGCTTATAATAGCCCGGTATCTTTCTTCATTGACAGTTAGAGCATCTCCAACTTCATCTTGGAAAAAATATGGACCAATGATTCCAACATACCAAAATCCACACCACACAGTAACCTTTTGGGGATCAAGTGGTCGTTCTTGAATCTGCATTGGATTGTGATTGCTCCAATAGCGGCAATTTTGTTTGTTAACACAACCATCCATCCAAAAGTGGGCTTCGTCGCTGAAGATGATTTTTGGACAAAAATCCAGGTCAGCTTCCAATTGCTCCATAGCCCAGTCAGCGAATACTCGGCGCTACCTATGGTCGTTGGGCTTTAGTTCTTGAGTTAACAACATTTTTTAAGCGTGAAACGTCAAGTCCAGATGCAGAATTCGCCAAGTTGTGGTCGGCGAAAGCACCAATTCTTGCGCTCGACGAGCAATTGATTTGTTTCCGTTCTCGCGTACACTCTCACGAACGGCGCCTATGTTTTCGTTGGAGCGCTTACGTCGATTACGTACAGGCGTTCTTTGATCGCTGATAGAACCACTTCTTTCAAATTTATTGATAAACGCCGAATCGTTCTCTCGCAGGGACGATTATGCACACCGTAAACTTCACGCAATACACGGAAGGTTTGGCGAACAGATGATCCATTTTGATAATAAATTTTCACAATTTCTACGCGTTGCTGAATGCTGTAACGTTCCATGGCTATTTGACAATAACAACTGTAACCACATGAAAAAAAATGACTGCTGTAACTCAATAACAACGGCAGCTATCACATGTTAAAGGTAGGACACTCTTGTTGAAAGACCCTTTACTTGAATAGGAACACGTTAAGAGTTATAAAAGAACATGATTACGAAGAAGGCCTTGACTTTTAGTTGAGAATGCCATGGAGTTTCTGTTACTAAACAGAACATGCATGTAAAATAAGACAAATGCCGTGGATGTTTAATTCTAAGCAGCATATGTAGATGTCCCTCTTCACGATTTAGCAATGAAGACACAGCAAAACAAATGAGAGCAGAATCTGTTTATAACGCTACGATACGCAAGCGACACCAATGCCAAAATACTGCATTAACGCTCGTGTAAGAAAGGTTTGCTTTATTTCCTTTTTACTTACTGTGTAAAAACTGCGTTAGCAGGACATGATAGAAGATTCTACACAGAGAGAAACTTGCTAATGTCAGAAATCAACGAAACCATATTTTGTAATTAACAAATGAGAGGATTGTTACAGACTACGTCTTTTCCAACGAAGTTAACTTGGTGGACTGGGAGTGGAGATTTTTCACATTCACAGCTTCACCTCTGTTTTGTTGTTTCATATGTTAACGTTTCTGTAGTATCTGAAATCCGTGTACCTTTTATGTTATTAAATTACTATGCAACAATGGTCTAAAAATTCCCTTACTGTAATTATCTATCAAGTTACTTGAGCATTCTGACAGGTGATTGTTCCACCGCCAGTATACTTATAGGTGATTCAGCATTTTCAGAACTTGGAAGACTGTCGAGGTTTCACATACTTTTGCGTGAATGTCGGAGAATGTTTCACCGTTATTAGAAATAGCCAGTACTGTATGAAATTACTCAACCTAAAAATCGTATAGTTCATTGTACATTAATTTCATAAAGAAAGGGGAAGCACAAATCTGAAATTAATTCCTCATTCAGGATTAGAAAGCAACATCGGCCAGGCGCTAGTATCAAAATATAAACATGTTTGTAGCATTAAGCATTTCCGAAGTATTGGTTTTAACTTTCAAGTACCTATTATTTTTCAAGGGGTAAGTCGCTATTCGTGTTTTTTCGCGTTCATGATTAACAACATGGAATTGTAAGCCATCACATAGGAATAAACTTTTTCAAAATCGGACTAACGCTTTAGCCTAAGGTATTCTTCTTATATCTACAACGAAATGTGTAATGAAAGCTTATCTCCATTAACAAGAAGTAGGCAGGAGAATAGTCCTTTGTAGTAATGGTTTGAAGAAGAGCGAGCTGCAAAAGTCCTATGAATACGACATAAGACATGTTCAACACTAACAGCAATAGCCGGAGAGAACTAAATCATGAATAAGTGGTTATTCCGTGTAGAACACGGTTACTGCCGGAGATTCACTAATACACATATTTAACTTGAGACCATTAGTCCTTGCTTTATAAAGAGCTTCCTAGCGTATGCTACATCGTAGTTAATGCCAAGGGTCCCAACAATAGCATGAGCTAATACCCCTATCCCAAGCTGCCGTACCTTGTAGAGAGACAACTTGTCACATTGCGACGGACGAAATTTTGAGCGTTAGCAGATTTAATGGATGAGGAAAATAAGATTCGACAAATATTTCCCGGATCTATAAGTCAGCAAACAAGGCCGATTGAACTCCAGTAGCATTGTTCTGGAAGGTCTTGACACAGAGCCCCAAGTATATATAGAGAGGACTTTTAGTGTTTCTCTCTTTCTTTTTGGCTTGAGGCGCTTTTCAAGATGTTCGACGCGTGGGAAGCTTCTGCGCAAAGCCGTCAGGACTATCACCTGAGCTGGTACACACAATAAATGTGTATGTTTTAATTTCTATTGTAACTGGAATAGAAAAGGAAGAATTAAAGCGACGACAGTACGCGAATTCACATTCATGTCGCTTTCAAGCGCTAACTACCCTATGAGTGCAGCGTCTCCATTCCTGACAGATCCCCTTCCTTGTTCATTGTCGCGTCCCTGCTCTAACGAAACATCTACTAGTGCAAGGTCTCCATCCCTGACAGGTTCCTCTTCCTTGTTCATTGTCGCGTTTCTGCTCTAACGAACACTCTACTAGTGCAAGGTCTCCATTCCTGAGAGGTTCCCCTTCCTTGTTCATTGTCGCGTCCCTGCTCTAACGAACCCTCTACTAGTGCAAGGTCTCTATTCCTGACAGGTTCCTCTTCCTTGTTCATTGTCGCGTTTCTGCTCTAACGAACACTCTACTAGTGCAAGGTCTCCATTCCTGAGAGGTTCCCCTTCCTTGTTCATTGTCGCGTCCCTGCTCTAACGAACCCTCTACTAGTGCAAGGTCTCTATTCCTGACAGGTTCCTCTTCCTTGTTCATTGTCGCGTCCCTGCTCTAACGAACCCTCTACTAGTGCAAGGTCTCTATTCCTGACAGGTTCCTCTTCCTTGTTCTTTGTTGCGTTTCTGTTCTCACGAACCCTCTACTAGTGCAAGGTCTCCATTCCTGAGAGGTTCCCCTTCCTTGTTCATTGTCGCCTTTATGCTCTAACAAACCTCCTACTAGTACAGGGTCTCCCCTCCTGACAGGTTCATTTTTCTTATTCTTTGTCGCCTTTCTGCTCTAAAAAACCTTCTATTATTACAGGGTCTCCCTCCCTGACAGGTTCATCTTTCTTATTCTTTGTCGCCTTTCTGCTCTAACAAACCTTCTATTATTACAGGGTCTCCCTCCCTGACAGGTTCATCTTTCTTAATCTTTGTCGCCTTTCTGCTCTAACAAACCGTCTACTATTACAGGGTCTCACTTCCTGATAGGTTCCTCTTTCTTGTTTTTTGTCGCCTTTCTGCTCCAACAAACCTTCTACTAGTGCAGGGTCTCCCTTCCTGACAGGTTCCTCTTTCTTATTCCTTGTCGCGTTTCTGCTCTAACAAACCTTCTACTATTACAGGGTCTCCCCTCCTGACAGGTTCCTCTTTCTTGTTCTTTGTCGCGTTTCTGCTCTAACGAACACTCTACTAGTGCAAGGTCTCCATTCCTGAGAGGTTCCCCTTCCTTGTTCATTGTCGCGTCCCTGCTCTAACGAACCCTCTACTAGTGCAAGGTCTCCATTCCTGACAGGTTCCTCTTCCCTGTTCTTTGTTGCGTTCCTGCTTTAACAATCCTTCTACTAGTGCAAGGTCTCCCTTCATGACAGGCTCCCCTTCCTTGTTCTTTGTCGCGTTCCTGCTTTAACAAACCTTCTACTATTGCAGGATCTCCCTTCCTGACAGGCTCCTCTTCCTTGCTCTTTGTCGCATTTCTGCTCTAACAAACCTTCTACTAGTGCAAGGTCTCCCTTCCTGACAGGCTCCCCTTCCTTGTTCTTTGTCGCGTTCCTGCTTTAACAAACCCTCTACTATTGCAGGATCTCCCTTCCTGAAAGGCTCCTCTTACTTGTTCTTTGTCGCATTTCTGCTGTAACAAACCTTCTACTAGTGAAAGGTCTCCCTTCCTGACAGGCTCCTCTTCCCTGTTCATTGTCACGTCCCTGCTATAACAGACCTTCTATAAGTGCAGGGTCTCCCTCCACGACAGGTTCGGCTTCCTTGTTCGTTGTCGCGTTCCTGCTCTAACAAACCCTCAGCTGGTGCAGGGTCTCCCTCCCTGACAGGTTCCTCTTCCTTTTTCTTTGTCGCGTTTCTGCTCTAACAAACCTTCTACTAGTGCAGGGTCTCCCTTCCTGGCAGGCTACTCTGCCTTGTTCTTCCTGACAGGTTCACCATTTCTTATTCTTTGTCGCGTTTCTGCTTTAACAAACCTTCTACTATTACAGGGTCTCCCCTCCTGACAGGTTCCTCCTTCTTATTTTTGTCGCGTTACTGCTTTAACAAACCTTCTACTAGTGCAGGGTCTCCCTCCCTGACAGGTTCCTTTTCCTTGTTCTTTGTCGCGTTTCTGCTTTAACAAACCTTCTACTAGTACAGGGTCTCCCTTCCTTACAGGTTCCTTTTCCTTGTTCTTTGTCGCGTTCCTGTTCTAACAAACCTTCTACTAGTGCAAGGTCTCCCTTCCTTACAGGTTCCTCTTTCTTGTTCTTTGTCGCGTTCCTGTTCTAAGAAACCTTCTACTAGTGCAAGGTCTCCCTTCCTTACAGGTTCCTCTTTCTTGTTCTTTGTCGCGTTCCTGTTCTAACAAACCTTCTACTAGTGCAAGGTCTCCCTTCCTTACAGGTTCCTCTTTCTTGTTCTTTGTCGCGTTCCTGCTCTAAGAAACCTTCTACTAGTGCAAGGTCTCCCTTCCTTACAGGTTCCATTTCCTTGTTCTTTGTCGCATTCCTGTTCTAACAAATCTTCTACTACTGCAAGGTCTCCCTTCCTTACAGGTTCCTTTTCCTTGTTCTTTGTCGCGTTCCTGTTCTAACAAACCTTCTACTAGTGCAAGGTCTCCCTTCCTTACAGGTTCCTTTTCCTTGTTCTTTGTCGCGTCCCTGCTGTAACAAACCTTCTACTAGTGCAGGGTCTCCCTCCCTGACAGGTTCCTCTTTCTTATTCTTTGTCGCGTTTCTGCTTTAACAAACCTTCTACTAGTGCAGGGTCTCCCCTCCTGACAGGTTCCTTTCTTATTCTTTGTCGCATTTCTGCTCTAACAAACCTTCTACTAGTAAAAGTTCTCCCCTCCTGACAGGTTCCTCTTTCTTGTTCTTTGTCGCGTTCCTGCTCTACCAAACCTTCTACTAGTGCAGGGTCTCCCTTCCTTACAGGTTCGTTTTCCTTGTTCTTTGTCGCGATCCTGTTCTAACAAACCTTCTACTAGTGCAAGGTCTCCCTTCCTTACAGGTTCCTTTTCCTTGTTCTTTGTCGCGTTCCTGTTCTAACAAACCTTCTACTAGTGCAGGGTCTCCCTACCTTACAGGTTTCCCTTTCTTGTTCTTTGTCGCGTTCCTGCTCTACCAAACCTTCTACTAGTGCAAGGTCTCCCTTCCTTACAGGTTCCTGTTCCTTGTTCTTTGTCGCGTTCTTGTTCTAACAAACCTTCTACTAGTGCAGGGTCTCCCTCCCTGACAGGTTCCTCTTCCTTGTTCTTTGTCGCGTTCCTGCTCTAGCAAACCTTCTACTAGTGCAGGGTCTCCCTTCCTGACAAGCTCCTCTTCCTTGTTCTTTGTCGCGTTCTTGTTCTAACAAACCTTCTACTAGTGCAGGGTCTCCCTCCCTGTTAGGTTCCTCTTCCTTGTTCATTGTCGCGTCCCTGCTGCAACAAACCTTTTACTAGTGCAGGGTCTCCCTCCCTGACAGGTTCATCTTTCTTATTCTTTGTCGCGTCCCTGCTGTAACAAACCTTCTACTAGTGCAGGGTCTCCCTCCCTGACAGGTTCCTCTTTCTTATTCTTTGTCGCGTTTCTGCTTTAACAATTCTGCTACTAGTGCAGGGTCTCCCTTCCTGACAGGTTCCTCTTTCTTATTCTTTGTCGCGTTTCTGCTTTAACAAACCTTCTACTAGTGCAGGGTCTCCCCTCCTGACAGGTTCCTTTCTTATTCTTTGTCGCATTTCTGCTCTAACAAACCTTCTACTAGTAAAAGGTCTCCCCTCCTGACAGGTTCCTCTTTCTTGTTCTTTGTCGCGTTCCTGCTCTACCAAACCTTCTACTAGTGCAGGGTCTCCCTTCCTTACAGGTTCGTTTTCCTTGTTCTTTGTCGCGTTCCTGTTCTAACAAACCTTCTACTAGTGCAAGGTCTCCCTTCCTTACAGGTTCCTTTTCCTTGTTCTTTGTCGCGTTCCTGTTCTAACAAACCTTCTACTAGTGCAGGGTCTCCCTACCTTACAGGTTTCCCTTTCTTGTTCTTTGTCGCGTTCCTGCTCTACCAAACCTTCTACTAGTGCAAGGTCTCCCTTCCTTACAGGTTCCTGTTCCTTGTTCTTTGTCGCGTTCTTGTTCTAACAAACCTTCTACTAGAGCAGGGTCTCCCTCCCTGACAGGTTCCTCTTCCTTGTTCTTTGTCGCGTTCCTGCTCTAGCAAACCTTCTACTAGTGCAGGGTCTCCCTTCCTGACAAGCTCCTCTTCCTTGTTCTTTGTCGCGTTCTTGTTCTAACAAACCTTCTACTAGTGCAGGGTCTCCCTCCCTGTTAGGTTCCTCTTCCTTGTTCATTGTCGCGTCCCTGCTGCAACAAACCTTCTACTAGTGCAGGGTCTCCCTCCCTGACAGGTTCATCTTTCTTATTCTTTGTCGCGTCCCTGCTGTAACAAACCTTCTACTGGTGCAGGGTCTCCCTACCTGTTAGGTTCCTCTTCCTTGTTCTTTGTCGCGTTCCTGCTTTAACAGGCCTTCTACTAGTGCAAGGACTCCCTCCCTGACAATTTTCCCCTTCCTTGTTTTTTGTCGCGTTCTTGTTCTAACAAACCTTCTACTAGTGCAGGGTCTCCCTCCCTGTTAGGTTCCTCTTCCTTGTTCTTTGTCGCGTTCCTGCTTTAACAGACCTTCTACTAGTGCAAGGACTCCCTCCCTGACAATTTTCCCCTTCCTTGTATTTTGTCGCGTTCCTGCTCTAACAAACCTTCTACTAGTGCAGGGTCTCCCTACCTGTTAGGTTCCTCTACCTTATTCTTTGTCGCATTTCTGATGTAACAATTCTTCTACTAGTGCAGGGTCTCCCTTCATGACAGGTTCCTGTTCCTATTCTTTGTCGCATTTCTGATCTAACAATTCTTCTACTAGTGCAGGGTCTCCCTTCATGACAGGTTCCTGTTCCTATTCTTTGTCGCGTTTCTGATCTAACAATTCTTCTACTAGTGCAGGGTCTCCCTTCATGACAGGTTCCTGTTCCTATTCTTTGTCGCATTTCTGATCTAACAATTCTTCTACTAGTGCAGGGTCTCCCTTCATGACAGGTTCCTGTTCCTATTCTTTGTCGCATTTCTGATCTAACAATTCTTCTACTAGTGCAGGGTCTCCCTTCATGACAGGTTCCTGTTCCTATTCTTTGTCGCATTTCTGATCTAACAATTCTTCTACTAGTGCAGGGTCTCCCTCCCTGACAGGTTCCTGTTCCTATTCTTTGTCGCATTTCTGATCTAACAATTCTTCTACTAGTGCAGGGTCTCCCTTCATGACAGGTTCCTGTTCCTATTCTTTGTCGCATTTCTGATCTAACAATTCTTCTACTAGTGCAGGGTCTCCCTTCATGACAGGTTCCTGTTCCTATTCTTTGTCGCGTTTCTGATCTAACAATTCTTCTACTAGTGCAGGGTCTCCCTTCATGACAGGTTCCTCTACCTTATTCTTTGTCGCATTTCTGATCTAACAATTCTTCTACTAGTGCAGGGTCTCCCTTCATGACAGGTTCCTGTTCCTATTCTTTGTCGCGTTTCTGATCTAACAATTCTTCTACTAGTGCAGGGTCTCCCTTCATGACAGGTTCCTCTACCTTATTCTTTGTCGCATTTCTGATCTAACAATTCTTCTACTAGTGCAGGGTCTCCCTCCCTGACAGCTTCCTGTTCCTATTCTTTGTCGCATTTCTGATCTAACAATTCTTCTACTAGTGCAGGGTCTCCCTTCATGACAGGTTCCTGTTCCTATTCTTTGTCGCATTTCTGATCTAACAATTCTTCTACTAGTGCAGGGTCTCCCTTCATGACAGGTTCCTGTTCCTATTCTTTGTCGCGTTTCTGATCTAACAATTCTTCTACTAGTGCAGGGTCTCCCTTCATGACAGCTTCCTGTTCCTATTCTTTGTCGCATTTCTGATCTAACAATTCTTCTACTAGTGCAAGGTCTCCCTCCCTGACAGGTTCCTGTTGCTTATTCTTTGTCGCATTTCTGATCTAACAATTCTTCTACTAGTGCAGGTTCTCCCTCCCTGACAGGTTCCTGTTCCTATTCTTTGTCGCATTTCTGATCTAACAATTCTTCTACTAGTGCAGGGTCTCCCTCCCTGACAGGTTCCTGTTCCTATTCTTTGTCGCATTTCTGATCTAACAATTCTTCTACTAGTGCAGGGTCTCCCTCCCTGACAGGTTCCTGTTCCTATTCTTTGTCGCGTTTCTGATCTAACAATTCTTCTACTAGTGCAGGGTCTCCCTCCCTGACAGCTTCCTGTTCCTATTCTTTGTCGCATTTCTGATCTAACAATTCTTCTACTAGTGCAGGGTCTCCCTTCATGACAGGTTCCTGTTCCTATTCTTTGTCGCATTTCTGATCTAACAATTCTTCTACTAGTGCAGGGTCTCCCTTCATGACAGGTTCCTGTTCCTATTCTTTGTCGCATTTCTGATCTAACAATTCTTCTACTAGTGCAGGGTCTCCCTTCATGACAGCTTCCTGTTCCTATTCTTTGTCGCATTTCTGATCTAACAATTCTTCTACTAGTGCAGGGTCTCCCTTCATGACAGCTTCCTGTTCCTATTCTTTGTCGCATTTCTGATCTAACAATTCTTCTACTAGTGCAGGGTCTCCCTCCCTGACAGGTTCCTGTTCCTATTCTTTGTCGCGTTTCTGATCTAACAATTCTTCTACTAGTGCAGGGTCTCCCTTCATGACAGGTTCCTGTTCCTATTCTTTGTCGCATTTCTGATCTAACAATTCTTCTACTAGTGCAGGGTCTCCCTCCCTGACAGGTTCCTGTTCCTATTCTATGTCGCATTTCTGATCTAACAATTCTTCTACTAGTGCAAGGTCTCCCTCCCTGACAGGTTCCTGTTGCTTATTCTTTGTCGCATTTCTGATCTAACAATTCTTCTACTAGTGCAGGGTCTCCCTCCCTGACAGGTTCCTGTTCCTATTCTTTGTCGCATTTCTGATCTAACAATTCTTCTACTAGTGCAGGGTCTCCCTCCCTGACAGGCTCCTGTTCCTATTCTTTGTCGCGTTTCTGATCTAACAATTCTTCTACTAGTGCAGGGTCTCCCTCCCTGACAGCTTCCTGTTCCTATTCTTTGTCGCATTTCTGATCTAACAATTCTTCTACTAGTGCAAGGTCTCCCTCCCTGACAGGTTCCTGTTGCTTATTCTTTGTCGCATTTCTGATCTAACAATTCTTCTACTAGTGCAGGGTCTCCCTCCCTGACAGGTTCCTGTTCCTATTCTTTGTCGCATTTCTGATCTAACAATTCTTCTACTAGTGCAGGGTCTCCCTCCCTGACAGGTTCCTGTTCCTATTCTTTGTCGCGTTTCTGATCTAACAATTCTTCTACTAGTGCAGGGTCTCCCTCCCTGACAGCTTCCTGTTCCTATTCTTTGTCGCATTTCTGATCTAACAATTCTTCTACTAGTGCAGGGTCTCCCTTCATGACAGGTTCCTGTTCCTATTCTTTGTCGCATTTCTGATCTAACAATTCTTCTACTAGTGCAGGGTCTCCCTTCATGACAGGTTCCTGTTCCTATTCTTTGTCGCATTTCTGATCTAACAATTCTTCTACTAGTGCAGGGTCTCCCTCCCTGACAGGCTCCTGTTCCTATTCTTTGTCGCGTTTCTGATCTAACAATTCTTCTACTAGTGCAGGGTCTCCCTCCCTGACAGCTTCCTGTTCCTATTCTTTGTCGCATTTCTGATCTAACAATTCTTCTACTAGTGCAGGGTCTCCCTTCATGACAGGTTCCTGTTCCTATTCTTTGTCGCATTTCTGATCTAACAATTCTTCTACTAGTGCAGGGTCTCCCTTCATGACAGGTTCCTGTTCCTATTCTTTGTCGCATTTCTGATCTAACAATTCTTCTACTAGTGCAGGGTCTCCCTTCATGACAGCTTCCTGTTCCTATTCTTTGTCGCATTTCTGATCTAACAATTCTTCTACTAGTGCAGGGTCTCCCTTCATGACAGGTTCCTGTTCCTATTCTTTGTCGCATTTCTGATCTAACAATTCTTCTACTAGTGCAGGGTCTCCCTCCCTGACAGGTTCCTGTTCCTATTCTTTGTCGCGTTTCTGATCTAACAATTCTTCTACTAGTGCAGGGTCTCCCTTCATGACAGGTTCCTGTTCCTATTCTTTGTCGCATTTCTGATCTAACAATTCTTCTACTAGTGCAGGGTCTCCCTCCCTGACAGCTTCCTGTTCCTTATTATTTGTCGCCTTTCTGATCTAACAATTCTTCTACTAGTGCAGGGTCTCCCTCCCTGACAGCTTCCTGTTCCTTATTCTTTGTCGCATTTCTGATCTAACAATTCTTCTACTAGTGCAGGGTCTCCCTCCCTGACAGCTTCCTGTTCCTTATTATTTGTCGCGTTTCTGATCTAACAATTCTTCTACTAGTGCAGGGTCTCCCTCCCTGACAGCTTCCTGTTCCTTATTATTTGTCGCATTTCTGATCTAACAATTCTTCTACTAGTGCAGGGTCTCCCTCCCTGACAGGTTCCTGTTCCTATTCTTTGTCGCGTTTCTGATCTAACAATTCTTCTACTAGTGCAGGGTCTCCCTCCCTGACAGCTTCCTGTTCCTATTCTTTGTCGCATTTCTGATCTAACAATTCTTCAACTAGTGCAGGGTCTCCCTTCATGACAGGTTCCTGTTCCTTATTCTTTGTCGCATTTCTGCTTTAACAAACCTTCAACTAGTGCAGGGTCTCCCTCCCTGACGGGTTCCTCTTCCTTGTTCTTTGTCGCATTTCTTATGTAACAATTCTTCTACTAGTGCAAGGTCTCCCTTCCTGACAGGTTTTTCTTCCTTATTCTGTGTCGCGTTTCTGCTCCAAGAAACCTTCTACTAGTGCAGGGTCTCCCTTCCTGACAGGTTCCTCTTGCTTATTCTTTGTCGCGTTTTTGCTGTAACAAACCTTCTACTAGTGCAGGGTCTCCCACCCCGACAGGTTCCTCTTGCTTGTTCTTTGTCGCGTTCCTGATCTAACAAACCTTCTACTAGTGATGGGTCTCCCTTTCTGACAGGATCCTCTTCCCTGTTTATTTTCGCGTTCCTGCTCTAGCAAACCTTCTACTAGTGCAGGGTCTCCCTTCCTGACAAGTTCCTCTTCCTTGTTCTTTGTCGCGTTCCTGTTCTAACAAACCTTCTACTAGTGCAAGGGTTCCCTTCCTTACAGGTTCCTTTTCCTTGTTCTTTGTCGCGTTCCTGTTCTAACAAACCTTCTACTAGTGCATGGTCTGCCTTCTTAACAGGTTCCTCTTCCTTGTTCATTGTAGCGTTCCTGTTCTAACAAACCTTCTACTAGTCCAGGGTCTGCCACCCTAACAGGTTCCTCTTTCTTGTTCATTGTAGCGTTCCTGTTCTAACAAACCTTCTACTAGTGCATGGTCTGCCTTCTTAACAGGTTCCTTTTCCTTGTTCTTTGTCGCGTTCCTGCTCTACCAAACCTTCTACTAGTGCAGGGTCTCCCTTCCTTACAGGTTCGTTTTCCTTGTTCTTTGTCGCGTTCCTGTTCTAACAAACCTTCTACTAGTGCAAGGTCTCCCTTCCTTACAGGTTCCTTTTCCTTGTTCTTTGTCGCGTTCCTGTTCTAACAAACCTTCTACTAGTGCAGGGTCTCCCTACCTTACAGGTTTCCCTTTCTTGTTCTTTGTCGCGTTCCTGCTCTACCAAACCTTCTACTAGTGCAAGGTCTCCCTTCCTTACAGGTTCCTGTTCCTTGTTCTTTGTCGCGTTCTTGTTCTAACAAACCTTCTACTAGAGCAGGGTCTCCCTCCCTGACAGGTTCCTCTTCCTTGTTCTTTGTCGCGTTCCTGCTCTAGCAAACCTTCTACTAGTGCAGGGTCTCCCTTCCTGACAAGCTCCTCTTCCTTGTTCTTTGTCGCGTTCTTGTTCTAACAAACCTTCTACTAGTGCAGGGTCTCCCTCCCTGTTAGGTTCCTCTTCCTTGTTCATTGTCGCGTCCCTGCTGCAACAAACCTTCTACTAGTGCAGGGTCTCCCTCCCTGACAGGTTCATCTTTCTTATTCTTTGTCGCGTCCCTGCTGTAACAAACCTTCTACTAGTGCAGGGTCTCCCTACCTGTTAGGTTCCTCTTCCTTGTTCTTTGTCGCGTTCCTGCTTTAACAGGCCTTCTACTAGTGCAAGGACTCCCTCCCTGACAATTTTCCCCTTCCTTGTTTTTTGTCGCGTTCTTGTTCTAACAAACCTTCTACTAGTGCAGGGTCTCCCTCCCTGTTAGGTTCCTCTTCCTTGTTCTTTGTCGCGTTCCTGCTTTAACAGACCTTCTACTAGTGCAAGGACTCCCTCCCTGACAATTTTCCCCTTCCTTGTATTTTGTCGCGTTCCTGCTCTAACAAACCTTCTACTAGTGCAGGGTCTCCCTACCTGTTAGGTTCCTCTACCTTATTCTTTGTCGCATTTCTGATGTAACAATTCTTCTACTAGTGCAGGGTCTCCCTTCATGACAGGTTCCTGTTCCTATTCTTTGTCGCATTTCTGATCTAACAATTCTTCTACTAGTGCAGGGTCTCCCTTCATGACAGGTTCCTGTTCCTATTCTTTGTCGCGTTTCTGATCTAACAATTCTTCTACTAGTGCAGGGTCTCCCTTCATGACAGGTTCCTGTTCCTATTCTTTGTCGCATTTCTGATCTAACAATTCTTCTACTAGTGCAGGGTCTCCCTCCCTGACAGGTTCCTGTTCCTATTCTTTGTCGCGTTTCTGATCTAACAATTCTTCTACTAGTGCAGGGTCTCCCTCCCTGACAGCTTCCTGTTCCTATTCTTTGTCGCATTTCTGATCTAACAATTCTTCTACTAGTGCAGGGTCTCCCTTCATGACAGCTTCCTGTTCCTATTCTTTGTCGCATTTCTGATCTAACAATTCTTCTACTAGTGCAGGGTCTCCCTCCCTGACAGGTTCCTGTTCCTATTCTTTGTCGCGTTTCTGATCTAACAATTCTTCTACTAGTGCAGGGTCTCCCTTCATGACAGGTTCCTGTTCCTATTCTTTGTCGCATTTCTGATCTAACAATTCTTCTACTAGTGCAGGGTCTCCCTCCCTGACAGGTTCCTGTTCCTATTCTATGTCGCATTTCTGATCTAACAATTCTTCTACTAGTGCAAGGTCTCCCTCCCTGACAGGTTCCTGTTGCTTATTCTTTGTCGCATTTCTGATCTAACAATTCTTCTACTAGTGCAGGGTCTCCCTCCCTGACAGGTTCCTGTTCCTATTCTTTGTCGCATTTCTGATCTAACAATTCTTCTACTAGTGCAGGGTCTCCCTCCCTGACAGGCTCCTGTTCCTATTCTTTGTCGCGTTTCTGATCTAACAATTCTTCTACTAGTGCAGGGTCTCCCTCCCTGACAGCTTCCTGTTCCTATTCTTTGTCGCATTTCTGATCTAACAATTCTTCTACTAGTGCAAGGTCTCCCTCCCTGACAGGTTCCTGTTGCTTATTCTTTGTCGCATTTCTGATCTAACAATTCTTCTACTAGTGCAGGGTCTCCCTCCCTGACAGGTTCCTGTTCCTATTCTTTGTCGCATTTCTGATCTAACAATTCTTCTACTAGTGCAGGGTCTCCCTCCCTGACAGGTTCCTGTTCCGATTCTTTGTCGCGTTTCTGATCTAACAATTCTTCTACTAGTGCAGGGTCTCCCTCCCTGACAGCTTCCTGTTCCTATTCTTTGTCGCATTTCTGATCTAACAATTCTTCTACTAGTGCAGGGTCTCCCTTCATGACACGTTCCTGTTCCTATTCTTTGTCGCATTTCTGATCTAACAATTCTTCTACTAGTGCAGGGTCTCCCTTCATGACAGGTTCCTGTTCCTATTCTTTGTCGCATTTCTGATCTAACAATTCTTCTACTAGTGCAGGGTCTCCCTCCCTGACAGGCTCCTGTTCCTATTCTTTGTCGCGTTTCTGATCTAACAATTCTTCTACTAGTGCAGGGTCTCCCTCCCTGACAGCTTCCTGTTCCTATTCTTTGTCGCATTTCTGATCTAACAATTCTTCTACTAGTGCAGGGTCTCCCTTCATGACAGGTTCCTGTTCCTATTCTTTGTCGCATTTCTGATCTAACAATTCTTCTACTAGTGCAGGGTCTCCCTTCATGACAGGTTCCTGTTCCTATTCTTTGTCGCATTTCTGATCTAACAATTCTTCTACTAGTGCAGGGTCTCCCTCCCTGACAGGTTCCTGTTCCTATTCTTTGTCGCGTTTCTGATCTAACAATTCTTCTACTAGTGCAGGGTCTCCCTTCATGACAGGTTCCTGTTCCTATTCTTTGTCGCATTTCTGATCTAACAATTCTTCTACTAGTGCAGGGTCTCCCTCCCTGACAGGTTCCTCTACCTTATTCTTTGTCGCATTTCTGATCTAACAATTCTTCTACTAGTGCAGGGTCTCCCTCCCTGACAGGTTCCTCTACCTTATTCTTTGTCGCATTTCTGATCTAACAATTCTTCTACTAGTGCAGGGTCTCCCTCCCTGACAGGTTCCTCTACCTTATTATTTGTCGCATTTCTGATCTAACAATTCTTCTACTAGTGCAGGGTCTCCCTCCCTGACAGGTTCCTCTACCTTATTATTTGTCGCATTTCTGATCTAACAATTCTTCTACTAGTGCAGGGTCTCCCTCCCTGACAGGTTCCTGTTCCTATTCTTTGTCGCGTTTCTGATCTAACAATTCTTCTACTAGTGCAGGGTCTCCCTTCATGACAGGTTCCTGTTCCTATTCTTTGTCGCATTTCTGATCTAACAATTCTTCTACTAGTGCAGGGTCTCCCTCCCTGACAGGTTCCTCTACCTTATTCTTTGTCGCATTTCTGATCTAACAATTCTTCTACTAGTGCAGGGTCTCCCTCCCTGACAGGTTCCTCTACCTTATTCTTTGTCGCATTTCTGATCTAACAATTCTTCTACTAGTGCAGGGTCTCCCTCCCTGACAGGTTCCTCTACCTTATTATTTGTCGCATTTCTGATCTAACAATTCTTCTACTAGTGCAGGGTCTCCCTCCCTGACAGGTTCCTGTTCCTTATTCTTTGTCGCATTTCTGATCTAACAATTCTTCTACTAGTGCAGGGTCTCCCTCCCTGACTGGTTCCTGTTCCTATTCTTTGTCGCGTTTCTGATCTAACAATTCTTCTACTAGTGCAGGGTCTCCCTCCCTGACAGCTTCCTGTTCCTTATTATTTGTCGCATTTCTGATCTAACAATTCTTCTACTAGTGCAGGGTCTCCCTCCCTGACAGCTTCCTGTTCCTTATTATTTGTCGCGTTTCTGATCTAACAATTCTTCTACTAGTGCAGGGTCTCCCTCCCTGACAGCTTCCTGTTCCTTATTATTTGTCGCGTTTCTGATCTAACAATTCTTCTACTAGTGCAGGGTCTCCCTCCCTGACAGCTTCCTGTTCCTTATTATTTGTCGCATTTCTGATCTAACAATTCTTCTACTAGTGCAGGGTCTCCCTCCCTGACAGCTTCCTGTTCCTTATTCTTTGTCGCATTTCTGATCTAACAATTCTTCTACTAGTGCAGGGTCTCCCTCCCTGACAGGTTCCTGTTCCTATTCTTTGTCGCGTTTCTGATCTAACAATTCTTCTACTAGTGCAGGGTCTCCCTCCCTGACAGCTTCCTGTTCCTATTCTTTGTCGCATTTCTGATCTAACAATTCTTCTACTAGTGCAGGGTCTCCCTTCATGACAGGTTCCTGTTCCTATTCTTTGTCGCGTTTCTGATCTAACAATTCTTCTACTAGTGCAGGGTCTCCCTCCCTGACAGCTTCCTGTTCCTATTCTTTGTCGCATTTCTGATCTAACAATTCTTCAACTAGTGCAGGGTCTCCCTTCATGACAGGTTCCTGTTCCTTATTCTTTGTCGCATTTCTGCTTTAACAAACCTTCAACTAGTGCAGGGTCTCCCTCCCTGACGGGTTCCTCTTCCTTGTTCTTTGTCGCATTTCTTATGTAACAATTCTTCTACTAGTGCAAGGTCTCCCTTCCTGACAGGTTTTTCTTCCTTATTCTGTGTCGCGTTTCTGCTCCAAGAAACCTTCTACTAGTGCAGGGTCTCCCTTCCTGACAGGTTCCTCTTGCTTATTCTTTGTCGCGTTTTTGCTGTAACAAACCTTCTACTAGTGCAGGGTCTCCCACCCCGACAGGTTCCTCTTGCTTGTTCTTTGTCGCGTTCCTGATCTAACAAACCTTCTACTAGTGATGGGTCTCCCTTTCTGACAGGATCCTCTTCCCTGTTTATTTTCGCGTTCCTGCTCTAGCAAACCTTCTACTAGTGCAGGGTCTCCCTTCCTGACAAGTTCCTCTTCCTTGTTCTTTGTCGCGTTCCTGTTCTAACAAACCTTCTACTAGTGCAAGGGTTCCCTTCCTTACAGGTTCCTTTTCCTTGTTCTTTGTCGCGTTCCTGTTCTAACAAACCTTCTACTAGTGCATGGTCTGCCTTCTTAACAGGTTCCTCTTCCTTGTTCATTGTAGCGTTCCTGTTCTAACAAACCTTCTACTAGTCCAGGGTCTGCCACCCTAACAGGTTCCTCTTTCTTGTTCATTGTAGCGTTCCTGTTCTAACAAACCTTCTACTAGTGCATGGTCTGCCTTCTTAACAGGTTCCTTTTCCTTGTTCTTTGTCGCGTTCCTGTTCTAACAAACCTTCTACTAGTCCAGGGTCTGCCACCCTAACAGGTTCCTCTTTCTTCTTCATTGTCGCGTTCCTGCTCTAACAAACCTTCTACTAATCCAGGGTCTGCGTTCCTAACAGGTTCCTCTTCCTTGTTCATTGTAGCGTTCCTTTTCTATCAAACCTTCTACTAGTGCAGGGTCTCCCTTCTTGACAGGTTCATCTTCCCTGTTCATTGTCACGCCCTACTCTACCCTTTCAGGAATGAGGGGTGTGTATTGTCTAATTGCTCTTCCTTGTTCGGACCCTGTGGCCGGTTTATAGGTACCCCCTTAATGTGTGCAGTTCGTCGTTCTGTCAGGAGGTTGTGTCACTCACTTTAGATATCAATGCTGCTCGCCCTCCCGTTATTGGGACGAAAGGTCAGAAAGTTGGTGATGGTGCCATTTTAAATTAATGCGCAGTCATAATATTTTTCTCTGAGCAACGAAAATGCAAAAACTACGTTCATTATCAATATAGAATAGTGAAGATTTGAGTGTTTATATTTAATTACCATGACGTGCTATGTCGTCCTGCGTGGACTAGTGGTACCGTGCTAGCCTCTAGTTCCCAAGGTCGCTGGTTCAAACCCGGCGGAAAGCGATGAATTTTTTCGGCGCAAAAATCTTTAGCATGGCTTTCTTCGGAAGGAAAGTGAAGACGGTGGTCCCGTGTCGTAGATTTACGGCACGTAAAAGGAACCTCAACCCTGATAAAGAGGCCTCTGAGCAAAATTACCGGTCTTTCATGCCCAATATAGAATGGGACGCTAAGGACCATAGTAGTTAAAGAGCGTCCATATATAAAAACTCAATTTCAAATTTTACAGTCCGTAACACCTGCTCACTTTTTTCCCAGGAAGGAAATGCCTTGTTTATCGGCTGAACACGCCAGGTAATAACAAATGAAATGCAGGGAGAGAGTTTAGCTCTAATTTACGAACATATGAACATACTCTCACTAATATCAGCTATGTATGTGGAATTATTTCACGATTTATAATGCTAAAATTGCATAAAATGCTGTATCCATCTCATGGAATGACACTTGTTGCATAAGTCACTATGAAGTTGAGAGGTACAATGATGTTATAATCTTTGTTACAGGCTTTAGATGTGCACATTGTTGGTGTCATAAACAACACTGCAGGGACCCTTCTTGCAAATTACTGGAGAAATGATAAATGCAGAGTTGCGCTTCACACAGGTAAGAATTTCATTTCACCAACAGACGTTAAACTCAAGTTGCTGTACCAACAATGTTAGCTGCAACATTGAGTTGAGCGGTTCCTCAGGTGAAGCGCCATTTCAATTGTTTTCAAACTAGGTGGATTCTAATGTAATTTTGTCTCTATTTTAAACATTTTATATTTAAACACTCTGTCGCTCACACAGAGGAATATAACTTTATGAGTCCCTGCTAAAGAGTGAAGTGTTACCGTGGCACTAACACGGAAAATAGGCTGTAAGCGAGCGAAATGGGAAAGCCGCAATATCTCTGAGCAGCTCTGGGGTGTTCATATCTGGTTGCCAAGACAAGCATATCAAGCTTGGGCTGTATACTCTCACACCAGCTAAAATCCTGCATTTTTGGGAGCAGAAAGTCCCTGTGTAGAGCCTCTTCGGTTGTCATTGCCACTTGTGAAGTCTTTTGTGGATTTGTAAACATCCCTTCCCTTCGGGTAACGGAGTGTTTCCCCCTCAAATCCCAAGATCTCGGACTCGAACCTTCAATGCTAGTTCAGTTCATGTGCGTCAACAAATCGTATGTAGCGATTACTGTCGTTGTGTGTGTGTGGTCTTGGGAGTTTGGTAGCGTATCAGCAATCAGTTCAAATCTTTAAACCACTGCCGATTTTCAAAGAACCCGCCAAATTACAATGTGATTAGTGTTACAACACTATTTTTGCGATGGACTGAGAACGATAAAGGCGACACGATCAGAGTGGCGCACGTAAAATCGGCCCGAGTACAGGCTCCTCATTGCTATTTTTGCGACTATTTTGTGTTGTATTGTCAGTACGAAAGCCGCGAAGAGTTGATTCAAACTGTGAAGTAAATTACTATCTCAGCGAGATGTATTCTCTTCAAGAAAGAATCGCAACACTGTAGGCGACGTGTCTTCCGGTTCATTTAAGGAAACGCGGGACATTCTTGCAAACAAGTTTCCTGGAGTTTTCACAGCAGCAAAGAGCACAGGATTTGGTGAAAAAGTGGCGTTTTACAGAGTCAGTTGCAAACGTGGTCCGTCCGTGCGATCGCGGATATTCGAGAAGTCGACACGTAAATTGTTGCAACAAATGAACGTTTCGCACAGGTCTTGTCTACGCCATATAGGAGGCAAAGTGTCTGCACATGGCTACGTCAAATGATGTATCTGCTGGTATATTTCACGCTGCCGTACCTGACAGGTCATGTAAACTCCCACAACACCAGATATTGCGCAACAAACAATCCCTATACGATTTATGAGGAACATATTCACGATAAAAAAATCGGAGTGTGCTGTGCAGGTCGGATTGTGAGTCCCGTATTTTTTTTTTTTTTTGAAACAGCGTAAACACTGATGTGTATATGCGAATTTTTGAGAAATTGTACGAAAAGTTGACGCACCATGAACGCTCGTACGCTATATTTCAACTGGATTGGAGCGACCTATTACACTTCACGCGAGTCAATTTCACGAATTCATGAAAGATTCACAGAAAAATGACTGTCAGCAAAGGATTTTGGTCACCGGCTTCGCCGGACCTAACCACTTGCGACTTTTATTTGTAGGGAAGTCTAAAGGAAAAAGTGTACGCAATAACCCAAGTATATAAGAAGACTCGAAGGACAATATTCGTAATGATGCAGTAGAGTTGCGCAAACTGTTAGGACGCGCGCAAAAGTGCATTCAAGCACACGGAGCTCATTTTCAGCAGATAACGTAAAAGACAAGATCGTTTCAGTAAATACAGACCTTTTAATTAACTTATGTTTTATTTGTTTACTTATTATCTATTAATTTATTATTTGTTGTCTGTAACTGCTGTTAGTGGGCCAGTTCTTCGTGTGCCGCACCATATTACGGGTACACCTAAGCCAACTTAAAGTAATGGCACATAAAGTGGAAAGGAAGTTAGTTACATCAGCCATTTTTAAAACTTATGGTACAGTGATGATGAGATGCGGTTTGAGGGCGCTAAACAGCTAAGGTCATCAGCGCCCTTACAAAGTATAACATTTAAAATCCAAAAAGAAAAGACGGGTAAAAACCGCATAATTAAAAACACTATAAAACAAGCCAAGAAATTGTAAAACCACCACCAAAAAACAGGGTAAACATAACAATAAAAGAGTAAAACGACGTGTCAAGAACTATAGAAAGCATGAGACATGAGCGTCACATGTCCACTGGGGAGTAGAGCCCCCATTAAAAGAGACAATATAAAATCACACAGCTAAAAGACGCTCACCGCATCAAATGCGTCGGCTAAAACCAATGTCACTGATAACACCTAAAAGGCATTCTACAGCACGCGCGTCGTCTGCCAAAACGTTGGTTATGCCAACAGGTAGACTCACACGAACGCGCAACGGAGCTAAAACACTCTGTTAAAATGTGACGCACCGTTAAGGGCGCATCACACTGCTCACAGAGTGGTGCGGGGTCACCACCGAGCAGGCATCTATGACTAAAGAGGCAATGTCCGATTCGAAGAGGGGCTAAAATTACCTCCTCCCGACGAGAAGAACGAGAAGACGTACCCCAGACTAACGGGAGAGGTTTAACCTCCCGGAGGGCCGTCCACTCATCGCGCCAAAGCGAGAGGATGCGGTGACGTAAAATAACACACAAATCTGACGAGGGAACAACAGAGGTAAAAAATTTGGGGGATAAAATCGTCGATTTGGCAGCGGCGTAGGCGGACTCGTTCCCTGAGTTGCCCACATGACCTGGAATCCACACGAAGGTCATGGTATAGTGAGTACACTAACCGCAAAATTAGGAGAGTCAACCTAACATACAAGAAATAGGTAAGCTGGATGTCTGTTTTGTGCGAAAATAGCTTCACCTATCGTTGGGGCCACGAGCCGTCACTCTTGTATTAAGGCGGTTTAACAAACTTGGTATTTAAAAATGGCTACCACAAACGAAGCTGTTGATTTGCTGTGTTTGCGGCTTCTAACCGCAGAAAAGTTGTTCATCATGACTTTGAAAACGTGTGAATGCAGGCGATACAGACGGTCCAAAGCGGTCGTGAGCTTAGAAACATTACTTAACTAGATTGGGGAAACCTGCAACTTGGTATTAATTGTGTTTCAGGAAACGGAACTAGTCTATGCTACTTAGAAGATGGAGAACATGTAAAGATGGCCACCAAATCCAAATACGCGTTTATTGAACTTGACAATGGAGAATTTGGTCTTAATGGAGAACTAGACTTCATGAAAAGTGAAGTCGACATTGAATTAGAAGGCCTAAACGCAAATGCACAGGTGTAAGTATTTCTGTGGTCACCTATTCTGCTGATAACACGAGGAGTCAAGTGTTGTTACATTCACATCACTTTCTGTACCCATTCTTCAACGAAACATTGCTACACAAGCTTGTTCTTAATCGGGATAAACTTTCATTACACATTTCCTTGCAGAATACAGTAGACTAAAGCGATAGTCAAATGTTTAAAAAGCGGGTCGCTGTGTACCAGAAAAAATATAGCAACTCACCTCCTGAAATAGTATGCGTTTGAAAATTGCAACCAATAATAAAATCTTCAAAGTTGCCAACGCCACAAAAAAAAAAGGTATTTGACATAAATTCTGTGATTTAAGGATATCTGTATTTTTTCTGAAATAAGACTTTGTCTTACTCTTATGGTTTACTTGTTATACAAAGGCCATTCAGAGTGAAGAGGACTTCACGGGTTTTTCCAAGAAAATTCCAGATATGCATTTTGTTTGTTACGAAAATGTCTTAAACGTATGGTATTTTAATCAAAATCGTTATAGCCGTTTTTGACAAAATCAAAAATAACGGAAGATTTTCAATAAAAAGGATATCTTGGGGTTGGGGGATACTCTTGAAATTGAGTTTTATTTTTGGACGCTCTTTAACTGCTGTGGTCTTTAGCGTCCCATTCTATATTCGGCGCGAAAGACCAGGAATTTTGTTCACAGGCCTCCTTATCAGGCTTGAGGTTGTTTTACGTGCCGTAAATCTACGATACGGGACCATCGGCTTTACTTCCCTTCCGAAGGAAGCCATGCTAAGGAGCTTTATGGCCGAAAAAATGCATCGCCCTCCGCCGGGTTTGAACCCGCGAATTCGGGAACGGGGATATTGTTGAAAAACTTCCTGGCGCATCCTTGTAAGATCAATTTTGGTGTTTAACCGACATATCGTTGTTGAGTTATGCTCTTCACAGACGCGCGCGGGCGAACCTTTCTTTCACATGTGTGAAACCGGTATCGAATATTTTTATGGAATGCAATACGTGGATACTGCATAAGCAGTAGGGAAAATAAAAGTAAGTTTGCGCAATTTCAGCTGTGCTGTAAACTTTACATTCCCAGAGTCGTATCAGTCCACTTTATTAAACCGACAACACATAGTCTTAAGCCAAGTTTTACTTTTGTCCTTTATAAATTTGTAAATGGTCATTCCTCAACCAGTCTTTAACAATTATAACATCATTGGAATACCAGGTAACACATTCTTGCTATCGTTAGTTCCACAAAAGATTACTAATAAAAATAATACTGTATGTTGCATTGGCATGATTTCCTCAACTCACTCTTCTACAAAAGATACACATTTCTTAATACTTTATTCATATTTTGCGTGTCTGTGATTATAACATTTAGAATACTATCAGTGAATTTATTAATACCTCATTTGATTTCAGTTTTGAGAAAATGGTGTCTGGAAACTATTTGGGCGAACTCGTACGCTTAAAAATTCTTGAGCTAATTCATGAAAACCTAATGCTACGAGGAATTGGTTCAAATCGACTTTCGGTGGCAAATAACTTTCGCAAAGAGTATGTGATTCTTATTGAAAAGTAGGTGACAGCATTCACTTATTTACAATAAAGTGTTTCTGAATTATTTGCCACGAACCGACGAGAATGTTGTTAATCTGTTTCAGCGACGATCAGAGCTTCGAACAGACGCAGAAAGTGGCTGAAGATCTTGATCTAGGTCACGCTACAAAAACCGACCTCGCTGTTATCAAATATGTGTGTAAACTATTCTTAACAAGGTCAGCAAGGATAGTCGCTGCGGTAACTGCAGCGCTTATTACCAAACTGAGAGCTCATGAGGTCACAGTATGCATCGAGGGGACTCTACTGCACTTCAATCCATTCTATGAGTATAAAGTACATCATGCCTTGGAGGTTCTTATCGGAGATCGCATCAAGGTAACTATTAGTACAGCTAAAGTTACGTCACAGCCCTTGCTAATGTGTACATCATACCTTGGTGGTTCTTATCGGAGATCGCATCAAGGTAACAAACTATTAGTACAGCTGAGGTTACTCACAGCTCTTGCTAATGTGTACATCATAACTTGGAGGTTCTTATCGGAGACTAGGTCAAGTGTAACAAACTATTAGTACAGCTAAAACTACTTCACAGCTCTTGCTAATGTGTATATCATACCTTGGAGGTTCTTATCGGAGACTAGGTCAAGGTAACAAACTATTAATGCAGCTAAGGTTACGTCACAGCCCTTGCTAATGTGTACATCATGCCTTGGTGGTTTTTATTGGAGATCGCATCAAAGTAAAAAACTGTTAGTGCAGCTAAAACCACGTCACAGCTCTTGCTAATGTGTATATCATGGCTTGGAGGTTCTTATCGGAGATTGCATCAAAGTAAAAACTATTAGTGCAGCTAAAACTACGTCACAGCTATTGCTAATGTGTATATCATGCCTTGGTGGTTCTTATCGGAGACTAGGTCAAGGTAACAAACTATTAATGCAGCTAAGGTTACGTCACAGCCCTTGCTAATGTATACATCATACCTTGGAGGTTCTTATCGGAGACTAGGTCAAGGTAACAAACTATTAATGCAGCTAAGGTTACGTCACAGCCCTTGCTAATGTGTACATCATGCCTTGGTGGTTTTTATCAGAGATCGCATCAAAGTAAGAAACTGTTAGTGCAGCAAAAACCACGTCACAGCTCTTGCTAATGTGTGCATCATGGCTTGGTAGTTCTTATCGCAGACGAGGTCAAGGTAACAATATATTAGTGCAGCTAAGGTTACGTCACAGCTCTTGCTAATGTGTACATCATGGCTTGGTAGTTCTTATCGGAGACGAGGTCAAGGTAACAATATATTAGTGCAGCTAAAGTTACGTCACAGCTCTTGCTAATGTGTACATCACGGCTTGGTAGTTCTTATCGGAGACGAGGTCAAGATAACAAATTATTAGGGGAGCTAAGGTTACGTCACAACCCTTGCTAATGTGTGCATCACGGCTTGGTAGTTCTTATCGGAGACGAGGTCAAGGTAACAATATATTAGTGCAGCTAAAGTTACGTCACAGCTCTTGCTAATGTGTACATCATGGCTTGGTAGTTCTTATCGGAGACGAGGTCAAGGTAACAATATATTAGTGCAGCTAAAGATACGTCACAGCTCTTGCTAATGTGTACATCACGGCTTGGTAGTTCTTATCGGAGACGAGGTCAAGGTAACAATATATTAGTGCAGCTAAGGTTACGTCACAGCTCTTGCTAATGTGTACATCACGGCTTGGTAGTTCTTATCGGAGACGAGGTCAAGGTAACAATATATTAGTGCAGCTAAAGTTACGTCACAGCTCTTGCTAATGTGTACATCACGGCTTGGTAGTTCTTATCGGAGACGAGGTCAAGGTAACAATATATTAGTGCAGCTAAGGTTACGTCACAGCTCTTGCTAATGTGTACATCACGGCTTGGTAGTTCTTATCGGAGACGAGGTCAAGGTAACAATATATTAGTGCAGCTAAGGTTACGTCACAGCTCTTGCTAATGTGTACATCACGGCTTGGTAGTTCTTATCGGAGACGAGGCCAAGGTAACAATATATTAGTGCAGCTAAGGTTACGTCACAGCTCTTGCTAATGTGTACATCACGGCTTGGTAGTTCTTATCGGAGACGAGGTCAAGGTAACAATATATTAGTGCAGCTAAAGTTACGTCACAGCTCTTGCTAATGTGTACATCACGGCTTGGTAGTTCTTATCGGAGACGAGGTCAAGGTAACAATATATTAGTGTAGCTAAAGTTACGTCACAGCTCTTGCTAATGTGTACATCACGGCTTGGTAGTTCTTATCGGAGACGAGGTCAAGGTAACAATATATTAGTGCAGCTAAGGTTACGTCACAGCTCTTGCTAATGTGTACATCACGGCTTGGTAGTTCTTATCGGAGACGAGGTCAAGGTAACAATATATTAGTGCAGCTAAGGTTACGTCACAGCTCTTGCTAATGTGTACATCACGGCTTGGTAGTTCTTATCGGAGACGAGGTCAAGGTAACAATATATTAGTGCAGCTAAGGTTACGTCACAGCTCTTGCTAATGTGTACATCACGGCTTGGTAGTTCTTATCGGAGACGAGGTCAAGGTAACAATATATTAGTGCAGCTAAAGTTACGTCACAGCTCTTGCTAATGTGTACATCACGGCTTGGTAGTTCTTATCGGAGACGAGGTCAAGGTAACAATATATTAGTGCAGCTAAGGTTACGTCACAGCTCTTGCTAATGTGTACATCACGGCTTGGTAGTTCTTATCGGAGACGAGGTCAAGATAACAAATTATTAGGGGAGCTAAGGTTACGTCACAACCCTTGCTAATGTGTATATCATACCTTTGTGGTTCTTATCGGAAACGAGGTCAAGATAACAAATTATTAGTGCAGCTAAGGTTACGTCACAACCCTTGCTAATACGTATATCATACCTTTGTGGTTCTTATCGGAAACGAGGTCAAGGTAATAAATTTTTAGGGGAGCAAAGGTTACGTCACAACCTTGCTAATGTGTATATCATACCTTGGAGGTTCTTATCGAAGATCGCATCAAGGTAACAAACTATTAGTGCAGCTAAAGTTACGTCACAGCCCTTGCTAATGTGCACATCATGGCTTGGAGGTTCTTATCGGAGACCAGGTCAAGGTAACTATGAATTCACTGGAAAATGAAATTCAATATTTTTTTCTGTTACGAGAACTTAATTACTATAATTCAATGTTGTTTACATGCTGAATAGAAAATGGCAATGAAAGTATAAGATTTTGTCTAGTTTTCTTGGAATTTGAGAAATAAGTCAAGAGAAAAGTTAGTTATTTTCCAAAACATGATACATTTCGGCTGGATTTATCTTAATTACAGACATCTCTCACCACCGCCAGCAATAATCAGCTAGCATGGATGTACCCTATTTACACTGGTATTATCTTTCCAATGTTGAAACTGTCTGGTGAAAACACTCCCATGTTCATCAGAAACTGCACCGCCATTTTCTAGGGAAAAGGCCAGTATGAGTGAAGAAAGTGCATCTTCATTGACGTATTGCCCCCTCCCCTATTTGATAATAAGCCTGCAACATGCTATCCGCTATTTCACCGTAGTTGGGCGAACGACGGTTCCCTAGGAAATTTGAGGCGGCCAGTGTGAAAGATTCCCAAACAGCATGCTCCTTACTTATCAGGAACCTATCAAAATATTAATTAAAAGAGAGTTGTCTGACCACGAAGATGCCCTCTTTAAATTTAGCTGTACTTAACATTGGAAATTTCGAGTGTAAATATCTGAATGCTGGTCAACGACTAATGAGTCCCAGTTTGGTGCGTAATGGAGGGAACAAAATGTTAGTGCATTCAACCAATGGCTGTTCTTTTATGTTCGTTCCTGGGTTTAAAGTTTGTCGAAGAGGCCAAACTTTCCTCTTTAGTGCAAACCCTTCGCCCGACAGTCCCATTCGCATAGGAAACAGCAGTATTTCGTAAGCGAAGAAGAATGACAGTCACCACACATTTGCAACTTAAATCTCTCATGATATATGTGATTTAAAATAGCTCTCATGTCTCTTTTATAGGGACTCGTAGCCAATTGGAACTGTCGCATGGTGCAATAATACAGCCTTAAGGCTCAGTATGAAAGCATCTAAAAATAACGTCCATTCTGTGGGGTGTGTTGAATACTTATGACTTACATTAAGGCTTGCACTTCATTACAAAACATTACGAGGGTAATCCAGAAAGTCCCAGACGTTTTAAAATAAACAGTTAACAAAATGCAAATATTAACGCTTATTATCTACATTTGAAAGGTACACTCTTAAGCTATTTTTCCACATAATCGCCATTCAAATTGAAGCATTTATCATAATGTGGCACAAGTTTTTCAATACCCTCTCTGTAGAAATCTGCCGCCTGCGACTTCAACCACTGGTTTACACCGCCATACAGTTCAGCGTCAGTATCAAAGCATTAATTTGATGCACCAAACTCCGTGAAATTTGGGGGAAATGTTCCAAAAGTTCTGTAATCGTGAAACGACGATTTTCACGAATTTTGTCATTGATTTGCATTGACAGTTCATCAGTCATAAGGCTAGCCCTACCACTGCATCCTCCTCGTGAACATTGGTACGACCATTTTTAGAATCAATGCACCATTGCCTAACTCGGCTTTCACTCATTATTCCCTGCCCGTAAACATTGCAAAGTTGACGATAAATTTCAATTGGTTTGTTCTTTTTAGCCACCCGCACTTCACAAGTGGCGGGATTGTCTATTGCAGCGCACATTTTAACAACTCACAGAGAGCACAGTAAGGAAGGCACAGTCCTCACGCTGCCACAGCTGGATGCGTACTGAATGTAGGAACGTTCTGACACCAAGATGGCGACTCTAGCCGTACTCATCGTCACGATGGGCCAAAACGTCTGGGACTTTTTGGACTGCCCCCGTAGATTATTATTGTTATTATTATTATTATTATTATTATTATTATTATTATTATTATTATTATTATTATTATTATTATTATCTTTGAAAAAATGTTCCAAGGACTTCTGGTGCATTCTTAAAGCAGACACATTCTCTTTTTCTGAGAGATAGTTAAACTGTTTTACTCGAGATACTAGCAGCTCTACTTTAGCCTTTGAAATTTCCAAGTCTCGGAAAAGATCACTGAATTCATTTCGAGTCATACTGCGTAACTGAGGAGTTTCAATATTGAAATCAGGTTTGTGGGATGTAGAACCTCCGGGTTCTTCAGATGTGCTGGATTTGGGTTCGTCAGAATCAATGCTAAAGGACGCAGGTGTTAGTGAAATAGGGAGTTCACTGGAGTGGGGCACTGGACGAATAGCTGAAGGTATATTTGGATAATTCAGAGTCGATCTTTGCTTCTTTGTAATGAACTTCGCAGGTGGCATCAAGCAGAAATAACAATCAGTTGCATGGTTAGTTTGTTTCCTCCAAATCATGGGCAAAACAAAGGGGGTTTATCTCATGTTTTTGCTTTTACCCAATCACCGAGTCTTGCAGAACAGTCTTGCAGCAAATATGGCCATGCAGCCAGAACAGCCATGCAGCCCAGATTTTCTTTAGGTCCCTTAGTTTGCATCCAAAATACAGATGGTATGCTTTCTATATTAATGGATTTATATTTCGCTTTTGCTTTGCGGAAGTGACTTTTCCACAATTATAAAAAAAATTATTAGCACTATTTATACACTTACGCGGCATATTAATTTCTAACCAATTACAGATTCATCCCATGCAGAATTAGAAAAATGAATCTGTTGCCGAGAGAGACATATAGGTATCCAGTATTAAGCACAGCAGTACAACAATTTTATGAATGTACTTCAAAAGAAAAAGGAAAACCGTCTCCACTCAGCAACTTCTTGTATCTACCCAACCCCTCCCCCAGGATCATAAATATGTCTCCACCACTGCTGTGTGAAGGGTGTGACGTGACTATGACGCTTTTCCTGAAATGAGTAACCTCAGACATTTGCTACACAATGAAAACCAGACGAGTGCAAACCTTTTTTGTGTCATATTTGTAATCTGGGGCATAAAATTAGTGAGAAATCACTTATTCTGTCTCCGTAACATTTTGATTGTTGCTCAATAGAGGTGATGGCGGACTGGAGAGAGCGGCAACAGTTATCATCTTTCACTTGTTCTTTACGCAAGACCAATTGTTTCCATGTGGCAATAAAGTGTTTTGGAACAGTCTCCGGGCTCCCATCATTAGTCTGATCATTTCGAGAACTTCTGTTTGAAGTAAGCGACTGGTTGGGCTGTGTGTTTCTCAAACCTCACTGTAGCATCGCGTATATTTTGCTAGGTGGAAGAGCTATCTCCTGGTGCCGCCGTTGGCCGCTTCTTCATAAACCTGCAACTGCATACATCTAAGTTCTTCTGCCACTATCATCGAGCGAAGTAGTTCTCCGTGAGGACAAGATCTCTCTGTGGTATCGCCGGCAGAGGTTGTCATCCTGCCTCCTGACCGGCAATTTTAAAATGTCTGACGCTAATTTTAATAAATTAAATATACTTCAGTTTTAGATCACGTCTCATACAAAAGTACCACATGCAACGCAATTGCAGGAATAAGCAACTCAGAAGAAAAACAGAATCGACACTCAGTTGCTGGCCTTGAAATTCTACACTCTTTACATGGCAGCACGAGAAACAACTGAATTGCGAGGGTACTTTTAAAAGATGTCAAAATATTGAAAAATTCAAATCAATAACGAAAGATCCTGGAAATGGCCGATGCCACAAGAAAACATTATTTGAATACATTTTGTGTTTTAAACAGATCTGCATATTTTTGTGTGGCAAGTTTTTGCCTATCTCATATGTTTAGCCATTATACAAAACTATACAGAATGAAGAGGGCTTCACAGGTATTTCCAGAAAATTCAAGATAAAAAAATTTAAAAAAAAATTTCAAAGGGTAGTTTGGGGTGGGGGATTTTGTCGAAAATCTTCGTATCGTATCTTTAGAAGACGAGAACTTAACACTAAATTTGGTATTTATTCCACTTTTCGTTTTTCTTATAGTGTTACAAATACACACAAATTTATGTACTTTATATAAAAATACTCTTTTTTAATTCAGAGGGCCTCAAAACATGTGTTTACGGTGAAATCCCAATATAGAATTTTTGGATGGAATACTGTAGTTCCTCTGCCACCTAAATGTAGATGGAAGAGAAAGTAAAAAAGAAAGCAACAAACAAAAAAGGATAGGAACAGGAAACTTTTTTTCTCAGAATGTGGTGTTAAGCGGTCACCTCAAATCCGAAAAACAAATCGCCTCCAACTTCTAAACCTTTTTCACTGCTACCTAGAACTGCCCTTCGGGTCACTTGCAGTCCAGCTTGTTAAAAACACAGAGAACTACAAATACTTACACACTACGATTTATAAAGATGGTGGAATGGAAAAACAAATTCAGAATAGAAAAGCGATCCCTACTCAATGGGACTGACACCACGCAAAGGTTTATCACTCAAACAAAATATTACAGTATGGTTCAGAAATTTGGCCAATAAAAAGAAGAGAAGAAAGGAAATTATTAGCAACAGAAATGGATTTTTGGAGAAGGGCAAATAGAACTTGTAGGAGAGAAAGAATTAGAAATGAACAAATAGAAGTGCAGCACACTATTTAAAAAAAACAACGTTTATGGTAAGGTCATTCATGTGAGAAGCATGGAGGGGGGGACCTTTATATTCAGTCCCAAGAAGACATGAAGGAGAACCTGAAGCTTGGAGACTGAAAATACTGCGATTCTGTCCAGTTTCAGAGGCAAGATTGGAACCCCCTTGCTAAAAGATGTAAAAATTAATAGCAAAAATAGCTTCGTTAAAATAATAGCATGTTTCTAGGATATACTTGCTACTGTATAACTGGTAGCGCTATATGTACTGCACAGCCCTGGACATGACAGCAACAGAAACTACTTTAGATGGTGCAGGTACACGCTTATCTGTGTGCACAGTACATGGGCAAGTCCACTTATCTTCTGGGAGGGGTTTTGGTTCAGTCATAACAGCAGCAGGCTGAGAGATAAATGACTCTTCCACGCAAGGGGAATACTGCCAGCTGTTCGCCCCCACCCCTCTGCGTTTCTGCCTTGTCACGACGAAAAGGTCGACCTGTACAACCATGTTATAATATCGGGGGCATGTTTTCCTTCCGGAGCTGAATTTGAGTGCAAGATCTCCCGGTTTAGAACACAACTAGAAACCCCATTTTGTAGTCAAATAAAATGGCCTATACCGGTAATATAAAATACCTCTTGGTGGACATTAATTCTCATGTCACAACACCCCATTCTAATTTTAATTCCAATTGCTGCATCTTAATCTGTGAACATAAAATAGACTTATTTAATATTTATCATATGAATTGATACAAATTGTTTAAAAATGGATTCCTATACATAAACCACCTTAGCATTAATGTAGCTACGCCACTGTTACATCACTAATGTGATCTAGTTCAGCTTTTCACTGTCAATTCACTTTCTTGACGACGTAGTGTCTTCCGGACGGTTCACCTGCTGGTGAGTCGAACGCAAGGCTCTCTAATCTCTTTCATTCACAACAAGCATTCATAAACTCGCCAACTGAACAACATTTTTTGTCGCAATCACTAACGAGAGCGCTCGCTTAGAAATTTCCACATATCATCTAGAGTGTTCTAGAAGTGGGGAGAAGGGAAACTTGTAAAATATTCTGGCTATCTGACGATAGTGTTTACGCTGGGCGAGAGCGCCACTTATCTCTATTTATCCCTCAAACTGCGCCGATCTCCCGATAAGCTTGGGGCATAACCGCCGCGTCACAACACGGAAGATGTGGACACAGGTAGAAGAAAACCATGATGATGACGATAATCTGTAGTGTAGATTTGTACCAAAATTATTGTTGCGACATGTTGCATTGTTGTGTTTGGTGAAGAATATTGTTGCATTGTAACCTGTCTGGAGCCGTTTCGTTCTTACATCGTTGCATTTTGCACACACTGTTTGAAGTAGATCAGTGGCGGCCCGTGCCTTAAATACTAGCTGAAGGGCTGCAGACTTTAATAAACAATGATTGCGAAATTGAAACATAATAATTTAGCTAAATAACAACTACTATGCGAGGCTCGCCTGTTTCATTTCTTGTATATTAAGTCAATCCTCCGGTCTTTGAGGACTCGTGTCCTTATAAAATGGTCCATTCCTTGTAAGTTTACACAAAAGTTTCTTCTGGATAGAAAGTCAGTCTGCCTTGTGACAGATTTAGTTCTTTCCACTGATGCACTTGTGGATGGAATTGACAAAACTAAAGGAAATAACTTAAAGATTTCTCAAATGCATTCTTATTTTCCTGGCACAATTTAAAACACCCCACTGTTGTAACAGACCTATACACCTCATCAGTACACAAAACACGACCAATTCTTTAAAATATCTGTGAATAATACACATCGTTGTAAATTTTTAAGAGCTGAAGAAGGAAAATCTTTAGCGCAATTTTGTGGTATCCACAAGGGCAGGAAATTATAAATTTTAACGGTTCTGAAGCCTTACTTTCATTTCCACTGAAATGGAATCCAAAATTTGGAAAAATAAAATTTTGAAGTTGTTGAAAATTTCAACCTGTGTCAAGTTTACATGTTCTCTTGAGCAAGACTCATCAGTTTTTTTTGGGGGGGGGGCTCTCTCAAATAATTCCAAAAAATATTGTCCATTTGGTTTATTGCTTATTAAATCACATGTCCCCGTGATCTTTGAAATGCAATAAGCAATGTTTCTCTTGCAAAACTTCAAATCGAATGTTTATGTCATTGAACACTACAACCAGAAGAGTAAATTGAAAATTATTAATTTGGTTGGAAAATCCCTTACTGAGCTGAATTGATCTTTTATCAGATTGCTTGTCATTCACAGTATTCTTAAACACTTCTTTCGATTCTTCCCAATATTGTACAGTAGTTTTGAGTTAGAACAGCAACGAGTTTCTGCTAAGGTCTAGCAGAAAATGAATCTAGTACATGTACACTTTTGTATGAATGGTGGAAAAATGAAGGAATCCACCGATACTTGCAAAAATATGCGACATTTAGAAATGCAATCTAAAATTTGTTGAAGCACCAAGTTTAGCCGATGAGCTAAGCAATGCACAAAACAGATTGAAGTGCTTTGTATTAAATTTTCTTCTAAAGATCATTTAAGTGATCTGCCGTTACAGCTGCCCTATCATAACACTAATTTCTTCTCAGACAAAATTCCATCCAGAAGATTAAACAAAACCTCAGATGTTCTATCAGCACCAATATCCTAGAACCCTAGAAAACGTTCAAAAAATTCCTTCAAAATTCACACATTTTACTATGATAGAACACTGTGATGTTTGACATATATCTGTGCTATCATCAACTTAAATAGCAAAAAAGTTTCTGTTTATTAGTTTCATGTTTTGCATGACGTGTATGTACCTGTTCAGATATGCAGTTTATGACTTCATTTGGAATTGTCTTGGTGGCCCCACCGGATACACTATTAATTTTCAAATAATGATTTTGAATTTCCAATGGGCTCCTTGATATTAATAAAGCGAGTAGTTCTTGAAATGTCCACGATTTATTGAACTTACACTTTCATCGTGCCAACTAAATCCAAAATCTTGCTGACTTAAATGTAGCACAGCATCTATAACGAGTTGGAAAAATAGTCTATTCATACGAACATTTTCATTGAACTGAACCATAAATAGCCTTGCATCTTCCTGTAGAACGTCAGAAATTCTATTTCTATTCTTTAAACAAGTGTTCAATTGTAGCTTGCATTTCAGGTGTTTCTTTATGCTTATTTAGGACTCACGTAATGTTGTTAAAATCCTAAAATCCTTCGTTATTCCAGACATTATGATTAAGTATCAAAAAGCAAACAGGGCCAACAAAATAGTGTTTCTAAATTAGAGCTACTGCACAACCATGGAGAACCAAGATCTTTTAAAATTAATATTATTGCATTTACTGTTCTTTTCCTTTTTTATACAAACATTTAATGGTGTGGTAGGTCTTCCAACTGCTGTTTGCACGTCTTTATTCTCGGTGTCTCAATTATATTTCAAACTATATAATCAATTGCATTTGTTTCGCAAACACAAACGATTACATCCACAAGGCACTTGTAAACACCTCACTCACAATAGGAGCATGGCTGAGTGCGAGTTTGTATATCCTTCCCGCTGGCCCCTAGAACCCTCAGCAAGTATGATTCACAATTAGTTGGGAAGGAGGTGAAAGCATTCTTATCTGTTGAGAACATCCTAGCACTTACTGGTTTAAATCACAAACAGAAAAAAGTATTTGACGTCAAGCTACCATAGCACCATGTAAACTAAAGGGAGAGACGTCTCGCTTCACTTTGAGGTTAGAGCATACACTCCCTCTCTGTCGAGTGTCGTTTGCCAGCCTGTCGCCTGAGAATACGTAAACAATCTTGGGGAACAGAGAAGAAACAGCCTCTGAAAACAACTAAGCTGAGAATTTTCAAATAAATATTGATTGCACGACTTTAATTTTTAAGCGCAAAGAAGGTGAAGGGTCACTTCACTCTCTTCGCCACTGAAGCAGATTTCACACAACGGAACAAGATGGCTTCAAGAAAAAGCTGCAAAGATCCGAGAGTTTACGTATTACCACAACAAGTGTAATTATAATAAAACGGATGTGCAGAATTTGTTTCTAGAAATTACACCGGTACTTCGTGTGGAATGATCCGACTCCACAGAATAGATAAAAAATACCAGCCATAGTATGATAAATCTCATGTTACATCCGCATGACATCCCTACACAATATCCCTTGTTTTATATAACTTTTAGGAACAAGGCATGTGGTAGAGAAAGTATTGTATTCAACCCAAAAATTCCACATCGAGATTTCACCAGAAATACATGTTTTGAGGCCCCCTGAATCCAAATAAAGCATTTTAATAAAATGTCCGCGTGAGAGTGTGTTTCAACAACATAACTCAAAAACGAATAGTCGGGTAAGCTTGGTATTTAAGTTCAGTATCTTCCAAGTATGCGACACGCCCGCCCCAACTGCCATTTAAGTGCTACGCTTTTCCAACATTTTTATTTTCTAAGAAATGGCTGTAACGATTTTGATTAAGACACCATATATTAAAGATATTTACATGTCAAATAAATGTGTATCTTGATTTTCTGGAAATAACCTGTGAAATCCACTTCAATTGGAACAAATTTTGTGTAATCTTGTACACACGAAAATGTACTACACAAAAAATGTAGATCTCTTTAAAACACAGTTTATTTAAGAGAGGCGTTTTTTGTGGCATACGACTTTATAATATATATCTGTTATTAATGGTTCCAATTGCTCAATACTTGGTCATTCTTAGAGTCCTGTTGCTTCTCGCGGTGCCATGGAAACAGTATGGATTTTTTTTTACTGTTCGATTTATACCCTGCTTTTAACAGCATTTTGGAACTTATTGCCCATTGGCAGTGGTGTTGACTCGTGTAACTCTTGTTGTTGGGTTTCTTGCACTTTTGGTTTTTTAATCATTATATCAAACACACATTCACGCTCTCATTCATACTTCCAGACTCTGGGGAGGATAGGAAATAATCTTAGCTACACAAAAATCCCCACCCTCAACCGGGAATCGAACCCGGGACCCCTTGCTCTACCAACTGAGCTACGGATGTAATTTTAAGGCAACATATAGCGTCCAGTTGTTAAACATTTGACTATCGCTGTTCTCTATAACGAAATGTGTAATGTAGCTGTTTCTGTAAAGGTTTATTTGGATTAAAATGTAGTAGATAGAAAAATAAGCTTGAGTAAGTATATTTTGTATACCCCTAATAAAGATAGAGGGTAGAGAAAGTCACGTGAACGTATCACATCAGATTTTTTTATATCTACTTCATGTTAATCAAGATAAAGTTCACAGAAATAGTTGCATTACACATTTCATTGTAGATACTACAGGGGTGGAGGAAACCGAAATGATACTTTAAAATTCCGTACTCTTTCCATGAAAGGGACAGGACCTTAAAAAAGTTACCAAGTATTGAAGAATGGTAAACTATATTAACGGGTATCTCGAAAATGGCGGATACTAAAAAAGAAAAATATATCACTTAAATTGTATGTCTTAAAGAGATCTACTGTTTTATCTGTGTCTTAACAGTTACACAACATTATACAAAATACCTTTCGCCTGCGGTGGATTTCACGGGCTATTCCCACAAAATACAAGATAACAATTTTGTCATGTAAATATCTTAAACATGTGCTATTTTAAACAAAATCGCTAGCCATCTTTGAGAAAATAAACAATTTGAAAAAAGTGTTGCATGTAAAGGAGAGTTTGGAATGCGGGAATTTTCTAGCAAATCCTTGTGTCGCATCTTCGGAACATACTGGGCGTAAATACCAAGTTTGGTAGTTAGTCTACTTTTCGTTTTTAGTCATGCTGTTCTCACGGAGCTTCTTCTTAATTGTTTCTTTTATTCAGGGACCTCAAAACATATTTCCGATGAAATCTATACATCACAATTTTGAAGCAATACAACACTTCCTCTCACCTACCACAGGCAGGTGGCAGAGAAAGTAAAAATGTGTTGTTTTTTACCTTATGAATGTTAGATGATGACAAATAAACCCATGCAATATCCTCCATACCAGTCTCACGCTTAAAAGACAGTACTGGGCGCACTGTTGCCACGTGTACTGTAGTACGCTCGCGAATTTAGCGCCCAAATGCGATCCATCTTACGATTTAATGTCATCTTGTTAATGATACATCATCAAGTAGTGAAATATCTGCACTGCTATTTAAGAATGTAAGACATTTAATTTCCACCTGCACTTTCTGTTTCCTCTTTGTGTTTTCAGTACTTGGAAATACGATTTTACGGGCATGAGAATATATACTACTAAGGCGGCGCCGTGGCCGAGTGGTTAGACCGCTCGCCTCCCACCGAGGCGGCCCGGGTTCAATCCCAGGGACCTGCATGTGGGATTTGTGGTGGACGAAGCGGCGTCTGGGCGGTTTTCTCCGGGTTCTCCGGTTTCCCCCGCCATTCATTCCACCAAATGCTCCGTCATCACCTTTCCTTTCATCCATTTCACCAACATTTCGTTTCATCTACTTCCTTCACCCATCCTGGATGTTCTGTCTGATCCATGAGTGTCTGCTCCTCGACGGGCCTCTGACCCCAGGCACCAGCTTGTAAGTCCTGAGGGTGTAAGTCCTACATAACAGGAGGGTAAACAGATAATGAATGAGAATATAATTTGGTTCACTGCTTACCCCTTTCAAACAGCAAAAACTGAACGATCGCCACATTTTATTAACCTAGCGTGTATCCATCCTTTATTGCATTCTTTTTGATGGGACTTCCTTTGGTTCCTTTTTTTATCCTATATATCCGGACTTAGCTGTTTGTTTTACTGCCTTACTGACACTCATTTTACTTGAACAATAATCTAACACATTTATTACTCGTCTTAGTCTAGCAACATTTCTCTCTTCGTAACTTCTCCCTCCATAACCATGAATATTTACGTAAAAGGTTAAATAAATAACCTGCACTGTGTGATCAAAAGTATCCGGACATCATAGGTGTATTGTGCTGCCACCTACTGCCTGGTACTCATTATCCGCGACCTCAGTAGTCATTAGACATCGTGAAACAGCAGAATGGGACGCTCCGTGGAACTCACGGACTTCGAACGTGGTCAGGTGATTGGGTGTCACTTGTGTCAGAGTCTGTACGCGAGATTTCCACACTCCTAAACATCCTTAGGTCCACTGTTTCTGATGTGATAGTGAAGTGGAAACGTGAAGGGACATGTACAGCACAAAAGCGTAAAGGCCGACCTCGTCTGTTGACTGACAGAGACCGCTGACATTTGAGGAGGGTCGTAAAGAGTAATAGGCAGACATCTATCCAGACCATCACACAGGAATTCCAAACTGCCATCATCAAGATCCACTCCAAGTACTATGACAGTTAGGCATGAGGTGAGAAGCCTTGGATTCCATGGTCGAGCGGCTGCTCATAAACCACACATCACGCAGGAAAATGCCAAACGACGCCTCGCTTGGTGTAAGGAGCGTCAACATTATACGATTGAACAGTGGCAAAACGTTGTGACGAATCACGGTACACAATGTGGCGATCCGATGGCAGGGTGTAGGTATGGTGAATGCCCGGTGAACGTCATCTGCCAGGTGTATAGTGCCAACAGTGAAATTCGGAGGTGGTGGTGTTATGGTGTGGCCGTGTTTTTCCTGGAGGGGGCTTGCACACCTTGTTGTTTTGCGTGGCATCATCACAGCGCAGACCTACATTCATATTTTAAGCACCTTCTTGCTTCCTACTGTTGAAGAACAATTCGGGGATGGCGATTGCATCTTTCAACACGATCGAGCACCTGTTCATACTGCACGGGCTGTGGCGGAGTGGTTACACGACAATAACATCCCTGTAATGGACTGGCCTGCACAGAGTCCTGACTTGAATCCTATAGAACACCTTTGGGATGGTTTGGAACGCCGACTTCGTGCCAGGCCTCACCGACCTACATCGATACCTCTCCTCAGTTCCGCACTCCGTGAAGAATGGGCTGCCATTCCCCAAGAAACCTTCCAGCACCTGATTGAAAGTATGCCTGTGAGAATGAACGCTTTCATCAAGGCTAAGCGTGGGCCAACACCATATTGATTTCCAGCATTACCGATGGAGGGCGCCACGAACTTGTACGTCATTTTCAGCCAGGTGTCCGGATACTTTTGATCACGTAGTGTTTATATGTGTACTCCACACTATAACGTACCACTTCCTAAACTCCACTGACTTCGTCGCTCCTGGACTCCTAGCTGAATAGACGGATGACTTTTGTTTGTCAGGCATACTGAATGCAAGACGTTAGAGGTTTCCGGCTTCTTTTAAAAACTGTCTCCAATCCTCCTCAATAATTCCTCTCGCTTGATCTTTGTTGTGAGCACAATAACAAAAGTTTCTCGCTGGCTGACTTTTCTACTGCATAGATATAGACTTTTCCGGAAACATTTAATTTAAAAAATATAACGCCTTTTTTATTTAAAGGTGCAGAATTCAAACTGGACAGGTATCTGTACACTAGTTTATTCTAGCTAAGATAAAAATTGTTGCATTCTACTCTTTGGTTTATTGGTTACTGCTTGATAAGCACATAAAGAAAATATCGGAATTTTATTGAGAAATTCGTTTTCTTTAGAAATTTGTGCCCAAAGACTCTAAAATGATATAATGTGTTAGAGAAAAATATTCGACATAGGATGTGTTGAAAGCTGAAATTTATAGCAAATGAATGTTTACAGCATATTATTACCTACTTATTAGCAACTTGGCGACAGCGCGAGCGTAGAAAAGGACGAAGTTAATGGCAATGTGCATGCGTTAGATAGAGACAGAGATATCCCATTTACCTTGACACTGTGCTTTAATTGAAATACTAGGGCATTCGAAAAGTAATGGCAACACTGTTGTAAATCAGAGGTCCTAGTGGTGACAATTATAATCTTGTATATTGTTGACCAACTTTTTGTATAAATCTGTAATACTGAAAGTCTCGAAATAGTAATATTTTGTGAATACATTCACTGTTGATCAGATTCAGTAAGCTATACCGCCCTAAAACAATGTACAAAGGTGCTTCATAAAAACCCAAATTGCAAGAGGAAAAAAATACAATTCAGTGCTTTAGAGCATTGCAAGAAGCTTGCGGGAGAGAGAAGTCCTACCTTGTCGAACTATTGCAAGATGGGTGGAAGATTTCTGCCAAGAATGTCAACACAGAGCACGTGCTGCAACAGACGATCTCCATGTTCAGGCTTTAAGGGCTTTTGGAAGATGACAGACGCTGGAAATGTATGGAGATTTCATGGTATTGCAGCCTCGACTGTCTATACCATTTTAAAGAAAAGCTGAAAATGAGAGTCTTCTTCGTCGCGTTATCACATGAATACGTCCGTATACACCTGAGCTGAAACAATAATCAAGCGAATGACGACATACAGAATCACCACGCCGAGCATTGCAGGACACTTCCAAACTGATGGCTACTGTGTGTTGTGATTATGAAGGCATAATCTTAGTACATACTGTACCTCGTGGTATAATAGTGAATGGAGACTACTACTGGCGATACTTGGAACATCCTGGCGTCGTTAATGACCTCAGGTCATTGGGAGTCCTGTTGTGTTACATGATAATGCTCGTTGTCATGTAGCCGCAACAGCGAGGAATTTGTTTAGAAAGTGGAGCATCCACCAAATTCAGCAGACATGAGCCCTTGTGACTTATTATCAAAGATCTAAGAACCTCTACGAGGCATTAAATTTCAATCAAGAGTTGACATCCAGATCGATCAGTGAGAGAAATGGTGTTGCAGATAGAGTGTGGCACCTTCCAAGGATTTGGCAACGTGTTGTTGACCATGTAGGAGACTGTAAATGAAGCTCATGATGTCAAAAGTAACCTAAACAATCTTTTTGTGATGTTATAGCAGTGTTACCGTTACTTTTGGAATGTGTATTACCAACTTACTTCTTTACACTGTTAATGTATTGCGTATGTTGATTCAGATTGAGTTCATGACATCGGAGAACGGACCGGCGAAAGGGGCTGCTATTTTCGCTGCATTAGATTCCAGCGACAAAAACAACGAAGCTAATGCTTAAAAATAGTTGTACACTGATAGAGTCATGTGCTAAACAAATAGTATAATAATTGTTTCATTAAAAGAGAGCTGCAACCAGCAGGTTGCACTTCCTCTCCTGCATTAGAGCTTTTAGATAAAAGCATTAATGAACCTGTGTATTAATTCAGATTGCTATGAATCAAGAAATTAGTAAAACCAATAAGAGTTTACCAGCGGAATTTCAAAGAAATAATTACAGTTTTGTTATTGTATGTAAAAGAAATTATTTTAAATACAACTATTGTTTCTTTCTCCATGCATTGTTGACACAGCTATGTTAAGTAATAAAGGGTCTCCAGTGCATAAAATGTATTGTTCTTATTACTATTAAATGTTGTCATGATTTACAGTTTTTAATATTGTGATCATTTATTTTCCCGCACTGGAAACAATTACAATGATAACTGATCCGTTTGTCTCACGGGAAAAAGGGATTTTCTCAATTTTGTCCTGCGCTGGACTCGCCTCGCGGCTTGCGACGTCTACCAGGTACGGGTTGTTGTGGTGCATCATGCAGCATCTCCACCTCAAGGTCAAGTGATGATTTCGAATAACACTTGCTTATGTCAATTGACAAACGGCTGAATTAACTTTTAAAATCAACCAGGGTCACGACTTAAATGTCCCAAAAACGAAAATGGAAGAAGTAGCGAATTTTGTTACTCGTGTTTCACGTCCACTCTTACGGGACCACAGGCGGTAGACACTCGCGATACATGGAATGATTGGGAAGGAAAGTTCCATACCTATGTTTAAGGTATATGCCAGTTATAAGAACTGAGGAAAACCTGGAAGGCTGTACCGCAGATCTCCCGTTCACGAGTTTTGTGCCTCGGCTACCATTGTAGGTGAAGACACCCCTAATTTATTGATGAATTAACTACTGTGAAGGTCCGAACTTAAAAGTACAATTTAAAAAGGAGAATATGAGGGGAGCAGTGGAGGAAGAAAGTTGTGTTTGCAGGGAAGCGGAACAAATGACAATGGGAGTAGAACTTGCTGTATACAGAATGAGAGTAGGGCTATTCATGATAAACAAATTTATAAAAGGTAAACTGGAGCAAAACATAATGACGGATTGGTTAGTACTGGGAAGCGTAATGTCTATACTATTAATAGTAGAGGGATTGAACTAAACACCTGAGGAAATACAATGTTAAAGAAGCTTGAGGAAAAACTGAATAAGATATACGGAGGGGAAGAACGCACAAAAGACAACCGGAAGCAAGTAGCCAGAAACATAAAAGAAGATATTGGAAAATAGGTGCTAGGAATAAGCAGAGACTACATGGGATCAAGGAGATAATGGGGAGAATAGACGAGAGGAGGAGAAGATTAAATTTGGTGTTCATGGGTGTGGAAGACGTAAGGAAAATTCTAATGGATAAACTAGAAATTGATCTGACAGGACGCGAGAGCCATATGCAGCAGGAAGGCAAAGCAATTAAAGGCTAACAATAGCAAAATTTACAGCATCCAACCTAATTCATGAAATCTTAACCAGAGTAAAGATGTTAAAAGGGAGCAACATATTTATAAACAACGACGTGATAATAGCTCAGAGATGTAAGAAGATGACAAAGAGCAATAAATGAAGTTCAGAAATTCTGTGAAGAATGGGGAATCGGAATACATACACACAAGTCGAAAGTTACGGTTTTAAAAAAAAGAACTAAACTGAGAAAAGAAGAAAAGTGGGTACTAAACGGGAAAGGATTAGAAGTGGGCAAAGAATATGAATACTTAGGTGTGAGGCTGTTCGTCCATTTCATCATCATTTCATATCAGCTACTTCCTCGCTCACATACCAGACATCGGGCTGATCACCATCCTGGCTTTTCTAGTGTCTGCTCCTGGACATGCCTCTGACCCCATTTGTAGGTCCTGGGAGTTGCGAGTCCTACAGACGAGGGTAAACAGAGAAAGAAGAAGCGCAGGAGTGAGACTGAATAACAAAGGGGAATGGGAGGCACACAGTAGGAAAATAGAAGCAAAGGGAGTGCCGCAATGACAGGAATAAGAATATGTAAATACAAGACAACCAAGTGGCTGGAAAGAGTGTACAAGGCTCTAGTGGAATCAAGAATGCTTTATGCACAGATGTAAGTGAAAAGGTAGATCATATGTACAGGAAGTTCTGTAAAGAACTATTCGGGTTACCAAGCTCAGTTGCAAAAGAAATAGTTTAGGAAAGACAAGAAGGAAAGGAATAACACAGGAGATGATAATAAAATTCTGGTATAGGTGTTTGGTGAAAGACGAGGGAGAAATGTTAAAGTTATGCACGAAGCACAAAAAAGCTTAGAGAACACAGACAGTTGGTGGACAGGGATAGGTGAGGAAAATAGGAATGGGAGACATATGGAAGCTAGAAGAAAGGAATAAAAGTGATGTACGTAAACTGGTGAAAAGCAGAATAGAAGACACAGAAAGACAGGAGATATGGGGAATTTTAGAAAACAAGAATTCATTACAGTTCTATAAAGAAATAAAAAGGGACTGGGGACGAGAACCATGTGTAGATTGCTGTAACAGACAAGAAAAAGAAGGGATAGTTTTCATGAGAAGAGGGATAAGTGGTAGATATAAAGGAATATGTGAAATGTGCGGAAAAGAAGGTATAACACATTACGTGATGGAATGTAAGGACTTAGCGTTGTGGAGAAAAAAGGTTTGGGAAGAAAAATAGGAAACAGAGGGGAAAATTGTAGCTAAAAAAATGTTAACAGGGAAAGAAGAAAGTAAGATTAGAAGTATAGGTGAGGTTTTACAGAAAGGTAAAGAAAAATGGGAGAGGAAATTAAAAAGTGATACAAGAGAATAAGACAAGGAAGGAGGGAGATAATTAAGATAAAGGGGAAGGCACAACGAGAGCTATCCCCGGGGCTGCGCGCTATGTAAGTCGAGGTAGCAAAAAGACCAATCAATAATTTGTACATAGTTTAGATTAGATAAATGAAAAATTGCAAAAGTTATGTAAAGGAAGTTGTCATTCAAATTTAACAGCGAAATACCTCCATTATAGAAGCTTATTGGTCATCTCGATAAAAAAAGTGCACCCACACGGGATATGATAAAGCGGGAAACACTTAACAGCAAAACTGTAAAAGTCTCGAAAGAAGGAAATTAATATTACCCTTAGGCTTGTATGTAATGAAATGAAATTTATTCCCCAAAAGGCCAAAGCGCTGAGTAGTAAAACGTCTGTTTCAAAAGGGAGAAAAGGAAAATATATCCATTTTACTAACACTTTCAAAGGCGATATCGTTATCTAATATTAAATATCAGTTCATTCCTAAGAAAGGACCCCTCAGGGGCTCACCTTATGTGAGTACGGGTTTTTGGCGCACCCGGGGGTTCCCGAGCCAATCATCGCCATATTCATCCCCTCACCCCCATCCGGTCGAGGTGGGTTCTTCAAGTGACCGGTGGACCCAAGGTAGGCTCTCGTGCGTTCTTTGCATTCCATTCATACCGCACCTCACCATCGTTTCTTTCTTCCCTTATCACTTTCCGGCCATTTCGCACCACGACATTCGCATACCTCTTTTTCTTCCCCGCCGGCCTACCTTGCGTGCGAAACGCCCACACAGTTTTAGTTTCTTTTACCTTTTTCTTTAAATCCTCCGTGGACACAGCCTGACGGATACCCGCGCACCGCGTGCGCAGCTGGGTGAGTGGGTAATGGCGTCATCCCCACCACCCGGGGTCGTCATGTAGGGTTTGTGTTCGTATCCGCTGTTCAACTGCAGTCCCGCGGGGGGGCCATTGCATGAGCTGCTGACTTCTGACGGCGATTGGGTCCCTCTGTCTATGTTCTGGGAGGTGTGACCCTGGGGTGAGTCTGGTATAGATAGGCCACTCACCCAAGCCGGGGTAACGCCCGAGAAGTCAGAGCCCGAGGTCGGAGACGGTTGCAATGGTGGAGGATATTTTTCGCTATGGAGCACCCTTTCTCCATTATTAACAACAAGCGCCGAAAAGTCATTGTAACAGAAGTAGCACCGCCGTCATCTGGTTGTTACTTGGTCATTTCGAGAACAGAAGAAGGACAAAACTTTGAGAAGGTGAACCCTTTTATTATTCAGAAGGGCATAGATGCTATTGCTGGTGCGGTTCAATCATGCACTCGTCTACGGAATGGTTCCTTATTGGCACACACTAAGTCCGATCAGCAAAGTAAGACCTTGTTGCGCGCTACGCTTCTCCACGGTTACCCCATCCGTGTTCAGAAGCACCGCACATTGAACTCCTGTCGGGGCGTCGTTACCACCCATAGCCTCGATGGTATATCGGACGAGGATCTCGTAGAATATCTATCCGATCAAAAGGTGACTGCAGTGCATCGAGTGCAGGCCAAACGCGACGGCGTATTGGTACCCACTCGTACCCTGTTTATTACATTTGATGGCGTCGATCTGCCCACGAGCATTTCCGCAGGGTACGAACGGATTTCTGTGAGGCCTTATATTCCTAGACCTCTGCGTTGTTTTAAATGCCAACGTTTTGGGCATACGCAAGTCTCATGTAAGAGTGCCGTTAACATCTGTGCAACGTGTAGCCAGCCCTCACACGAAGGTGCCTGTTCAACAGCCCCCGTCTGCGTTAATTGTAAAGGGTCTCATTCTGCTTCGTTTGCCGACTGTCCGCGGTACTTGGACGAGAAGGCGATCCAGGAGATCCGGGTAAAGGAAAAACTCTCCTTCGCTGAAGCCCGGAGGCGTTACCATGCGCGCCAACCTTCACTCCTGCGATCTGGCACATTTAGTTCTGTTGTTGCCTCGCCAGTACCACGAGTAGATGCCGAAACTCAGACCTGGACCTTGACTGGATTAACCGCCGCTACCATCCGGCCGTCTATTAAGGCTACAGTTACCAAGCCGTATAAACCTGGTCCCAAGTCAATGAAGTCGCAAGCCGTTGAAAAGAAGCCCAAGCAGAAACTTCGTAGGGAAGATTTTTTGAAAGACCCTCCGCGTGCGCGCGGTAACAAAAGTTCACCTTCTCCTCCTCGGAGGTCGCTGTCCCAGGATGGTCCTGGGACAAGCCGCGCTCAGCGGCACCCTTCACCCATCGCCACCCAGAACCGATTCACGGCGCTTGAATCGGTTTCTGGCACTGAGCGCGTGGGCCCTCCCTCCGAGGAAGCTATGGAGTCTGACCAACTCCATACCAAAAGCCCGAGCCCAAAGGTTAAACAAAAGGTAATTTTAAGCCGCCCTTCTAAATAGAAAGTTTATCCCCTTATTCTTAATGGCTATCCTGACCTGGAATGTACGTGGTGTACGATCGCATAGGGCGGAACTGCAACTTTTATTGCGTTCCCATTCGCCTATGGTCGTGTGTTTGCAGGAGACCAAGCTTCGCCCTCACGACCCTTTCGATCTCCGAGGGTACACTCCGGTTCGCTACGACCTTGAACCGGAGGAGGGTGCTCCTGCTCATGGAGGTGTTATGTTGTTGGTGCGTAATGACGTTCATTTTCAAACTATCACACTTACGTCCGACTTGCAAGCTGTTGCCATTAGACTGCAGTTACCCGGTTTTTTCTTTTCTGTTTGTTCTGTGTATACACCTCCATCGTCTCCCCTCGCTCCCGCGGACATTCGATCTCTCCTGTCCGCTCTCCCAACACCATTTCTTCTGTTGGGAGATTTTAATGCCCATCACCCACTATGGGGTTCGCCAAGGGCTTGTGCGAGGGGAACTCTTCTTTCCGACATTTTTTATCAGTTCAATCTTTCCATCCTCAATACAGGTGCACCTACTTTCATTTCTGATTCTTCCGGTACATTCTCTCACCTGGACCTTGCCATCTGCTCACTCCAGCTTGCACGTCGTCTTCAGTGGAACGTCGTCGCTGACACCTACTCCAGCGACCATTACCCCTGCATCGTTTCTCTTCTGTCGCACCACGTACAGCATTCCAGAGTACCTACCTGGATATTCGCAAAAGCCGACTGGAGCTTGTATTCCAGCCTCGTGCATTTTGACGACCAGCCCTTCTCCGACATTAACCATATAGTGCAGCACCTTACGTCTATTATTTTCTCTGCCGCCGAACGCGCAATACCCCGTTCATCCTCCCAACCTCGGCGGCCACCTGTTCCGTGGTGGAACGAGGATTGTCGGGACGCCGTTCGTGCCCGTAGGACTGCACTAAGGGTGTTTCGGCGCCACCCTACACTTGATAATTTGGTGACTTTTAAACAATCGCGCGCCAGGGCTCGTCGCATTATTCAGGATAGCAAGAAGGCATCTTGGGCTCGTTTTGTCGAGTCTTTTAATCGTTTTACGCCTTCTTCCGTTGTTTGGGATAAACTTCGTCGCTTCTCAGGTAAAGTGTCACATTGTACTGTTTCTGGCCTTCAGGTTTCTAATGCCACCATAGTGGATCCGGCTGCCATCGCTAACACTCTGGGTGCTGCCTTTGAGGTGGTATCCCATTCAGACCATTATTCCGCCGGCTTTCGCTCTATTAAAGACCGGCTGGATTCCGCATCATATACTTTTCGGTCTGCTAATGCTGAATGCTATAACGAACTATTCACAATGAGGGAGCTGGAGCACGCTCTTCATTGCTCTCGGCACTCCGCTCCTGGGCCGCACGGCATTCATGTCCTGATGTTAAAGCACCTTTCAGCCGACAGTAAACTATTTCTCTTACAGGTCTATAACCGTATTTGGCAAGACGGCATTTTTCCTTCCGTTTGGCGCGAAGCCACCATTGTCCCTATACTTAAGCCTGGGAAGGATCGCCAACTACCTTCCAGCTACCGCCCTATCTCCCTCACCAGTTGCATTTGCAAGGTGATGGAGCGCATGATCAACGGGCGGTTGACATGGTGGCTTGAGTCTCAGAAACTTCTAGCGAACGCTCAGTGCGGGTTTCGTCGCTATCGCTCTACCGTCGACCATCTGGTGTCCTTGTCGACGCATATTATGAATGGATTTCTGAGAAAGTGTCAAACCGTGGCTGTATTTTTTGACCTGGAGAAAGCTTATGACACTTGTTGGAGGGGCGGCATTTTACGTACACTTCACGATTGGAATATCCGCGGTCGTCTTCCCATATTTCTTCGGGAGTTTATGACGGACCGCGTCTTTCGTGTGCGTGTGGGCTCGGTTTTATCTCGTCGTTTTATTCAAGAGAACGGAGTACCGCAGGGCTCTGTACTCAGTGTCACACTTTTTGCGATTGCTATCAACCCCATTGTTGATTGTATTCCACCTGGCATTTCATCGTCCCTTTTTGTTGACGATTTCGCTATTTATTGTAGTTCACGGCGGACCTGTCTACTCGAACGCCGTCTCCAGAGCTGTATCGACCGTCTCTACGCCTGGAGTAACGCCAACGGCTTTAATTTCTCCGCCGAGAAATCCGTCTGCATCAACTTTTGGCGCCGGAAGTATTTCCCTCCGCCCTCTCTCCATCTTGGGCCAGGGATACTTCCGTTTGCAGACGAGGCGAAATTTTTGGGGTTGATTTTTGACAGGAAGTTGTGTTGGACCTCGCACGTTTCGTTTTTAAAAGCAAAGTGTGACCGTTCTCTTAATATTTTACGTGTTTTAAGTGGCACATCCTGGGGAGCTGATCGGACCGTCCTTCTTCGTCTTTATCGCTCTTTGGTCCGATCCAAGCTTGATTACGGGTGTATTGTTTATTCGTCGGCACGTCCATCTGTGTTACGTCGATTGAATGCCATTCACCATCGTGGCATAAGAGTCGCTACAGGGGCCTTTCCAACTAGCCCTGTACCCAGTCTGTACGCAGAAGCTGCAGAGCCTCCGCTGTCCTTCAGGCGTGAGATGCTCTTGTGCAGCTATGCTTGTCGACTCTCAAGCTTGCCTGACCACCCGTCCTTCGATGTATTTTACGAGGATTCGCTTGATCGCCAATATTTTGTTAGCTCCTCTGCATTGCTCCCTCCAGGGGTTCGATTTCGACTGCTACTTCGGCATTTGGACGTTACGCCAGCGCCGGCCCTTACCCGAGGGGAAACGCGCTTTCCTCCATGGTCGCGCGCTGAGGCCCACATCCACTTTGGGCTAACGTCGATGCCGAAGACTGCGACCCCTGCTTCAGTCCTTAGATCCGCATTTTTAGAACTTCAGGCAACATTCGGAGACTGTAATTTTATTTATACTGATGGGTCTAAGACTGCTGTTGGAGTAGGATGTGCCTTTGTTTTAGGTGCGAATAGTTTTACTTTTCGTTTACCCGGGCAATGTTCGATTTATACCGCCGAACTTTTTAGTCTCTATCAATGTGTTTTATCCATTCAGCGGCATGTTTTACGGCGTTGTGTTATTTGTTCGGACTCTCTGAGTGCCCTTCAGAGTATTAACGCGCTGTACTCTTACCACCCCCTCGTACAGCGCATTCATGACCTGCTCCATTCGCTGGGTGCCTCTGGCATCAGCGTCTCTTTTATGTGGATTCCAGGTCATGTGGGTATCTCAGGGAATGAGTCGGCCGACGCCGCTGCGAAATCGGCGATTTTATTACCCAGATTTTTTACTTCTGTTGTTCCCTCGTCAGATTCGTGTGTTATTTTACGTCGCCGCATCCTCTCGCGCTGGCGCGATGAGTGGACGGCCCTCCGGGGGAACAAGTTGCGGGAGGTTAAACCTCTTCCGCTAGTCTGGGCTACCTCTTCCCGTGCTTCTCGTCGGGAAGAGGTACTTTTAACACGCCTTCGTATCGGACATTGCCTTTTTAGTCATAGATACCTGTTAAGTGGTGATCCCGCACCTCTGTGTGGTCAGTGTGACGTGCCCTTAACGGTCCGTCACATTTTAACCGAGTGTCAAGCTTTAGCTCCACTGCGCGTTCGCGTGGGTCTGCCTGTTGGCCTAGCCAACGTGTTGGCAGACGACGCGCATGCTGTAGAATGTCTTTTACGTTTTATCACTGACATTGGTTTTAGCCGTCACATTTGATGCGCTGAGCGCCTTTTAGCTGTTTGATTTTATATTGTTAGTTTAATGGGGCCCTTCTCCCCAGACATAAGGCGCTCATGTTCCTTACATTCTACAGTTCTTGACACGTTTTATTCTTTTAGTGACCATGATTTTAGTGTGTTGGTTTTTTAGATATTTGTATTGTTATTTTGTTGTTATTGATATTGTTGTTATTGTTTTTATTGTTGTTATTGTTATTATTGTTGTTATTGTTGTTATTGTTGTTATTATTATTGTTATTGTTATATTATTGTTATTTTAGCCTTTTTAGACATCGCGGGTTTCTGTCCCGTTTTTTAATTATGCGGTTATTTTATCCTTTTGACTTTATCTTTTATACATTGTAAGGGCGCTGATGACCTTAGTAGTTTAGCGCCCTTAAACCGCATCTCATCATCATCACACTAAGAAAGGAGTCTCAACAGAACAGAAATTTCTTCTTCAACTCGCGGCATTTAGGAGTGGTGATGATGATATGCGGTTTAAGGGCGCTAAACTGCTAAGGTCATCAGCGCCCTTACAATGTATAAAATATAAGGTCAAAATTGAAGTAGTATTAATGTTGTAATTATTTAACATTAATTGTAGCCCCACGTTTGGGAGCCAATTTGCGAGAGATGGTGCTTACGTAATATGTTTTACGTAAATTATTATAACTTGAAGATCGTATATTGTGCTGCTTACTTCACGCGTTGCCATCTTGTGACGTCATTCTTTGTTAGGTTCGTAGCTCCCTCTGGCGTTAGCAATTTGCATCAATTAGGGTTCGAAAGAATTTAAAGTTTTGTATATTGTCCTCCGGCTAGCTATCATCTTATCTTGGTAGAACATGTATCTCTATGCAGGTTGTGAAACGGAAAGGAATCTTTTATCCAGAAATTACACTTAATGAAGAAATTTGTTTTATAATTTTTATTGTCGAACACGTTCACTAACACTTTTACATATTGATTAAGATACTCGCCAAACTGAAACTGTTTGTAATAACTTCTTACTTATCACTTTTAACTCTGTATTTCAACTTTGTGTATAATTAACTTTATAATACTTTAGATTCTCGTAATTCTGCTGCGCGTAACTTGACGAACTGAAGGACTGACTGACGACGTGTAATGTGCTAGGAATTTTTATTAACTGAGCGACCGACGTGTAATGTATTGAGAATTTTGTTGAACTGGGCAGCGATCTACCTCGGACATGGCTTTATATACTCCCACTCCTCGACATGCCTAAAGATTATAAATGAACTGCTATTGGCTAATAAAACGCGCCAACATTAGCGTCTATTTTAATATCCAATGAAAACCACGAATACATATTGCTTTTAGGGAAACATTCCAGAAGGTTCTACCAAAAACGCGCGAAACATTACGTAACTTCCTTGTTCCCAGTAATGATAAACAGCTCACCCCCTCGCTGCATTATTGCGCTATTATTGACAGTTTCAGTAAAGCCTTATAAACTTATTTCCCAATAATAATTACAATTAATAAACATCTGAAATCAATGTCACATAAAAATGCATATTCATATTACAATCATTATTTACACTTAAGTAATTTGTGATACAAATTACCGTATCAAAATATAAAAGACAGGTAAAAGAACCGCATAATTAAAAAACGGGACACCAACCCGCGATGTCCAAAAAGCTAAAAATAACAATAATATAACAATAACAATAACAACAATAATAACAATACAAATATCTGAAAAACCAACACACCAAAAGCATAGGCAATAAAAGATTAAAACGTGTCAAGAACTGTAGAATGCGAGGGACATGAGCGCCATATGTCCACTGGGGATTAGAGTCCCCATAAAAACAGACAGAATAAAATTACTAAGCTAAAAGACGCTCAACGCATTAAATGCGCAGATTAAAATCACTGTCATGAATAAAACGTAAAACACATTCTACAGCACGCGTGTCGTCTGCCAAAACGTTGGCTAGGCCAACAGGCAGACCCACACGAGCACGCAATGCAGCTAAAACCTGACACTCTGTTAAAATGTGACGCACCGTTAAGGGCACGTCACACTGCCCACAGAGTGGTGCGGGGTCACCACTGAGCAAATACCTATGACTAAAAACACAATGTCCAATCCGTAAACGAGCTAAAATTACCTCTTCCCGAAGACACGAACGAGAAGAGGTACTCCAGATCAACGGAAAAGGCTTAACCTCCCGCAACTTGTTCCCCCGGAGGGCCGTCCACTCATCGCGCCAGCGCGAGAGGATGCGGCGACGTAAAATAACACACGAATCTGACGAGGGAACAACAGAGGTAAAAAATGTGGGTAATAAAATCGCCGATTTCGCAGCGGCGTCGGCAGACTCATTACCTGAGATGCCCACATGACCTGGAATCCACATGAAGGACACGCTGATGCCAGAGACACCAAGCGAGTGGAGCAGGTCATGGATGCGCTGTACGAGTGGGTGGTAATGGTACAGCGCATGAATAGTCTGAAGGGCACTCAGAGAGTCCGTACAAATAAAACAGTGCCGTAAGTCGTGACGCTGAATGTATAAAACAGATTGATAAATGCTAAAACGTTCGGCGGTAAAAATTGAACATTGTCCAGGTAAACGAAACTTAAAACTACAGTGACCAGAAACAAAGCACATCCAACTCCAGCTTCAGTCTTAGATCCATCGGTAAAGATAAAATGGAAGTCCCCGAATTGAGCTCGTACTTCTAAAAAAGCCGATCTAAAGACTGAAGCAGGGGTCTCAGTCTTCGGCATCGACGTTAGCCCAAGGTGACAGTGGGCCTCAGCGCGGGACCATGGAGGAAAACGCGTTTCCCCCCGTGGAAGGGCCGGCGCTGGCGGAACGTCTAAATGCCGAAGGAGCTGTCGAAAGCGAACCCCTGGTGGGAGCAAAGCAGAGGAGCTAATGAAATAGTGATGATCAAGTGACTCCTCGAAAAATAACTCGAAGGACGGGTGGTCAGGCAAGCTTGAGAGTCGACAGGCATAGCTGCACAAGAGCATCTCACGCCTGAAGGACAGCGGAGGCTCTGCAGCTTCAGCATACAGGCTAAGAACAGGGCTGGTTGGAAAGGCCCCTGTAGCGACTCTTATGCCACGATGGTGAATGGCATTCAACCGACGTAACACAGATGGACGTGCCGACGAATAACAATACAGCCGTAATCAAGCTTGGATCGGACCAAAGAGCGATAAAGGCGAAGAAGGACGGTCCGATCAGCTCCCCAGGATGTGCCACTTAAAACACGTAAAATATTAAGAGAACGTTCACACTTTGCTTTTAAAAAGGAAACGTGAGAAGTCCAGCTCAGCTTCCGGTCAAAGATCAACCCCAAAAAGTTCACCTCGTCTGCAAATGGAAGGACCTCCGACCCAAGATGGAGAGAGGGCGGAGAGAAAGCCTTCCGGCGCCAGAAATTGATGCAGACGGATTTCTCGGCGGAGAAATTAAAGCCGTTGGCGTTACTCCAGGCGTAGAGACGGTCGATACAACTCTGGAGACGGCGTTCGAGTAGACAGGTACGCCGTGAACTGCAATAAATAGCAAAATCGTCAACAAAAAGGGACGATGACATTACAGGTGGAATACAATCAACAATGGGGTTGATAGCAATCGCAAAAAGTGTGACACTGAGTACAGAGCCCTGCGGTACTCCGTTCTCTTGAATAAAACGACTAGATAAAACCGAGCCCACACGTAACGAAAGACACGGTCCGTCATAAACTCCCGAAGAAATATGGGAAGACGACCAGGGATATTCCATGCGTGAAGTGTACGTAAAATGCCGCCCCTCCAACAAGTGTCATAAGCTTTCTCCAGGTCAAAAAACACAGCCACGGTTTGACACTTTCTCAGAAATCCATTCATAATATGCGTCGACAAGGACACCAGATGGTCGACGGTAGAGCGATAGCGACGAAACCCGCACTGAGCGTTCGCTAGAAGTTTCTGAGACTCAAGCCACCATGTCAACCGCCCGTTGATCATGCGCTCCATCACCTTGCAAATGCAACTGGTGAGGGAGATAGGGCGGTAGCTGGAAGGTAGTTGGCGATCCTTCCCAGGCTTAAGAATAGGGACAATGGTGGCTTCGCGCCAAACGGAAGGAAAAACGCCGTCTTGCCAAATACGGTTATAGACCTGTAAGAGAAAGAGTTTACTGTCGGCTGAAAGGTTCTTTAACATCTAGACATGAATGCCGTCCGGCCCAGGAGCGGAGTGCCGAGAGCAATGAAGAGCGTGCTCCAGCTCCCTCATTGTGAAAAGTTCATTATAACACTCAATATTAGCAGACCGAAAATTAAAGGTGTCAGAGTCCAGCCGGTCTTTGATAGAGCGAAAGCCGGCGGAATAATGGTCTGAACTGGATACCGCCTCAAAGGCAGCACCCAGAGTGTTAGCGATGGCAGCCGGATCTACTATAGTGGCATTGGAAACCTGAAGGCCAGAAACAGTACAATGCGACACTTTACCTGAAAAGCGACGAAGTTTATCCCAAAAAAAACAGATGAAGGCGTAAAGCGATTAAAAGACTCGACAAAACGAGTCCACAACGCCTTCTTGCTATCCTGAATAATGCGACGAGCCCTGGCGCGCGATTGTTTAAAAGTCACCAAATTATCAAGTGTAGGGTGTCGCCGAAACACCCTAAGTGCAGTCCTACGGGCACGAACGGCGTCCCGACTATCCTCGTTCCGCCACGGAACAGGTGGCCGCCGAGGTTGAGAGGATGAACGGGGAATTGCGCGTTCGGCGGCAGAGAAAATCGTAGACGTAAGGTGCTGCACTAGTTGGTTAATGTCGGCGATGGACTTATCGGAAAAATGCACGAGGCTGGAATACAAGCTCCAGTCGGCCTTTGTGAATATCCAGGTAGGTACTCTGGAATGCTGTACGTGGTGCGACAGAAGAGAAACGATGCAGGGGTAATGGTCGCTGGAGTAGGTGTCAGCGACGACGTTCCACTGAAGACGATGAGCAAGCTGGAGTGAGCAAATGGCAAGGTCCAGGTGAGAGAATGTACCAGAAGAATCAGAAATAAAAGTAGGTGCACCTGTGTTGAGGATGGAAAGATTGAACTGATAAAAAATGTCGGAAAGAAGAGTTCCCCTCGCACAAGCCCTTGGCGAACCCCACAGTGGGTGATGGGCATTAAAATCCCCCAACAGAAGAAATGGTGTTGGGAGAGCGGACAGGAGAGCTCGAATGTCCGCGGGAGCGAGGGGAGACGACGGAGGTGAATACACAGAGCAAACAGAGAAGAAAAAACCGGGTAACTGCAATCTAATGGCAACAGCTTGCAAGTCGGGCGTAAGAGCGAGAGTTTGAAAATGAACGTCGTTACGCACTAACAACATGACACCTCCATGAGCAGAAGTACCCTCCTCCGGTTCAAGGTCGTAGCGAACCGGAGTATATCCTCGGAGATCAAAAGGATCCTGGGGGCGAAGCTTAGTCTCCTGCAAACATACGACCATAGGCGAATGGGAACGCAATAAAAGTTGCTGTTCCGCCCTATGCGATCGTACACCACGTATATTCCAGGTCAGGATAGCCATGAATAAAAGGGATAAACCGTCTACTTAGAAGGGCGGCTTAAAAGAATCTTTTGCTTAACCTTTGGGCTCGGGCTTTTTGTATGGAGTTGGTCAGACTCCATAGCGTCCTCGGAGGGAGGCCCCACGCGCTCAGTGCCAGAAACCGATTCAAGCGCCGTGAATCGGTTCTGGGTGGCGATGGGTGAGGGGTGCCGCTGAGCGCGGCTTGTCCCAGGACCTCCCTGGGACAGCGACCTCCGAGGAGGAGAAGGTGAACTTTTGTTACCGCGCGCACGCGGAGGGTCTTTCAAAAAATCTTCCCTACGAAGTTTCTGCTTGGGTTTCTTTTCAGTGGCTTGCGACTTCATTGACTTTGGACCAGGTTTATAGGGCTTGGTAACAGTAGCTTTAATGGACGGCCGGACGGTAGTGGCGGTTAATCCAGTCATGGTCCAGGTCTGAGTTTCGGCATCTACTCGAGGTACTGGCGAAACAACAACAGAACTAAATGTGCCAGATCGCAGGAGTGAAGGTTGGCGCGCATGGTAACGCCTCCGGGCTTCAGCGAAGGAGAGTTTTTCCTTTACCCGGATCTCCTGGATCGCCTTCTCGTCCAAGTACCGCGGACAGTCGGCAAACGAAGCAGAATGAGACCCTTTACAATTAACGCAGACGGGGGCTGTTGAACAGGTACCTTCGTGTGAGGGCTGGCTACATGTTGCACAGATGTTAACGGCACTCTTACATGAGACTTGCGTATGCCCAAAACGTTGGCATTTAAAACAACGCAGAGGTCTAGGAATATAAGGCCTCACAGAAATCCGTTCGTACCCTGCGGAAATGCTCGTGGGCAGATCGACGCCATCAAATGTTAGAAACAGGGTACGAGTGGGTACCAATACGCCGTCGAGTTTGGCCTGCACTCGATGAACCGCTGTCACCTTGTGGTCTGCAAGATATTCGACCAGGTCTTCGTCCGATATGCCATCGAGGCTATGCGTGGTGACAACGCCCCTACAAGAATTCAAGGTGCGGTGCTTCTCAACACGGATAGGATAACCGTGGAGAAGCGTGGCGCTCAACAAGGACTTACTTTGTGCCTCGGATTTGCTTTGAACTAACAACGAACCATTACGAAGCCGAGTGCAGGAAAGAACCGGACCAGCAATTGAGTCAATGCCCTTCTGGATGATAAAAGGGTTCACCGTCTCGAATGATTGTCCCTCCTCTGTACGGGTAATCACTAAGTAACAACCAGCTGTTGGCGGTGCTACTTCTGTTACTAAAGTTTTTCGGCGCTTGTTGTTTATAATGGAGAAAGGGTGCTCCATAGCGAAAAAAATCCTCCACCATTGCAATCGTCTCCGACCTCGGGCTCTGACTTCCCGGGCGTTACCCCGGCTTGGGTGAGTGGCCTATCTATACCTAGCTCACCCCAGGGTCACACCTCCCAGAACATAGACAGAGGGACCCAATCGCCGTCGGAAGTCAGCAGCTCATGCAATGGCCCCCCCCCGCGGGACTGCAGTTGAACAGCGGATACGAACACAAACCCTACATGACGACCCCGGGTGGTGGGGATGACGCCATTACCCACTCACCCAGCTGCGCACCCAGTGCGCGGGTATCCGTCAGGCTGTGTCCACGGAGGATTAACATAAAAGGTTAAAAGAAACTAAAAGTGTGTGGGCGTTTCGCACTCAAAGTAGGCCGGCGAAGAAGTAAAAGAGACGTGTAAATGAATGGGCGTGGGGCGAAATGTGCATAAATAAAAGAGAAGACAGAAGCGATGGCGAGGGGCGAGATGTAATGATATGCACAGAACGCACGACAGCCTACTTTGAGTCCCCCGGTCACTAGAACGATCCCACCTCGACCGGACGGGGATGAAATGATGAAGATGGCGATGATTGGCTCGGGAACCCCCGGGTGCGCCAAAAACCCGTACTCACATAAGGTGAGCCCCTTGAGGGGCATTTAGGAGTGACATTTGCTGATTTAGCGAAAGCTTTCGACCGTTTCGGGATATACTCCTTTTAAAAAAATTTAAAACGTGGTTCGAGTATTACCTCAATAACCGAGCGGCATCGTCTCTGGTCCGCATTCGGGAGTTCCCTAGGTCGACAGCTGAACGCTGATGTGGTTCAACTTCTATGACCACTCTCCCCCATCATCTTCCTTGTCCTGTGTTGTAGCACCAGGCGGGTTAGGCTGTGCGTTCTGTAGAGGTTTCTTCCCTGGCGTATCTGCGGGGACTACTCAGGTCTCTCCTCCGAGTGAGGCCGGTGGTAGGATGCGTTCAATCTGGAAATATTAGGGATCCCGTCTGTGCTTGCACCCGTCATCATCGAATCCGTCACCCTTCGAGTCTCTCTCCTCACCCCTCCCTCCCGGGGGTCACTGGAAGAAGCACTAGGGACCGACTGATCTGCCGCGATTTCGAATCCCTCCCCTCAACCCTCCCTCCCGGGGGTCACTGAAAGAAGCACTAGGGACCGACTGATCTGCCCCTGAAAATAATACATCAGAGTGGGGAGTAGTCAAACATGGAATTCCTCGTGAGTCAATTCCAGACGCTCTTCTTTTCGTAATTTACATAAACGATCTCAAAAGTGTAGCTATAATCGGCGCAACAGTTCTAGACACGTGAAAATCTTAATGAGAGCTATGATGCTAGTTGCTTACCACATCAGGTGGTGACCGATCGACTGAATGCTGCAGGAGTGCGTGGGACAGTCATCGTCAAATATCCACAACGGTTCTGCACTGTGTTGCGCTGATAAACTTAGTTATATACAGTATATTAAAATCCACGCTGTAAAAAGCGCTTAATATAGAAAACGCTGTCAATCATTGCCTCCAATTCTTTCACATCTAACAACCCTTCCTCTTCTGCGGAATCACTCACATTATTGCCGTCATCACTGCTGTCACTACTTTCTGCACCATTATCTTGCATGAGAATTATTTCTATTTGATTTTCTGCAATTCCGTATTTTTCGGATTAATGATTCTTAATTTATTCAGCATGTCGCCATACATTTTCCCATTCTGGCCTTCCAATTTCAGCAAAATGCTGGCGTTATAACTGCTCCACATATTTTAATTTAAAAGTGATATTTCTGCATGCCAGCCATTTTTTGATATCAGCCCAGATTATTTCGATTGGGTTTAGATCTGGCGATACGATGACAGTCTAAGTACATTATGGCGATGTAGTATTACTATCTGGTCAAGTATGTATGACTTCTGAAGCTGTTTGTTGGCTTTAATTAAGTTATATAGCTTTGTTTTACTCATGCTTTCATCTAAAGCTATATTATGTCTAAGTAACCAAGCTCTCATTTCTTCTTTCAAGGAAGTTGAAGTAGGTGGTTTGTGAATTTGAGTGTTGACGCATTGTGAAGCATTGTCGATGACCAGAACAGACCCAGCAGGCATATTAGATATCAACATGGCGTTGATTCACTTCATGTAATTTTCTGTATTCATTTCTTGATGAAAATCTCCTGTTGTTTGTTGCGACTTGTAAAAGAAGGGCATTTGGAACGAAGCCGATCTTTTCAACAGCACGAACGATAATAAGTATTTGCCCTTTGGCAACAGGTGCCTGCAAACCTAATTCGCTATCGTCACTCCAACTTTTAGATGCTGTATGACTGCTGTGTATGTACGACTCATCTTCATACATTATAGTATTTTTCTGAAATTTGTAGCACCACCTTGAAAATTGATGCTGATATAAGTACACACTGATATAAGTACATATAAAATTATACTCATTTGGAAAGGTAGAATCAGACTGAAAAATTCAATGCCATAGCCGGGATTTGAACCACGGATCTTAGGCTTTCCGTGCCGTTGCTCTAACCGACTAAGCTATCATGGCAACATTTACTTTTTATTTTTTTATTTTATTATTATTTTTTTATTTTATTTATTTATTTTGTTTTTCTGTTAGAACTCTTCTATTTGATTTCGGTTTCTTCCATTTGAACCCTAAATCTTTAATAATTTTTCTGAGATTTGTAGCACCACCTTGAAAGTTTCTGCTGTCTTTCAGCTGGATGAGCAATCTGCTTATTGTTAGCACAGTTTTTTCTTCCACATAGGAATTGTGAATCGTGCGCCGAATGACGCATTCGAAATCGTCTATTTCTGTAATACGTTTAGGGACCTTATGTTTCTTCCCAGGTGTGTCAAATGGTACTCTTTCGTCCATATGTTTTTTTCTCTTATCTTTGAGAACTCTGGAAACGGAACTCGGTGAAACACCAGTTGCTTTGACTACTCTTTCTTTCACTCTCATAAGGCTTTTGTAGAACTCGGATATAATTTCTTCCTTCATCTCTGCTTCTTGCTTCATGAAGTCGATGACATTTGCAATTATTTCCCTACGTTGACTATGTAACACCTTACCACTTAACTTTGAAAACATAGGAGCCACGGTTATAAATATAACAAATATAAAATAAGTACTATTTAGATACTGCAGCTCTCCTTAAAATTACAACCAGATGCAGACACTTTCTATGCAGACTGTATGTGTTACGCACTGTGAGTAAGCAAAGGTGTTATATCACTTTCGTTGATAAAGCTAAACATAAACCATTCCTAGGCTCGGCAGCTGGGGTGGCAATCAAGGTCACGATTCCAGAAGTTTTGCGCGAGTTATAATAATTCCGCAGTTTCGAGACGACAAACGGGAACTTTTAAATGGCAGTAGCTTACAATATTTCGTTTAAATTAAACGTTACTTCCTTTGTTCATAGATTAAAGAAACAGACTGCCTTTAAAACAAGTACAATGAAATGAATTAATCTCAGATGTGTACCCAGTTACAAACAGGGAACGCCAATGCATACAACATGGAAACCTATGACATATTATGCAATTCGTGCATTATTAAACGCTTATGTCCATCTAACTTGTTAATAAAACTCGGTTAAAAGTATTTCCTTTATAACTTGCAGTTGGAGCAATATTGTCTGTATGAGATGATATCCTCCAATGCTTTATAAATGAAATTGAGTTTTATTTACGGACGCTCTTTAGCTGCTGTGGTCCTTAGCGTCACATTCTATATTGGGCGAGAAAGACCGGTAATTTTGCTCAGAGGTCTCTTTATCAGGCTTGAGGTTCTTTTACATGCCGTAAATCCACGACATGGGACCACCGGCTTTACTTACCTTCCGAAGGAAGGGTTTTTACGCCCGAAAAAGTGCATCGCCCTTGCCGGGTTTGAACCCGAAACCTCAGGAACTAGAGGCTAGCCACTAGTAACCACTACACCACGGAGGACGACTTCAATGCTTTGTGATTATACAGCTAGCCAGGTTACTTTGCAGCTAAACACGACAATACAGTGTTTCCACATTTCAGATTAATAGTAATAGATGACAGTTGGATGCCGATCGCTTCGTCTGTGGCCGATCTTATCGAAGTGTTGTAAGGAACAGAAAAGAAAATGGAGAGAAATAATATTAATAAAGTGCGGTATTGCTAAAGCTATGAAACAACGAACAATCTGTACGATTATGGAGTATAATTTAACCGAAAATGGGCATGCCAAAATAAAGTGTAGAATTAATGGCAATTATTTTCTTTAGTACCGGGAGATTTATTTGTTTTAAACAATGCTTAATATGCACTATGATAATACCCTAATTATGTTTTGGGGTAGAAGTTTAGTTTTTGAAATTAAAAATGTTATCGCAATTCCACTTCCTCCTTGTACTTTATTACATCACATTCTCATGCTGATATTTACAGCTTATCTTTGTCCTCCTAGAGTCACTTTAGTACCATTTGAAGGGACAGGATGATAGCTCTCCTAGCCGGCCGTTCCGTAAATATGCTTCTAATTCGGTTTTTATATTCTCCTTTGCCGTTCAAGTCCATCTATGATCTTTTTTTGTGAAACTGTATGTATTCCAGATATAACAAAACAATACATTTATATGATTATTCAGTGAGAGCATATTAATCTAAGCGGAAATAATAAGTTATAAAACAGACAGACGATGCGCACGCAAATTACTGAAAAACGAAAGAATATCAACAATAATTTTGATTTCAAGTAAGTTGTTGGTGAGAAATACATTTCCTTGCTGATGTAGCATAAGAGTAATGCCGAGACAGTCCAATGTGGTACCTATTCTGTAGCAGCAGTTATATCTAGAGATAAGATTCCCCATGTCTTTACGCACGGCCGCCATACAATATAGGAAACGGTGTCACCATCTACGCACATCAACTAGATGGAATAAGCACGACAGTTTGTGTATTTACTTTCAGTGCAGGCCAGGCACCCAACTCTTTACATTAGCGGGAAGATTTATCATCATGCAGCTCCAAGTATCGTCATTCAGGCTCAGGCTGTAACCTGAGATCGTGGTTTCGATTCCCGCGGTCATGGGTTTTCTTCGGGGGTTTCCCAGGGCTGCTAGGCGAAAGCTGGGAAGGATCATTACATTCCCCTTATTTCCTCTCATTTTATCTTCCTCTTTCAATTTGCAGGTTGACTTCGGAACTGTGTGTCAGTCGGCTGCGGACAGATGGCGCAGAAGCTTGTGCGTTGGGACTTCTCGGCCCCGCCAGATGGCGGCCGTTCGGGCTGCTGCAGCTGGGTCGGGATTTCCCCGGTCTCCGCTGGAGGGGAGCCTATAAGCCACCCTCCAGTGGCTTGGAGCGCTGAGCGCTCTCCGGCCGATGGTCAAGCCTGTAACTCTTAGGGAACTGCGCGTCTCAGCCGCCCGGTCCCCGCGGTTCCTCCCGAAGGTGTATCACAAGATCAGTTGCGGGTGTCCCCTCTTCTACCAACCCTAATCATCATTCTTATGTTTTGCGGTGCTGCCGAATCAGATGTAACTTTAACACAATTGTTTTGTGCCGAAAATACGAACATCAAGAACTACCAAGGCATATTTCGAAGAAAAGCTGATTTTGATCGAAAGAGTCTGTCAAAGCTTAGAAAAGCTGGAATCGAACGCGTGTACCATTCCAACCAAACCTAAAACACGAGATTTTGCTATTTTCTTTACTCTGCTCCTCAGCAGTTTACAAACCATGTATTTTATAGTTGCTTCTTCTCCTAAAAATGTAGTTAAAATTAATCTACAAATTGATTGCTGAAGCTAAACGAGTGACAGAAGTAGGCTGAAAGAAGGAAGTAAGCTATGTGTAACTTACCTGATAATTGGGCTTCAGTTCCTTTTAGATTTGAAGAAATAATGTTTCTTAACTTTGATTACTCGGTTTTGAGATACACATAACTTTAGCTCCAGCTACCACTGAGGTAACTTTGCGAGTACAAAATAAAAGAGTTTGATCCTCGGGTGTCAATGGAGCCTATAAGACAGAGCAAAGACAGCAAAGAAAAATATAAGTAGTTTGAATACACAAAAATAATTAACACAAAGTCTCATTAATAGACAATACAAAGTATCACTTGATATTATTGAATGTATAGTGAGAACTGAGAAATTACATTCTGACAGCATAATTATCTTTACCCCTTGAGGACATGTGTCTTTGGTGTACTTTTAAAACATACTTTAATATTTGTAACTTACACAAATATAACCTCGTGCTGAAGCACTGGTCATGTGCTTTAAAACAGCAATTCTCTCCAGAAATCGAAAGAAACTTTGCTAACTATACTAGCGATAAAATACCGCTCACTCCTTGCCGTCCTTGAAGACTAATCATTGCTTAAAGGCAAACTTTAACAAGTAGTTCCCCAGCTGATACAAAATCTCCAGACCGCTTCGCTAAGAGCGCTAGTGTTCCTCTCTACGGTTTTTCGGACGAGTTTCCTGGGTTGGTATTTGGGAGTAAGCCTCTTTTAGATTGCATGTGCACAAGAAATAAAGTTTTGTGGTGCAAAGTTGAATTAGTCAGTAGCTTTATACTGTGGTTTTCAAACCGGCATTATGGTCAACACGTGTATGATGCTTGGGTGCAATGTCTCTTACAGCAAGAGGAAAAACAAGGAACAGGAATGTTTCACTACATAGGTTACTTTTCTGCGGTAAACTTCATCAAATATGCTATGCACTATCAAGAGAACGATTCTGTATTGTCTGTTAATTTTAGATTTCCAAATCGGAAGGACCTAAGAGAAGCCTGGGTAAAGGCAATACGCAGAAACAAAAATTGGCAACTCATTCCGGCTTATGCTGCGTGCTTGCAGCACTTTCGACCCGAGGATTTGGACTTCAGGACAAAGCAGGAGACCGAGAGAAGCAGTTATTTCCTACTTATCCCATTTATATACGGAAATATCTAGTTATTACTAATTATCGTGCATGCATTTTATACTTTGATGTTTGTATAAGGAACGTGTTACTAAAGAGCAGCTGTCGCAACTGCATACTTGTGATGCCAGAACCTGAGTATAGGAGCGTATTCTAAATGTAGTGGTCATTATCAGCAATTCCTCACTATTGTATCACACATTTTCCGAAACCTTTAAAACAGTGTTATATGACTTTTGTTGCATCAACAGTACGCTCACATCAAGTAATGGCAACCAAATTAAGTTATGTTTGGTGCAGTAATACCAACTTGCAAATAATGTGTGACAGACTAAAAATTTGTTTGTATTAAATATTCCTTTAACTAGCAATCTCTCTGTTGAAAAACTTGAGAAACCATAACTTTGACATACGATGTGTATAGTATATAACGTAGATCAATGACACAAGATGGCGGCTGTGATAAAAATATTCAACAGACTACAATATAATTTATGTCCAGTAGGCTTTCCAAGAGTATCACATTGGCTAATCTCACCGTTCATCTCATTATGATTTAGAAGAAATAAGATGCATTCGAAAATGTAGATGAAAGTTTAACACACAAAAGGGTGTGCATTATATGACCTGGCAGGCAGACCTACCAAATTCACAAAAGTGTTTCTGCAAAGGAAAGCAGCGAATGTTAGAGGCATGCTTAGTAAAAACAAAATATCAATATGATGACAAAGCGAACAATTAGCATGATTGAAAGAGTTGCATAATTTACCAAGAATTCTATATAATAGAGAACAAATATATGTTTCTAGACCATGGGCAACACTCCTGGATGTTAAATCCTAAAGAATGGCCTCCTTCGAAACACATCAGCATGTAAGCAGGGCCAGCCCCTTGTGAGCTGTCTCTAGAGACATAGCCATTTACTTCTGCTGCCCAAATTAGTTTCATGGGGTTGAAGTGGTAATGATATGGGGACCATCTGATGGTTTTGTGACCATGTTCCTTAGCTAGTTCATCCACAGAGCCTGGGCTTGTTTTCATTTACGAGTAGCAGAAGTTAAAGAGCTCCCCTTTTTCAGTTTAATGTTACATGCCACATTATAGCGAGTGAGCCCTCTACCATTTGTACTTTAGTGTTACTGTTAGTGTGCACTTATCTATTTGGACCGTGTGGTATGGGATGTCGTCTATGAAAATAACACGGGATCTTAAAGGGTAACTGTTGCTTAAATCGTGTGTAGAATTGGTCGGGTTAATCGCCAGAATTGAAGAGCAGTGGATGGTCAATAACAAACCCCTGCGGGTGACTTTCTCTCATCAGTCCAGTATGGCCGGCTTTTACCACGTGTCAGCCAAAAGTATATTTACCAAAAATTGCTTATTTGTATTTATTTTAAAAATAATGCTCATAGGGCTGCAATAGCGGATATTTCGAGTATTATTCTTCTTATTTATCGTCTTGAACCCAATCCAAGATTATGGAGGACCTTGTTCAAGAAGGCTTCCCCGAAGAAGTAATTTTGCATGTGATAGGATGCTCATCTCGGTGTAGTAGCCGTAGACCTGTCCTCTTTACTCCAACGTTGTCCAATTAAGTTTCTCTGGAGTTAAGGACACCAGGAAGTGATTGCATTTCTGCCATACCGAAGTTATGCGTACAATTCGATTTCAGTTTTTGTTACTAAATTTTGCTGGATTAAAATGAAATTTGGGACTCTTAGAGAACAAGTGTTTCTGCATTTAATTTGTATATAATATTTGGGATAAATTCAAAAACTTTTATGAAAAAGTGGCATAAGTCACACCATGTTTTCTAACAAAAAATTTTGTACCTGATACTTCAGGTACACTTTTCTTCCTTTGGGTTGATTGTACAGACACCATTTTTTCCCTGTGATACTTAACATATAACTTGAGATTCTGAACTAAATTAAATTTGGATACCATAAATATGAGAAGGTAAAAAACATGTTGCATATCTAATGACACAAATGATCTAGATTTTTTACCAGTTACTATTTTTTCTATCCATCTTAAACGTAATATTCCAAGAAAACGTTAGTTCACTAGCTACATTAGGTACCTATACATGCAAAGTAAAAATTGCATGACAATAGCTTTGATAGTTTTTGAGAAAAGTGTACCTGAAGTGTTAAAAAATGAAGTTACGGGAAATTGAGTCGAAAGTTGAAAGTGCAGTTTTTGCTTATTTACTCACTTTGTCAGAACATGCCAGCCCCATATTTCTCATCACTGTGGTTATTTTCAGCTCCTCTCTTCTTCTTGGGCCTAGCCTTGACTACAAGTCTGAGGGGATGGGTACAGGAAGCAATGTGCTTCCATCTGCAACTTGACTTCGACATCGGGATTTATGGCCATGCGGTCTGAGGCATGATAGGAATAGCTAACCTATCAAGACCAAGGATTCGTAGGATTGAATCCGAGTAAAATGCATGTTCTGCGCTCAATTGAAACTGTGGAAAAGGATGGGGAGGGCCCAACTAAAGTAAGCGGTGTGACGGCACGGTTGGATGCTGACGGGTTTCAATTGAGTGCAGAATATGCATTTTCCCCCTTTTTTTTAAAGAAAAATCACTCCCTATATTGGGCGGCGGTTTATGAGACCAAACTCTGCTGCAATTATCATGCTTTCAGATGGCCGAGCGGTTTAAGGGCATTGTGGCATTATATGGTTACGCTGCATAGTCGGTGGTTCGCGCCCCAAAGTGAATTTTTTTTATTTATTTTTACTCTCATTGTTAATTAATGAGATCAGACAATGCTGCAGCTATCATGTGTTCAGATGGCCGAGCGGTTTAAGGCATTGTGGCATGATATGGTTACGTTGCATAGTCAGAGGTTCGCACCCCGAAGTAACAAAAATATTTTTTCGTTTGTGTTTTTATTCTTACTCTAAGTGAAAGAAACCTTCTAACTCATTGTGCACGAGGTTGTGGAAGATGGGGGCCGTGTCCTTGCACCGCCATATTTAAATGACCAATTTAAAGGGCTTACTAATCGTTTAACATACCATGTTATATATAATTTTAACGCTTAGGAATTGTACTTTTTTTATAAATAGAAAACAAAAAATCGATATTTTCGCTGAAATTCACTTCCCGGTGTCCTTAAGAGTGCAAGCAGATGAGCTAAAGCTGTACTGGTGTGAAACACTTCCGTTTATAAACCTAATGCTTACTGTTGAACACCTGCCGCGCACGGAATTTTTTTATGATGAAGGTCACATCCAATGACCAACTCTTCATTTGTCACCAGTTCCATAACAAAAACTTTTCTCCAGAAAGTCGCTAGAAGTTAAGCATGATTTGTGATTCTGTTCTATTTTCAAATATCCACGTTTTAAGATTTTGCTGCGTCTAAAACCTGCCGGCTTGGGCGGTGGCACGGCTCGAGCCCCCTCCCCCCTCTTGACACGGTCCTGCTTGCAAGGAATATTGAGAATTGTCTTTGGAACATGGTTAATCGTAAAATTTGTACTTAGCAAGAGAAAAATATTATCAGGAAGCACGATGTGTTTTCTGTATATCATATGGTTTTCGGTATACAAATTCCTTTACACAAATATTTCATGCTATCATACATTAGAAGTTGACATTAGGAACCAACACTGCTTTTGTCTGTCCTTTATTCATTATTTACTATGTGTTGGTCACTCCCACCTTCAAACAACATGTATTACACCTAAATAGCTTTATGGAAGCATTGTTTGGCGATTATGTAGTACTCGTAAAAAATAAAACATTTTTTACAATTTTGGACATAATTTGTGGCTTGTGAATCTCATGTAATTCAATATAAACTAAAACACTTTGGGTTACTCCATCAGTGAGCATTGTTACAAGCAAGCCACTAGCAGATCTGAGTCTTCCCTTTAACAGCTTGTTTTACATGGAGAGGATGGCAACTACAAGGGCAACACGAATGCTCAGATGGACCCTCCAAGGAGCTAAATAACTTTCATTTTTCACAAGATAAGCATAACTGAAAATCGATTCCTCGTGTAGTTCACCTTGCGTTTCAAAATCTGACCTAACGATTGCGACATCTACGCGCTATTCCTATGCCGTATTAGTGACGTAGTTGGAAGAGTAAGGCTGTATGGCGTTCATAAACCACTTTTGCGATATAGTTATACCAATGTCTGTAATGTTACCCTTTTGTTTAATACATAAAGTCAAAGAAATTTAAAACACGTTCGCTGTTGATGGCATTTTAAACAAGAGAGCGCCAATTATGAGACCTTTTTAAGAAATGTGTTGCAACTCGCATTTACCGTTATATTCGTTTCAAACTGGCGCGGCTTCTGCAGTCCCAAACTGCTAGGTGCGCTAGTGTGCCATGTCAGTTTCCTGTATTGTCATTGTAGGCGATCAGGAGCGTCACTTCAGTTTCTGCTTGGGGAGGAAACATTGCCTGAAGCAGTTGTCCGAATTTTAACGATACATTTAGTCATCTTTGATGTCTTAAATGTGAAATATTTATATTAAAAGTACAGTTCCCGTATTTTTTCTTTTGGTAGAGCAATAATAACTAGTAGTCTAAATATTTCTCATAACTTGCGGGAGGGGGGCAATTGGCCCCCTTGTAGCCCGAAATGAAACCCCAGCTCACGATGAAAGCGAACTGAAGTTGCAAAGGACGGATGAAAGTAGGTGGTGAAGAGGAGAAGCTGAAGTCAGTGGAAGCCACGTGGCGATGGTGCTAATCTAAATGTCCCGTGAACGCCCAATGCGTTTACTCAGTCATATCGCAAACAGTGAAATGTTTCAAACTGTGTGTTCATTAGATTTAACGTACACGTACAATAATAATAATAATAATAATAATACAGGGAGATACTAACAATTTTCAGAGTGCCATGGTTCTAAAAAAATCAAATTTGTTTATACTTCACAGCTATTTCTAGATTTCCGGACTATGGTGTTTTACGATTTTAAATCGTCATTAATATCTAAACAATGTGAAAATCGCTTAGAAATTGATTTGGCGAAGGCAACAATTTATAATTGGTACAGCGAATTAAAAAAAAGATCGGTTTTTTCTTAGTAATGGATTTCGTCGTGAAATGGCGATTGCAAGCTTCAAGGCTTCCGGAGAACGAGAAACCATGAGACTGCACCCGAGTCTCAACTGGAAGGAACTCCATCTGAACCAGACACTTAAGCTAAAGCACGGCCAAATGTGTCAGACACATCAAATGTATCAATAACAGCTCCTACAGCTGTTCCAAGACCAGTGATTAGTATGTGGGTCGATTTTTCGGCCACACATCCCAACCCATCCCATGCGATAGAGGAAGATGTATGTCGACTGAATGAAGCTGTAAACCTGCTCCATGATGTCCCCCTTCATCCTTAATAACTTATCCAGACCTGGCACGCAATTTCTTGCACTGGATCAGTCATCCAGTACAGGACGACGCTGGAAAACCCCAAGAGCACGCCTGCGAGCACGAATGGCATTTTGGCATTCATCCGTCTACCAAGGGACCGCAAATTGTCGGGGGTGGGAAATCGACCGAGGAACAGATCGCTTAGGAGCAGAGAGAATGGTTTCCACAAGACGTTCAGCCAAAACATTCACAGAGCCGTGCTCATTGCAATCAAACACAGCCAACTGGGAGCAAAGGCTCCAGCTGGCCCGATCCAAGCACCATCAAGGCAAGTGCGTAGTACACACATCCTGCGTTAAGAGACCAACAAGACGTGGAAAGTGGTCACTAGAGTGCAAATCAGAGATGACACTCCACTGCAAGGAAGCTGTGGTGAACAAACTGCTATATCAATATACGAAAAAGTGTTAAAGGAGTCTGAAGGACATGCAGGTCCTCCGGTGCTCAGAAGAGCCAGGCTATACCCGTCCAAACATTTTCAATTAATCTGCCTCTCACACAAGCCCGAGGCGAGCCCCAAAGAAAGCGACGGGCACTGACACCTTCCGCCGACAGAAAAGGTGCCGGCAACTGGGAACTCAGTGAGCGAGAGGTCGTCAAATGGAGGCAGACAAATGCTACAAATGGCAAATCAGAAGGATAACAGTTCAATCCCTACAGCCAATAACCGGATGTCAGAATGTGTGGATACAGATTCCAGGAATATATAATCTCTGATGAGCATCATAGTGCCCCGTGAGCAGGAATACCCTCTTCCGGTGTAAGATCACACCGTGCTGGGGTATACCGTCTGATCTTAAAGCTGTCTTTCGGACGGAGTTGAGTCTCTTGCAAGCATACGACCAAAGGCTCACACCCGCTGAGCAAAAGTTTAAACTCCGTTGATGTGTTCTAATTCCACGGATGCTCCACTGTAGGGCAGCCATAGTAATTATAATAGGATAAATTCTCAATCGCAAGACTCCACTCGATAGATGTTGTTTGTCAGGCAAAGTACAACCAAACAGCATATTCTCCTCAAAACATCTTGTCGTCCTCCGTGGTGTAGTGGTTATCATGCTAGCCTCTAGTTCTCAAGGTCGAGGGTTCAAACCCGGCGGAGGGCGATGGATTTTTTCGGGCGTAATAATCCTTAGCATGGCTTCCTTCGGAAGGGAAGTAAAGCCGGTGGTCCTGTGTCGTATATTTATGGCACGTAAAAGAACCTCAAGCCTGATAGAGACCTCTGAGCAAAATTACCGGTCTTCCACTCCCAATATAGAATGGGAGGCTAAGAACCACAGCAGTTAAAGAGCGTTCATAAATAAAACACCATTTAATTTAAATTTAAAACATCTCTCCTTTGGGTTTTCTAATTTATTTATAATAAATTTGTCACATAAAGGCTTGATTGGAATATTTAGAGGAGACTATCTTGTTTCCAGTAATAAGGCGATTATTGAGTAGATTGCATTGCGCCAATACAAAGGCGTAAAGCCTTATACTGAATCCGGTTAGGTCGTGCAAGTAACGCTTTGGTAGCAGATTTATAACACATGCATGCATAATCGAAAATGGATAGAGCGATAAATATCAATTGCAATTTTGGCATCAGCTCCCCACCAGCAGAACTGCTCTTTCACATTTGTTAAGTACGGATTTAATATGAGAATTCCATATCAGTTGGTTATCTATACACATACCTAAATATTGCACCATGTGAGATACTATACATGGGCCAATCACAGAAATTCAATGTGTGGAATTCTGCGTCTTGTGGAGGATTTATCTGGAGAAATTTCAATACCATTATTTTGAAGCCAATCGTTGAATTTCAGCATTCAGTTTGCAGCTTCGATTTGGATTCTTCTGAAGAGTTTCCATAACAATAAAAACAGAAGTCATCGACGTACTAAAGAAGACGAGATTCACTCAACTCAACAAAGAAAATATCCCTAATTTAAACATAAAATAACAGAAGCGACAATATGGATCCTAGAGGTAGATCTAGGCTTGTCTGCGAGATTCTGTAGCAAGGTTACTGTGTTTTCTGTCTTGAAGAAGGTTCCATATTTTTAACAAATGTGGAAGGAATACCAATTTGTAGGCTTTTGTATTAAAATACTAATATTAATTTTATCGTAAGCACCATGAATATGTGTATAATATTTGTTGAAACTTAGTGAAACTTGTGTGTGTGTGTGTAACTAATGTAATCAGCAACACATTGTAATTCCCTTTGCGATAGACCATTTGAAATTTGTTAATGTATTCATAATGTTCGATATACCATTCCATTCTGTGTTTAATAATTTCTTACCAGAATATTATATGGGAACAGTAACAGAGCTATGGATCTGTACAATGAACCATAATTGAGATACTTATTTTCGTTTTACATTAGTACTATTCTGTGCAGTTTGAATTTTCCCACTCAAAAACTCATTGAGGACTGTTTTCCCCTAACGGGCACGTGTTGTATAATTTTGTAATCTATATTGTCAGGGCCAGTAGCCCTATAATACAAAGAAGAGCAGCTTCTAATACAACAATGGAGAAAGACATGTTTGCGGAGTTAGGTTTATTAGTATATCTTCCATGCTGTTAGGAAAATACTCAAGACGAATGTGTAAGTAATGCAGATTTTCGAAACGTTTTATAGATCTCCACATATAGCAGGGAGAGGTATTTCTGTTTCATATATTACAAAATTATTTCCATCCTATTCTCTTTGAGAGTTTACTTTGTTTGAGCTTGAACTTTCTTGAGGTTAATGAAGTTTACCTCTAGAATTACTCCTATATATTTTAAGGGCTTCCTTTCTCTTTTGCAATGTTATACTGAAATCGGTGTCCCACCAAGGTGGGAGAATTTTACTATTCACTTTACGGGGCTTATTTTCTGGAATTGTGCGTTGCGCAGCATGTCCAATAATGAACGTCAGTTTATTTCTGATTTTTCTTGAACACAACAGCTGTCTTAGTATTCCTGTATTAAGGAATTGTAAGATAACCGGTCTGCTTTTTTAATATTGCGTTTTAGGATGGAAATACTGATTGAAGTTACAGTTGGTAATTATTGGAAGATGATCCAAACCTACCTACCGGGTAATTATTTGCCAATTGAGCCACTGACAGAGAGCAGATACTGTTGATTGTAGTTTTATAACACATTCTCACAGTTGATTACGTCCACTGAAATCACCCATCGCAATAAATTGTTTTGCTAATTTCAACATTTGGTTTTTTTTTTGAAATTGCAATCGTAGGTGGCTTATACAAAATAACTAGTGTTGTTAGGGTTGAGTTGCTATTTGTTCGAATAGCACAAGTTTCCATTAGAATACCAGAAAGGTCAACACAAACTATCTTATATTCTATATTTCTTCTGATAAGGAAGGCAACACCTTCGTATCCACCTTCACGTCTCACAATGTTATAATTGTTAACAGAAAACGTCGAGAGAATTTAAGCCAGATTTCAGAAACAGCTGCAACACTTATTTCAGCACTATTAAGCTTTATAGCCAGAGTATATTTATTTGTTTTCAATGATCTAGAGTTCCACTGCAATATATTCCTCACTGTTTCAACCACAAGCTAAAGCTAGAATATGATCGCTGAGGTTACTTGAGTTAGCAGGAAACAGCTAGACAATTTTGTCCATCAATGTTGTGTGTACTTTACCAGATATATTGAGAGTTGGGGTAGAAGAAAAGTCAGGTGTTTCCAGAACAGATATGGCTTCATTCTGAGATGAAATGTGAGAGCTAAAATTCCGAGCTGTAATGGATGACTGACTGGTAGAAGGATTAAGTTTAAGATTTAGTTTTGGAGATGGTTTGCTAGTCCTGAAGTTTCTTCCTAAGTCTGAGATTTGTTGTTCACCAGCAGCATTAGAAGGTAAGGCATGGTGATTGTGTGCGACAATATTGGCCTTTATTTGCGCAACTATAAAGACACGATATGCATGTGTGTTGCCATTTTCTAATACCAGGGCTTCTTCTAAAGTGATATTATGCTAGACCACTTTCTTTAAATACGAAATTATTTTTGAAATTCAGGGCAAACTTTGTCTACAGCTTTGATGGCCATGACATCACATAGAGACATACAATTCTTGTATTTTACTCTCACGAGTTTCATGATTCTAAGCACATTTACCACATCTATGTTGCCTGAAAGTGTGGCCATATCTGAAACAGTTATAACAAATGCATTGTGTACTTAAAATGAGAACATGTTAGCTGTAATACTGTGCATTGCACTTCGTCACTTACTTTTGTTTTCCTCTTTACTCTGTTAATTCCAATTACTTTATAAGTCAATTTCTTCCTGTGTGATGGCACATTCTACATTTTAATTATCCTTCTTTTACAACACAATGCCTTGGTATGTAAAATTTAACTTCAAGTTGCATGAAATGGAAGCAATTTTATTTAATGATTTAGCAGATTTCATTGACATTATTAATGGATTTGTTCCTTTGCTTTTTATATCAAGTATTTCAGATTTACTGTCCAGTATTAAGGATCTAATCAATTCGCCTAAGCTCATCGGATGCAGTCTGTCCAATTTCTTATTATTTGTGTTTTCTGCATAAACAACAAATGGCCCAAAGTCATGTTCCTTGTAAAATGCTTTATGTTTTCATTTTACTTAGTATATAAGCGTTCTCTTTGGTGTTTGGTGAAAACAACATTCTCTGCCACAACATGAGGTTTTAACCGTAAAGAATTATCTTCCTTATTAGGAGAACTATTAATTATTACAATTGTAGAGTCGTTCTCCATGTCTTTATCTTCCTGCTGATCTGCAAGGGAAGCATCTAACTTGATGAGCTTTTGTACTTTAGAGCTGAGGTTTCCTTTGTTATTCTTCATAAGTTTAAATTTCTTCACATTTTTCCGCAATGCAGCATTATTCCCATTTCTGTCATATTCATCTCCCTCCAAGTAATTGTATGGAACTTATTTCCTTCTAAGCAGCTTGTCTTTTGATGTAATCATGTGCACCACAGCTATAAACTTCATCTTATAAATAATTACCTGTAATCTATAAACGTTTAACACAATCTACACACTCACATTTTCCTCCTAAATACGAGCCGATAACCAAGAGTAAGGCGCAAGTCAAGGCCTCCCTCGTTCCTCTGTAGTTTTAAGTACACCTTTTGCTTTAATAAGAAACAGTGAATGTTTAACTAAATTTTTGTAGCAGTATCTTCCTCAAGGTTTACAATACCCAGTAGGTGGTATTCTTTTTCTAAAGCTTTACATTAAACATTATATGACTAGCAGTTTCATCTTCATTGCGTAGCCTACGTAATGGTTCTTGTTTAATGATTCCCATTTTATGTAGATGTTTCCTTAATCTTCTATGTAACGTTAATAGCCCAATTATTAGGTTTATTTGGGATCTTCAGTTTCAGTACATCTTCAATAAGCGAGAATAATATTTTACTCATCGTTCACTTGCATCCTTCTGTTTGAACCATTGCCTTTGTTGGGAATAACTATTCCACTCAGCAATGGTTCTTTGAACGTATTTAAAGGTTTTGCCCCAGTAAATGATTGAGCAGATCCTTTCCTTGTCAAGGAATCTCCCTTGTGTCCAACCACCCACTCAAGAGTACCAGCTGTACGAAATGTCATAAAGAATGGATTTTTTTAAAAATTTCGTGGGCTTTCTAAATCTGATTTTCAAAACTGTTTTTATTTCGTTGGTACACATGTTCCTTAAGTATGTTGACGTTGAATGTTTAGTTCATTGTTGACAGTTGAAACGGTTAACGTGTTTTGATGTGCTCTGCGATTTTTTACTTTCGAAAAAGATGGATCAAAGAATTTGTATTCAATTTTAGTTCAGAAATGGAATAAAGTGCAGCACCGCATTCGAAATGCTGACAAATGATTATTGGAGAATCTATTATGAGTAAGACAAGAATTAGCGAGTGGTACAGGCGTTTCAAAATGGGCCTTAAAGGCATTTAAGATGACGAATACCCTGGACGCCCTGGCAGACCCATAACCAACGACAACGACGAACAAGTGAAGGAAATGATTGTGGGAAATCAACGAACCACTATCAAAGAGGTTACTGATGACATTGGTATATAATTTGGCCCAGGCCAAGCAATTTTATCGAATGTTTTGGGAATGAAACGTGTAGCAGCAAAGTTTGTCCAAAATTGCTGAATTTGAACAAAAAAAACAACGTCGCGTAGACATCGCGCAGGAATTGCTGAATGAAGTCAACAACAATAATCCAGAACTTCTTAAAAGGACCATAAAAGGTGACGAAATATGGGTATGATGTCGAAATCAAGACCCAATCATCCCAATGGAAGCTGCCTGAAAGGTCAAAAGCGGAAAAAGTTCGGCATCTTCCATCATACATGAAGGTTCTTCCGTTTTGTTCTCTTCCAATGGTGCAGTGCATCATGAGCTGCTGCAATATTGTCGTACGGTCAATAAGGAGTACTACCTGCGCCATTTGCGTGAGGCAATCCGATGAGAACGACCGGCGAAACCACTCGTGGGAACTGCAACTTCTTTCTATTCCAGAGGCTGAACAGATCCATGAAAGATGACGTTTTGCTACCATTGATGAGATAAATACCAAGGAAGTGAACGATATACCAAAAACTGAGTTCGTCGTTCTCCGTGGTCTAGGGGTACCTCTAGTTCCCGAGGTCCGGGTTCAAACCCGGCGGAGAGCGATGAATTTTTTTTCTCACGCGTATAAATCCTTAGCATGGCTTCCTTCGGAAGGGAAGTAAAGCCGGTGGTCCCGTGTCGTAGATTTACGGCACGTAAAAGAATCTCAAGCCTGATGAAGAGGCCTCTGAGCAAAATTACCTGTCTTTCACGCCCAATATAGAATGGGAGGGTAATAACTATAGTAGCCAAAGAGAGTCCATAATAAAAATACATTTCAATTTTTGAAAAGTGATTTCCAGAAGTGCTTCCAAGACTGGAAAACGCACTGGCTCAAGTGTACTTTGAAGGGCACAAAGTTGATGTTGATGAATAAATAGTTTCTTAAGAAAAACGAAAATTTCCGTTATTTTTTTATCACACCTCCTATAAGGTTTATTGGACATTCGCAGAGTAATTTGGATGCTATCTGGTACTCTGAAAATTGCTTTAAGTGTTGCGTATCGGAGAAAATCCAAATGTTGAGATCCTTGTAAGTAATTTTTTGGTTCTCCTTGACGCAGGTTTCAATTCTGGCTTGGAATGCTGTGGTGTTGAAGCCAAGAGCAACATATACGCTAGATCTAAATTAGATTCATTTTCAAAATTAATCCCCGCATTGTAAAGTAAACGTAAACTCCTCTCATGTTGTATCAAAGCAATAACAGCTTGCACGTTTGATTGTAACCTAAAGCAGAGAAGCGAAGTTTTCTTACCTAAACAATGTATATTCGCTCGCATTCTGTCTGCGTTCTGTAACGTGCACATTTGACCTAGAAGCATCTTCAAAGTTGTAGCTTCGTTATTAAAAGTCCCATGATCACAGACATTCCTTAAAAACCTATAGAATACCGCATTTTACTTTCTCTACCCCGTAGGTACCTAGGTAGGGAAGGTGTTGCTTTCCACCCAAAACTTCGATACCAACATTTCACTAGAAACAATGTGTTGAGACCGCTGAAGCCCAAAAGAATTTTTTAGAAAAAGCTCCATGTGTTTGTATGTCTAAGCAGCATAACTCAAAAATGAAGAGTCGGTTACACAGAAAACTCAGTATTGAAGTTCCAGACCAAGGAAGAACTCCATTTTGAAGACACCACCTCATAATATGCTTTACATGGAAAATGTCTCGTTATTTTAGATTTCTCAAGAATAGATGTAACGATGTTTATTAAAATACCATATGTTTAAGATATTTTCATAACAAATAAGATATACATTTTGACTTTTCTAGGAATAAACTGTGAAGTCCTCTGTTTTCCGAATAACCTTTGCATAACTGGTAAACCGTAAGAGATAGACAGAATCTTACTACATAAAAATGTAATCTCAATAAAGCACACAATTCATGTCAAGTAACTTGTTTGTGGTGTTAACAATTTCGGAGATATTCTTTGTTATTAGTTTGAGCTTTCAAGTAGTTTATACTTTTTTGAACTACAAATCACTATTATTTTCAATCTTTCTTTTTCCTTTTCATGCAAAGGGAACAGAATTTTAAATCCTTCACAAAGCGACCGACTTTGAAAAGAATATTCCACTGTATTCTTCTTATATCCAGAATGAAATATGTAATGAAGGTTTATGGGTATTAAGAAGAAGCAGAAGCCCACCTCTGTTGTGTGGGGCCTCACATTCAAGAGGTACCGAGTTTGAATCTCGGTTAGGGTGAGTTTCCTGGATAAGTTTTTTTCAGGGGTTTGCCTTATCCTGAAAAGATTAATGTTGTGTTACTTTAATGACAATGGGCCTGGGCTCATCTGAGCATCATTGTTCGATAACCTGTCAAAGGATGCTAAACACAACACAAAAACAAGCAGATATAAGAATAACCTTTTGTAAGAATAGTTTGTAGAAGAGTGAGTACAGAAAGTCATGCGAATGCAACATATCCCACTTTTATGCAGACAAGTCTTATGAACCTTCGTGTTGTGGAATAGTGGTCTTTGGCAGCTAAACTGTGAAGGTTTTATGAAAAAATAAAAACCCTGAGGTGAGCGTAGGCTGTAGCAACCGCAATGAAACCAAGGAGTCCTACTTTATATGCAAAGAGGAATTCTTAGGCAGTTTGCTTCAAGTTATGAACACTCAAACCATTGTCAATACAAGGAATGTAAACAATAGTGGGCACAAGTTACTGACGGGTAAGTAAACATGGTCTGAGAAGTGGTTTGTAACCTGCATCAAATCCAATAACAATTTAACTTTATTTCCTATGATCCTGGCTTTGATGCTTACAATTCAAAGCATGTATTTCTCGTTTTTCTCCCCCCAGGAGCATACTACGGTAGGTACGGGAATGGAGCTGCTGGGGTCCCGAACCACACTCTCTATTTCGTTCTTCTATGAGGTGAGAGGGCTTATGCAAAACGCCCGACCAACTTTGGTCCACAAGGTGTTTGACAACTACCAGTTACCTCCCTGAACACAGTCTGACGGATACCGCTACGCGGGATGGAGGAGGGAACTTGCAAGGGGTGACTGGGTAACGCATAATTCCCAGCCCGTATCATGTAGGCTGTTACACTCCTGAAAATTATTGGTTCCCTCTATCATTTCGGAAGTGAGACCCTAAGGTGAGCAAGGTCTAGACCAGGACTCTTACATAAGCCAGGGTGGTGCCCAGGATGTGAGCATGCCATCGGAGACATTTACAATGGTGGAGGATTTAATCTCCACGGATAACAACAAAAGTTTCAGTTAATGGAAAACAGTAGTCGAGTGTTGTGGTCCTAGCTACTTAATAGTTGTAAGAAAAGAGAAAGGAATGAAACATTCAAAAGGATCTATCAGGACTCGCAACGGCACGCTCCTGTTAGAAGCACATTCAGCATCCTAGACAGCGATTATACTGAGGGCGAACTGTTAGGCAGGCACAAGACGAACATCCGTGCATTCACGATGTGTCCAATGAAGAGATTCAAGAAACTTGAGGATCAACATGTATATCGGTTCAGCGAAGAGGGAGAGATGAATTCGTGCGTACTCGTACTCTACTTGTTACCTCTGAACGCGTAGACCTCCCTCAAAGCATTACGACAAAGGGTATGAAGCGGTTGAAGTTAGGCCATATATCCCCAACCCGCTTAGATGTTACGTCACTGTTTGGGGCACACAAGTGATTTTGTAACGGTGAAGCTACCTGCGTTAACTACAGCAGTCACCATCCATTTAATTCCCGAGAATGGCCCCGTTTTAGAGGAAAGAGAGATCCAAGACATCCGGGTAAGGGAGGTGCCCTACTAGGAAGACCGAGACATTCACCAACCCTCTGTCCCGAAGTCCGGTACCTGTAGCTCAGTTGCAGCTGAAACCAGCGATATTAACGGAGCCACAGTTTCAGAAAAGATCCTAGTAGCCAGAATACTTCCAAAGTCCACGAAAACTACATCTGCATCGATATCTGCCAAGTCTGTTACTGACAAGATCCCTTCAATAAAGCGACCACCAAGACCATTGACCTCAAACAAGAAGATTTACAAGTCCGTCACATATAATGGATTAGCAATAAAGTTCAACACCAGCTACAACAGAACCGACTTCCTAAAAGAAAATGGTAAGTCTTTACCTACAACATCTAAAGGCAAGAAAAGTCCACGATTATCTCCTCGGAGATCCTGTTCTGAGGAATCTTCTGGGAAGGACTCAAATCGACGATCAACATCTTCGCTTGTCACCACTTCCAATCGGTTGGAGGTTCTCGAACCGAAGTTTCAGTTTCTTCTCCCGTGTAGAAGATGGAGCAGGAGGATTCTGTCCACACTTGCAGAACGACGGTGAAAAAGAGACAGGACCAATCCTCCGTTAAAGAGATTAGCTCCACAACAAAGAAAAAGGGTAAATTGATTCGACCACCGCCATCCTCAATACGCGATTGATAAGTTATCCTATTATAAATACTATGTCTATCTTAAAGTGAAACATACATAGAATTAAAACACATCCATCAGACCCTGAACTTTTACTCAAAACGACTGATCCTTTGGTCATGTGTTTAGACTAAGCTCCGTCCGCAAAATAACTTCTTCAAATCAGGCGGTATACCCTAGCACGGTGTGATCTTACACCCGAAAATGGTATTTCTGCGCACGGGGGCACCATGACGTTCACCAGAGATGATTTATACGTGGAATCTGCATCCATACAATCGCTGCAAGGATTAAACTGTCATCCATCCGATTTACTAAATGTAACATTTATTTGTCTGACGACCTCCTGCTTACTCATTTAGAATATCTGGTTTCCCAGTTATCAGCACCTTTTCTGTTGGTGGGAGACGTCAACGGTCATCATCCTCGGCGGAGGAGAAGTAAAGCCGGTGGTCCCGTGTCGTAGATTTACGGCACGTAAAAGAACCTCAAGCCCGATAAAGAGGCCTCTAAGCAAAATTACCGGTCTTTCACTCACGTCCAACATAGAATGGGACGCTAAGAACCACGGCAGTTAAAGAGCGTCCACAAATAAAACTCGATGCTTTTTTAACTCGGGCTTGTGCGAGAGGCATATTAATTGCCGATTTTTTTGACAATTTAGCTCTTCTTAACACCGGAGAGCCCATATTTCTTTCAGCTCCTTTAATACCTTTTCACACCTTGAATAGCAGTTTGTTCACTACACTTAACAGTTTCGTTACAATGGAATATCATCTCTGATTTACACTAATGACCATTTTCCATGCCTTATTAGTCTCTTAACACCTGCCCATCCCCGTCGATTTCCGGTCCCTTGGTGGACGGGGGAATGCTTTCTCGCAGGCGCGCTCTTAAGGTTTTCCAGCGCCGCCCTACTTTGAATAACCTGATCGAGTACAAGTAAATGCGTGCCAAGTCTAAACAAGTTAAGGATAGCAAAAAATATAATGGAGCACGTTTGTAGCTTCATTTAACCGACAGACACCTTCCTCTGTCGTATGGGATAAGTTAAGGCGTGTGGTCGGAAAATCGATCCAATTGCCGGTCTTAAAACACTCTGTTGTTGATACATTTGACGTGGCTAACACATTTTGCCGTGTTTTCTAGGTCAGATAATTTTCACCCGAGTTCCTTCCTTCTAAAACTCAGGTGGAATCTCAAGGTTTCTGGTTTCGATATGGAAACCTTGAATATTACGATCGCCTTTTGACCATGGCGGAGTTAGAACACGCTCTTTCATTTTTGCGACTATCAGCACTGTGACCAAATAGTATCCATGCGTAAATGATGCAACATCTCTCTCCTGAAGGTAAGGCTTTCATGTTCGAGATCTATAATCTGTTTGGGTTGACCCACTTTTCCATAAAAGTGGCGGGAGGCCACCGTCCTATTTCCCTCTCCAGTTGCGTTTGCAAGGCAATGGAATGCATGATCAATGGACGGTGGTATGATGGATGAAAACTCACTAACATCCAGTGCAGTTTTAGCCGACGCCGTTCAATAACGGCTCACCTTGCGTCATTAACGACACAGATCAGGAACGGACACATGAAGAATTGTCGAACTGTTGCGATGTTTTTTACCTTGAAAAGGCTTACGATACGTGTTGGCGAGCACGGCTACTGCGTTCCCTACATACCTGGAACATACGTGTTGGCGAGCACGGCTACTGCGTTCCCTACATACCTGGAACATACGTGTTGGCGAGCAGGACCACTGCGTTCCCTACATACCTGGAACATACGTGTTGGCGAGCAAGGCTACTGCGTTCCCTACATACCTGGAACATACGTGTTGGCGAACACGACTACTGCGTTCCCTACATACCTGGAACATACGTGTTGGCGAACACGACTACTGCGTTCCCTACATACCTGGAACATACGTGTTGACGAGCACGGCTACTGCGTTCCCTACATACCTGGAACATACGTGTTGACGAGCACGGCTACTGCGTTCCCTACATACCTGGAACATACGTGTTGGGGAGCACGGCTACTGCGTTCCCTACATACCTGGAACATACGTGTTGGCGAGCACGGCTACTGCGTTCCCTACATACCTGGAACATACGTGTTGGCGAGCAAGGCTACTGCGTTCCCTACATACCTGGAACATACGTGTTGACGAGCACGGCTACTGCGTTCCCTACATACCTGGAACATACGTGTTGGCGAGCACGGCTACTGCGTTCCCTACATACCTGGAACATACGTGTTGGCGAGCACGGCTACTGCGTTCCCTACATACCTGGAACATACGTGTTGACGAGCACGGCTACTGCGTTCCCTACATACCTGGAACATACGTGTTGACGAGCACGGCTACTGCGTTCCCTACATACCTGGAACATACGTGTTGACGAGCACGGCTACTGCGTTCCCTACATACCTGGAACATACGTGTTGACCTGCAGGACTACTGCGTTCCCTACATACCTGGAACATTCGTGTTGGCGAGCACGGCTACTGCGTTCCCTACATACCTGGAACATACGTGTTGACGAGCACGGCTACTGCGTTCCCTACATACCTGGAACATACGTGTTGACCTGCAGGACTACTGCGTTCCCTACATACCTGGAACATACGTGTTGACGAGCACGGCTACTGCGTTCCCTACATACCTGGAACACACGTGTTGACCTGCAGGACTACTGCGTTCCCTACATACCTGGAACATTCGTGTTGGCGAGCACGGCTACTGCGTTCCCTACATACCTGGAACATACGTGTTGACGAGCACGGCTACTGCGTTCCCTACATACCTGGAACATACGTGTTGGCGAGCACGGCTACTGCGTTCCCTACATACCTGGAACGTACGTGTTGACGAGCACGGCTACTGCGTTCCCTACATACCTGGAACATACGTGTTGACGAGCACGGCTACTGCGTTCCCTACATACCTGGAACATACGTGTTGGCGAGCACGGCTACTGCGTTCCCTACATACCTGGAACATACGTGTTGACGAGCACGGCTACTGCGTTCCCTACATACCTGGAACATACGTGTTGACGAGCACGGCTACTGCGTTCCCTACATACCTGGAACATACGTGTTGGCGAGCACGGCTACTGCGTTCCCTACATACCTGGAACATACGTGTTGGCGAGCACGGCTAGTGCGTTCCCTACATACTTGGAACATACGTGTTGACGAGCACGGCTACTGCGTTCCCTACATACCTGGAACATACGTGTTGACGAGCACGGCTACTGCGTTCCCTACATACCTGGAACATACGTGTTGGCGAACACGACTACTGCGTTCCCTACATACCTGGAACATACGTGTTGGCGAACACGACTACTGCGTTCCCTACATACCTGGAACATACGTGTTGGCGAGCACGGCTACTGCGTTCCCTACATACCTGGAACATACGTGTTGGCGAGCACGGCTACTGCGTTCCCTACATACCTGGAACATACGTGTTGACGAGCACGGCTACTGCGTTCCCTACATACCTGGAACATACGTGTTGGCGAGCACGGCTACTGCGTTCCCTACATACCTGGAACATACGTGTTGGCGAACACGACTACTGCGTTCCCTACATACCTGGAACATACGTGTTGGCGAGCACGGCTACTGCGTTCCCTACATACCTGGAACATACGTGTTGGCGAGCACGGCTACTGCGTTCCCTACATACCTGGAACATACGTGTTGGCGAACACGGCTACTGCGTTCCCTACATACCTGGAACATACGTGTTGGCGAACACGACTACTGCGTTCCCTACATACCTGGAACATACGTGTTGGCGAGCACGGCTACTGCGTTCCCTACATACCTGGAACATACGTGTTGGCGAGCACGGCTACTGCGTTCCCTACATACCTGGAACATACGTGTTGACGAGCACGGCTACTGCGTTCCCTACATACCTGGAACATACGTGTTGGCGAGCACGGCTACTGCGTTCCCTACGTACCTGGAACATACGTGTTGGCGAACACGACTACTGCGTTCCCTACATACCTGGAACATACGTGTTGGCGAGCACGGCTACTGCGTTCCCTACATACCTGGAACATACGTGTTGGCGAGCACGGCTACTGCGTTCCCTACATACCTGGAACATACGTGTTGGCGAACACGACTACTGCGTTCCCTACATACCTGGAACATACGTGTTGGCGAGCACGGCTACTGCGTTCCCTACATACCTGGAACATACGTGTTGGCGAGCACGGCTACTGCGTTCCCTACATACCTGGAACATACGTGTTGGCGAGCACGGCTACTGCGTTCCCTACATACCTGGAACATACGTGTTGGCGAGCACGACTACTGCGTTCCCTACATACCTGGAACATACGTGTTGACGAGCACGGCTACTGCGTTCCCTACATACTTGGAACATACGTGTTGGCGAGCACGACTACTGCGTTCCCTACATACTTGGAACATACGTGTTGACGAGCACGGCTACTGCGTTCCCTACATACTTGGAACATACGTGTTGGCGAGCACGGCTACTGCGTTCCCTCCATACTTGGAACATACGTGTTGACGAGCACGGCTACTTCGTTCCCTACATACCTGGAACATACGTGTTGACGAGCACGGCTACTGCGTTCCCTACATACCTGGAACATACGTGTTGACCTGCAGGACTACTGCGTTCCCTACATACTTGGAACATACGTGTTGGCGAGCACGGCTACTGCGTTCCCTACATACTTGGAACATACGTGTTGACGAGCACGGCTACTGCGTTCCCTACATACCTGGAACATACGTGTTGGCGAGCACGGCTACTGCGTTCCCTACATACCTGGAACATACGTGTTGACGAGCACGGCTACTGCGTTCCCTACATACCTGGAACATACGTGTTGACGAGCACGGCTACTGCGTTCCCTACATACCTGGAACATTCGTGTTGGCGAGCACGGCTACTGCGTTCCCTACATACCTGGAACATTCGTGTTGGCGAGCACGGCTACTGCGTTCCCTACATACCTGGAACATACGTGTTGACGAGCACGGCTACTGCGTTCCCTACATACCTGGAACATACGTGTTGGCGAGCACGGCTACTGCGTTCCCTACATACCTGGAACATACGTGTTGGCGAGCACGGCTACTGCGTTCCCTACATACCTGGAACATACGTGTTGACCTGCAGGACTACTGCGTTCCCTACATACCTGGAACACACGTGTTGACCTGCAGGACTACTGCGTTCCCTACATACCTGGAACATACGTGTTGACGAGCACGGCTACTGCGTTCCCTACATACCTGGAACATACGTGTTGACGAGCACGGCTACTGCGTTCCCTACATACCTGGAACATACGTGTTGGCGAGCACGGCTACTGCGTTCCCTACATACCTGGAACATTCGTGTTGGCGAGCACGGCTACTGCGTTCCCTACATACCTGGAACATACGTGTTGACGAGCACGGCTACTGCGTTCCCTACATACCTGGAACATACGTGTTGACGAGCACGGCTACTGCGTTCCCTACATACCTGGAACATACGTGTTGACGAGCACGGCTACTGCGTTCCCTACATACCTGGAACATACGTGTTGACCTGCAGGACTACTGCGTTCCCTACATACCTGGAACATACGTGTTGGCGAGCACGGCTACTGCGTTCCCTACATACCTGGAACATACGTGTTGACGAGCACGGCTACTGCGTTCCCTACATACCTGGAACATACGTGTTGGCGAGCACGGCTACTGCGTTCCCTACATACCTGGAACATTCGTGTTGGCGAGCACGGCTACTGCGTTCCCTACATACCTGGAACATACGTGTTGACGAGCACGGCTACTGCGTTCCCTACATACCTGGAACATACGTGTTGACGAGCACGGCTACTGCGTTCCCTACATACCTGGAACATACGTGTTGACGAGCACGGCTACTGCGTTCCCTACATACCTGGAACATACGTGTTGACCTGCAGGACTACTGCGTTCCCTACATACCTGGAACATACGTGTTGGCGAGCACGGCTACTGCGTTCCCTACATACCTGGAACATACGTGTTGACGAGCACGGCTACTGCGTTCCCTACATACCTGGAACATACGTGTTGACGAGCACGGCTACTGCGTTCCCTACATACCTGGAACATACGTGTTGGGGAGCACGGCTACTGCGTTCCCTACATACCTGGAACATACGTGTTGGCGAGCACGGCTACTGCGTTCCCTACATACCTGGAACATACGTGTTGACGAGCACGGCTACTGCGTTCCCTCCATACTTGGAACATACGTGTTGGCGAGCACGGCTACTGCGTTCCCTACATACCTGGAACATACGTGTTGACGAGCACGGCTACTGCGTTCCCTACATACCTGGAACATACGTGTTGGCGAGCACGGCTACTGCGTTCCCTACATACCTGGAACATACGTGTTGACGAGCACGGCTACTGCGTTCCCTACATACCTGGAACATACGTGTTGGCGAGCACGGCTACTGCGTTCCCTACATACCTGGAACATACGTGTTGACGAGCACGGCTACTGCGTTCCCTACATACCTGGAACATACGTGTTGGCGAGCAGGACCACTGCGTTCCCTACATACCTGGAACATACGTGTTGACGAGCACGGCTACTGCGTTCCCTACATACCTGGAACATACGTGTTGGCGAGCACGGCTACTGCGTTCCCTACATACCTGGAACATACGTGTTGGCGAGCAGGACTACTGCGTTCCCTACATACCTGGAACATACGTGTTGACGAGCACGGCTACTGCGTTCCCTACATACCTGGAACATACGTGTTGGCGAGCACGGCTACTGCGTTCCCTACATACCTGGAACATACGTGTTGGCGAGCACGACCACTGCGTTCCCTACATACCTGGAACATACGTGTTGACGAGCACGGCTACTGCGTTCCCTACATACCTGGAACATACGTGTTGGCGAGCACGGCTACTGCGTTCCCTACATACCTGGAACATACGTGTTGGCGAGCACGGCTACTGCGTTCCCTACATACCTGGAACATACGTGTTGGCGAGCACGGCTACTGCGTTCCCTACATACCTGGAACATACGTGTTGGCGAGCACGGCTACTGCGTTCCCTACATACCTGGAACATACGTGTTGGCGAACACGACTACTGCGTTCCCTACATACCTGGAACATACGTGTTGGCGAGCACGGCTACTGCGTTCCCTACATACCTGGAACATACGTGTTGGCGAGCACGGCTACTGCGTTCCCTACATACCTGGAACATACGTGTTGGCGAACACGACTACTGCGTTCCCTACATACCTGGAACATACGTGTTGACGAGCACGGCTACTGCGTTCCCTACATACCTGGAACATACGTGTTGACGAGCACGGCTACTGCGTTCCCTACATACCTGGAACATACGTGTTGACGAGCACGGCTACTGCGTTCCCTACATACCTGGAACATACGTGTTGGCGAACACGACTACTGCGTTCCCTACATACCTGGAACATACGTGTTGGCGAGCACGGCTACTGCGTTCCCTACATACCTGGAACATACGTGTTGGGGAGCACGGCTACTGCGTTCCCTACATACTTGGAACATACGTGTTGGGGAGCACGGCTACTGCGTTCCCTACATACCTGGAACATACGTGTTGGGGAGCACGGCTACTGCGTTCCCTACATACTTGGAACATACGTGTTGGGGAGCACGGCTACTGCGTTCCCTACATACCTGGAACATACGTGTTGGGGAGCACGGCTACTGCGTTCCCTACATACCTGGAACATACGTGTACGCTTACCGCTGTTCATTCAGGAATTTATGAAGGACCGCGTTTTTCAAATAAGGATCGGCTCGATTTTTTCGAACCTTTTTGTTCAGAGAAAGGGATTAGTACTAAGCGTTACACTGTTGGTTATAGCAGTTAATTCGAGCTGCTCCTGGGTATCGTCATGTTTATTCGTAGACGGTTTTGCCTTCTATTGTAGTTCTCAGCATACACCGTTTTTGGAACGCCGTATGCAGCAGTGTTTATAGAATCTATAAGAATGGACTTCTAAAATCGGTTTTCGTTTCTCAACTGAGATGTCAAACTGAGATGTCAAACTGAGATAATTTCTGGCGACGTAGGAGATAATTACCACCTTCACTCCAGATTACTTCCAGTTGCAGATTTCACAAGATTCCTGGGGTTGGCGTTTGATAGGAAACGTAACTGGACATCGCATATAGCGCAAGTGAAAGTGCGATGTGACCGTTGTCTGAATATCTTGGGGTGCGGATCGTACAGTTCTGCTGCGACTATATCACGCACTGATCCGACTGAAGTTAGATTATGAATGTATCATTTATTCTTTAGCACGACCAACTGTGTTAAGATTAGACAACATTCACACTCGGGGCCATTGTTGATTTTACAACTAGCCCAGTTATGAGTTATTACGCCGAATCGTGACCTCCGTACTGTAGTGGTTGCCATGCTAGCCTCTAGCTACCGAGGTCGCGGGTTCAAACCCGACGGAGGGCGATGGAGTTTTTCGGGCGTAAAATTCTTAGCGTAGTTTCCTTCGGAAGGGAAGTAAAGCCGGTGCTCGTGTCGTAGATTTACGGTACGTAAAAGAACCTTAAGCCTGATAAAGAGACCTCTGAGCAAAATTACCAGTCTTTCACGTCCAATATAGAATGGGACGCTAAGGACCACAGCAGTTAAATGACGTCCATAAAGAAAACTCAATTTAATTTTTTTACGCCGAATCGGCAGAACTTCCTCTGCGATATCGGCGTGATGTACTGCTAGGAAATTACGGTTGTGGGCTTACATTTATGCCTATAAATCCAACGTTCACTTCCTTTTTCAACACCGCGCTGGATAAAAGTTTAGGAACAGCTCCATTAATCCAAGACTTGCAGGTCTTCGTTTATGGAAGCTTCTTAGAAAGCATGACATTGAGATACCAAGTGTTTCCTAAGGGGGGACGGTGTGCCCTCCTTGGTTACGTGCGACATCTCACGTAAACCTTGGGACCACGGCATACCGGAAATCTACGATGCCTATATTTTCATGCCCGCACTTGTTTATTTCTTAGAATTTTTGTCGCGTTAGATTGGCCGAGTTTTTATCTACACCGACGGATATAAGTGCTCCAACGGTGTTGGATGTGCTTATGTTCATGGAGCCGAACCTGATACATTCAATTTTCATGATAGCACTTCCATTTTTAGTACAGAGCTGTATGGCATAAACCGAACCATTTTGTATATGCGCCGTTGAAAATTGGGAGACTGTCTCATTTTGAGCGATTCCCTAAGTGCACTTCAGAGCCGTACAACTACCACCCCACTGTACAGCGCATCCAGAAGGCCCATGTTTTATACGCTTCTAATGTTAATTTGGAGTGTGCTTGAATACCTGGTCACTTTGGCTTGCGGGGGAATGAACTTACGGATTTGGTAGCTAAGGCGGCAACACAGAATACGTATTGTAATGCTTCGTGTAACGTCGGAAAACTTTAGACTTGTGCGGAGAGCGGTGTTATCGTGTTGCCGCGAGGAGTAGTTAGCTCTCCGCGGAAATAAGTGTAGGGTAGTGAAAGACATTCCGATAAACTGGGTGACTTCCTCTCACATATTTCGTCGTGAGTTTGGCTCGGTAGCGTATTGGCCACTGCAATTTTACACACGGCTACCTTCTTAAGGGGGGCGCCGCTCCTCTTTGTCCTCTTCGTAGCGCAAACTGTGTCCGACAGGTGTTGCTAGAGCAAACCTTCGGGACTCTCTACAACTGCCGACCAATCTTGCAGAGGTCCTAGTGCACGCGGTTGGGAGGGTTTGTGTCAGGAGCAAATTTTCAAATGCGGATTAAGTTATATTCATGTCAGGTGTTTCGTAACTTTCGGTTTATCTTTATATATTCGCATTACTTCTCAATTTGCTATGATTTTATATTGATCTTTACCTCCGACTTTTGTTGTAATTTTATACTCATCTTTATCTCTGGCTTTTTCTATGATTCTTGTACTGTTCTTTATCCCTGACCTTTGCCATGATCTGTTTTACAAGCGCTAATGGCCTAGTGGTTGAGCGCCCTTAAAAAATCTTCTCGTTTTTCTGAGACAAACAAGTCATTAAACGTCTTCCAACGACTTTTGAGCTGAAAATGGTTTGCATTGAATTAGTTTAAACTGAAACACTGAAATGACTTCACCTTCCTCTAAACTAGCTAAACCTACTGCAGTTTCAGAAGCAACCCCGAACAACATCAGCATTTTAAAGTTTCACTTGATGATCAGCGTGAATAATTCAAACGTTGACAAATATGTAAATACATAATTAACCATAATTCAGCCATTTTTGCAGTCGTCTGGCTCGGAGTATAATGTGATCCTATAAACCTACAGTTTTGATACTTAAAAGTGTTTTTACAAAATTAAAATCGGATTTAATAAACAATAAATTGCAAATCTTCATATTGTGACGCAGGAGCGCCGATTGAAAAATAAGTCCACGGAGTTGCCCTCTCACCCAGTGTAAACAGTAGAAGTGCCATTGAGATAACGGGATTGTTCTAGAAGGTTTTTCTTCCCCGCTTCCCATGAACATTCTACCACTCTCTCAAAAACTCCAGTTACTTAGTAAATGAGATAGTGAGTAGTTGTCCACAAGACGAAATGCTGGTTATTCAGTGAGGTTACCATAATTGTGGACATAGCAAGCATTAGAGAACTCTTGTGTTCGACGCCCCAGCGGAACAGAAGAAGAGCCTGTTTCGCGCGCCGTTACGCACAAGGAAAAGAGAAGTGATGGTGAACATTTAACTAAATCACATTAGTAAAGGGACAATGAAAACCTGGTAAATCAGATTAGTGAAGTGACAGTAAATTAAATTTCATTTATGGACGCTCTTTAACTGCTGTGGTTCCTAGCGTCCCATTCTATATTGGGCGTGAAAAACCGGTAATTTTGCCTAGAGGCCTCTATCAGGCCAAGGGACCACCGACCTTACTTCTCTTCCAAATGAAGTCTACTAAGGATTTTTACGGCCAAAAGATCCATTGCCGGGTTTCAAACCGCCACCTCGGGAACCCATGGTGCCCTTAGACCACGAGGATAACATGAAGTACCGGTGAAAACTATACTGCGTCTCACAACAGTACATGTTAAATAGGGCGCATTTACTCCAAGTACGGTCGTAACTTTGGCGCCGAGCTGCAATTTGTCTACCAATTTAATGTCATCTTGTGAATGACACATCACCAAATAGTGAAATATCTGCACTACTATTTAAGGCAATTGTAAGGCATTTAATTTTCGCCTACACTTTATCTCTCCTCTTTGTATTTTTAGTATTTTGAAATAGAATTTTACGGGCATAAAAATATATATCACACAAATGCGGAGATATAAAACGATATAAGCTTTAAATTGGTATCATCTCTGTTTACCCTTCACAAAATTACATTCAACGTGGTGGGATGTTTCCAAAAAAAGGATGCTAGATGTGCCACACACTGCGCTGCTTTATTCCAACATATTGCATTAACCTATCATGGCTTTGTTCCCTCATCTTTTTTCAGTTTTATGGCGTTCTTAGAGGTCCTTTCATTCATTCCTTTTTTAACCTAAACACCACTGTTTCTGAACATCCGGTAGCTTTAGGTGTTTCTTCTACTGGCTTACTAACACTCGTTTTACTTGAAGTATCTAGCACATTCATTGTTATTTTGCGTTTCTTCATAGTTTACCAGCATTTCGTCGCTTCTTAGCTTCTCCCTCTATTACTATAAAAAATGAGCTACATAACATTTCACTGTGTTACACACGATGTAAACGTGCACACTTCCTTACAAATGATGTTATCTTCTACCTTGCGCTTGTTAGTTGAACACTTGGATGACTTTTGTTTGCCATACACAATGAAGCAAGAAGCTACAGGACTCTGGATTTTAAAAACTGTCCCCAACCCTCCGCAACATTTTCTCTTGCTGGTCTCCTTTGTAAACTCAACAATATTCTTGCTGGCTGGCTTTTCTACTGCATAGTTATAGAATTTTAAAAAATATTTTATTTAAAAAAATTACAATGCTCATCTTATTAAACACTGAGAATTTAAACAGACCAAGTATCAGCACTCAAGTTTACTCTAGCTAAGAAAAAATATTATGCTCTACCATTTAATTTATTAGTCACCCAGTGATAAACAGAAAAACAGCATTTATCACGCTTTTACTGAAAATACTTATTTTCTTTAGAAATTTGTACCCACGGAAACCTATAAAGCCTGAGAAAGTGCTATTATCTGATAGAGAAAAATGTTCTGCACAGCATAATGTGTTCAAAAGTGAAATTTATTACAAGTGAATATTTACAGCATGTTATTAGAAACTTGGCGACAGCGCGAGAGAAAAGGACGAAGCTAATGGCAACATGTATGCGTTAGATAGAGACAGAGATATCCCATTTACGTCAATACTGTCTTTTAAGGTTGAGACAAGCTGTAGCCAAATCTCATTCGTGAAGTGAAAACTAGACAAGGTCACACACTGGAGTCAGGAATGGAATACAAAAGCCAGGATGGAGAAAATGCTTAAACATTATTGGCCGGAATGAAGAGCATGGAGATGAAAATAAAATCTAGGTCGAGAAAATATAAAGTGAGATGAAATGTATAAATTTGGAATAGAGAAGATTGAGACGGAAATGAAATCCAGAATGGATAAGATGGGATAGTGAATTCTACAATGGAAGAGATGTAGATGGAAGTAAAGAGTGTAAAGGAAGAAATAAAGTTGAAATCCGAACTCGGTCCTGATATAAAACCTTGGATAAATGCAACAGCCAAAGACGATATCACTAAGGAGTTACCACAAACTAAATCTGGCATAGAACAAAAGTTAATGCAGTGGAGGAGTGTATATGTCAGCAACAAAAACTGATACACCAGCAGAACGAAGGAAAATAAGATGATAGAGGCTGCAGTGAAAGAAGGTCTAGATCAGCAAGGAAAACCAGAAAATGATGGACGCTGCAACGCGAACTGTAAACCAAGATCCGTGCTGAAGGTATGAGATTGCCAAATGCAAAAACAGCAAAGCCACTGAAATTTGAGGGCACTTTGTTGTTGGCGGCGGCGTTTAAGCAGCACTTTGAAGCCACTCTACCCACTATGGATGGATGTTGGCAAAGATGATACAAATTTTGACTGCCCTGCAGGGGCGAGCAGCAGGTCGCGGGTTTAAACCCGGCGGAGGGCGATGCATATTTTTGGGGGTAAAAATCCATAGCATAGCTTCCTTCAGAAGGGAAGCAAAGCCGGTGATCCTATATGTACATTTACGGCACGTAAAAGAACCTCAAACCTGATAAAGAGGTCTCCGAGCAAAATTACTGGTCTTTCACGCCCAATATAGAATGAGACACTAAGGACCATAGCCGTTAGAGAGCATCCATAAATAAAACTCAATTAATTAGCAGCAGAAACCCTTCGCACCTTGCTTACCAGAGGTTCGGCACACAAATTAATTAAACTGTTGGAGGGATGCTATAATAGAGAACATCACCTGGGTGCCGCTTACCAGGCACAGCTGAAGACTAAGGTACAACAACCGGCGAAATCTTACAAGAATTAGCCATGGAGGTAAAGGCGGCTAGCACACTGGGGCTGACGGATTTACCACCGGATTATATTTCCGGAGAGGCAGCCCAGGAATCCATTAGCAATGTAAGAGACCGGAAGGTCTAACAAAAGCTTTACCTGATGGAATACCATTACATCGACTCTCTGGCAGCTGCCTTCCGCACTGAAGCGACAAAGATGACGGCTAGAAGAACATTGGTGCCGACCAGAGCTGTGACCACCAAGAATGATTACCGGTGCCAACCACAACAGCCTAACTGCCATAAGACTGGAATTGCTGAGGCCGGACACCTAAGGGTAACTGTGGGCGCACCTCAGCCAAGGATCAGGAGTACTAAGGGCCGGCATAAAAGGGGCAAATCAGCACCATCATCACAGACATGGGGGCCTCACTAATTACCGCCAGGCCTGTTGTGATACAGAGACTACCAAAGAGGATGCCGGTCAGGTGCTACAAGCTACAAACCATCTCGGATGAAACACTGCCCATGACTGAGGAAGCTTACCTGGCAGCAGCAGCAGCCTGCAATTGTGGGGTTTCGTTGCTCACAATCACCTAGGGAGTTATCATATACCTGGAGGTCCTTCAGTTCTTCGATGTCAAGATGGATGTCACACGGCCCACATTGCATCTGGGTCGCGATGGGATCCTGAACCGTCTGGAGAAATTGCAGTCATTGATGCTCTTAGGTGGTTCTAGCATGGAGCAAAAGGGTATTGAAGATACGGGCAGATAAGTGCCACTAAGGAGGTACATGATTCTGGATGGTGGACCCCACCAAGATGGAATTTACATGGCTTCTTGCTCAGAGACCATCCTGGTAAGAATCCTTAATACCACCAGCCGGAACCAGGAGCTGTTTAGAGCAACTACCTTAGGGAATTGTGAGCCGATTGGCTCTAAAATACCTAGCCAGACACCGAGATCTAACTGAATACCAGTCTCGATAACGTTGTCCAGGAGGTTGCGAACCTTTCGCAAGGTAAGCAGATCCTTAACCTGCTCTTCGAATTACAGGGCTTCAGCCTATCAAAAATGATTACATCCGTACCCTAAGTGCTTGACCAATCAGATGGCTGTCCTTCCGTGTTTCACTGGCGAAGCAGGAGGAATTAGACAACTGCATAGCGGGCATTAAGTCCAGAGCCATAATAGAGGTATACTATTGTCCATGGTCTTCACTGGTAGTGCTAGAGAATAAGGATGGAAATCTGCCCTTGTGCATCGACTACTGGAAACTGAATATCATTAAGAAAGACTGCTTTTTGCTACCACACAAATAGATACTCTGGACACCTTAGCGGATATAGTGGTTTTCCACCCTGAACCTTAATACTGGCATGTGGCACTTCACCTTGACGTCAAGGGAGCGCTTTCTAACTAGACATAAACTATGGCAGTTCACAGCACATTTCGGACCCTGGAATGTTCTAGAGCTTCGCGAAATCTACAATGAGGGGCCTCACTTACGCCACTTGTCTCTCTTACCTCGACATTACTGTTATAGGCAAGACATTCAAAGTCCTTCTGAGCAACCTGAGAAAGGTGTTTGATAGGCTTCAACAGGCCAAATTCAAGCTAAAGCGCAAGAAATGTCTGGTGTTTAGAAGGGCGCTATCTGGAACACATTTAAAGACCTAATGGAGTAGCTGTGGAGCCCCAGAAACTATAGGTCATCAAGGAGTGGCACAGGCTAAGGAATAAACAAGAACTGTTTCTGGGTTTCTGCACGTACTACCTGAAAACACCCTGTGCAGATCCCTGGTACCAGGACACCCCACCCATGGTAAGAAACTATAGGTCATCAAGGAGTGGCACAGGCTAAGGAATAAACAAGAACTGTTTCTGGGTTTCTGCACGTACTACCTGAAAACACCCTGTGCAGATCCCTGGTACCAGGACACCCCACCCATGGTAAGAAACTATAGGTCATCAAGGAGTGGCACAGGCTAAGGAATAAACAAGAACTGTTTCTGGGTTTCTGCACGTACTACCTGAAAACACCCTGTGCAGATCCCTGGTACCAGGATACTCCACCCATGGTAAGAAACTATAGGTCATCAAGGAGTGGCACAGGCTAAGGAATAAACAAGAACTGTTTCTGGGTTTCTGCACGTACTACCTGAAAACACCCTGTGCAGATCCCTGGTACCAGGATACCCCACCCATGGTAAGAAACTACAGGTCATCAAGGAGTGGCACAGACTAAGGAATAAACAAGAACTGTTTCTGGGTTTCTGCACGTACTACCCGAAAACACCCTGTGCAGATCCCTGGTACCAGGATACCCCACCCATGGTAAGAAACTATAGGTCATCAAGGAGTGGCACAGGCTACGGAATAAACAAGAACTGCGACAGTTTCTGGGCTTCTGCACGTACTACCTGAAAACACCCTGTGCAGATCCCTGGTACCAGGATACTCCACCCATGGTAAGAAACTATAGGTCATCAAGGAGTGGCACAGGCTAAGGAATAAACAAGAACTGTTTCTGGGTTTCTGCACGTACTACCTGAAAACACCCTGTGCAGATCCCTGGTACCAGGATACCCCACCCATGGTAAGAAACTATAGGTTATCAAGGAGTGGCACAGGCTACGGAATAAACAAGAACTGCGACAGTTTCTGGGCTTCTGCACGTACTACCTGAAAACACCCTGTGCAGATCCCTGGTACCAGGATACCCCACCCATGGTAAGAAACTATAGGTCATCAAGGAGTGTCACAGGCTAAGGAATAAACAAGAACTGCGACAGTTTCTGGGCTTCTGCACGTACTACCTGAAAACACCCTGTGCAGATCCCTGGTACCAGGATACCCCACCCATGGTAAGAAACTATAGGTCATCAAGGAGTGTCACAGGCTAAGGAATAAACAAGAACTGCGACAGTTTCTGGGCTTCTGCACGTACTACCTGAAAACACCCTGTGCAAATCCCTGGTACCAGGATACCCCACCCATGGTAAGAAACTACAGGTCATCAAGGAGTGGCACAGGCTAAGGAATAAACAAGAACTGTTTCTGGGTTTCTGCACGTACTACCTGAAAACACCCTGTGCAGATCCCTGGTACCAGGATACCCCACCCATGGTAAGAAACTACAGGTCATCAAGGAGTGTCACAGGCTAAGGAATAAACAAGAACTGCGACAGTTTCTGGGCTTCTGCACGTACTACCTGAAAACACCCTGTGCAGATCCCTGGTACCAGGATACCCCACCCATGGTAAGAAACTACAGGTCATCAAGGAGTGTCACAGGCTGAGGAATAAACAAGAACTGCGAGAGTTTCTGGGCTTCTGCACGTACTACCTGAAAACACCCTGTGCAGATCCCTGGTACCAGGATACCCCACCCATGGTAAGAAACTACAGGTCATCAAGGAGTGTCACAGGCTAAGGAATAAACAAGAACTGCGACAGTTCTGCAGCACGTACTACCTGAAAACACCCTGTGCAGATCCCTGGTACCAGGATACCCCACCCATGGTAAGAAACTGTAGGTCATCAAGGAGTGTCACAGGCTAAGGAATAAACAAGAACTGCGACAGTTTCTGGGCTTCTGCACGTACTACCTGAAAACACCCTGTGCAGATCCCTGGTACCAGGATACCCCACCCATGGTAAGAAACTACAGGTCATCAAGGAGTGTCACAGGCTAAGGAATAAACAAGAACTGCGACAGTTCTGCAGCACGTACTACCTGAAAACACCCTGTGCAGATCCCTGGTACCAGGATACCCCACCCATGGTAAGAAACTACAGGTCATCAAGGAGTGTCACAGGCTAAGGAATAAACAAGAACTGCGACAGTTCTGCAGCACGTACTACCTGAAAACACCCTGTGCAGATCCCTGGTACCAGGATACCTCACCCATGGTAAGAAACTATAGGTCATCAAGGAGTGGCACAGACTAAGGAATAAACAAGAACTGCGACAGTTGCTTCTGCACGTACTACCTGAAAACACCCTGTGCAGATCCCTGGTACCAGGATACCCCACCCATGGTAGGCCCGGATGCCAGTGAAGTTGACACTGGAGGTATCCTGTCGCAAGAGCAGGATGGAAAAGAGAGTGTTGGCTTACTTCAGCACAGCCCTGTCCAAGGTGGAACGAAATTAATGCATTGCACAATGAGAGTTGCTGAGTCTGTATAGACTCTGAAGCAGTTCAACAAGTACCTTCAGGGAAAAAAAGACAGTTTGATTTATGCGCGGTCTTTAACTACTATGGTTCTTGGTGTCCCATTCTATATTGGGCGTGCAAGACCGCTAATCTTGTACAGAGGCCTCTTTATCAGGCTTGAGGTTCTTTTACGTGTCGTAAATCTACGACACGGGACCACCAGCTTTACTTTCCTTCCGAAGGATTTTTACGCTTGAAAAAATCTGTCGCCTTTTGCCGGGTTTTAACCCGCGACCTTGAGAACCAGAGACTAGCATGGTACCCCTAGACCACGGAGGACAACCTTCAGGGACAGGAGTTTCACCTCCAAACGGATTATCCACCCTAATTTGGTTTTGGGGCTTTCACCATTTGAAAGGATAGATGGCCCCCTGGGTCCAAAAACTTCAGGAGCACAATTTTACCTCCAAGCAATTGGGCAGGAAGATGCCATTCTAATGCAGATGACCTTTCCCGAAGACAGTACCAGGAAAAATGCATCCACTATGTGAAGATCGAGGGGGAGTATTGCAGCTTTACATTGGTAATGGTAAGATCTAAGGTTGGTTGGGACGACGAAGAGACCTTGAGTGAGCGAATGACGAATCGAGACGGGCTGATCCCGATGGTTAAAGAATCTGGCAAATGACATGCATGGATGGATGTCACTCCAAAGGGGCTGATCTATGAGCTATTGCACGCAGTGGAACTTCCTGGTGCTCAACAATGGTATGTAAATCCGTGGATGGGAAAACCAGGGTGAAACACCTTAGTGCTCCCAAGGAGTAAGGTGAAAGATGTCATCAAAGAAACCCATGCTTGTATTACTGGAGGGCACCTGGGTGTAAATAAAACCTGGCAGAAGCTACATCATCAAATTTAATAATTGCATCTTTCAAGCGATGTGGAGAAGCACTGCTAGCAATGCCACATCTGCATGGCAAGTCATGGGACCCAGACTCGTGGTTGGGGCCGGATGCAATAGTACAATGTCAGAGCACTGTTTTTATTTCACCAAGTCGGAGGTTTATGCGATTCCCAATCAAGAGGTCTCAACTGTGACTAATGCACTGACGAATTTCGCTGGTTCGAAATCCACAGGAGCTTCATAGTACTAGAGAAAGAATTTGGAATCCAGCGCTATGCATGAGCAACATAGTAAAGCCCCTCAGGGAACTGTTTTGGTTTCAAGGTCGGGTGATTTGCTTAGGGACAAAAAAAGTAAGTTATGCTAGTGTTGGTAGACCTTGATACGCTCTTCCACTGTCCTGAAGGTTTCCAATCCTTCTTGAATAAAAGAACCTCTAGATAAGGGACAAATAAACCTTTATTGATTAGTTTTGTTACAAACAGTTTATAATGAAAGGAGCAGGGCCGTCGATATGATTTCTTTGTCAAGATTGTTTGCAATGTCCTGTGCACTATATCAAATGAGGAAATGCAGTTCTACAGGTGAGGCTTACAGAATTCCACACTAGGTCAACACCTGTAGGCAGGTTCAAAGAAATGTACTGTGGGCCAGTCATAGCATTAACTTCTCACTCTGAAGAAATAAGCAGTGAAAGCTGATGGTAACACTGTATTTACACATGATGTGTCATGACTAAAAAAGATAGGAAAAATGAGGTGATTTTAATAGTAAAGAAGAAAATGAGGAAGTGATGTTGGCAATAGGGGGATGAACACTGCTGTGAAGAGGAAAGAGAAGTATATATGGGAAGGAAGGGTGAAAAAGGTTGGATTAGGATAAAACGGAAAAGTGTAGAAGGAAATGGGTTCATTTATCAAGCTGATTAGAGTGGTGATGATTACTATTGGGGAAGATAGTTGTGTAAAGTTTGGGCGATGAAGGTTTAGACTGGATGACATTACAGGAACGTTATATAATGCTACGATATGTAGGAAGCATTACAAACTAATGTCAACAATAACAGTATTTATAATAAGGGAATGTTAATGAAAACGGATGGTGTTAGGAAGGTGTATAAGTGTTTAAAGCCTGTAACTGAATGCCAGAAAGGTCTCAGATGTGGCATATGTACTATGGTAATATAGAAAAGGGATGCATAAAATGTTACAAGGATTATGTATTAAACAAAATATACAAGTGTATACAAGGAAGGAAAAAGAGTCAGGAGTGTGTGTTTTATGGGATACCTGTAAGTATGTACACTAGATGCAATCGAATATTAGGATGGAAGTGATAGATTGCAACATGATATTGGAAGCTATGGATTAGAAATGGATTCCAAGAGGATACTAGAGGAAAGTGAACTGCTGGTAACTTACAGCATAATGAACAAAGTAAACAGTTATTTTACGAACAACTTTGTTTACATTTTTTGGTGAGTGCGGCAGCGGGGAGTGGAATATGAAATTTGCATGTAAATCTATGACAGGAGACCACAACTTTACTTACCTTCCAAAGGAAGCCATGGTAGGGTCTTTATACCTGAATCAATCCATTGCGTTCTACCAGGTTTGAACCTGCAGCCTCGGAAACTAGAGTCTAGCATGGTCGAAAAGAGAACTGGAAAAGGCTACAATGAATAAGTAAGCAAGCAAAACAAAGCTGAGAGAAGTGGAAGAAATGTTGCAAAGGATGAAAAAAGAATTGACATTCAACAAGATTTTATTGAAGAAATAAAGGGAAACATGGAGAAAATGTAGTGGGAAAAGCAATTGAAGATATATGCAGCCTCTTATGATGATGCACCAAATGAAAGGGAAGAAGATGGAGAATTGGAAGGGAATGAGGAGGAGGAATTTGAATACACTACAAAACAAGTGAAGGTATGTACAAAAGAAGAAGCAAACATATGGATATAAATAATACAAGCTTATTTTACAATAACAGATTATTTATGTACCAATTGAAAAAAAGTATACAAGATACAAAACTACTGAAACTAAACTGCTATTATTATTACAAATAAAACTGCGCTGCCGCCACCGCCACCACCACCACCACCACCACCACCACAAGAACTATACTTCCCAGCTCTCCATTAATATGGGTATTACTGGTATCTCCATATAAAGTGCCTTTGTTTAAAAGGTGAATGTCTCTCCTTTGTTCCTTAAACTCACACAAAGTCTGTGTTCAAATGGTGTAGTGTTCGCTATTGTCATCATGCTGGATATTAGTGATAGGCTAGGTACCATCCATAAATGCATGCTGGGTGGCACCAAAAACTTCACTCAAGTTTTGTCGGCCAGCAGAATGTTGAGCTGGCCATTAAAAAGCAGAACTCTGTTTGACTTAAGCCTGTGCCCCAACTTAAATGTGAAGCCGTACAATCAGAGTAGTGCAGGAAGCACATTCAAGTGACAACATAAGTGACATGAAATTCTGTAACTGAATCAGGTTGCAATAAATTACATTGTTCACATAGCAGTAAACATGAGTGAGGCAGTGCCAGTGTTGATAATAAATCTGAGTTAAATGTCTATATACTGCTGCTCTAAGCTTGGTACAGAGTTGAACATCCACACAAATCATTTCTTACATTGAACATTGAAGGTTTTATGGCCAAATAGCAAAAATTATAGGACAAATACATGAAAAAGTAAGAATTTTACAACTTTGCATGGATGCAAAATTATGTATTAGAAATCTAAAGTAAATCTTGCATATTCGTTATGTGTGTATTCTTTGTTCTTGCGAGTTACATTATGTTGTTAAAATGTGACAAATCATTTAACTCCCTATAAGTTGTGTTATACATGTAAGTTTCATCTTTCATGATTCAATTTGTGCATTTTCTAACTATATAAAGGAGTGAATCTCTGTTCACAAATGTCATACTTGTATGGTTATGTAACACTTATGAATCGAATTATGACTTTTCAAATGTAACAAATGAATAAGGTTGTTATCACATACATTACACTCATATATATTTTTACACTCGTGAATGTAATGATACTTTTTCAAATGTAACAACTGAGTAAATCTGTTGTCATATTCTTCACACTTGTCGGTTTTTTACCTTGCCTTATTCCTTGCCAAAAATGAAATAATAGGGCAAACAGAATGTGAGGAACTACAGATGTAGGCCATAACAAAGCATTTAAAGTGGGCATACCCTTCCATTATCTCAAAACACTAACAAATGAAGAATTTTGGCCAGAAAGGGTACAAGTGAGACATTTTCACCTCTCACATAAGAAAAACGGAGTGTCTCTTGAATAAGGCAAAGACTTGCAAGTTACTGCTATGGAACATAGAAGGACTGCAAAATGCTCTCCCATACGTTCCTGAAGAAGTAATCCAACATACAGGTATACTGATAACAGAAACTTTCCTATTGGAGGAAACTGACCAGGGATTTCTACGGTCTCCATGCTTATGCAAAATGCACAATAGGCAGACCAGGAGGAGGAGTTTCATGCCTCTTGAGAAACACAACAGGAAAATTAAAAGAAACCTATAAAGAAAACATGGCTATAGTGCAGACATAAAAAATCACACTGCTAAGTTTGTATGCCAAGTATGACACACCCTGGAATACCTAGAGAAAATAGCCACGGCCATCAAGAAAATGAGTGCTGGGGGTATAAACTGCCAAACTGACCAACCAAACCAGAAGACCAACCTAATGTTCGACACTAATAAGGAAGAGAGAGGAGAAAATGTATTTTCCATATAATGGATCTAGCAAGATTGACTTGGTGTTCCAAGAGGAACTGGAATCAAGATCCAAAAACAAGAAGGCCTCAGAGGCAGCATCTATAAAGGGGAACAAAACACAAAAATAAACATTTCATTCACTACATTAGTTGATTTGTCATCAGGAATAAATAACAACCCACGCAATTTCACCATCACAAGGTGAATGGTTATGGGTTATTGTTGAGTTGATGTATGTCGTCATGAAAGCCAAACAAAACATATGCAGCGTAGTTGTTTTAAATGACTAACAACTTCACATGTTAATTTCACTAGTAGCTCATGACTTCACTGAATAACAAAGAGTAGAGCAAAGCCAGCCAAACACTTTTCATAATCCAGTTAATACCTACTACGTTCATAAATAGCAGTCTAACATTCTGCTTTGAAAATAAGTGAACGTGATATCTGAGCTTATCAGTTGAACCAAAATAGAGCAATTTTGAAGATTTACACCATTCCAACAGTGATTCCGAAACAGTGTGAACACTGAAAAATGTGCTGGTTCAATCTATTGGTGTAAGTGTAAGGAATGTATATCTGAGAATAATGATGAGGAAATGTGTGTTGCTTGGGCTATGAAATTGGTAACGGGTAATTTTGCCTGCATCACAAAGCATTTTAATTTTCACAAATTAGTTATAGATTGTGATATTTTGAATATTGTGAGGCATAACTCAGCGTTAAAAACAAAAAGGTGAGCTAAAAAGAAATTACTCACCGCCAACAATCCTGCAAATAAAACCTGGCAATATTCCTGCTACAAACAGTTTATAGCGTGGATTAATTCATGGACTGCTATTGGATACAGAAAAAGTTGTTATACCATCATTAGTGCTTAGTACTAGAAATATTTTTCCAGAACCCAGCAAGGTATATGTAGGCTTTAAACTTCACTACTAAACACATAAATTAAAAATAGCAAATTTTAAATTCACTATTATTCTATTATTATTATTATTTATTTTTATATATATATATACATAGTTTTTTTAATTGTATAACAAGTCTGTGACCAACCTTCTTATGTTGAGTGAAAGCATGAGAAGTGCTCCAATCATAGTAACTCTAATGGAAGTCGAAGCGTGGGAGATATATTCTTCATTAGTGACAGATCAACTGCTGTGTCTGGTAATGAGTCCACCCAATATGTGTGCAGAGATTTTTTATTTCATGCATTAGCAGCAGTTTCCACTCTTTGTTAGATTCCTCATATTTATTTTCCATGATCCAAGACCCAGATGCTTTGGAGTACTAAGTTTTGACACCAGTCTGTTTTAATTACACTGAAATTGCGATCCAGGGCTGCTATCATGGATCTAGGTTGAAGGTCATTATATAAAAAATTGTATTCTTTTCGAAGCATATCTGAGACGAAGACTTTATAACTTTCTAAACTGCCGGTATGTATATAATTTCTAATCTGCACCAAATCTTTTAAGAAAGTGATATCCAAAATAATTTTCTTCAGAGCATGATAGGTGTTTAATACACAGTTTATTTCTTTGGTCTTCTTCCAACAATTCAAAACGTTCACAAGATTTCCATTTAAGTTCATTTTTATATGATGAAGAACTAGTGTGAGTTTTTCAATTAATATGGTACCATTCTCATTAGTTTTGTGCAGCCCACCATTAATGGTTATTTATACTGGCTTTCCATGCCATCAGCTCTGGGTATGTTTTCTACTATTTTAATTCTTTTCATTACACTTTTAGACAAATGCCATAGGTCAAATTCATGTTCAACTTCCGGATATTGAGTTTTAACAGGTATCTTACACCTTTATGTCTTGTGAAAAGAAAACCTCAACTCTACACATTTCCTGTTTGCAAGCCTAGTCATTATATTGCCACAAGCAACCTTTTCCAAATTGCCTTTCACCATACCTCTTTGAACAAATTTAAAATCAATCATTTTTCAGGAATTTAAACCCATGACAGAATAGACTAAATAAACTGGCTGAAAATTCTAGGGAATCATACTGTCCATCCCCTGCCAACCATATAGATATGCCACAACCTTTTAATGAATTCAAGTTCTTTTTTCTTTCTTGAATCCAAAATGCTGTAATTTACTGGTGCTGCCATGTTTTGAATGGTTTTATCAAATGTATGCCTTGAAAACAATGCCAAACCCAGTGATTTGCAGGACTTAACACGTTGAAACAATATACCATATAATAATAAAGAACTTGCTATTAAAGTATTTCCTTCTGGTTTCTTTCTTGATGAATTTTGTGAGATCCAAGTGAATGTATTACCGCAATAACACACAGCATTGTCCCTCTAATGTAACGAGAAATTGTTTTGACTTCATTTCTACATAAAATACATCTTAAAAAAATAAAGTAGAGCTGTCCAAGCAACAATGAAATATACAGCTGTATTCTTCTTCTTCTTCTTTGTTATCACTTGTATCAGAATCTGAAGTATGAGGTTCATAGAAAATTTCATTCAGCTTATCCTGATCTTCCTCATCATTGCTAGTTTTGTAGATATGTTCACGTTCCAACAATATATTATTCCTTATGATTCAGTACTTAGTTCACATGTACTTTTGAATTCTTGTTTTTTTTTCTCACTTTCTTATCTGAATTCTCTTTCACTATTTTTATCATCATCATCATCATCATCATCATTGCCTTCGTTGTAAGTCTTAGTGCACGTAACACTATCACACAGCTCAGATACTATACCTTTACAATTCCTAGCCTCACATTGTTCTATTCTTTGTTGTTTGCTCTTGGATGGAGATGGTGAAGTCTTACTAGAACTAGATATCTGGAAATTGTCTTCATTTTTCTTTATAGTAGGAATAGTTCTTGGTTTTAATAAAGGTCCTCTGAAATGTTCATCCGACATAAGCTGCTTTTTAATAACTCTGTCAGTTAATAATCTGTGTTCTTAAAATAGAAGGAACATAAATGAGCACTGGGACCAGGCAAAAAAATTTTTTTTTGCAAACTTCTTCCCACATCTTCTATGTTTTGGGAGATTTATCTCTGTTTGGAAAGTGTGAAAATGAGTCCCCTTGTGTGTTTCCCTTCTCCTTCACATTATAGCCATATGCACAACATTGAGGCATTCTATTTTTTACAATATTATGTTGTTTGTGTAATAGTAAACTGACTCAGCAACACCATCACCAAAACACCACCACAAAGTACACTACTCTTGAACTTAAATACCAACAAGAACATTTATGAAAACATATTACTGCATGTGTAGTAATGACTGACTTGTGACCTCCCAACTGCTTCCAGTGCACGGCTGGTTCCATGATGTATAAGGTGGTTATTATTTCACATATTGAGGTGGAGTAAGAAAACAATCTCACCGCTGTATTTTACACGTCATATCCTTCATTTAGGAAGAAACGTGATTTTTGTGTTTTGTTCCCCTATAAGAAAAGTATGCCAATAGTAACCCATGCCAAGATAAGACAATTTACATTCACCCAGAAGGATCCAGACAGGGGAAGGAAAACTCTAAGAGATGGCTAGACCTAGAAAACTGGAAAACGAAGTAGTATCAAAGGCAGGACACCTAGGAGGAGGACATATAAATGAAGGAATAAAAAATACCACAGATTTAATAAAAAATGCAGTCATACCAACCAAGAAAAGAAAAGCCAGACTATGGCTTGACAGGGAATGCTACTCCAAAAGAAAGGAAACCCTGATAGCACTGCACAGAGCAAGGAGAAAGCACACAAATAGGGAAATGCAAAGCTATGCAACGCATAGAAGAGAATACAAGATATAAGTGAAATAAAAATAATTGAACTTTATGGAAACAAGCAAAAAACTAGGAGAGGCAGCAACAACTGAGCCCTTCCTGGCACCCAGAAGAAAGATAAATTCAAAACCAAAGGAAATTCCCATGGCCAACTGGGGAAAGCACTTAAGAATCTTCCTGAGGTCATGGGTTCAAACCTGGCAGAGGGCAATGGCTTTCTTTAGAAGGGAAGTAAAGCCGGTAATCCCATGTTGTAGATTTACAGCATGTAAAAAAACTTCAAGCATGATTAAGAGGCCTCTGAACAAAATTATCAGTCTTTCATGCCCAATATAGAATGGGACACTAAAGACCACAGTGGTTAAAGAGAGTCCATAAATAAAGTTCTATTTAGCTTCAGAACCATTATAAATCAGAACAAGAAAAGTGTCTTCAACAGAACAGAAGGCACTATAGATACATATGAGAGCAGAGAGAGACTCATAGAGAACGATAGATGACTTTTTACAAGTAACACCCACAGAAATTGACCAGGTGTTAAAAATCCATAAAGCTCCAGGACCAGACCAAATCTACATAGAAGACATCACAAGAAATATTGCTACTAACATGGGCAAAGTATTCAACAGATGCGTGAGAACTGGAGGACTTCTACAGTGAGAATTCTGCAGGGAAAGAGGAGACAAGCAATTCCAACTCATATGGGGGAGTTGCACTAGAGAATAGCCTTTTTAACATCTTCATGAAAATACTGAAAACCAGACTAGAGGGTGTGGCAACCATCCTGGAATGTCAATTTGGCTGCATGCTTGACAAGAGCACAATTCACGCAGTGAATTGCCTATTGGAAGCAGTAGAAAGACCCTATATACCAATACTACACAGTATTTATTGTATATACAAGGTCTTCGACCTATTAAGTAGGGAAATCCTAATAGAGAAGATCAGATACGTGATTGTAAAGAACCATTTATTAGTTGGATGGACATCTTGTCAATCAACTATATACAAACTGATGATGGTGCTACCAAATCACAGCTAATGGAACAAATGGGGTCTGCAAGGTGACTCAATGAGCCCATTACTGTTTAATATTGCCACATCACAGATATCCACAAGGCATGAAAGATGTACAACTTATCCTCTATGCAGATGACATGGTATTAGGATCGGCAAGCAAAGAAGATCTACAATCAGCACTGAGAAAATTGGTGGAATGGGTGAGGAAAAACCAACTCGCAATAAACTTAGAAAAAACAGTCCAAATGACATACAGGAAAGGAGGATAAAAATCAAGGACTGACACCTTCACCCTGCATATAGAGCCCCTGGAAACCATCAACAAAGTCAGATACCTTAGAGTAACTCTTTAAACCACAGCAAAGTCATTTAGATGCCACATTCAAGAAAGAACTGTAGCAGCCACCAGAGCATTTTACACCATAAAGAATTTACCAGCCCTGTCCTTGACCACAGCAATAATACTTTTTAACACTGCAATATCACCTATAGTAACGTAAGGGCTTGAACTCATATGGGACAAGCTGACACCCAGAGACTTTGAAAGAATCGAAAGTGTCAATTCATGTTTTTCAAATGTGCAATAAGAGTGAGAAAAATAGAACTAACAAGGATATACTAACTTATCAGGGAGCCCTTTTATGTAGAACAGCTGACACCAAATCCTACTACCATCTACGAAACACTACACCAAACATCTGGAGAGATCGATCCAGACTTCGATGTCACCAGTGCCATTATGGGCAAAAATAGGACAAGAGAGAACCAGGAGCAAAGGCACATCATCACACGCTATGCCATCCATGGATTTCACCACAAAATATTCAAGGACAATTCATATCATGAACCCAGAGACAGCTGCATGTGCAAATTATTTGGCAAGAAATGTGATAGGTACTGTTTAACAATGTACTTAAAATGAACAATGACGCTAAGTGAATACAGCAACCTAAAACTTTAATACCTTTTCAGGTGAACATTTCTGTTTCTTCTTTCTTTACTCTTATGAATAAAATTATGACTTTTCATACTTAACAAATGAGTAAACCTCTTTATCATGTATGTCATACTTGTGAAGGGTTTTACCAACACTATTCAAATTTAACAAGTAAACCTCTTATCACATATTTCACACCTTTGTGGTTTTTACCCTCAGAAATCAAATTAACCTGACAAATCAGTAAACCTCTTTATCACAAGTTTTACAATCACGTGGGGTTTTAACCTCATGAATGAAATTATGACTTCTCAAATTTGACAAATCAGTAAAAGTCTTGTAGCATATTTTACACCTGTGCAATCTTTTACCCTCATGGATCAAATTATGAATTTTCAAAATTGACAAATCAGTAAACATCCTATCGCATATTTTACACTTGTGCAGCTTTTTACCTTCAGGAATCAAATCATGGATTTTCAAATGTGACATCTGAGTAAAGCTCTTATCAGTTAGTTCAAACTTGTGTGGTTGTTTACACTCATGAATCAAATTATGACTTTTCAAATTTGACAAATGAGTAAACCTCTTATTGCATATTTCACACTTATGTAGTTTTTTACCCTCATGAGTCAAACTATGGCTTTTCAAATGTGACAACTGAGTAAAGCTCTTTTCACATATTTCACACCTGTGTGGCTTTTTACCTTCGTGAATAAAATTATGTTTTTTCAAATTTGACAACTCAGTAAATCTCTTATCACAAATTTCACACTTGTGTGGCCTTTTACCCTCATGAATCAAATTATGGCTTTTCAAATGTGACAACCGGGTAAAGCTTTTTTCACATATTTTACACTGGTGTGGCTTTTTACCCTTGTGAATCATGTTGTGAATTTTCAAATTTGACAAATGAGTAAACCTCTTATCACATATTTCACACTTGTGTGGTTTTTGACCCTCATGAATCAAATTATGACTTTTCAAACCTGACAAGTGAGTAAAGCTTATATCACAGGTTTCACACGTATATGGCTGCTTACCTTTATGAATCAAACTATGCTTTTTCAAATCTGAAAAGACAGTAAACCTCTTGTTACAAACGTTACACTTGTGTGGCCTTTCACCCTCATGAATCAAATTATTTTGTTTCAGGTATAAGCCCCTGTTGTAAATTTCTCCTCCATCACTACATTTACCAGATTGCTCCAAGTGAACATGCTCTTTTACAGTTGATATTTCTGTAATATCAGTTTCCTGACATTCACATTCAGGAAGATCATTTGCATTATAGAAGCTTGTGTCTTTCTCCGAGACTTTAGCAGAGGGCAATGGTGACTCACCAGTGCTATCACCAGAAATTGCTGCTGAGCACAGTCTGAAATGTTGAAGGATTTAGATTCATTAAATATACAATCAGAGAATGCAAAGGAATTAAATGTGAAAAGAGAATCTCTCTTTGATAATACGTCCATGCTCTGAAATAAGTGACAGTTTGTCAACTTAGTTACACATTTATGTAAAGCAATAGTTTATTAATTATAATTGAGTTAAATTTCTTAGTCCACAATATCATTAGATAACTAATAACACCTTTCAATAGAAAGTCATGTTAATATAAAACCAGTGTGATGTATTTGGCAATACATGCATTAAAAATACATCAACTGCTTTGCTTTAACAGCAATTATTCAAAGTAGTTTTACAAGCAATTCCTGTGTTGATTCATTTGGCAAGAAATGTGAGTAACAGGAATGATCAATGTTTATAATCTTATCAAGGTGGATGGGCACATAACAATCTCTGAAGTTACATCAGCAGTAAAAATCAGTTATCAATCCATCATTGATGATGAACTTTACCTCTGGAAAGTTTCTGCCATGTGGGTTCATCTCCTTACTCAAACCTGTCAACAGTTTTTTATTGATTACCAGGAGGAAGAAGATTTTTTGTGATGAAAATAATTGGGTCCACTCTACAAACCCAAGTCTAAATAAACAAGTAAGGGTGTAGGAAAGATGAAGCTGCAACGAACAAGGGCAAACAAAACTTGTTACCCATTTTTGGGATTTGGTGGATTTTCTTCATGAAAGAAAAACAATAAATCCCATTTACTACTGCAGGTTTATGGTTGAGCAAAAGCTGCTCATCAGAGAAGCATCCTTTTTCCGCCTGACAACTGAGACAAATACGAATATGTTCATGTGTGTGAAACGCTGGAAGAGATTCACCAGACAATGGAAACTCTCTTTACAATTAGATTTATCCCCTGCAACTATCATTTGTTTGGTGGTATTTAGTGGTGTTTAAAAAGTCTCAGAGGGACAGCATGACAATGTAGCAGTGGGGGAGTTCAGCACAAAAACTTCATGGGAGAGCTATTTCATGACGATGGAGCAGTGGAGGAGTTCTGCACAGAAACCTTGGGGGACAGCAATTCCAGGATGATGCAAGAGTTCTGCATAACTGGCAGCTCATACTTCCTTTTTCTTTCTTCAGGGAGCAAATAAAGATATGCCAATTCATTGGGTAAAAAATACTTTCAAATCAGAAGACTATGTACAAAACTGCCACACTATGGTTGTACCTTTTCACTGGTACAAGAAATTATTTAAAAACATCTCATGAATTACATTCCTTTACTTTCGGTAGCTCCCAGCAGTGATGGTGACACTGAAATTTATTGGTTCATAAAGTTATAGGTAGCTGTAACTTCAATTTGTTAAAGTAACAAACACTGTACCACCACTTTTGCTTTATAAATGTTAGTTATTAACAATTAAACACACCACTATGTTCATTATAAATTTATCTACTGTGCCGTTATAAGCCATGTTTTCTGGGAAAGCCATAAAGATGCTGCAAATCGTTCACATCATGTTTTATCCACTGATCTTCAATGTCTTAACAACCAAATACAGTGAAATCTCAAAATAACGTACCTCACTATGGCATGTATTTCACTTTTACATATAATTGAATTCCCCACTTAAATTTCCATACAATCTAATACAAAGAAAGTTCATTTTTATGTCTGCAGTAATTATTGAGCTTTATTTTTTATTTATGGATGCTCTTTAACTACTATAGTCCTTAGCGTCCCATTCTATATTGGGCGTGAAAGACTGATAATTTTGATCAAAGGCCTCTTTACCAGGCTTGAGGTTATGTTACAACACAGGACCACCAGCTTTACTTCCCTTCCAAAGGAAGTCATGCTAAGGATTTTTACACCCAAAAAAATCCGTCCTCCGCTGGGTTTGAACCCGTGACCTTGAGAACTAGAGGCTAACACAGTACCACTAGTCCATGGAGGAGGACTGCATTAATTATGAACGTTTCAAAATCAATATACAATTTTTATTAAATCATTTTCTTTGATAGTGCTATTTCATCTCTTCTTGAACAAAAATGTCATTACATATGGTGTATTAGTACATATTTGCTTCAGTTTCAAACTATTGTCTAGAAACAAACTGCACAGTATCTGCCACATTTTCTTTGTTCTCTGAGCAAATCTATTAGGAGTATCAACAAATGTGTAGCCACTTTCTAACACAGGCAACCTGATATTTTTGTGCAGTAATACGGTATTGGCTAAACCATAAGCCTTCTTTATAAAGAGGGCTATGGTTGAACTGAAATGCATTTCCGTTTCCAATTTTGTTTGAATCCAAAGGTTTCGTTTTCATGTAGTTTTCCTTGTTTAACATGGAAGATAGTTAAAGCTATTAAAATCTGCATCTTGCATATTTGTTAATCATTAAAGAGCTGTTTGTTTAAGTTTGGGTTTTGTATTTTTGTTGGTTAAAGCATTTGTTAAATTTTGCATCTTACATATTTGTTGATCACTAATGAAAGAGTTGTTTATTAACTTTGACAACATAATGGAGGTGAAGAAAAGGAAGTAGTTTTTTAATAGAAAGTTGAATTGATAAAGATGATAGAAAATATAATGAAGTAGATCAAAGTAGCACATAACATCAAACCCACCAATATTTCTACAATACTTTGTGACAAAGAGAAAATACTTCAGCCATACAAAAGGTAACAATCTGTCCCAACAGAAACATGATTCATGTGTGATTTTCATCAAATGGAAGCAGCAGTGAACAAGTGGTTCAAAGATGTTAGGGCAAAGGTGTAACAGTTTGTGGACCAATGCTCCAAGCAAGTGCTGACTGGCTTTTTGTTTTTGGAAGAAGTAATGGCATTTCCTGGAAAACCATCACTGGAGAAGCAAGACATGTCAATGTAAAAGCTGCTCGGGAATGAAAGGAAACATATTTGATGGATGTCATTCAAAATTACAAACCAGAAGACATTTTCAACGCAGATGAAACTACATTTTTCTATAAATGTTGCCAAATAAAATCATGGCTTACAAGTGTGAGGCCTGTACTGGTAGTAAGCAATCAAAACAAAGACTATGACAGAACTATTCCGTTGTAATGCCACAGGTACAAGGAAGCTGAAGTTATTTGTAACAGGGCACTTTGCTAAGCCAAGGCGTTGCATCTCTGAACTGTGAAATATATGGCCAAAAGCAAAGCATGGACAACAAAATGTCTGTTCGCAGACTGGTTCATTGAAGTGAATAAAGAGATGGGCAGAGACAAGAAGAAAATTCTCATCATAGACAACTGCTCCGTGCATAAAGTGGACTGCAGGTTAGAAAATATCAAGTTTGAATTCCTACCTGCTAATTGCAGAACTAGACCAAGGAACCATCCAGAATGTCAAAGTGCACTTTCGCAGATGTTTGGTGCAAAGTGTGCTTATCGACATGCCTACCAACATCAATATTCTGCAGGGTATTCAGATGATAGCAGGAGCTTGGCAGAATAAGGAAGTGGATCTGCCATCCTTGTTAACCTTTGAAGAGTATGTCGCTATGGCAGAGATAACACATCGCCTTACAGAGAAGGAAACAGTGGAGTGTTTGACTGTAGCAGCCCTTCAAGATGACAATGAAGAGGAAGAAGTTGAAACTGCAGCTGAAAGTGTGTCTTCTTTTGAAGCAGTTAAGGCAATATACAGAGAAAACATTTTGAACTCGCTTAGTGAGCTTGAGCAGTTTGTGGAAGAGAACTTATTGAACAAGTCAAAACAAACCAAAATCAATGCCTTCTTCAAGACCTGTGCATAAAGTGGAAAATGTCATCCAATTTGGTGATGTATTTTGTGTAAATATATGGATTGTAGTGTGTGTATTTCGTTGTACATACAAGAACTTCAATAGGGTTGCAATGATAGAATTAAAGGTATGTAACTGTGCATTATAATGTTGTAATTTTTCTTGTATTCGGTAAATCTGTCGATTAATTTTTATTTGCTAAATCCCTTTTTCAGTATAACATACTTTTCGGAATAAAGTATAAATCCCATGATTTTCTAAAGTCCTTTATACTGAGATTCCACTTAAAACTCAAGGAAAGCAAAATAGGGTGCTTCTAACATAACCACTCATCCAGTTATATTTTCATACACATTGCTGTTAAAATTCACTTTAAAAACTCTTGGTTTTCCTTTAACTGCTAAGTGATTTTTAGATTTGGTATAGATCTACCAAGGTGTTCAATTTCCTTTTCTTTTCAAGTTTAATGCTGAAAAACATGGTGCTATGAGAGATTGAATGGAATTCACTGTTTATCCATATAGCACTGTTTACATGTATTTCACTAAGTCTCACTTATTAGCAATTTTAACAAGCACAACCACGTGCAACATACTAGTACTAATGTATGGATGACCCAAGTGAGGAGAACATTTACTATAAAACCAATACAGTACAATCTCGTTAGTACGTTTTTTGCAGGGACCTAAGGCTTTGGATGTCATAGGTGGGAAAACGTGTTAACGAAAATACAAAATCTGCAATTTAAGAACATAGTTATGTAATAAAATTTAATAATTATTATGTCTCCATGGGCAATTGAAATAGATTTCGAGTACAATTTCATACTGAATATGATCCATGTTTCCATGTTAAATTCAATATGTGTTCAAATGGATTTGGATACACAAAACCTGAGAATAAATAATTCAAGCTTTTATGTTGGTCAACTTGGTTTTTTGAGGTTATGAATGTTTTTGAGAAAACAAATTGTGAATTATGGAAGCAACAATAGTGGCTTTGCTGTGTGTTTTATTACACATGTGTAAACAATTTCCGCTAAAGAGAGAAAATTATGAGCGTGCATCATGTTACAAGTACAATAGACGATAGTATCTTTGGCGTATTCGATACGATTTGAATACAGTAGGTGTTTCCATGCAACAAATTTCGTTCCGATCCTCTTCTGATCCTATTTTCCAAGAGGAAAGTTTTGTTTTAGCATTTTTTCCTTCTTTAAAAGCAGTTTCAATCAATTTAGGTTTGCTAACAATCATGTTTAAGGTTGATGGAGGAATATTTAACATCCGCACTATATCCACATGTTTCATATTTGGATTGTGATCTACTCCAAGGATTTTAAATTTTTCAGTGTTGGTTATTTACTATACTTTCTTTTTTTCATTGCAAATGAAAAGTTAAGATACAATCTAGATATGTTTGGTGAACACTCAACAGTAGAAACTATCAAAGCATTCTCTATATCCCACCCACACAAATCATATCACACAAATATTTACATACATGCATGTGTTTGACTGCCGGTATCCACCCCGTGACCAAGGATTTACCTAAGTAGCAAATGAGGACTTCAAACTTTGAACATGTTAAACGCCTACTCCCACTGGACTGACCAAGGATTGGCCAAAACAGTGAATGATGACGTCAAACTTCAAAGGTAGTAAGTAGGATCGGGAAAACTCACTAAACAAACATTTGGTGATTTGGTACCAGGACTTTTATAATTCAACGTAATACACAGGAAAACATGTTAATGAGGAACGTGCTAATGAGATTCCACTGTAGATGGAAGTGTTTATTTGATGAAAGTCAAAGTGATCATCCTAATCCTCTGACAATTAGGTTAACCAACAACATAGAGCTTTATGTTCCACACTTTCCCACCACACACCCTTGGTTCATCATGCCCTATATCTAACCAGTATATGACAATTGGGTTAACTAACAACATAGAGCCTTATGTTTCACACTTTCCCATCACACACCCTTGGTTCATCATGCCCTATATCTAACCAGTATATGACAATTAGGTTAACTAACAACATAGAGCCTTATGTTTCACACTTTCCCACCACACACCCTTGGTTCATCATGCCCTATATCTAACCAGTATATGACAATTAGGTTAACTAACAACATAGAGCCTTATGTTTCACACTTTCCCACCACACACCCTTGGTTCATCATGCCCTATATCTAACCAGTATATGACAATTAGGTTAACTAACAACATAGAGCCTTATGTTCCACACTTTCCCACCACACCCCCTTGGTTCATCATGCCCTATATCTAACCAGTATATGACAATTAGGTTAACTAGCAACATAGAGCCTTATGTTCCACACTTTCCCGCCACACACCCTTGGTTCATCATGCCCTATATCTAACCAGTATATGACTATGGGTTGCAGCCGGAAGTGCAGTATTTAGCACCTGCTGAAGTCGACTATACAAGATCAGGTTGCAATGAACCCGAAATATATAAATAGTATAGTTATTTACATTAAAGAGAAAGACAAGATTATGATTCTATGCCAAACATGCTACCATATTAAGAAGCTCCCTGTTAGCTCTTATTCTTTATTGTATCTCTGTTTTGCTATCTATTCCTACAAAAGCTTATTTTTCTATTGATTTTATGTTAACCCAGACAAATCTTAACAGGAAAGGCTTCATTACACATTTTGTTGAAAGTATAAGGAGGCTGAAGTGAAATTAAAATCTTTAACTGAGTTGCTATATGCTGGCTTTAAAATTAAATACTCTTCACACATTACAAGAAACAAAAGAAATTGAAACAAATAGCAACAGATGTATCAGAAATAGTTAATGAAACAAACAGAATTGACATAAATTGTGTTTTAATGAGAGCTGCATTTGAGGAGCATTGTTTCAAATCCCATTATGTCCAAAAAGCAAAATTTTACAGGAAATCCAAAAAACGTAATACTTCTAAACTATAAGTCCTACTGAAATTTTGAAAAAAGCTAGAAATATTACTAAACGTTTTTATTTATAAGGTGTAAGAATTGAAATCACTTTTCAAATGCATTTCATGAAAATGAGGAGAGGGTTGTGGACATAACATGGTTTGAAACAACCACATGGAAAATTTAATGTTGTAGAATAGTGAATTATTTATTTTTGTGTATTCTTAACATAAGTACATTGAGTAAATCTTGATACACTATGGTATGCATTTAATCAAAGAAAGTATCTCATTGGATTAAAGAGAATTTTGAAACTACATATGGTGTGAATTAAACATATAAAAACACAATGAGATAATAAAAATTCTGAAATTAATTGAAAGCAACAATTATCGATTTTAGAAGCTCGCATAACACATTCGAGCATCTTTTACAATCTATGCATTCCACATTCTTCTTCTAAACAGTCTCACAGTCCACTATTCTGGTCAGTGACATCTTCTGCAGGGATGGAGGTAGAATTTAAGATGTTTTCAAAGAACTTCAAAACTTTGTCATTTCTCCAGTCATTTCCAAATCTCTTCATTAGTAAGTTTTTTACATCATTTTTCTTTTGTTGAGTGATCCTGCATCTGGTGATAGGTACAGCTGTAGGTTCCATTGTCTGTGCTACCTTGCCTCGTTTCAACATTGGAGAAAACTGTTTGGAAGTGTCGTCAATACAATAGGATAGCTCTATCTTATAACGTACTGAGAATTTTCCATCCTTCCTAGTTTTCTGAAGGATTATGCACTTCATCTCGCTGATCCCATCACACTTCTTAAAATGTCCACTCAAAGATTTGAAATTTTTTATAACCCAATCCTTTCCAAGAACACGAAGTGAACCTATTTTCTCATAAATTTTGTGGTAATCACTTGGTGTCAAAATCTCTGAATGCTTTCTTAGATTTTTTTGACTCCGAACACCCTGTCTGCTGGCAGGAAGGAATGTCCTCTTACTGGGAAGATGAGAGTAAAGGTTTTCAAATGATTAGGGGCTTTATTGCGGAGGTAATAAGCAAGGGCATATTCTTGTTTTGACCTTCACAACCATCTGCAAAAAGCCTTAGATGCTGCACATCTTGTTTGAATTAAAATTTTTCAAGAAAATCACAAAGAGCTGATGATAGTTCAAGGGAACCTCTTCCAGCCTCATTCTCTGTCCATACAGAACTGGGGGTTCCTATTGGCTATGTCTGTGATACAGAAAGCATAGAATCACATCTGACGAGAATAGTAGGCTTCATTGACGGACAACTTCGGAATAGGTTACACTTGCTGTAAATCAAAGCAGAAAGTTGTAGAATTCAGAGTTTGTTCCTTCATCATTTTGTGAAATGTTTTTGCTCGCAGTTTGTGGGCACTGATCTCGGCTAGAACCATATGTTTCTCATTTCCCTTCATGTCGTTCAATTTATGATTCATCCGGAGGCAGTAGCTGCATCAGTTGCAGGAGTACCGAAATCTAGATTGAATTTTGTGCTAAAAATTTTCTTGAAAAGCCATTTCCTCACTTGAAGTTCTTGTGGCACATTTGCATTATACAAATTATTGATACTGAGTTCTGAGGGAAGATAAAGCTGTTGGCTCTTTCTTCTATTATAATGGCTTTCATTGGCTTTTAGGTTGGAAATGAAACTGATGACCTTCTCTCTTCTGTCTCTGTATTGGTCCTTTTTGCGCTCACCGGCCCTACACTCTTTGCATCCTTCTCCTGATTTAATGGATTAAGCAATTGTATTTAATCGGCACTGTCCACATCCGAAGAGTCTTCCAAAGAACTTGGAACATACTGGTTCTGCTCTACCATTTACTGGAATCTGCAATAATAATAATAATAATAATAATAATAATAATAATAATAATAATAATAATAATAATAATAATAATAATAATAATAATAATAATAATAATAATAATAATATATTAATTATTAAATTACTCAGTTTTCAAGAGGACCTTGTGCTACTCTATGAATAGAGTGATGTAAATGCTTTTAAAACCATACACAAGCTTACATATATTAGTATTACATTACACTAACCTGATGCTTTAGTCATAGAAGTTGCTGCTCTTTTTTCTTCGCCCCTTAGCCTACGCCTTTTTTGTGATGACACCTGAATCATTAGAGAAAGGCGATGGTTTTGCTCACATTTGCTTTTGCGGGTGAATACTTTATCTTTAGCCTTGGAAAGAAAATGAGCGGGAATGATGCAACAATTGAATCTGCCTTCCTTATGCTCACATGGTGGTACAAACTCTCTCAGGTCTGGATCTTTATCACAATTTCTAGTGAAAAGAAGAAGAAAAATAAATTCTGTTAACATAAACTGGGGAAGATATAAGCCTATAAGTATGTTTTCATATCTTTCAATATAAGTGCGCCTTTAATTAAAAAATTAAATTGAGTTTTATTTATGGACACTCTTTAAGTACTGTGGTCCTTAGCATCCCATTCTATATTGGACGTGAAAGACTGCTAATTTTGCTCAGGGGCCTCTTTATCAGGCTTGAGGTTCTTTTACATGCCGTAAATCTACGACACGGGACCACCGGCTTTACTTCCTTTCCAAAGGAAGCCATGCCAAGGATTTTCACGCCCGAAAAAATCCATCGCCCTCCACCGGGTTTGAACCCGCGACCTCGGGAACTAGAGGCTAGCATGATAACCACTACTAAGTGCGCCTTGGCTAACATAATGCTATTATAACATACTTCAGGATATTATGTAGCTTTATTAGTATAATATATAATTACAGAACTTACCTTTCCTCAGATTGAAGCTGTCGCCTTGTTATACTTTGCTTCTGTCTCCTTCGACTACCCTTTGAATTACCTCCAACCAAAACACCTTCATCCATTTTTAGGCAGAACAATACTATTATAATTATAACTAATATAATTTTCCGGGCTGTTATGCCGTGGTCTGCTGAAGAAAGATTTCCCAGACGTTTCGTCCACAACTGCGGTGGACATCTTCAGTGGCGCGGACGAAGTCTTCTCGGTGAAAGTATCGCAGCGTCTGATGCGTTGGCCGTTAGTGCCGCTCTCTTTATAGTGTGGACGCTCTCTGCTGATTGGCCCGCTGGTATGAGGGGGCTGGCGCCGGCTGTGTTGTTGCTCTCTTCTGATTGGCTCGCAGTGTTTTGCGGTTTTGTATGACCTTTCTTGTTTTTGATGACTAGATGCCAGTTACTGTTGAGTTTCAAAGCTTCTTCTTTCCTATTGAAATTATTGGGATGTTTATAAATCTCTATTGCTTCGCGTTGTAGCCGGGTATGGTAATGCTTTATGGAGGAAACAATGTTGGTGTCCTGAAATCTAATAATGTGTTCGCCCTCGGCTTCAATGGCATGTTCGGCGACTGCCACGGCATAACAGCCCGGAAAATTATATTAGTTATAATTGTGACACCGGCCGTGAAAACCTACGTTCTTACAATACTATTATACACTGGCAACATGCCACACTGATAGCCCAGCAATAATTATGTACCAGTATAACCAACACAAAACAATTAAATCCCCAGGGCATGCAAACGTTGATAAAGGAGGACAAAACTGGGTTTGCACCGGCCAGTAATGTGGACATAGAGGGATATGAAACAACGACCACATTTCAAGGTTAATTTACACAGGGACAAAACAAGATTTTGACCGATTTAGGTTTATAGATCGAAAGATCACTTAAGAAACAAACTCAATGATGTCAAACTCAATTTTGTCCAGAGATGGACTTAATGGGGTTTGAAACGACGCTCCTCATTTTTAGTGTGGTATCTTTCTTTCCATTTCTTGTGGTTTACGAGTAACAACAAGTTATATTATATTCATTGAGAATGAAAACAACTTAAGAAGCTGTTAACAGAAAATTCAAGACATGTTTTTTTTTTTAATTAAAATCACTGGACCCAATTATGAAAAAAATAATGAAAAATCCTGAATGTAAAAGTAGTTTGGGGTGAGAGCAAATGTTGCAAATTTGGATGATGCAAAACTTTGAAGCAAGTTTGGTCTCTCTGTCTCTGTCTCTCTCTCTCTCACATCTATCCGTTTTCTAAAAACGCTTATTTTAGTTTCAGGGCACTTAAAAACATATTTCTATTGAAATCTTGATATTGAATTTTTGGGCTGAATATAATACTTTCTCTATCCCAGGTATTTAGTTACATTTGATCCACCTTTGTATGGATGCAACAGAAACAATAATCAGATTTTAAAGTGAAATCTATTTTAATTCATAATAATTATTCATATTCCTATTACATTAGCTTAAAGTACAGTTCTTGGAGGCTAGAGAACACTTTTCATTATTTAAAGATTTGCACCACGCTTTGATCTGATATACGTAAAGCAATAACACGCTTCCTTGCTGACTGGTGTGGACTCTGCTACACAGAGGCCTGTACTTGCACAAGGTTTTGTTTTGTGCATATAGATGATGATGAGATGCGGTTTAAGGGCACTCAACAGCTATGGTCATCAGCGCCCTTACAAAGTATAAAATTTAAGTCCAATAATAAAATAGGCGTAAAACACCACATAGACAAAAACACTTTAAAACAAGCCATCCATATGGATATAGAACAAGGCCAATTTAGTTCCTGTTGAAATGCTCTTTGGCTTTCTGTGATGGAACTGGTTCTGATGTAGGGCACAAGCATGCTACCTCACTGTCCATCATCATGATTTCAGAGACAGAACACAAACTGACAAACTCATTTCCGAGGTCCATTCTACTATCCTGACCCATATTTGTAACAAAAAACCTGTCATTCAAAATAGCTATCAATTCAAACCTGCTTATTTCTGCTGCCACATCCGTATAAAGGTATAAAACCCTTTACAGTATCTGTGGACTCGATTATACACCAAATTTCAATATGTAATTTGATGGATTATTATTTTCCCACTTGTATCTCTTCAACAATACAACAAGATATCTGCTAGAACATAAATGTGACAGTTACATAAGAATTAAAGGAAATGTAACACAAGAAGCAGAAGGCTTCTCAATTGGAACATTATTCAAGAATCAAGTCTTACCTTGGAGATTTTACTGGAGGAAAGTCCCCAACCTGCAACATAATAATTCAAACATAAAGTTTCACACAATTATGTATACAGTGCTATTTATATGTCCTGCATCACATTTGATTTATTTATTAATTGGAATATATTACAAGATACACAGAAAAAAAATTGACATTTCATCATGTAATGGGGTGTAAGAAAAGCCAACAATGGAGAAACTATCTGGGGATGGATATGAACTGATCAGATACCTTTATACACCAACAATTTGACCCAAATGCTTCCTTAAATATTAATTACACATTGTCCTTAATCCCATAAAAAGGAAGAGAGAAAAAATGAGAGGTATTTACAACTAAATAAATTATTTGGTTTATAAAACAAAGAAATGGCAAAGGAATGTTTAGCAAAGTGGAATATATGATTCAATTAGCCAAATATTTAGCAAAACTAAGACAGAAATGTTTGATAAGCATGGGGAGACAGTGACAGAGAAGAGGGGAGAATGAAATTGGATTCTATAATAATCTGGGTGTTGAGGTGTTTTTTTTTTTTTTTTTATGGACGCTCTTTAACTGCTGTGGTTCTTAGCGTCCCATTCTATATTGGGCGTGAAAGACCGGTAATTTTGCTCAGAAGCCTCTTTATCAGACTTGAGGTTCTTTTACGTGCCGTAAATCTACGACAGGGGACCACCAGCTTTACTTCCCTTCTGAAGGAAGCCATGCTAAGGATTTTTACACCTGAAAAAATCCATCGCCCTCCGCCGGGTTTGAACCTGCAACCTCGGGAACTAGAGGCTAGCACGGTACCACCAGTCCACGAAAGACGACTGAGGTGTATAAGTTACTAGACTTATAAACAAGAACTTTAGAATTTTAATTTAACATCAATAATTTAAGATGATGAATGACATGATACAAATTGCAAGTAGATTACTATTTATGATGATATTAATAAAAAACCAGTAAATTCAAATGGATTTTTACAAATACAGTGTTTGTTCACTATCCAGTAGGATTTGAATATATTATTTTATAGAACATTGTGTTCCATTTTAAATAAAGGGAGTTGGAAAAACCCAAAGTGTAAAAGTGTCAATGTCCATTCCTTTTTCAAGTATTCACATACTTATAATATATTGTGACAGAGCAGCTATGACCCAAGGTTATCGGGAAGTTGGCGCCAGGCAGATGAAGATAAAAAAATTATAAATATTGCTTGACAGCATAATCACCAGAAGTGCTATTGCTAGATAGTCAGAATCTTCTGGATATTTCTCCTTCCTGAATGTTTGTGGAAATTTCCATTGGCTAGATAAGCAAGTCAGAGTTATTGATTACATCAATGTGTTAGCAAGTATGAACTCCCACTGAAGTTGAATTAAATAAAAACAGTGAAGAGCAACAGTCTGCTGAATATTATAAAGAGAGAAAGTGTGTGCTCAACGTAATCACGGAGAACATGCAACTTCCTTCATCACTGAATCATGTTTCTCCAGCAGGACACCTACTGTAAGACATCCACAAAGATATTAAAATGTGCAATTACAGGTATTTGCATATTGACATCATCCAATTTCAAACTAGTTTTCTCAAATATTAATAACAAAGGAGCTTTTGATAGTTTACTGCAAAAAGGGTATTTGTTTTTACTTTCTTTTTTCTTTTTGTTTTGCTTTACAGTCCTAAGGGATAAAAGTAGAGACATTGTTGGTTGTTTTCATCACCAATGCTAAATTTTAACACTGAAGTTAATGCAAATTATGTTTCATCAAACAAAATTAGATGTTGGAAAATGACTGTTGCAAACCTAGATGTTAATGCGAGTTTGTTGTATTTGGCATATTTTAATGCCATTCTTAATGAAAGAGGGGCTGTGCATCATAATAAATGTGAAAACCTTCAATACAGACTGTCTAAAGCCGTCATGGTTTATAATATAACAAATATGAGGGACTAAAATACTACCAACAGAAGAATGTCTCTTTCTCCTAAGCTACAAGAGTTAATTACTCTGAGATTTTATGCTCCTGACACTTTTCATTTTAGGTGGAAGGTTTCCAAAGCAATGCTTCAAAAAGCAAACAGTAATTTTGTTGGGGTCTGCCTGATCCTCAATCAGTGATAACACATTTTTGCCTACTTTGGTTCAATGTGATATCAGTTTTAAATCATTTTAAGTTCTCTTCACATGTAACATTTTTGGTGCAGCAATTTATTGACTGCAGTTACTTACTGGACCTGGGAGACACCCATGCATTTTCATTAAATTACTTTCTGATATTATCCTTAGGCTTAACTTTAAGTTCGTCAGCTGTTTTGTATACAATAATTCCTCTATATTTAGCAATCTGTTCTATAATTAATGCTATTCAAATGGTGAAAAATTAGTTCCTCTGTACCTACATTTCTCAGTTGACATTGCGATTCTAACCTCAATCAAGAAAATCGCATGGCATGTATGTAACTAGCTGTCTGCTACTGACACAGAGTGCTGAGATTTGTAGACAGAATTGCATTGGAGCATGTTCAGAATCCATGTAGTTCGGGCACCACCTTCAACAAAGCTGCTGCATTTGATGATAACAAAATATTAACTAACATTTTACTGTATAAGCTTGAGTTTAGCTCTGTGTTCTAAAATTTCTGGGTTGTTTTTCTGTTGTCTGCACGTTAAACTACTTCCTGACGTTTCATTCCTGTCTGTGAAGAACATCTTCAGAGATCTTGTCACCATCAGTTCTCTCTCTAGATTAAAAACATGCTAAAATAGAGCCAGTATATATACTTGTGGCCCAGTGGGGCGGAGTCAAAGTAAAGAGTTATGTTATTGTTTCTTGGCTATATGGAGGTTACAGAGTTGGGAAAGTATGGGAATCCAAGTTTGGTTGAGTTTTAAATCCTTCATCTTTATTAAAGTTATTGATGTGTGTATAAACTCCTGTAGCCTCTCTGTACAAATGGGGAAAATGCTGTTTGGTTGTAGCTAAAACCTCTACTTTGTCATACTCCATACGATGGTCATCCAGGGATAAAACCTGCTGTGCTACTGCCGACTTCTCTGTTTGTCCTAGACAGCAATTTCTTTTGTGTTTGGTTATACATGTGTTTATAGACAGGGACAAAAAGTCAGGAAGTATTTTAACCTGCAGACCATGGCAAAACAGTTCAGAAATTTTAAAACACAAAGCTCTAGGCACCGGCCATGAACATTTACGTATATATTTTAACATAATGTTAGAAAACACAATGTTAAGAGTATTTTTCAACATCAGATAGTGAAGCCAGCCCTATAACTGGGTTGTTTGTTGTCTTTGAATCAATGAATTTCCTTTTGACAGTATTAGCATTCACTTCAAGTGTAGTATTGTCAAGATGATACAGTATCACAGAATATTCAACACAAACTTCCCTCAAGTAGCTTATAATTTTCAAAACCTATCACCACCATACTTTTAACCCTTTAAATAAACCATTTGACAAATACTATACACATTCACAGACTCTCTCTTATCCTTATAAATGTTGTACTACATAATTCAAATATTTTAAGAAGCGTACAATAAAAAAAATCTAACCGCACTAGATTTCTATGAAACTTACCCTAATGTCATCACAAGCAGCTGAAGTTTCTGTTTCCAAACACCAAGGTTCTTCTTTAATTTCTATTTTGTTATCCATTTCATGATCACTGTTGTACTTCTTAACCTTCATTACAGGATCATCTAGAAGAAATTCTCTCTCATTTTGTGAGCAAAAGTCTGGAAAAGGAGTCTCTGATTTAATTTCTGTTTTGACTGCGATGTCACAATAATCATCCAGAAGCACAGCATCACTGTTGGTCTTCATTGTAACATTCTCGGTAAAGAACACACTCTCATTCTGTAAGGCTTCATCATCTGAGAGAGGATCCTCTTCTTTGACTTCTATTTTGGTATCCATTTCATAATTCGGTGTTGTTCTTAATTTCATTAACAAGTCTGTGGAGAAAGAAACATATATGTTTTTAATATAGAGTCACCTGAAAAATTCAATGCCACAGCCGGGATTTGAACACGGTTCTATTGTTCTAACCACTGAGCTAATGTGACATCGGTGGGACATTGAATTCCCCAATTAACTCAAGTTGTTTCCCAGACAGACCACCAAGGCATCTCATTAGAAATGGGCGGCTTACGATTGCAAGTATTTTATTACTCAGTGCTTATGGGTTTCTTTGTTTTTGTAGAATATTATTTATTATTGTATATAATTAATTGAAATTCATTATATTTTAGAAATGAAGCCTGGTATAAGACATGTTTTTAATATACAGTTAACTGAAAAATTCAATCCCACAGCTGGGATTTGAACGAACACGGTTCTCCCGCTCTCCATGCGGTTGCTCTATTAGAAAACTGTTATTTTAATAGGCAACTATAGCGAGCCGATTCAACGGAACAACAAGCACTTGCCAGTGTGTGGCATAGAGAATCTCATGGACCACTTAATGAGATAATGGCAATTTACAGTTTTATCAACATAATGATGAACAGAGACAGCATTTTAATGCAAATGCACATTTCTTCTCTGAGGTCACATTCACTTGGTATGTGAGTAAATTATTAAATTAAAACAACTGAAACAATATTTCATGTTGCATATTTTGCCTGTTTTGCTAATAGCCACAATATTTCAGTACAAATAATATCCTGCATTATTCTTTGTTTTACATGTATATTTTATAAATTAATTTTTAGTTTTCTTATTTTATGTGTATATTTGATATTCAAACATGATATTCGTCATTGAGTCAGTCCTGAAACTTGGTAACACTGACGGTAGCCAACACCCAATGCAATTAATGCCTCGCGACCCATCGGTGAATCCTCATCTTATCTGTCATAGCCATTCCCTCACTGTTAAGCATTTCTCGTAATGAAGTTCAAGTGTCGTGGTTATATTTATATTTAATTTAGTTTTATTTTTATTCTTTGGTATCTCAAGCACCTCAAAATATTCAACCATTAACAGCTAGAAAAATTTAATTCCGAAAATATTCCTGCAGATTCGCAGTTGTCTACTTGAAACTTAAGGTGTGGAGCGAAAAGCGTCAGTTGGCACTTGTAGCAATCTTTGACTCTGTAAGAAAAAAATCTCTATGGGTTCATACTGTTTTCTGTGTTTCACGTCGGTGAGTCTCACTTAAGACATTCAAGTAACAGTCACTATGGCAATGTTTTCCTTTATTCCAATCACTTGTTTTATTTCGCATATATATTCACCACATAATTCTGAGTGTTATACTGAACACTATTAAAGAATACAAATTCAGTTTGATTTCAATGGATTATTGTTTCCTCAGATTAGTACACAATGTGTCTGACCTACTTCATTACTTAGCATGGCTTCTCTTTTAGAGTATCATTTCTGGGTAATGATGTAATCAGATGTCATGGTAACATATATAATGTTGCTATTTGCTAGGCAGTTGACATTCTACTGCATTAAAATATTTATACTCATTGTTGGCAACTATTGGTTACAAAATTGAAAGCTTATTAATATTACTTACATACAAAAGTATTCACATTTATGATTCCATTAAAATTTAATACGTTATTTGAAGTTCTTATACAATGGTCTTTTTCTATCTTTATTTCTAAATTGCTTAAATTAATAATCTGTTTTGCTTATACTTAAATGTGGCTGGACATTTTTGTCGTCAGTAATCTTTAAATTCTTGTTTCGGTGATCCAACTCAGTAATGTGGTGCTTATATATGGTGAAGGCCTTGTTTTCATGTAATCATACCAACAGTAAAACAGAGTGACAAAGCTAGGTTACATGGGTATCAATATCACTAATCAGATCAAAACCACTATCTCCAAATTAAATTCCATTCCTGGAGAAGTTGGCAATGTAGTCAAGGAAAAAGTACATAGTATTCTTTCAAAACATCTCAGATATTATAAGGTGTGCAAGATTGAAGAACGTTCCAAAATGCGTAATCAAATACAACTAAAAGCAGATCAAACTGTAGCTTTTGTATATGCACAAAAGCTCCTGTGAGGTGGAGAGAAGTTTTTCCCACTATAAGTATATTTTAAGAGGCAATAGGAGACAGCTAAGTATGGAAAACTTAAAACATTTGGTGGCCGTAAACTGCAATAGAAAAGAAGTTGAATATGCAGAATAAAAAATGTAATATATTATTTCTTTTTTTAAATTATTATTATTATTTTAAGAACAATATATATTGTAACTCTTCAATATTAAAGATGCATTTAGAGGAGTTAAATAATTCATATAGTTTCCTAAGTATTTTTATTCAAGGAGAGATTACATAAAATTGCCTTTTATTTTTATTTTATGTTAATATGAAAACTTACTATGTTTTATATGGGCATATTAAGGAAGGTTTCAATGCATACATATTCAGCAAACCAGTGACATCGTCAGGAAAGTGGAAACATAAAGTTCTCTCTTTACACGATAAATTAAATGATTAAAAATCTCGAAAATGATGCCACTGCTGTCAGTGTATGTATGGAATTTGGAATGCCTAAACAAACGGTGTGCGACATACAAAAGAAAACAAGTGAACTTGTATCATTTGCTTTGAAGTGTAATGTGGAAAAAGAAACTTGTCGAAGTGAATGTGGCAGAACAAAAATTGGATGATGCAGTGTATAAGTAGTACAAACAATTTTGTGCAAGTGGGATAGCAGTGAGATGTGTAGAAATTCAAACTACAGCTGAACATCTAGCAAAACAACTTGGTGTAAATAGATTTACAGCTAGTTGTGGCTAGATTCCGCAAATACCACAACATAGTGAACAGAAGGATGTATGGAAAGAACCTAAGTGCAGATGCAAGTGCTGTGGAACCATTTAGGAAAAACCTTCATCCTCTCAAAAAGAAGAGGGTGTTATATTTAAGTCAGGTGTATAGTGACAACAAAACAGGCCTGTGTTGGCCTGCCCTGCCTGATAATACACAAGCATCAAAGGCCTTCCACACTGCCTGTTCATTACCACAACTCTAACAATGCATGGTTCACAGCAAACATCACATTTGATTAATTTCACAACTATGCTGTGTCAGAAATAACAAGTCATCAAATACATAAATCCAATAGTGGAGTGAAAGACATAATCTTATTGGATAATGAACCTACTCATCCAGATGAAAAAAAGATGTGAGTGCAGACGTTAAGTTTATTCTTACCGTCTAATACAACTTCTTTAATGCAACCAATGGACCAAGGCGTCATCTATATTGCAGAGAGATTGTACAGAAAGAGATTCCTGTCTGAAGTCTTTGAAGTTGAAGAAGTTGCGGATGGTGAAGACAAACAAGCAGAAAAAACACTGCAAAATAAAATCATATAGCTTCAGGTGGATGATTTTCAATCTTGCGGCTGCAGTGAACAACACAGCACCCAATGCATATAATAAAATCTTGTATGACAGCCATGCTGATCCTGAGAATAAAGAAATTGAAACAAAAGACTACCATGAAGCACTGATTAGGGGGTGGAGAGAAATCCATCACAGTCAAAGATGTTGAGGAGTGGCTTGGCAATGAAGGTGATCCAGGCTATCACATAATCAAAGAAGAAAAAATTGTGTACAGTGTAAACAAAGAAAGAGACTCTGATATTGCATCTGAAGATGAAAATACCACTACCAAATGCCAGAAATGAAGTCAAGTGAGGTTGAAGAACACTTGAATTGTGTGATTGATTTTCTTCAACAAAATGAAACTAAGGACATTTCTATGTATTACTGCCACATGAGCCATCTGCATGAAGTGAAGGAGATGTGCAAAGAGCCACAAAAGAAAATTGACAATTTTTTTAAACAAAATTATGAATAACTTGTAATTTCAACACAGGTACTGCACTTTATTATATTATAGTACTCACATATAATGTTCTTATTCCTGAAATTGTATTTGTTTTCTTTTATTTCTGTTAATCTGGAATTTTGCTAATATGGGGTAACTCTCAGGCCCAGTTAGTCCAGATTAACGAGATTTTACTGTACTATCATTCTCATACAAAGAAGAAAAACATGTTTATTACAAGCATAGAACTAAAAAATGACAAGTAGATAAACACATGCACATAAATACACTTGCATAGTTTCAGTTTCCATGAATACAAATTTGAAAATATTAGGGAAAAAAAAAACAGAACATGTGTTAGATGAAAGCTGTTCATAAGAATGCCAGATTTTGAAAGTATAAAACGTTCTATGCATGGCCCCAATACAAGGCATGCAGGCAATTTGCATAAAACAGCAAATAGCTTAAAACAGTTCCAAAAAGCATGTTACTATTCCGCAATAACAATTTATAATATTCTTCCATGTTACCTAAAGCTATTGGGCATTCCTAATCAACATAAAATCTCCAAGAAAGATATAAAGTCTTTCTTATATACTTACTCCCCATATATGATCCAGGAATTTTTACTTTCTCTACTATAGTAAGTAGAGAAGGAACTGCATTCCACCCAAAAATCTGACATTAAGACTGCGTCAGAAATACATGTTTTGGGACCCCCTGAATAGTAAAAAAAAACTTTTTTGAAAAAGGCGCGAGAGCATGTGTGTGTATGTGCATGCACTCAAAAACAAAATGTTGGATAAATACCACACACCACACTTGGTATTTACAGTCAGTACATTCCAAGGATGAAACACAAAGATTTTCAAGAAAATCCCCCCCACCCCAGAATATTCTTTGCATAAAACATTTTTTGAAATTGTTTCTTTTCTAAAAACTTGTTATAACGATTTTGAGTTAAATACTATATGACCGTATGTTAAATGTATTTACATGGCAAATGAAATGTATATCTTGAATTCCCTGGGAATAGCCTGTAAAGTCCACTTCATTCAAAAGGAGTTTTGCATAATCCTGTATAATTTGTAAACCTCAAGCAATACACAGAAAGGTGCTACACAAAAAATATAGTGTTTTAAAACACAAACTTATTTCAAATAAGCTTTTCTGTAGCACCAACCATTTCCGAGATATCCATTATTAATCGTTTGATTTCTTCAATACTTAGCCATTCTTTTAACCCATGAGTAGGCATCATATTTAAATGCCTACTCAACTAACCAAGAGATCAGATTTAAATCCCCTAGCATTGAGGGTGGTAACACCTTAATGCTTAAAAGATCATTTAAAATCAACGAATAAGGGTTTTTTTTGCTGAAAATTTGTATTGCCAATATTAAAAGCATAAACTCACCAGCACTGTTGTGTGTGACAGACCTGAAAACAATTCTTTAAATGAAGAGCAACATCATCTTTTTTTTTAGTTACACTGGGGTGTTAAGGCATCAGTTTTTCCTCCAGTACAATTAAATAATATGCGATTTTTGCACTTCAGACATTAGAATAATATAGGCCGTAATTTCATCTGCTGTAGTGTTACATCATATTTCATCGTCCTTCAACATTTTTCTGTTGGATTGTTCAACTGCCTTGTTGCGTAAACATTAGTTTTGTAACATGTTTTCTCAAACAATGGTTTCATGCATTCTGAAAAAAAACTGAAAGCGCAGATGGCATCTGTGACACAAACTTGTTCAGTAAGTCTTTACAAACACTACTATTTGCAGTAAAAGGGTAGAGAACGGGGTCCAATTCCAGTCACAATCTTTTTTCTGCATTGTAATACGGACGTGTTTCGAAGGGCCTGGCACATCATCATTGCTTTCTGCAACAGATTCATTATCACTATCACTAGAACTTTCTTCAGTCTCTGTTTCATATTCAGAAAAATCACCACTTTCACTATCATTCACAGTTTGTACCAGTTCTCTCAAACCCTCCTCGTCATCCACACGGATGGCTACTGATGCGAGTGCAGGAAGAATAAAATTATTTCTCCTTGGTTGAAACACAGTTGGTAAAGTCATACTGCAGGAATTACAAACACCACATCTCAACACTTCATTCGAAACATATACAAATGACATTTTTGAGAAGAAACCTAAACTACATGTAGTTATGCAGAGCAATACACCATTGCGCGCTGAGCTCATCATGTGATTCATATGCCAAAAAATGCGTGCAAGCCCCTGGTTGTCAAATGATGCAAATGGTTTAAGGCCCTGTTGATTTTCAGCTGTTCTCGTGAAGTCATGGAAACAGTATGGAATTTTATGGCCAGCATATAGCGTCCAGTTGTTAAAACATTTGACTATCGCTGTTCTCTTTGTATCTATAACGAAATGTGTAATGTAGCTGTTTCTGTAAAGGTCCACCTCATTAAAAATTAAATGGATAGGAAAATAAATTTTTGCAAGAGTAATCAGTATACCCCATAATAAAAGATAGAGGGTAGAGAAAGTTATGTGAATGTAACACATCAGATTTTCAGAAAAAGGTCTGTCTGTGTACAACATAACTCAAAAACAAAACGTCGGATAAATACTAAACTTAGTATTTACATTAAGCGCCTTCCAAAGATGCGACACAAAGATTTTCAAGAAAATCCCTCCACCCTAAACTACCCTTTACATGGAACATTTTTCAAAATTGTTGATTTTCTAAAAAGATGGCTCTAACAATTTTGGTTAAAACAACAATTGTAAAACTACTATATATTAAAGATATTTATATGACAAATAAAGTTTATATTTTGAATTTTCTGGGAATAGCCTGTGAAGTCTTCAATAGAAAAGGAATTTTGTATAATCTTGTATAACTGGTAAACTTTAAGCGATAGACAAAAACGTAATATGCAAGAAATATAGATCTCTTTAAAGCACACAATTTATTTTCAATAACCTTTTTTGTGGCATCAGCCATTTCCGAGATATCCATTCTTAATGGTTTAATTTGTTCAATACTCTGTCATTCTTTTTAAGCCCCACTGATTTCCAGTTCTTTCTAGCGATTGTATGGAAAGAGTATTAATTTTAAGGCTACATACAGCGTAAAGTTCTTAAAGTTCTATCACTGTTCTCGGCTTAACTTCCTTAGGAATATTGTAGGAGTAGATGTCTCCTCTAGACCTGGTGCCTCACTTTTATAGCAGAATTACGCTGTAACAACAACAAACATTGCCATCTTGTCGCTACTGCACATGTGCTATGGGAACTGTCAACCTGAATGAGAAGCAAAATCTGCCTGTTAGAGATATCTTCCTTACCTCTTGTTCTTATTTTTGTTTCCTGCTGATAATTAACATATGCTTTTTATATAAAAAACCCTAACCTATGGCTAATCTTCTGTTAATTCAGAAACCTAAACTTATATAATAAACATGGAACATGGTTTGGTCTAACAACATGACACTATTTTTCTGTGGCACATAGATAAGGCTTTTCCTGTTCTCTTAGTGTCCTAATGAAATGTGTAATACAGCTATTTCTGCAAAGGTTTATCTGGATTAAAATGAAGTAGTTACAAAAATAAGCTTTAGTAGGAATAGTTTGTATACTCACTAATAAATGATATAGGGTAGAGAAAATCATGTGAATGTTACACATTTAATAGGTCATGCAACACATAAGTATTGAAATGTATAGGGCAGATTGCATGTGATGGTGACTTACACTTATTTCTTATTGTTGCCCTGCAGTAGTGCATGTTGAGAATTTTACTCTTGTAATGGTGATCGTTTACAAACTTTTTATCTTCTCTTAGATAATACATGATGGGAAAATAAAGAAAAAGTAAGTTATTCTTGGTGTTCGATACGTTAGTTAAGCTGCATATTGCATAACTGTATTATGTGCTCAATGTCACTGAATGTTGCATATGAACAAACAAACAAATGCTAGATCTATTTCCCAAATAGGCAAATCTGCTCTTAGTTCTCTTTGTTGAAAATGATTGCAACTGCTACACCCCTTTCCTTCTAAAAAACGTCCCTCAGCTACGCTTTGAGGCTGAGGACCCTCAATCTCTCGGCTACGCCTTGAGGGTGAGTATGTTACCGGCTTTGGCGGCATTAAATATTCGTCTGTTGGACATATAACACATCATTTTCATCACCAAGGAAGAGAACTAAGAGCAGATTGTCGCCGACATAAAAATCAATCTAGTGAAAACAAAAATACCTTTCCACATGCATTGATAAGTGGCTACTTTTATATCATATTATACTCAGCGCATTGATGCTTCTTTAGTTGGCAACGCAACAGCCACTGACATCACACCCTTCTTGTTCATAGCGACGACTAGCTGCTATTGTAAAAGATTCTAAAGTATCGTACTCATTTTCAAGTTAAAACACTTAGTTAAGTACAGTGAACATTGCTGACAATAGAAATTGGAGGTAGGTACGCGTCATTTTACAAATTTACAACACACATTCAGTCGGTATGTCCGAAGTATTTATATATTAGTGTCAACATTGTAATGGGAATCTCGGAACTCCCTGATTGATTACCGTAAACTGGTGCATTTCCAAACATATTGTATGACTAAGTGCGTATTACTTGTTGATAGCTACCCATATACGGAATAATCGCCGAGATGTCACTTGATTGATTATAGTGGACATTTCCAAGAGAATACTTACATAAGCTTAAAGAACGAGCCCGTTTTTATTACGATTTTAGTTACTCAAATGTATAATGATAATGTATACTCAAATGTATAATGATAATGTATAAGAGTTATGATAAATTTTCAGGTTAATCATGGGCTATCCGGTCCCCGTCTTTTCGTAATACGGCACGATATTTTAGGACATTACTGCCAACCTGTGGACATGTCCGGCTATTGCGTATGGATGTGTTCCATTATACGGTGAATTAAACTCCAAGAGGTGGTTAAAAAAGAAGGATTATAGCTTCAATGTAGTTTTCGTGGCAGAATGAAAAAAACCCCACAAAGTCTATGCCTAAAAGGTAACAAGGTAATTGGAACGGTCCAAAATGGTTAAAGGAATAAATCTCCTGAATACTGCATCAGTTCCTCGGTTCCGACAAGACTGAAAGAAAACGTGGTTAATAGACACATACACACAGATAGTTATCACGCTAGCGAATTATGCATAAATATTCCGGTGTTTAAGCGACGTTAAATAATATATGTAAATATAGCGAAATTACCTTAGGCAGTCTGGGTTTCTAAGTAAGAAACGATCACAAATCACACCATGATTGTTCCTTGACTACCATTTAAAACACCTTGCTATGCAAGATAAATGCCAAAACATCACACGGAGGTACTAGAAATTCAGTCCTTGTAGTGCGCGCCGTAGTCGCGTGCCAAACAACCTGAACAATTGAATCGATTATTTTCTAAAGGGGTAAGTCCCGTTGTAGCAGTTTTGAAACATTTAAAAATCTCTTCCTAATTCCAATTCCAGAAATACATTACAGTTTCTGCATTGCATACAGCAAGTATAGGTATAATACGGTCATCTGATGAGCCGTCAGGGTCTTCGTATTTTCTATAGGGAACCTTTTGAAATTCGCTGACTTGCGCTCTTTAGAAAATAAATATGCCGTGTATAGTAGAAATGCAAGAAATCTTATATTAAAATGTTTCATTTATCCAAATTAAAACCTTTACATCTATATAAAGAATCAAGCTTATAATCACCGTATTATAACTTGTCCCTTCTGAAAGCTCAGTGACGGATCACGTCACTGCAGCTACGGGCGTGACAGCCAATCATTGTTGATGCCACCTAACATGCCTTCATACCCTCCGCCAAGAACCCTAGCATAACCTAACACTTACGCTTCCCTTCCACCTCCATTGCTGACGGATTTTCCGATTTGACCACTGCTGGTACGCGGTAATACGATTTGGGCTCGTGAACCTGGCAGGAATGCATGCACGTATAAAATAATAGACTAGGTCTTGAAGTAATATATAATAAAAATAGTAGTCAGGTGTTATTAGAAAGGATGATAACAACAGCAGTAATAATAATAATAATAATAATAATAATAATAGCAATAATAATAAAGTTAAATACGCACAAGTGTGCAAAGATGAAACAAATCTTTAGTTTGTAGGATTGAGTTCTTCACTGATTTTGAATTTACCACGTGACGTTTGTCTCACTTAATTTGACAGAGTTTACATACACGTTTATCTGTTACTACATGAAAATTAATTGTTATTGAGCACATTTTATATGCGACTCATTATGACGTCTTTATGTATTGACTTAATTCGTTAACAAATGTTCTGTTAAGAAATATTTCTCACAAAAACATGTAGGCCTCTCACTATCACGCCGTGACTGGCAGACATAAGAGCTACTGCATTCTTCACAATTTTCAACAGTGTTGCCAACAAGCGTTAGCCAAAAGTATCCAGATTCTAAATTAAAAGTATTCATTCATTATCTGTTTACCCTCCTCTTTATGTAGGACTTACACCCCCCAGGACTTACAAGCGGGTGCCTGGGGTCAGAGGCCCGTCGAGGAACAGAAACTCATGGATCAGACAGAGCATCCAGGATGGGTGATCAGCCCGATGCCTGGTATGGGATGAAGGAAGTAGATGAAACGAAATGTTGGTGAAATGAATGAAAGGAAAGGTGATAATGGAGCAGTTGGTGGAATGAATGGCGGGGGAAACCGGAGAACCCGGAGAAAACCCGCCCAGACGCCGCTTCGTCCACCACATGCAGGTCCCTGGGATTGAACCCGGGCCGCCTCGGTGGGAGGCGAGCGGTCTAAATTAAAAGTAGCTAAATAAAAATAATTAACATAATTAAAAGTATTTGTAGAATATTTAATAAATTTTAAAATCACAATTTACTTACGTAATCAGAAGAAAAGTAGTTCACCTTCCAGCTACTCCTCAGTCATTTCCACAGCAAATGACGCTGAAGGTTACACTGGATCTACACAGGGCCGTGACTGCGCTGATATTGTACCATTTTTACGCATAATAGGTAACACGTTTTTCCTACAATCCTCAGAGCAGTTCTGCAATGCGATATGTCCGCTCAGTTATGCACTTAAACAGACGTTTAGCCTTGTTTTCACAATGTTCAACTGACTAAAAAGTTTTCAGGATAACGGAATGTGGAAGGGAGAGAATTGCGATTCCAAAATCAACCAGTTATGTAACCCTCCCTCAGGTGTGCCCTTTGGTAGAACACCGTTAGTCGCTAAGGGCCTAGTAGACCCGCACTATATATTTTTGTTATTGTTTGTATTTATTTTTTCTTTGGCTTATTTTCCTTTTTTCTTATGTTTACCTTTATTTAGGTTAAGTATACATGGCCTTCATTAGTAGGTATTATCTTACAACATAAAAATGCGAGCTAAAGTATGAGTACTTAAAAATTATAAATTGTATTACAATAAATATAGGAAAAAAAACATTGCCATTTTCAGGTATACATACAACTTATAATTTCAAATGTTCAGTTACTCAGAATCACCTACTACCTCTCACGTGTTTTCCCCGAATAAGCAACTATCACCAATAATTTTAGCATGTTGACTCAAACAGGGGGAGTGTTGCATATCCCACATGCATATTTAGTTTTGCAGCTCTTTTTGTCTTTGAAGTAGGGTTCAATCGTTTCCTTTTCAATGTGGATGGCGGCGTATTTGCCAATCCATCTACTGCGGATTCTTCAGGTTAATATTAGTCAAAATGCTTTTCAAATCACCGGGTAGAGTTGATACTGTTGCGATAGTAAAGCTAAATACAGTGCTTTCAAATACTCCTGCCTTGTGGAATATTTATTTTGGTTTCCAAGGAAGATAACCCAGAAATAATACCTGCAATGTTCAAGATACGGTAAAATAACTGTTTGGATTGAAACATATAGACGTGACAGCAAAACTACTGTTTTACCCTTTTTTGGAACATACGAAACAAGTGTTTCATTTCTTGTGAAGCCAAATATGCTTTTGTACTGACTGCAACCTTTTGGATAAGTGAAATTAATGGGCAATTCCTTTATGTTCTTTCGTACTGTACCGACGAAAGAAAGTTGTCTTTTGCGCAATTTATTCACGAGTGATACAATGGTAAAACAATCATCAGCTGTAACGTTTCGTCCAGTGCCAGAGATTGGTTCAGTTAGTCTCAGCACTACAGCTTATGCCGAATTAGTTTGCAAATATATGTCGTCCGGCTGCTGTCCACAATAAGTCTACATTAGTGGTATAAAATAGCGTTGCAACACTCAAACAGAATAGTTTTATGCCATTCTTGTTTGGCTTGGATGGTATATATTGTCTAAAACAACATCGACCATGAGATGCCGGTAACTGTTCGTCGACAGTGATATTCTGTCCAAGAAAATAATGCTTCTGACAGTTGTACAAAAACAATGTAAACATTTCTATAACAGCAGCCAATTTATCCAATCTTCGTCGCTTCAGTCTTGAGCTTTTGTCATCATAGGGAATACAGCGTGTTAGAAGACTGAACCATTCTTCGGGCATAGCCATTCGAAAAACAGGAATTCCATCATAATCGACTTTCCAAAAATCGTGAATATTCTGGCGTCCACCACGAAAAATTCCTGCCAGGAAAGCTTTTATTTCTATTATATCTAGGTCTGCCGTCTCTTTCACGATCAAATTTGTGCTGCACACTGCTAATGTAAGTATTTGAGCTTTCAACAATCAAATCAACTATATCTTCGGTAACAAAAACTTTCAAACAATCCATTTCCGTTTTCACATTTTTGGCAGCTCACTACACCAAGAAGTTTGGCTAAAATATTGTGAGGCCTTGTCTGTGTTATTTTGCAAGGTGTTTTATCTCCATTTTGTTCCATCTCCTGTAAATAATAGCAGAATGTATTGTCGATAATAATAATAATAATAATAATAATAATAATAATAATAATATAATGTTACCTATAAAATACATGTTATCACACAAGCTGCTTTCATCGTCTTCCTCTTCATCTTCAGAATCATCTGATACATATAAGTTGTCCTCCACGAGCAATGCATCGTAATTGCAAAGTAGGCGATGTATTTCTTCCATAGCATTCGGATTTTGTAGATCGTAACTTTTACTCGTGTTCGTGATGAAGTAATAACAGCTCCTTGTAATGGCAAAGCAATATTTCACAGCTAATGAAGAACAAATCTGTCAACAATATGTAACGAGAGCAGGCGCGCGGGGTCTGGTTGACCTGTGCGACACATAACTACTGATTTGTCATTCTTCCATCCAAACAAAATAAACAGATAAGGTTGTCGTTTCAGTAAACAATGGAGCAAGGTGTAATGTTAGACGTCCTAGTCAGGCAATTGCATAGGTGCGTTCGTTCAAAAATTATAAAATTTAAATAATGTCAGAGGTCCTCCAGGCCTCTAGCGACCAACGGGTTTTATCCCATCGCATCTTTTCAGCAATATAGTATAATGGTTCTACCCAGAAGCCCACTGCGCTGAAAATCTTTTGCCATTTTATGACATTTAGGTTGATTGTCTATTTGAGAAGCAGTGCAACTGCTTTTAAAAATCCAATTCTTTAATTAGCAAAAGCATCAAACCAAGCGTTTAACTCCTTAATGCCTGAGTTAGTTTCCGTTGGAGAAAGCAACCAAAATTCGGATCATGAACTTGGTTTGTATGTAAACCAAGCTGGCTCCGCGTTAACGTGTGAGGCTCGCATTCTGGAGTCTCGGGTTTGATTCTCGTCGACCGCCTACTCTGACCATGGGAATTTCGTGGGTTTCCCTGGTTGATAGGCGAATGCTGGGGTGATTTCTCATCTGGCACGATTTCCTTTCCCTCGTTACCCTTTCATTCCGTTTCCCTCTTATCTTTCGTGGTGTGTGGCGGTGTCGAACGAATATCGCGGATGCTTCCTCCATGGGAAGGATATTCCTTATGAACACTAGATTGTTGCATGGTTAAACGGATCGTTCATTGCCCTTTCTGAGCAGTTCCAGTAGTGAGACAGGCCTTCGAACCAGGAACTGTTAGGGATTTGCGCGGCCTGTAGTTCATTCACGTCATCCCTTCCTCCTGGCGATGATAGCCGCATAGATCTCCCGTAGGTCGCAGTGCGCGAGGTGTACCCCTCCGTTATACTCTATACACCTATATTCTATAGTTTGGATGTATGTAGCATCAGACATAAGAAATCTCGCACCCGTCTGGTAATTATTACACTCATAAGGTTACCTTTTTTGGTTTTAACCATTGCATCTTTTAGAGTTGTAACTATCCTATTTCATTTACAAATAGTAAATGACTCACTCTCTGTGTTAGATAAACTACGGGCTTTATATTTTGCAAACCCCATACACTACAACTTCATGTTTAGTTCTGTTACCACTTCCAGAAATCTGTCCTTGCCTTTCTTGCTGTATCCTTTCTTGCATAGAGAGACTTTTGGGGATGCAGGATTTTGATTTGTTATTGTTTATATAAAACATGAATCGTCGTCGTAGCAGACTTCAAAGTGTATACACTTCCATGAAGAAATTGAGCTCTTATGATGCGAATTCGTTACAATAGGTATTAGGGGGTTAAATCAGCAAGATTTGTCTCTAAATGACTCCGAAATTGTTCAGAAAAGTCCTCTTCTTACATAACGACGCCTTTGAACTCCATTAGTGTCCTTGTAGTGCCCATACATTAATCTATTGGTTTAAATTTAGGTTAGGACGAATACCCGCTAAGTAATCTTTGTTTTTTTTAAACTACATTTTTAAAATTAATGTAAAACTATTCTAAATACTTTTGGGGGGAGATAATTAAAATAAGTGATAATTGAGTAGACCCAGGTAAGCCTAATTTGCACAATTTATTTAGTAAAATATTTTCTTCCTCATGTTCATATCAAAATATCGTATGTTCAGTGGATCATAAGCTTTAACAACAATATTCATCTTTAGCGTTTTAGTTTCTTTAGAAACAGAGGAATGTTTGCTATATTGAGCCTGATTCTTGTAAACCTCTCTTATGTTAATGTTCAATCTGTTGAACCAAGGTAGTGTTTCCATAATAATGTTCGCCTCATTTACCTTGTTCAGTTTTATAAAGTTTCTAATAACCACTATATTTATTAAGAAGATAAGTATTTATAAACTGGTCCCTGACGTCTTGCTCATTTTGCTATTGATCAGCTATTTCATTTCTTTTTCTACCATTATGACCTGGGAGCTATATTAATTTAATTTTGTTTTGGTGAGCATCATATAAAATGTTTTTAATCTCCATTTGTTCTATGCATTCCTTGCTTAGACATTTTATACGGGAGCTTTATGTATCCGCAAGTATGGTAATTTTAAATTTGTTGTTATTAATGAAGTTTAAGGCCATCTTTATAGCTATGTTCTGATGAGTAAATTGACAAATCCCTATTTAATCTAAGTGCATATCCTTTATTTGAATTTCCATAATAAATAGCAGCTCCCACTCCGTTTTTTTGGTCCTTAGAGCCATCAGCATTAAAAAGTTGCCATTTTTTTAAAACTGGAGATAAACACTGCAAATATTTTGGTTGCACAATAGCTTTTTAAAAATGTGTTAGTATCAAGTCCAAAAAAGGTGCTCGTCCCAATCCACACAGTGGTCGGAGAGTCTGGATAAAAGTGTAGTACCTACCCTGAATTTCTTTGTTTCCAGCAATTCAATAAAGGGAAACTCCATCCATTGTTGTCATTAAATATTTGAAGCTGATTCTCCATTGGGTCGTTTAATTGGATTTCTAAATCATCTTCGCTGTGATTCATTTTGTTTATAAATTTTGCAGCTAATATATTTCTTTTAAGACCCCAAGGGCTCCATCCGATTTCTTTAAATATTGACGAGGAGCTGGGATATCCGTTCACTCCTAAAATTTATTTCCCCGTTTTGTACACAGTTCATTCCTTTGAGTGATTTTTTTTTGGTTAGACTGATTTAGTAAAATGCCACCATACCCAACTTGCAGTTTCACTAAGTTTCTGAAGATGATTGCTAAAGCTGAAGGATGAGCCTCCCACTCTTTCCCCACAATATATCTAAAAATAATGCCTGTGCATTTACTTTTAGTATCACAGAGTTTCAAATGTTTTCTTTAAATTTATAATATAGTGTTATGTCCAGGAATTTAATGCAACTTTTTGGTTCAGTATATACCTCTCTAACGAGAACGTGACATTTCTCGCTGCTTTTTGAAAATTGTCCAATTACTCTTGGAATCATTAATTTCAAGTCCGATTTGAAATGAGGATTTTTCAACTTCTTTATATTGTTGGCCTTCATAAGATTCTTGAAGTGCACTGAAATGTAGATAAATAAATCACCAGGAAATGATAAGAATTTTATTTTCCTGCTATTTTACTAGATATCTTTGCAATATAAATGACATAAGATAGCCCTAATACTGATCCTTGAGGACCCGTTTATGTTACTCTTCCCTCGTTGTTTCCAAATTTAGGGCGAAATATGGTTTCTCTATGTTGTAATAGTTTGTGGATTATTTGTATATTTTCTTTTTTTTTGAATTTCTACTTTTACTAATTTTTTTAATAAAATGCATGTACAGAGTCATACGCTTGATAAATATTAAGGCCAATTCCTTGGACTATTTCCTTTCTCGTAAAGGCTAATAAAATCCCTGTTGTAATAATTGTTAAGTTATTTATTGTACTATAACCTGTCGAAAACCATACTGTTCAAGAGGACATAATCCATATTTTCCCAAACTTTTTCCAGTACTTTCCTAAAAACTGAGCTTAGGTGTATAGGTCTGTAACTGTTTTCATTTCTAGGATCCTTTTCAGCTTTGATAATTGACGTGAAGTAAATAAAGTTTTGAGTAGATGATTATATCCCTTTGTTAAAAACTGTAATACACCTTCTGGCAAGTTATTTGGCATCTTCTATGTGATTTCGTCAGGTCCCGGAGCCAAATCTCTACGATTTCTCAATATATCATAAATTTTTTCCACCCTTATTGGAGAGATTGGAAACATTTTTTTATTTCTTTCGTTTCAGTCATTTTTCAATTGCCATTCTATATCGTTGTTCGTGTAATCCGGGATTAATTTGTGAAGAAATGTCTTTTATAGTGTTCTATTACCATAAATAGGAGTATAATACCTTTTTATGTTAGAGAAGTCACTACTTTTTCAAAATGTTAGACAAAGACCGACATTCCAGATTTATCTTCTCACAATATGAAATCCACCCTTTTTTCTACACTGAGTACTCTTTTAAATTTTAAAAACTGATGTTTCATTTTCAAATAATTATGTAAGTATCTATCTTTTAACGAAACCTGATAGCAGCTATTCATTATTTGGCTTCATTTTTGTATTTTGGAAATGCATCACTAGTGTCCTTTCAGTTGGGGACGATACACTAAACTATCGTGAAAAAATTTAATTGAATTAAATTGAGTTTTACTTATTGATGCTCTTTAACTACTGCGGTCCTTAGCGCCCCATTCTATATTGGGTGTGAAAGACCTGTAATTTTGCTCAGAGGCCTCTTTATCAGACTTGAGGTTCTTTTACGTGCCATAAATCTACGACACCTGACCACCGGCTTTACTTCCCTTCCGAAGGAACCATCCTAAGCGTTTTTACAGTTGAAAAACATCCTTCGCCCTCCGCCGGGTTTGAACCCGCGACCCCAGAAAGTAAAGACTAGCATAGTAACCACTACGACGGAGGACGACAAACCATCGCGAAAGAGACACTCTTGGTTCTGCCCAAAATTATTGAAACTAATATATCACGGCATAAGTACACTAAAATATTATTAATTATATTAAATATCCAATAGTTCGGTTTAGGAATCAGCGTTGTTTAGAAAGCAGGACAGCGACCTCCACGGGAACAGCTAGCTCTGACCTCACACTAAAAGGTTTCTACATCAGCAAGAAAAACTGTCAGATCAGCAGACGAAGGAAAATAAGACGGTGATAGAGGCCGCAATGAAAGAGCGTCTAGATCAACAAGAACAAATATTACACTAACAAACGAAGGAAAACAAGAACCGCGAACTAAAAGCCAAGATTAGTGCCGAAGTTGTAGAGGGTCCCACGATTAGGAGACCGGTTAATGCAGAAACATAGAAGTCGCCGAAATTCGGCAGCACGTCGTTCTGGGCGGTTGTTTGAGATCATTGTTACCCACAATCGATGCACGTCGGCGAAGATGACACAGGTTCTGGCTGCCCTGCAAATGATGTCTTTCGCACCTTCCCCGCCAGAGGTTTGGCCGACGATTTGATAAAACCCTTGGAGGCGCTATGGAGAACTCACCTACTGCCGCTTATCGGACTCAGATGAAGTTAAGGATGCAACAACCGGCCGAGACCTTACAAGAATTTGCCATGAAGGTGGTTATAATACCAGGCTCCGACGAATTTACCGCCAAATTGTATTTCCGGAGCGGCAGCTTACGTATTCATTTGTGAGCTAAGAGCCACGAGATAAAATACTAGTTTCTCCCTGCGGAACACCTTAACGTCAACGACGGCTACCCTCCGCAATGAAGCGGCAAAGATGACGGCCGAAGGAATCATCTCGGTGTCGGTCAGAGCTGTAACAGCCGAGAATGGCGATTACCGCGCCAATCACTCAGGCTAACCGTCGTTAGACTGGGGGTGGAAGATCTACGTGCTGGAGTTGCGGAAAGCTTTCCTAAGGACGAACTGTGGGCGAAACGTGGCATAGAATCAGGGAAACTACTAGGCGACGGCGTGAAGAGGGCCACGTCTGCGCCGTCATCGCTTTTGCCATCTTCACGTTGAATGCTGTGGTCTGGAAACGGCGGTGATCATCTGGTAGAGCTAGATGGATTAAGGTCCATCCTGTAGGGTACTGGTGGAGACTGGGGACTCACTAACAATCCCAAACTGATGTGGAGATTACCAACAAGTGCGCCGGTCAGGTGCCGAGCTACGAACCGCCCCGGGTGAAATCCTGGCGGTGACTGAGGAAGGTTGCCAGCAGTTGACCCTTGGCAAGAGCAGGTCACAAGTGATTTTTGTTGCCGCAATAACCGAGGAAGTTTTGCTGGGCCTGGAGACCCGCAAGGTGGACCTCGGGTGCCTCATATGCACCTGGTCGCGACGAGAACTGGCTTAACCGCCCGGAGAAGAGCTTGTAGTCAATGCGGATCTTACTTGAAGAGTCAGAGGTGTCTCCAAATTGGAGCAAAAAAGTGATGACGACGCGGCCAGAGAAAATCCCTAACGAGGAACATGTTCTGGAGTATGCAGATGGCATTTACGTCGCAAGGACGCTGCTTTCTTCTCGGGGGCCGTCCTTGTGAGGGACTTTAATGTCACCAGCAGCGGCTTATCGTGGGGATTGAGCTTCTCGCCTCTACACTAACTGCGGCCAGACACCGAGGACCTACTGGACACCAATAAATGAATAACCTTGTCCACGAGGCGGCTGCGAAGCTGACGCGAGGCGAGAAAAAGCAGTTTATTATCCTGATCGTGGAATTGCAGGACAACTTCAGCCTATCAAAAAATGTTTATGCACGTACTGATAATGATGCTTGACATCAACGGCGGTGATACTCTACGGATTAGATAGCCGCCTCGCCGTATTCCGCTAAGCAGAAGGAAACAGACAAACGGAAAGCAGACATGAAGAGCAGAGTATAATGAAGGAATCCGATATTCCTGGGTCCACACCGGTATTGCTAGCGAATGATGGAAATCTGCGCTTCTGCGTTGACTCCGGAAGTTAAATAACTCGTTGAAAAAGACTGGTTTTAGCAACCACGGATTAACGACACCCTAGACACCTTAGAGGGTGCCTAAGGACCTGAAATGTCGGAGTACCTGGACCCGAAGTGTAGGAGTACCGGCAAGTGGTATCTAATCTCCACAAGGAAACAAGTGTTTTTACCGAACATGGACTGGCAGTTAACGGTTGTACCTTCTGGACTCTGCACGCACCCACAATATCACACTCATGGAGTCTAATGAGGGGCCTCAGCTACAACACTTCCTCCTTTACCTGACGTCTTTGGTATATGCAAGACATTCCTGGACCAACTGATCAACCTAACGAAGTTATTCGGCTTCGACAGGCGAAGCTAAACCCCAAGAAATGTCAGCTATTTAGAAAGTGCGCTACATGAACACATTGCAACCTCTAATAGAGTCCCCCGGAAACTACAAGCCCTCAAGGAGTAGCCCGGGCTCAATCAAGATCTACGGTTTCTGAGGCTCTCCATGTACTGTCGGAAAATATTGTTAGGATATGCACAAATAGCAAAAACGCTAAAACAACTGACAAGAGGAATGACGAACTTTCCAGTGGTCCAAACAAGTTGCGGCTGATTTTCAGACCCTGATGACCGCCCTTCACGTCCCCGGTATTAAAATACCCCATTTCCATTAAGTGCTTCGTGGACATGGATGCCAGTGAGATCAGCATGGGGCTATTCTGCCCAAGAGCTGGATGGAGAAGAGAGAATTTTGGCTTATCTCAGTAGAACCCTGTCCAAGGTTGTCCCTGTGCATCGGAGAAACGGGTCGATCGTCTATAAACAGTATAAGGCAGCTTCGTGTCGGTGTAGGAAGAGCATAAACATTATAGAGCAACAGATGAGAAAGAAATGTGGTAAGGTAAGAATGTTGAACATGCGGAAGTGGTTTCAAAGAATAAAGAAGTGAGCAACGCATAGCTGAGAGAGGTGAGAAACAAAGGTTAAAAAAGGAAATGAAAAAGGAACATGTGATAAGACAGCAGGATTTGGTTGAACAGATAAAAGGAAATGTGATGTGCAAAGAATTTAAAGCATTAAAGGAGTTGATTGCCGAACTTCGTAAAGCTGATGAGTACACAGACTTGGATAACCACGCATTCACTTATGACGATGCACCAAATGGAGAGAAAGGAGAACTGGAACTGAATGAGGAGGAACCTGAATAAGGTATAGCATAAGCAACGGTAAATACAAACAAGAAACAAATATATTGATATTAAGATAAATTTATTTTTCAGTGAAAAATTATCTAAGGCAAACCAACTGCAATAACACACACACACAACTGCTAAAGCTAAACATCTAATGACTACTAGAAATATAACTATCAAAACCAAACTAGAATAACAACAGAAATTACATTTCCCTGTTTTCCAAATATATAGGGATTACCAGAATCTTCAGATAAAGAGACAAGAATTGAGTCCCTTCATCTAAAAGGGGAATGTCTTTCACATTCTTCTTTAAAGTCTGAGGTCAAATGGTAAAATGTTCACTATGTCCAACGCATTGGATATTAGCAATGACCAGGTACCACCCCAAAATGCATAATGGGTGACATTAAAGCTTCACTAATGGCCAGCAGGATGTTGAGCTGGCCATTCGAATGTAAAATTCCTCCTTCTGTTCGGATTAAGACGACTCTAATTTAACTTTGAAACTGTAAAATTAATGTACTGCAGGAAATACAGCATGTAACACAACGCACATGGATTTCTGTAATAAGCAACAATTATATGGCATACATTATACATGAGCGAGGCAAGGCAATCCAGCGCCAGTGTTTTAAATTAAATTTAATTTACGGACGCTCTTTAACTGTTGTCCTTTAGCATATCATTCTATTCTGGGCATGAGGTTTTGCACAGGGATCTTTTTATCAGGCTTGAGGTTTTTTTACGCGCCATAAATCTGTGACACGGGACCATCGGTTTTACTTCCCTTCCGAAGGAAGCCATACCAATGTTTGCGCCCTAAAAGATCCATTGACCTCCGCTGGGTTTGAATCCGCGACCTCGGGAACTAGAGGTTAGCATTGTATAATATCACTGAGTTTTATTTATGGGCGGTCTTTATCGGCTATGTTTCTTAGCTTCCCATTCTACATTGAACGTGAAAGGCCGGAAAGTTTGCTCACAGGCCTATTTATTAGGCTTGAGGTTTTTTACACGCATGAATCTATGACACGGGAGACCGGCTTTACTTCCCTTCCGAAGGACGCCATGCTAAGGATTTATACGTCCGAAAAATCCATCGCCCTCTGCCGGGTATGAACCCGCCACCTCGGGAACTAGAGGCTAACGTGGTACCCACTGCTCTGGACGTGGTGTGGACCACAATTTGTTGAACATTCACACAAATCATTCCTTACACTCAAGGTTTTAAGGCAAGAAGGCAGAAATCATATCACAAATGCATAAAAATGTGAGAACCGTTCTCAGGATGGAAAGTTATGTGTTATAAATTTCAAAGACCTTTTTGCTGGCTTAATTATGTAGTTGTTTCTTTTGCACAACTTCCATTATGTTTTTAAGGTGTGACAAATAATTCACATCCCCATAAATGTATTATTTGTATGAGTATATTCTCTAACGATTCAAATGAGTTTCCAAGTGTACAGAATAATGAATTTCTGTTCATAAAAGTCACACTTATATGCCTTTATACTTATGAATCAAAATATGTCTTTTCAAATCTGACAAATGAAGAAAGCTCATCACATTTCACATGTGTGGTGTATTACCCTTATGTATCAAAATATGCCTTTTCAAATTTGACAAATGAGAAAACCATTTATCGCATGTTTCACACTGATATGGTTTCTTACCTTCGTGAGTCAAATTATGCCTTTTCAAATGTGTCAACCGAGCAAAGCTCTTTTCACATTTTTCACATTTGTGTGGCTTTTTACCCTCATGAATCACATTATGACTTTTCAAATCTGACAAGATAGTAAATCTCTTATCACATATTTCACATTTATGTGGTTTTTTACCTTCATGATACAACTTATGACTTTTCAAATGTGACAACCGAGTAAAGCTCTTATTACATATTTCACAGGTATGTGGTTTTATACCCGTATGAAGAAATTTATGGCTTATAAAATTTGACAAATGAGTAAACCTCTTATCACATATTTCACACTTGTGTGGTTTTTTACCCTCATGAATCAAAATGTGGATTTTTAGATATGGCAAACGAGTAAAGTTCTTTATCACATATTTCACATTTGTACGGCTTCTTGCCCTCATGAGTCAACTTATGGCTCTTCAAATGTGACGTATCCGTAAACCTCTTATCACATATTTCACACTTGTATGGTTTTTTACCCTCATGAATAAAATGATGTCTCCTCAAATGTGACAATGTAGTAAAGCTCTTATCACATATTCTACATGTGTGGGGTTTTTTAGCCTCATGAATCAAATTATGGCTTTTCAAGTCTGATAAACGGGTAAAGCTCTTATCACAAGTTACACACTTGTGTGGCTTCTTACCCTCATGAATCAAATTATGACTTTTTAAATCTGACATACGCATACACCTCTTATCACATACCTTGCACTGGTATGGTTTTTTACCTTCGTGAATCAAATTATGACTTTTCAATTGTGACAAATGAATAAAGCTCTTATTACATGTTTGACAATCGTGTGGCTTTTTACTTTCATGAACAAAATTATGTTTCAAACTTGACAACTGAGTAAAGCTGTTATCACAGGTTTGACTTTTGTGTGGTTTTTTACCCTCATGGATGAAATTATGATACTTCAAATGTGACAATCGAGTAAAGGTCTTGTCACATATTTCACACTTGTATGGTCTTTTACCTTCATGAATCATATTATGCCTATTCATATTTGACAAATGATTAAACCTCCTATTACAAATTTTATAATTGTGTGGTTTTTTACCCTCATGCAACAAATTATGGTTTTTCAAGTGTGATAAGCGAATAAAGCTCTTTCCACATGTTTCACAATTGTGTGGATTTTTACCCTCACGAATCAAATTGTGGATTTTCAAATTTGACAAATGCGTAAAACTCTCATCACACATTTGACATTTGTGTGGTGTTTTACCCTCGTGAACCAAATTATGGCTTTTCAAGCTTGATAAACGAGTAAACCTCCTATCACAAGTTTCACACTTGTGTGACTTTTTATCCTTGTGAATCAAGTTATGTCTTATCAAATCTGGCAAGACAGTGAATGTCCTTTCACAGATGTTACACCTGTGTGGCCTTTCACCCTCATGAATAAAATTCTTGTTTCAGGTATAATCCCCTGTTGTAAATTTTTTCATCATTATATCCACCAGATTGTTTTGAGTAAACTTGTTCTTTTATAGCTGGTATTTTTGTGATATAATTTTCTAGACTTTCACATTTAGGAAGATCTTTCCCTGAGTCTTCAGCAGTGGGCAATGGTGACTTACCACTATTGCCAGAAACTGCCTCTAAGAACAATCTGAAATGTTGAAGGATTTACTATAATTAAGTCCAAAAATCAGAGCATGATAAGGAATTAAATGTTAAAAAAGGCTACCTGTTTGATAACAATAGGTACATGCTCAGAAATTAGTGACATTTCATCAAATGAAGTTTCATGTAAAGCGATTATGTTATTCATTACAATTGTATTGAGTTTCTTAATCTACAGTACCGTTAATAAAAATCTCTCAAATGAAAAACAAGTTAACGGTTAAACCAGTCTGATGTCCCATGGTAATCCAAAGAATGCATGTTACATATATGAAAAATTCATCAACATCGTGGTTTGCTGAAACAGCAATTATTTAAAGTAGTTTTATCAAACATTTCTGTGCTAATCACATTCAGTAAGAAAATATGTCCACAACAACGTGGCTATTAACAAGCCATACATATTCAGCAGCCAATACAATGGATGGAATATTTCACATGAGAAAATTCTGCAGTGTTTCTACGGCATCATGAGAAACAAATGAATGAAAAACTAACACTTCTAAAGATGATAAAGTTTTTCAAATTTCAAAACAATAGCAATAAATATCTCAGAAATAGTTAATGATCCAAAAAAATGCATTTAACAAGCGGTATGCTTTATCAAGATGTACACTTTACATTCAGTAACTCTTTGTCTGTCTCATTGCTTACCAGTAATACATAACCAAAGTCATTCAGAATAAAGAGGACTTCAGATACTACTCTATATTTACAGAAAAAGCAAGATACAAATGTTATTAACTATGAAAATATGTTAAATATGTAGTATTTAAATGAAAACTGTCAAGAGACATTTTTAGAAAGTAAGAAGCTTTCCATTTAAAGTGTAGGTTGGGAATTTTATTGAAACTCTTCTTGTCGCATCTTTAGAAGATACTGAACTGAATTTAAAATTAAATATAAGGGGAGGAGGAATAATAAGCAACCTCATTTTATGTAAAGTTTAAAGCATACAATAAATCATTTCAACTATGGAATTTATCAATCATTTCATTTTTCAGTTGTAGACCTTTGGCTTAACAGCTTGATTCTTTTCAAGCAACCTCAGAACACATATTTCAAGTGAAATTGTGCTTTCTATTTTATGGGTGGTGTAAAAATACTTGCTCTACTTGGAATAGATATGTGTAAGGAAGTACAAATGTACACAAACTTTGTGTTTCATTGAACCATTCATTTTTGCTATAGTCAATTTTATCAGTAATTCTGAGAAGAGGAAGAAGAAAAAATGTAGATGTAAAGAATAGTTGCAGCTGGGGGGATTTTGTGAAAATGCTTGTGCTGCATCCTTAATATGACGTTGACATTCATTTGACTTTTCACTTCTGGGTTAAAAGTTTCTCAAATATTACAAGGGTGGTTTTACAAACTTCTCTTTTGGAGTTCACGAGACTTCAAAATGTATATTTCAGGTGAAACATACACAATGAACTTTTGTGTATAATACAATACTACTTCTAACTGAAATGCATAAAGGTTTCAGAAATTACATCAGCGCCACCATAACATTCATAATGGCACATGATGCAACATTTGTATTTGTACATGTTTCAAAAGCTGTAACATCTTAGAGAATTGCTCACACATTTCAGTAATAAAACAAAGTACAGATGCAAGAAACAAGTTAAACTGGGACGCAAGCGCCAGCATTGCAACCTTAACTTTACTCCAGCTAGCGATGAAGAAAGAGTAACTAAATGTCTTATTGTAAGAGTTAATCCCCAGAAAACACGTTAAGATAGCTGACTGTGCAGGTTTAAGGATTTGGTTATTGCAGGGCTGCGAAACTGCCATGCCAGCCCAGAGCTTTGCACATGCTGCTCATGGTTACAGGCATGATAGTTGCAATCACACCACTCGCTTACTGTACATACCCATCAATCACATACCTCCTCAAAATGAGTTCACATGTTGCTCCAGAGCTTAACTCGGAGTGTGAAGAAAAATATTTATTTTTTGTGCCAGAGGATGGAAATGCACGTTGTCCACTGTGTGAAATAATTAGATACACATCACATCATAATATAACATTTTACCACAATGAACACTTAAGAATACAGGGAGGAAAACTATTGGCAGGTGGCTAGTGAAAAAGTATTGCAACTTCTCAAAAGTAAAGTAGAGAACAATGTTGAATGTGCCAACACTGACGTTCACTGACCAGCTATTGTTTACACTAGTCATGGAATTTCTCATTGCATTGCTTAGCTATGTAAACATTTTTCAGTCAGTGAATTTGTAAAGCTGTTTAGTAACAGCTCTTGAGGATCTTGGTCACAAATTAATAAAATCCTTGGCTTTGTAGCTGCATTAGTGATGAAATTTTAATTTCAATATTATGTTTATCTGATTGTAAAATTGAGCCTGATCTCGATGAAATGTAAATAACAATAGATGTCAAGTTTCAGGAGCAACCTTTCACTCAAAGCTAGATTCTGTATTTAAGTTATTGTTCTGAGAATTGTCTATCAGCACTGCAAACACAGTTAAGTTGTCCTCCGTGGGGTAGTGGTTATCATGCTAACCTTTAGTTCCCAATGACACGGATTTCAACTCGGTGGGCGGCAATATATTCCTTAAGGCATAAAAATCCTTATATGACTTCCTTCGGAAGGCAAGTAAAGCCAGTGGTCCCATGTCATAGATTCACGGCATGTAAAAGAACCTCAAGCCTGATAAAGAGAACTCTAAGCAAAATTAACAGTCTTTCACGTCCAATATAGTATGGGACGCCAAGGACCACAGCAGTTAAAGAGCATCCATAAATAAAACCCAAATCAATTTGAAACACAGTAAAGAAAGAAAAAAAATCATGGCATTTTCCATTAACATATTAAATAAAAGTATTGCACGTATGATAACTTTGCTTACTCAACATTTAAGAACAATAGTTAAAATAGAACTCTTGTTTAAATTGTCTTCTCTACATGATATGCTGTATTGTTTACCCTTAACGTTAACTACTTGAGAATGAAACTACTTTTGTGCATCCATCTCTGACTGTTTACATAGTGGAACCCAGGTTATGCATGACAGAGCGTATGGCCAAAACAGCTGTGCTCTTGGACTTACAAGTTTTATGCCCCTGAGTTATTGTATCACAGCAATGACACTTCAGATGACATGCACTGTAAACAAAAGACCGCATTTCCTTTACTTCCCTAACAGTGAGTATCTGAAGTTTTGAATTCAACATTTCACAGTGACCTAAGTTTTTAGCTCCTATGAACACCGAAACTTCATTTCTCTTATGTGTGTGAGAGAACCATAACTTAAAACTGACATAAACACCAAACTGCGTATGGATGCTCCCCTTTTCTCATGTGTATGTGAGAGAGAACCATAACTGAAATCTGAGATAAACACCAAACTGTGTATGCATGCTCCACTTTTCTCATGTGCGAGAGAGAGAGAACCTTAACTAAAAACTGAGATAACCACCAAACTATCCATGCAATCTCCAGTTTTCTCATAAGAGAGAACCGTAACTGAAAACTGAGCTAACCACCAAACTATCAATGCAAGCTCCAGTTTTCTCATGAGAGAGAACAGTAACTGAAAACTCAGATAACAACCAAACTATCTATGCAAGCTCCAGTTTTCTCATGAGAGAGAGAACAGTAACTGAAAACTGAGATAACCACCAAACTATCTATGCAAGCTCCAGTTTTCTCATGAGAGAGAACAGTAACTGAAAACTGAGATAACCACCAAACTATCTATGCAAGCTCCAGTTTTCTCATTAGAGAGAGAGGGAACAGTAACTGAAAACTGAGATAACCGCCAAACTATATGTGCAAGCTCCAGTTTTCTCACTAGGGAGAGAGAGAACAGTAACTGAAAACTGAGATAACCACCAAACTATCTATGCAAGCTCCAGTTTTCTCATTAGAGAGAGAGAGAACAGTAACTGAAAACTGAGATAACCACCAAACTATCTATGCAAGCTCCAGTTTTCTCATGAGAGAGAGAACAGGAACTGAAAACTGAGATAACCACCAAACTATCTATGCAAGCTCCAGTTTTCTCATGAGAGAGAACAGTAACTGAAAACTGAGATAACCACCAAACTATCTATGCAAGCTCCAGTTTTCTCATGAGAGAGAGAACAGTAACTGAAAACTGAGATAACCACCAAACTATCTATGCAAGCTCCGTTTTTCTCATTAGAGAGAGAGAGAACAGTAACTGAAAACTGAGCTAACCACCAAACTATCTATGCAAGCTCCAGTTTTCTCATTAGAGAGAGAACAGTAACGAAAACTGAGATAACCACCAAACTATCTATGCAAGCTCCAGTTTTCTCATGAGAGAGAACAGTAACTGAAAACTCAGATAACCACCAAACTATCTATGAAGCTCCAGTTCTCTCATTAGAGAGAGAGAACAGTAACTGAAAACTGAGATAACCACCAAACTATCTATGCAAGCTCCAGTTTATCATTAGAGAGAGAGAGGGAACAGTAACTGAAAACTGAGATAACCACCAAACTATATGTGCAAGCTCCAGTTTTCTCATTAGGGAGACAGAGAACAGTAACTGAGATAACCACCAAACTATCTATGCAAGCTCCAGTTTTATCATTAGAGAGAGAGAGAGAACAGTAACTGAAAACTGAGATAACCACCAAACTATCTAAGCAAGCTCCAGTTTTCTCATGAGAGAGAGAACAGGAACTGAAAACTGAGATAACCACCAAACTATCTATGCAAGCTCCAGTTTTCTCATGAGAGAGAACAGTAACTGAAAACTGAGATAACCACCAAACTATCTATGCAAGCTCGAGTTTTCTCATGAGAGAGAGAACAATAACTGAAAACTGAGATAACCACCAAACTACCTATGCAAGCTCCAGTTTTCTCATTAGAGAGAGAGAAAAGTAACTGAAAACTGAGATAACCACCAAACTATCTATGCAAGCTCCAGTTTTCTCATTAGAGAGAGAGAGAGAACAGTAACTGAAAACTGAGATAACCACCAAACTATCTATGAAGCTCAAGTTCTCTCATTAGAGAGAGAACAGTAACTGAAAACTGAGATAACCACCAAACTATCTATGCAAGCTCCAGTTTTCTCATTAGAGAGAGAGAATAGTAACTGAAAACTGAGATAAACACCAAACTATCTATGAAGCTCCAGTTTTCTAATTAGAGAGAGAGAGAACAGTAACTGAAAACTGAGATAACCACCAAACTATCTATGCAAGCTCCAGTTTTCTCATGAGAGAGAACAGTAACTGAAAACTGAGATAACCACCAAACTATCTATGCAAGCTCCAGTTTTCTCATTAGAGAGAGAGGGAACAGTAACTGAAAACTGAGATAACCGCCAAACTATATGTGCAAGCTCCAGTTTTCTCACTAGGGAGAGAGAGAACAGTAACTGAAAACTGAGATAACCACCAAACTATCTATGCAAGCTCCAGTTTTCTCATTAGAGAGAGAGAGAACAGTAACTGAAAACTGAGATAACCACCAAACTGTGTATGGATGCTCCACTTTTCGCATGTGAGAGAGAGAGAGAACCTTAACTGAAAACTGAGATAACCACCAAACTGTGTATGGATGCTCCACTTTTCTCATGTGTGAGGGAGAGAGAACCTTAACTGAAAACTGAGATAACCACCAAACTGTGTATGGATGCTCCGCTTTTGTCATGTGAGAGAGAAAGAGAGGGAGAGCCATACCTAACTGAAAACTGAGGTAAACACCAAACTGTGTATGGATGCTCCACTTTTTTCATGTGAGAGAGAAAGAGAGGGAGAGCCATACCTAACTGAAAACTGAGGTAAACACCAAACTGTGTATGGATGCTCCACTTTTCTCATGTGACAGAGAGAGAGAGAGAGAGAGAGAGAGAGAAAGAGGGAGAACCATACCTAACTGAAAACTGAGGTAAACACCAAACTGTGTATGGATGCTCCACTTTTGTCATGTGAGAGAGAAAGAGAGGGAGAGCCATACCTAACTGAAAACTGAGGTAAACACCAAACTGTGTATGGATGCTCCACTTTTTTCATGTGAGAGAGAAAGAGAGGGAGAGCCATACCTAACTGAAAACTGAGGTAAACACCAAACTGTGTATGGATGCTCCACTTTTTTCATGTGAGAGAGAAAGAGAGGGAGAGCCATACCTAACTGAAAACTGAGGTAAACAGCAAACTGTGTATGGATGCTCCACTTTTCTCATGTGAGAGAGAGAGAGAGAGAGAGAGGGAGAGGGAGAACCATACCTAACTGAAAACTGAGGTAAACACCAAACTGTGTATGGATGCTCCACTTTTCTCATGTGAGAGAGAGAGAGAGAGAGAGAGAGAGAGGGAGAACCATACCTAACTGAAAACTGAGGTAAACACCAAACTGTGTATGGATGCTCCACTTTTGTCATTTGAGAGAGAGAGAGAGAGAGACAGAGAGAGAGAAAGAGAGGGAGAGCCATACCTAACTGAAAACTGAGGTAAACACCAAACTGTGTATGGATGCTCCACTTTTTTCATGTGAGAGAGAAAGAGAGGGAGAGCCATACCTAACTGAAAACTGAGGTAAACACCAAACTGTGTATGGATGCTCCACTTTTTTCATGTGAGAGAGAGAGAGAGAGAGAGGGAGAACCATACCTAACTGAAAACTGAGGTAAACAGCAAACTGTGTATGGATGCTCCACTTTTCTCATGTGAGAGAGAGAGAGAGAGAGGGAGAACCATACCTAACTGAAAACTGAGGTAAACACCAAACTGTGTATGGATGCTCCACTTTTGTCATGTGAGAGAGAGAGAGAGAGAGAGAGGGAGAGCCATACCTAACTGAAAACTGAGGTAAACACCAAACTGTGTATGGATGCTCCACTTTTTTCATGTGAGAGAGAGAGAGAGGGAGAGCCATACCTAACTGAAAACTGAGGTAAACAGCAAACTGTGTATGGATGCTCCACTTTTCTCATGTGAGAGAGAGAGAGAGAGAGAGAGAGAGGGAGAACCATACCTAACTGAAAACTGAGGTAAACACCAAACTGTGTATGGATGCTCCACTTTTCTCATGTGAGAGAGAGAGAGGGAGAGAGAGAGAGAGAGAGAGAGAGGGAGAACCATACCTAACTGAAAACTGAGGTAAACACCAAACTGTGTATGGATGCTCCACTTTTGTCATTTGAGAGAGAGAGAGAGAGACAGAGAGAGAGAAAGAGAGGGAGAGCCATACCTAACTGAAAACTGAGGTAAACACCAAACTGTGTATGGATGCTCCACTTTTGTCATGTGAGCGAGAGAGAGAGAGAGAGAGAGGGAGAACCATACCTAACTGAAAACTGAGGTAAACACCAAACTGTGTATACATGTTCGACTTTTCTCACAATGCAAGGTGAAGAGTTTCTCATGTCAGAAACAAAACCTTATATGACAAATGTTGTAACAGAATCGCTTTTAAACTAATGATAATGATTGCTGTTTGCACTGAGCGGCTGGATCTGGGCAGTATCTTTTAAATCTAGTGTACTCAATGGAGTCAGAGTTTTGGAAGTGTCGATGTATCTCTGTGATGTTTCTCTTGCTGGTTCTGATTTTATTTTTCTGTTGCCTCTCTGCTGCATCACATATTTTATAGTGCATGGGCTATGAAAACTCTTTTGTTTTTTTATCTTGGGTAATGGTATGGAAAGGTATTCTGAATAAGATTACAAATTCACGAAAACTCTAATTTATTCTGAAAAATGTGTTATTCCACAAAATAAAACTGATTCACAATTATTATTTTCTCACTTGATAACTTACTTTCTGAAAGATTATGTACATCCAGATTATTGCTTGCAATGTTGCTTATTTGTGATTCCGTATGCGAATGACAATAAGATGACCCCTACTCTTCAGAAAAACTTTATATAAGTCATCGTTGCTATGGTACCAATCAATAAGTATTGTTGTCTGACCCCTCTATATAGCAAGTCAACTGATACAAATTTTTTCTGAATGATGAGTTTGTTTATGGTTGGCTATGCAATTTACAATTTAATTAATGTTTTCATTTCTTTTCCCAATATTACAGAATACATATTTCAATTATACAAAATGTATACAAACATTGTTTTCATGATTAAAGAAGTGTTACTATTTTTATAAGCTATTAACTTAAATACTTAAAATGTTTGATATTTTAAACAAAGTCTCCATCTTAAATTCTAATCCCTTTTAATCTCCAAACAGTATCTCCCTTCCAAAACTCCCAAATGCTTAATATGTCTCAAGTGCCTCTATTTCTTAAATAAAATTTGTTTACTCATTTCATTATTTACAATCCATAGCTTTTTAATTTTAAGGAATAATTCCTCACAATCTTAAAACAAAATTTACATCATATTTACTGTTCCTACTCATGTTACTGTATCATGTGTTTGTGATAGTGTTTTGTCTTCGTGTCAGCTTGGCACCTTGTGAATCGTTCTACGTTGTTCTATGGTTATGTAATGCAGTACCCACGTTTCATCGCCTGTAACAATGCGATCCAGGAAATTGTCACCCTCCTTGGCATATCATTGTAGATGATTCAAAGAAGCAATCATTTGCTTGCCTTTCATCACATCATCCAACTGCTTAGGAACCCATCAACATGAAACCTTCCTGTACCCTAAGCACTCGTGAATGATGGCGAAAGCACTCCCAAAAGAAATGTCGAGCTCCTGAGCAATGTCTTTGATGCGCACGCGCCACTCTGCTTTCACCATCGTATTCATGCGGGAAATATTGTTATCAGTCACTGATACACGCGGTCTCCCCGTACACTCATTGTCATGCAGATTTGCATGGCCATTTTTGAACTCAGAACACCACCATCTCACACTTCTCAAAGCAAGACACCTTTCCCCATATGATGGCTGCGATTACCTGTAGATCTCGATGGGCGTTCGTCCAGAAAACGGATCACACTTTGTTGCTCGTAAGCTGTGGACGTGTTAAGCAGGACAGGTTCTCTACCCTGCTTTAATTTCTGACATAAGTCTTGCTACAAATCTATTTCCTTTTCCTACTATCTACATCCTCTTTTCTTCCCTGATCTAAATCATGTTTCATTTCAACTATGAATCTCTAGAAATCTGCTAAAGATAAGTCAGCTCTTGCTATATCTCTACCCTCTACTCCTTTCATATCTGTATCTACTTTATCTTTAATTATTTGATTTTTATACTATCCTACCACTTCTAAGCAACATATACAAATAGAATTGAAATTAAATTCCTACTATTCATCATCTTCTTTCTTCACTGGTTACCCTTCCTTCTTCTTTTAGATGCGTTTGAAGTTTGCTGTCCTGACATCCTATACATGCATACTTCTCCCATTGTAGCACTTCATTATTGCAATGTTGTGTTGCCTTCTTTTTCTCAGAACTTTCTTCTTTTCTGTTGCTGTGTAGTCCTCTTTTCTTTCTTGAAGCTTCTTTTTTGTTTCGTTTTCTCAGCACTTTTTTTTCTTTCTCTTCTCCATGCATACCTTACCTTTATTCATGCCCCTCAGTTATAACACAACTGTTTTTAAATTAATGATGATGATTGCGCTGAGCGGCTGGTGTCTTTTAAATCTAGCGTACTCACCAGAGTCAGAGATATGGAAGCATCGATGTATCTCTGACATGTGGTTCCAATTGTATTTCTCCGTGTCCTCTCTTGCTGCATCATACATTTTGTTGGCATGATCTATGAGAACTTTTGTTTTTTATCTCTGGTCGTGATAGAGGAAGGTATTGTGAATACGGAAAATTGTAATTTACTCTGGAAAACATGTTACCGCACCAAAATAATAACTTATTTTCTGAGAGAATGCAACTTCTGATGCACATCTGAAATATTGATTGCCATGTTGCTTATTCAGGGTTCCATATGCAAATGACACTAAGAAGACCTTAATCTTCAGAAAAACCTTAATAGTGCTCGTCATTGCATTACCTATCAATAAAGATTATTGTCTGACCCCTCTACAGAGCAATTCAAGTAATACAAGTTTTTTCTCAGTGATAAGTTACTTCATGGTTGGCTATACAATTTACAAAAATAATTAATGTTTTTCTCTCTCTTTTCAATATTCTGGATGTTTCCACTATATCAACAAATCTGATGTGTTACACTCACATGACTTTCTCTACTCTTGTACAAACTATTTTTACAAACGCCTATTCTCCATATGCTTCATGTTAATCAAGATATCGAGATGTCAATCTTATTGGTAATTTTCTTGTAGATGCAAGGGGAATATGGTAGCTTTTAAGCGATAGTCAAATATTTTAACGCTGGTTGCTATGTGGCACATTCCATTCTCTTTGCATGAAGAGGACATAAAAAAAAGAATAACGAATTTGAGAAAAAGTATAAGTATTGGAAAATTTAAGGAAATAACAAGCAATATCTCGAAAACGGTTCACTCAACAAAAGAAATGTATATGACATAAGTTGTGTATTTTAACGCAATCTACATTTTTTGTGTAGTAAAATTTTGTCTATCTCTTATGGTTTACCAGTTATGCAAAAGTTGTTCACAATGAAGAATACTTTTGGAGACATTCCCAGAAAATTCATGATATACATTTCATTTCTCATGACATTATCTTAAACATATGATATTTTAATCAAAATCGTTAAGAGCCATTTTTGAGAAAAGTAAAATTTTCGAAAAATGTTCCATGTAAAGGGTAATCTGTGGTGGGGAGATTTTCTTGAAAACCTTCGTGTCGCATCTCTGGAAGATACTGAACCTAAATACCAAGTTTGGTGTTTATCCAACTGTTCGTTTTTGAGTGTTGCTGTTCACAGACACAGACACACACACACACACGGACGGACATGTTTCCAAAAATGCTTTTTTTGGATTCAGGAGGTCTCAAAACATGCATTTCCGGTGAAATCTCGGTGTCGAATTTTTGGGTGGAATGCAATACTTCCCCTACTTACTATACGTAGTAGAGAAAGTAAAAATATACAAGTATTGCCTTGAATGAATAAATAAATGTTACAATGTTGGTTATTAACTTAACACAAATTAACAAACATTTAAAATGTTTGATATTTTTTAACGTCTACATCTTGTATTGTAATTCCTCTTAATTTCCAAACAATATCTCCCTTCCCAAATTCTCATCCTCAAGCTTCTCTCCTTTTTTCTTTTGTTTGTTCTGTTTCACATTTTTCCAAAATATTCTGCTGTTATTCTGAATAAAATCCTGTAAGTTTGATCACCTGCCTGAAGGATAAAATGTATCTCCTCTCTAGAGCCTTAAGTCCTCTCCATTGTCACTGAGTTTTAAATAACTCAAGAACCACAAGAGATAACCAAACATTTACTGCAGAAACAAGTAGAAGCCTATAAAATACAATTTTGTGTTGAGTTTCTTTCTCCCAAAACATATGGCTTTGCACACATTTGGCAAGCCAAAATGTAACATTCTTATTTTGCTTTTCAACAGCTCTTTTCTATAAAACTCAACTTGTGATGTTAACAACTGAGTGTTTGTTTGCATATGTAATAAAGCCCACATTTGAAACCATTTTTATGTAAACAATAAAAATGTAAATAGCAGAATTTATTACATGAAGAGTAAATTAAATGACTGCATGTGAATTAGTAAAAATGTGAGATTGTTACACATTAATATTTATCCTATAATATCAGTCTGATGAACACAAATTCTTGACACATCACAGACAATTCTCTCAAAGAGAGCGTATGTTACATTAAAGTACGTACATAGAGTAAGGTTAGTTTTATTCAAGAAACCACAACTTGCACTCTTAATATCCTACTCTACTCCAATTACCACAAGCATTCTACTGAGAAACAGATCATTCCTGTCTATGCTAGGCTTGCAGCAAGGCATAGATCAAACACAAATTGGAATTAAATCCAATGCAGGAAGAACTTGACACATTGAAACCAATAGTCGACCAATTCAAAACCTTAAATGTTTGACTAACTGGAATTTTCCACTAGTGGTTCAGACAGTGAGTGAACTGGATTGTGACCTGGAATGGGGGGATTCTTCAGTGCATCACTTACAGCAAGTCAGTGCCACAATGAGTGAGCAGACGGTACACACATCCACTGAGCAACTAAGCTTCTCCCCATGGAAAATGTAAAGTCATCTGAAACGTTGAGAAGATTCCAAGCATAGTTCAAAACAAACACACAAGTGTATGAGCGTGTTTTTAATGAGAACTGCATTTTTGGTGAAGTATATTTCTTTCTATCTCTTGTGGTTTACAAGTAACCAAAAATTATATAACATTCATTCAGCATGAAAACAACTACACATGCTATTCCCAGAAAATTCAACAGATGCATTTTTTTTACAACAAAATCATTTGAGGCAATTTTGAGATAATAAAAAAGAATCAAAAATCCTGATTGTAAAGGGCAGTTTGGAGTGGGCGAATCTTCTTGATAAACGGCATGTCACATGTTGGGATGATGCAAAACTTTGGTTGTAACTTTCTTATTTCCGAGATATTGTTTTGAGTTTTATTCTTTCTCTCAAGACGCTTATATCCTTTTTTTGTAAAACTGCATAGTTTGTTCTCAGGGGGCTTTAAAACATATGTTTTTATTAAAATCTTGATATTGGATTTTTGGGCAGCCTATAGTACTTCTTCTATTCTAGGTATTAGTTGTATTTGATCCATCCTTGCACAGGTTGCAGCAGAAAAATTAATCAGGTTTAAAAGTGAAAAATGTTTTAAATTCTAATAATTGCTCATCTTCCTCTTACATTGCTTTGAACGGGAGTTCTTGGAGATTGGAAAACACTTAATTTTTTGAAGATTTGATTCATGCTTCAATCTGACATCCACAAAGCAATGACATGGTTCCTTGCTGACTGGCATGGATGCTGATGCATACACTCAAAACAATGTTCTGTGGTAAGAACAAGGTCACCCAGACAGTGATTTGTTTGTCATACTATCTTCTTGATACATTACTGCACCTTAGATGCTGCATCACGTTGATTCAGCTTGGGTTTCTGTGATGTAACTGGTTAAATGTATAGCATAAACACCCTCCCTCATAATCCAGCACTCCAATATTAATACATCAGAGAAAGAACACAAATTGACAAACTCATTTCAAAGGTGGACTCCACAATCCTGCCACACATTCAAAACAGCTATAAATTCAAATCTGCTTATTTTTTTCAGCCGTACCTTGTATGAAGGTATAAAATCCTCTGCAGTATTTGAGGCCTCAATCATACAACTAATTTGATGGATTGAATATCCCATTTGTATCAGTTCAAGAACACAACGCGACATCTGCTACAACATAAATGTGACAGTTATACAGCATGAGTCTCTCGCTAGAGGCCTTAAACATATGTCTATATGTTGGCCATTTATGTGAGTTTTGTGATGAAAATTTGTGTACACATACCTTGAACTATGCACTGACACATCCGATACTGAAAATGGTTCCCTTCCACATCCAAAAATGTTTCTACACGTCGCTCCAAATTCTGGACTACTTTTATTAAAGTCTTCTCGGTAATGGCTTCAATCTCTTGACGTATAGCATCTTCCAACTCTGCAATTCTATGTGGTCTATTTCTGTACACCATTCCCTTCAAACATCCCCACAGGAAGAAGTCGGGTGGTGTTAGGTGGCCAGAGAGTTTTAAAGATGATTCGATCTTCAAAAAAGCTTTCAATTTCCCTCATGCTTGCATATAATGTATGACTTTGTTACACCATCTTGTTGGAAATATCCGTGAGTTAATTCATCATCTGTTAAATGATTGACAAAGCCAGTGAATATTCTAATGTATTCTTCAGTGTTTACCATATTCTCATGAAAAATAGGACTCATAATACGCCTACGTGACACTGTGCACCACACTCCAATTTCCTGTGCATGTAGAGGTTCTGCATGTAGGGCATGAGGATATGTTTGTGCCCATATACGCGTGTTGTGCGAGTTTATGTAGCCACTCAGATGAAACCACGCTTCATCCTTGAACCAAACAAAGTCCAAAATCCTGTGATTCTGATTAATAAAGGTTTGAAACCATACACAGAACTGCACACGTTTTTCATGGTCCATCAGTTGCAATTCTTGAACACATGTTCACACAGTAAACACGGTTTGCTTTCTTAGCAGCTCTTTGGCATGCAGAATATGGAACATTCATTTCCTGGGAAAGTCACCGCAAGGATTTTGATGGTGATGCCAGTAATCGCTCCTTTACTTCTTCCAGTACACCCACATTCATTTTCATTTATTGACCGCCTGCATGCTGTGTGATCAAGGTTCCAGTCGTCTGTAACTTAAGTCACCAATTTCTGAATACAACATTTTGAGGACACATGTCGCATAGCAAATTTGGCCCGAAATGCCCTTTGACATGATTTAAATGAACCCGTTTACCAGTAATTACGAATGAGAAACATGCGTTCTGTAATGTCGATGCTGCTTCCAAGCCAACACTGGAATATAGTGCATGGAGAGTTGATGTGACTAAGGTCAGTGAAACAATCCAAGCCTATTGGGAGGGGTGTGGCACTACATTACATTGTTCAAGGTATGTGCACACAAAGTTTCATCACAAAACTCGCATAAATGACCAACATATAGGCAAAAGTTTGGGGCCTCTAGCGAGAGAATCACACTGTATAAGAATTAAAGGAAGCATAAGGCTTCTCAACTGGAACATTAGCCAAAAGTCAAGTCTTACCTTGGAGATTTTAATGGAAAAAAGTCCCCAACCTGTAACAGAATAATTCAAACAATCATCTATAAAGTGCTAAATAAATGTCCTGTGTAATACATTATCTTTTATGCTACCACATCTGATTTATTTATAAATGGAATTAGGAGAAGCGCGGAAACAAACATTTAACATTTCATCATGCAATGGGGTGTACAAAACCAAGCAATGTAGAAAGTATTGGCAGAAGGATTTGAGTCACTTAATGACTTTTATATATGACTAATTGACACCATTGACCTTAATCTTCTAAAAACAAAAGGGAAAAAATAAATTGTTTGCTTTACAAGAACACACAACTGGCAAAAGGAATATTTAGTAAATCAGACTACATGATTCAATTAGTCAAGTATTTAGCAAAAATAAGACAGAAATATTTGATAAGCCTGAATGGTCAGTCATAAGGAAGCTGGGAGGACCAAACTGGGCTCTTTTAACCCAATAATCTGAAGGCATATGGATACTAGGATTGTAAAAGAGAACCTTACAAATATAATTTTACATCAGTAATTAAGAGCTGATGGATAAAATCCTAAAAAAGTAACCAGATTACTATTAATGATGATGATGGTAACAAAAACATAAATTCAAATGGGTTTTTAGAAATGCAGCATTTGTCCACAGTCCAATAGGATCTGAATATATTATATTATGGAACATTGTATTCCATTTTAAATAAAGGGAGTTGGAAAAACCCAAAGTGGAAAACTGACAATGTTCATTCTTTTCCTAAGTATTCAGACACTTGCACGTGATGATGATACTGAATATTATAAAAGAGAGACTGTGTGTGGTTCAACGTAATCTTGGAATACACTCAACTGATTTTGATAATTCTTTCATCACAGAATCATGCTTTTCCTGCAAGGCACACACTGTAAAATATCCATATGGGTGTTTACATACATCATCCAATTTCATACTACAGAGCGGTCCCTCAGCGCTCTGGCCGGGAATCGCGCAGCAGTTTTGAGTGACATGTCTGAATGAACTCAAGGCCACGGGCTCTTCCACTTATCGGACATGTTGCAGCGGGCTTCAGTCAGCTGTTATTGCTTCTTGTATATATACGCGAGACGCGTGTGTATTTGTGTCGATTGAATTATCAGATTACAACCCAGAAATGGTACTCAAATTTTTGCTTGAACAAAGACTTTTTATGTATGACATGCATGTAACAATCGACTCATGTGGACAGGTGTGTAGGCAATTTCATGATACATTTCCTGGTGTTCCAGTTCCAAGTAAAGAAACAGTTAGATATCTAGTGAATAAAGCGAAGAGAACGGCATTATTTAATGTTGTAAGTTGTAAAAAGAAATGAAGGGTTCTAATGGAAGAAAACATTGATGAAATTGGCGAAGCATTGGAACAGTCTGAATAAATCTTTACGACGTGTGGCACAACAAGTCAGTTTTCAAACACCTCAGTACATAGGTCTACGAAACTGTTTAAATTCAATACAGAGTGACTATTATCCATCAATTACGACCGCGTGATGATGAAGCCCGCGTAAAGTTCTGTAGCTGGATGTTACAAAATATTGCTGGTGGTACTGTTGACCCACATCTAATAATTTTTTCAGATGAGGCATGGTTTCATTTGACTGGCCATGTTGCCTCACAAAACAATAGCTATTGGGTTACTGAAAATCCAAATCTAATACACGAGGCTCCTTACATGATGAGAAATTGGTGTATGGTGTTTGTAACAGCAGAATGGATAATAGGCGTCATATTTTATACCGTAAATTCTGATAGGTACCACAGAAATATTCTCGCACCATTTTTTGCAATGTTGACAGATGAGAGGAAATATGGCTATTATTGACAAGATTGTGCCACAGCTCATACTGCGGAGGCTTCCTTGGAAGACATCAAGAATGTTTTTGATGACAGAATAATCTCTTAAGGGAGATGGCCGGCTTGATCATCGGATCTTACTGTGTGCGACATTTATCTGTGGGGAACTCTCAAAAATAGAGTCTACAATCGTCGCACCATAGCTAATCTGAAAAACAATATAAGAACATAAATTAGGGAAATTACGCAACAAGAACTTATGCGTGTGAATGTAATTTCATCAGAAGGTGCCAAGAAAGTTTATCTGCCGAAGGACACCACTTTCACCACCAACTGTGAAAAAGGTTAGTACTGATAAAATAAAAAGTAATTATGTTTGTTCAATAGGTAATCAATATATAATAATCATCATCAAAAACCAGTAATAATATGGTATCAGTATCAATATTGAGAATAAAAACAGATACACTGAGTATAGCGCACGGAACACACATCACGACTACTGGCCAAATAGCTGAGGGATTGCACACGGAACACACATCACGACTACTGGCCAAATAGCTGAGGGATTGCACACGGAACACACATCACGACTACTGGCCAAATAGCTGAGGGATTGCACACGGAACACGCATCACGACTACTGGCCAAATAGCTGAGGGATTGCACACGAAACACGCATCACGACTACCGGCCAAATAGCTGAGGGATTGCACACGGAACACACATCACGACTACTGGCCAAATAGCTGAGGGATTGCACACGAAACACGCATCACGACTACTGGCCAAATAGCTGAGGGATTGCACACGAAACACGCATCACGACTACTGGCCAAATAGCTGAGGGATTGCACACGAAACACGCATCACGACTACTGGCCAAATAGCTGAGGGATTGCACACGAAACACGCATCACGACTACCGGCCAAATAGCTGAGGGATTGCACACGGAACACACATCACGACTACTGGCCAAATAGCTGAGGGATTGCACACGAAACACGCATCACGACTACTGGCCAAATAGCTGAGGGATTGCACACGAAACACGCATCACGACTACTGGCCAAATAGCTGAGGGATTGCACACGAAACACGCATCACGACTACCGGCCAAATAGCTGAGGGATTGCACACGGAACACACATCACGACTACTGGCCAAATAGCTGAGGGATTGCACACGAAACACGCATCACGACTACTGGCCAAATAGCTGAGGGATTGCACACGAAACACGCATCACGACTACTGGCCAAATAGCTGAGGGATTGCACACGAAACACGCATCACGACTACTGGCCAAATAGCTGAGGGATTGCACACGAAACACGCATCACGACTACCGGCCAAATAGCTGAGGGATTGCACACGGAACACACATCACGACTACTGGCCAAATAGCTGAGGGATTGCACACGAAACACGCATCACGACTACTGGCCAAATAGCTGAGGGATTGCACACGAAACACGCATCACGACTACTGGCCAAATAGCTGAGGGATTGCACACGAAACACGCATCACGACTACTGGCCAAATAGCTGAGGGATTGCACACGAAACACGCATCACGACTACTGGCCAAATAGCTGAGGGATTGCACACGAAACACGCATCACGACTACCGGCCAAATAGCTGAGGGATTGCACACGAAACACGCATCACGACTACTGGCCAAATAGCTGAGGGATTGCACACGGAACACACATCACGACTACCGGCCAAATAGCTGAGGGATTGCACACGGAACACACATCACGACTACTGGCCAAATAGCTGAGGGATTGCACACGAAACACACATCACGACTACCGGCCAAATAGCTGAGGGATTGCACACGGAACACACATCACGACTACTGGCCAAATAGCTGAGGGATTGCACATGGAACAGGCATCGTGACTACCAGCCAAATAGCTGAGGGATTGCACAAGGAACATGCATCGTGACTACCGGCCAAATAGCTGAGGGATTGCACACGGAACACACATCACGACTACTGGCCAAATAGCTGAGGGATTGCACACGGAACACACATCACGACTACTGGCCAAATAGCTGAGGGATTGCACACGGAACACACATCACGACTACCGGCCAAATAGCTGAGGGATTGCACACGAAACACGCATCACGACTACCGGCCAAATAGCTGAGGGATTGCACATGGAACAGGCATCGTGACTACCAGCCAAATAGCTGAGGGATTGCACAAGGAACATGCATCGTGACTACCGGCCAAATAGCTGAGGGATTGCACACGGAACATGCATCGTGACTACCAGCCAAATAGCTGAGGGATTGCACACGGAACATGCATCGTGACTACCAGCCAAATAGCTGAGGGATTGCACACGGAACATGCATCGTGACTACCAGCCAAATAGCTGAGGGATTGCACACAGAACATGCATCGTGACTACCAGCCAAATAGCTGAGGGATTGCACACGGAACATGCATCGTGACTACCAGCCAAATAGCTGAGGGATTGCACACGGAACATGAATCATGACTACCGGCCAAATAGATGAGGGACTGCACACAGAACATGTATCGTGACTACCGGCCAAATAGCTGAGGGCCTGCACACAGAACATGCATCGTGACTACCGGACAAAAAGCTGAGGGACTGCACACAGAACATGCATCGTGACTACCGGCCAAATAGCCGAGGGACTGCACACAGAACATGCATCATAACTACTGGCCAAATAGCTGAGGGACTACATCAGAACACGCATCAAGACTACCAGCCAAATAGCTAAGAGATTGCACACGGAACATGCCTCACGACTACTGGCCAAATAGCTGAGGTATTGCACACGGAACATGCATCACGACTCATGGCCAAATAGCTGAGAGATTGCACACGGAACATGCATCACGACTACCGGCCTAATAGTTGAGGGATTGCACACGGAACACGCATCGTGACTACTGGCCAAATAGCTGAGGGATTGCAAACGGAACAAGCATCACGACTACCGGCCAAATAGCAGAGGGATTGCACATGGAACACGCATCGTGACTACTGGCCAAATAGCTGAGGTATTGCACACAGAACAAGCATCACGACTACTGGCCAAATAGCAGAGGGATTGCACATGGAACACGCATCGTGACTACTGGCCAAATAGCTGAGGGATTGCACACAGAACAAGCATCACGACTACTGGCCAAATAGCTAAGGGATTGCACACAGAACATGCATCAGGACTACCGGCCAAATAGCTGAGGGATTGCACACAGAACATGCATCGTGACTACCAGCCAAATAGCTAAGGGATTGCACACAGAACATGCATCAGGACTATCAGCCAAATAGCTGAGGGATTGCACACAGAACATGCATCGTAACTATCAGCCAAATAGCTGAGGGACTGCACACAGAACACGCATCGTGACTACCGGCCAAATAGTTGAGGGATTGCACACAGAACATGCATCACGACTAACGGCCAAATAGCTGAGGGATTGCACACAGAACATGCATCGTGACTACCAGCCAAATAGCTGAGGGATTGCACACAGAACATGCATCGTGACTACCAGCCAAATAGCTGAGGGATTGCACACAGAACATGCATCGTGACTACCAGCCAAATAGCTGAGGGATTGCACACAGAACATGCATCGTGACTACCAGCCAAATAGCTGAGGGATTGCACACAGAACATGCATCGTGACTACCAGCCAAATAGCTAAGGGATTGCACACAGAACACGCATCGTGACTACCAGCCAAATAGCTGAGGGATTGCACACAGAACATGCATCGTGACTATCAGCCAAATAGCTGAGGGACTGCACACAGAACACGCATCGTGACTACTGGCCAAATAGCTGAGGGATTGCACACAGAACATGCATCGTGACTACCAGGCAAATAGCTGAGGGATTGCACACAGAACATGCATCGTGACTACCAGCCAAATAGCTGAGGGATTGCACACAGAACATGCATCGTGACTACCAGGCAAATAGCTGAGGGATTGCACACAGAACATGCATCGTGACTACCAGCCAAATAGCTGAGGGATTGCACACAGAACATGCATCGTGACTACCAGGCAAATAGCTGAGGGACTGCACACAGAACATGCATCGTGACTACCAGCCAAATAGCTGAGGGACTTCACACGAAACAGGCATCACGACTACCGGACAAATAGCTGAGAGACTGCACACAGAACATGCATCGTGACTACCGGCCAAATAGCTGAGGGACTGTACACAGAACACGCATCGTGACTACCGGCCAAATAGCTGAGGGACTGTACACAGAACATGCATCACGACTACAAGCCAAATAGCTGAGGGTCTGCACACAGAACATGCATCGTGACTACCGGCCAAACAGCTGAGGGACTGTACACAGAACACGATTCACGACTACCAGCCAAATAGCTGAGGGACTGCACACAGAACATGCATCGTGACTACCGGCCAAATAGCTGAGGGACTGTACACAGAACACGCATCACGACTACCAGCCAAATAGCTGAGGGGCTGCACACAGAACATGCATCGTGACTACCAGCCAAATAGCTGAGGGATTGCACACGGAACATGCATCGTGACTACCGGCCAAATAGCTGAGGGATTGCACATGGAACACGCATCATGACTACCGGCCAAATAGCTGAGGGATTGCACACGGAACACGCATCATGACTACCAGCCAAATAGCTGAGGGGCTGCACACAGAACATGCATCGTGACTACCAGCCAAATAGCTGAGGGATTGCACACGGAACATGCATAACGACTACCAGCCTAATAGCTGAGGGATTGCACATGGAACACGCATCATGACTACCAGCCAAATAGCTGAGGGATTGCACACGAAACACGCATCACGACTACCGGCCAAATAGCTGAGTGATTGCACACGAACCACGCATCATGACTATCAGCCAAATAGCTGAGGGATTGCACACAGAGCATGCATCGTGACTACCAGCCAAATAGCTGAGGGACTGCACACGGAACATGCATCGTGACTACCAGCCAAATAGCTGAGGGATTGTACACAGAACATGCATCGTGACTACCAGCCAAATAGCTGAGGGAATGTACACAGAACATGCATCGTAATTACCGGCCAAATAGCTGAAGGACTGCACACAGAACACGCATCAAGACTACCAGCCAAATAGCTGAGGGATTGCACACGGAACATGCATCACGACTACTGGCCAAATAGCTGAGGGATTGCACACGGAACATGCATCACGACTACCGGCCAAATAGCTGAGGGATTGCACACGGAACACGCATCACGACTACCGGCCAAATAGCTGAGGGATTGCACACGGAACATGCATCACGACTACCGGACATATAGCTGAGGGATTGCACACGGAACACGAATCGTGACTACTGGCCAAATAGCTGAGGGATTGCACATGGAACACGCATCGTGACTACTGGCCAAATAGCTGAGGGATTGCACACAGAACATGTATCGTGACTACCGGCCAAATAGTTAAGGGATTGCACACAGAACATGCATCACGACTACCGGCCAAATAGCTGAGGGATTGCACACAGAACATGCATCGTGACTATCAGCCAAATAGCTGAGGGACTGCACACAGAACACGCATCGTGACTACTGGCCAAATAGCTGAGGGATTGCACACAGAACATGCATCGTGACTATCAGCCAAATAGCTGAGGGACTGCACACAGAACACGCATCGTGACTACCGGCCAAATAGCTGAGGGATTGCACACAGAACATGCATCGTGACTACTGGCCAAATAGCTGAGGGATTGCACACAGAACATGCATCGTGACTATCAGCCAAATAGCTGAGGGATTGCACACGGAACACGAATCGTGACTACTGGCCAAATAGCTGAGGGATTAAACACAACACGTATCGTGACTACCGGCCAAATAGTTGAGGGATTACAAACGGAACAAGCATCACGACTACCGGCCAAATAGCTGAGGGATTGCACATGGAACACGCATCGTGACTACTGGCCAAATAGCTGAGGGATTGCACACAGAACATGTATCGTGACTACCGGCCAAATAGTTGAGGGATTGCACACAGAACATGCATCACGACTATCAGCCAAATAGCTAAGGGACTGCACACAGAACATGTATCGTGACTACCGGCCAAATAGCTGAGGGATTGCACACAGAACATGCATCGTGACTATCAGCCAAATAGCTGAGGGACTGCACACAGTACACGCATCGTGACTACCAGCCAAATAGCTGAGGGATTGCACACAGAACATGCATCACAACTACCAGCCAAATAGTTGAGGGATTGCACGCGGAACATACATCGTGACTACTGGCCAAATAGCTGAGGGATTGCACAAGGAACAAAAATCACGACTACCGGCCAAATAGCTGAGGGATTGCACACGGAACACGCATCGTGACTACTGGCCAAATAGCTGAGGGATTGCACACAGAACACGTATCGTGACTACCGGCCAAATACTTGAGGGATTGCACACAGAACATGCATTACGACCACCGGCCAAATAGCTGAGGGATTGCACACAGAACATGCATCGTGACTATCAGCCAAATAGCTGAGGGACTGCACACAGAACACGCATCGTGACTACTGGCCAAATAGCTAAGGGATTGCACACTGAACACGCATCGTGACTACCAGCCAAATAGCTAAGGGATTGCACACAGAACACGCATCGTGACTACCAGCCAAATAGCTGAGGGACTGCACACAGAACACGCATCGTGACTACCAGCCAAATAGCTGAGGGATTGCACACAGAACATGCATCGTGACTACCAGCCAAATAGCTGAGGGATTGCACACGGAACACACATCACGACTACCGGCCAAATAGCTGAGAGATTGCACACGGAACACACATCACGACTACTGGCCAAATAGCTGAGGGATTGCACACGAAACACACATCACGACTACCGGCCAAATAGCTGAGGGATTGCACACGGAACACACATCACGACTACTGGCCAAATAGCTGAGGGATTGCACATGGAACAGGCATCGTGACTACCAGCCAAATAGCTGAGGGATTGCACAAGGAACATGCATCGTGACTACCGGCCAAATAGCTGAGGGATTGCACACGGAACACACATCACGACTACTGGCCAAATAGCTGAGGGATTGCACACGGAACACACATCACGACTACTGGCCAAATAGCTGAGGGATTGCACACGGAACACACATCACGACTACCGGCCAAATAGCTGAGGGATTGCACACGAAACACGCATCACGACTACCGGCCAAATAGCTGAGGGATTGCACATGGAACAGGCATCGTGACTACCAGCCAAATAGCTGAGGGATTGCACAAGGAACATGCATCGTGACTACCGGCCAAATAGCTGAGGGATTGCACACGGAACATGCATCGTGACTACCAGCCAAATAGCTGAGGGATTGCACACGGAACATGCATCGTGACTACCAGCCAAATAGCTGAGGGATTGCACACGGAACATGCATCGTGACTACCAGCCAAATAGCTGAGGGATTGCACACAGAACATGCATCGTGACTACCAGCCAAATAGCTGAGGGATTGCACACGGAACATGCATCGTGACTACCAGCCAAATAGCTGAGGGATTGCACACGGAACATGAATCATGACTACCGGCCAAATAGATGAGGGACTGCACACAGAACATGTATCGTGACTACCGGCCAAATAGCTGAGGGCCTGCACACAGAACATGCATCGTGACTACCGGACAAAAAGCTGAGGGACTGCACACAGAACATGCATCGTGACTACCGGCCAAATAGCCGAGGGACTGCACACAGAACATGCATCATAACTACTGGCCAAATAGCTGAGGGACTACATCAGAACACGCATCAAGACTACCAGCCAAATAGCTAAGAGATTGCACACGGAACATGCATCACGACTACTGGCCAAATAGCTGAGGTATTGCACACGGAACATGCATCACGACTCATGGCCAAATAGCTGAGAGATTGCACACGGAACATGCATCACGACTACCGGCCTAATAGTTGAGGGATTGCACACGGAACACGCATCGTGACTACTGGCCAAATAGCTGAGGGATTGCAAACGGAACAAGCATCACGACTACCGGCCAAATATCAGAGGGATTGCACATGGAACACGCATCGTGACTACTGGCCAAATAGCTGAGGTATTGCACACAGAACAAGCATCACGACTACTGGCCAAATAGCAGAGGGATTGCACATGGAACACGCATCGTGACTACTGGCCAAATAGCTGAGGGATTGCACACAGAACAAGCATCACGACTACGGGCCAAATAGCTAAGGGATTGCACACAGAACATGCATCAGGACTACCGGCCAAATAGCTGAGGGATTGCACACAGAACATGCATCGTGACTACCAGCCAAATAGCTAAGGGATTGCACACAGAACATGCATCAGGACTATCAGCCAAATAGCTGAGGGATTGCACACAGAACATGCATCGTAACTATCAGCCAAATAGCTGAGGGACTGCACACAGAACACGCATCGTGACTACCGGCCAAATAGTTGAGGGATTGCACACAGAACATGCATCACGACTAACGGCCAAATAGCTGAGGGATTGCACACAGAACATGCATCGTGACTACCAGCCAAATAGCTGAGGGATTGCACACAGAACATGCATCGTGACTACCAGCCAAATAGCTGAGGGATTGCACACAGAACATGCATCGTGACTACCAGCCAAATAGCTGAGGGATTGCACACAGAACATGCATCGTGACTACCAGCCAAATAGCTGAGGGATTGCACACAGAACATGCATCGTGACTACCAGCCAAATAGCTAAGGGATTGCACACAGAACACGCATCGTGACTACCAGCCAAATAGCTGAGGGATTGCACACAGAACATGCATCGTGACTACCAGCCAAATAGCTAAGGGATTGCACACAGAACACGCATCGTGACTACCAGCCAAATAGCTAAGGGATTGCACACAGAACACGCATCGTGACTACCAGCCAAATAGCTGAGGGATTGCACACAGAACATGCATCGTGACTACCAGCCAAATAGCTGAGGGATTGCACACAGAACATGCATCGTGACTACCAGCCAAATAGCTAAGGGATTGCACACAGAACACGCATCGTGACTACCAGCCAAATAGCTGAGGGATTGCACACAGAACATGCATCGTGACTACCAGCCAAATAGCTAAGGGATTGCACACAGAACACGCATCGTGACTACCAGCCAAATAGCTGAGGGATTGCACACAGAACATGCATCGTGACTACCAGGCAAATAGCTGAGGGATTGCACACAGAACATGCATCGTGACTACCAGCCAAATAGCTGAGGGATTGCACACAGAACATGCATCGTGACTACCAGGCAAATAGCTGAGGGATTGCACACAGAACATGCATCGTGACTACCAGCCAAATAGCTGAGGGATTGCACACAGAACATGCATCGTGACTACCAGGCAAATAGCTGAGGGACTGCACACAGAACATGCATCGTGACTACCAGCCAAATAGCTGAGGGACTTCACACGAAACAGGCATCACGACTACCGGACAAATAGCTGAGAGACTGCACACAGAACATGCATCGTGACTACCGGCCAAATAGCTGAGGGACTGTACACAGAACACGCATCGTGACTACCGGCCAAATAGCTGAGGGACTGTACACAGAACATGCATCACGACTACAAGCCAAATAGCTGAGGGTCTGCACACAGAACATGCATCGTGACTACCGGCCAAACAGCTGAGGGACTGTACACAGAACACGATTCACGACTACCAGCCAAATAGCTGAGGGACTGCACACAGAACATGCATCGTGACTACCGGCCAAATAGCTGAGGGACTGTACACAGAACACGCATCACGACTACCAGCCAAATAGCTGAGGGGCTGCACACAGAACATGCATCGTGACTACCAGCCAAATAGCTGAGGGATTGCACACGGAACATGCATCGTGACTACCGGCCAAATAGCTGAGGGATTGCACATGGAACACGCATCATGACTACCGGCCAAATAGCTGAGGGATTGCACACGGAACACGCATCATGATTACCAGCCAAATAGCTGAGGGGCTGCACACAGAACATGCATCGTGACTACCAGCCAAATAGCTGAGGGATTGCACACGGAACATGCATAACGACTACCAGCCTAATAGCTGAGGGATTGCACATGGAACACGCATCATGACTACCAGCCAAATAGCTGAGGGATTGCACACGAAACACGCATCACGACTACCGGCCAAATAGCTGAGTGATTGCACACGAACCACGCATCATGACTATCAGCCAAATAGCTGAGGGATTGCACACAGAGCATGCATCGTGACTACCAGCCAAATAGCTGAGGGACTGCACACGGAACATGCATCGTGACTACCAGCCAAATAGCTGAGGGATTGTACACAGAACATGCATCGTGACTACCAGCCAAATAGCTGAGGGAATGTACACAGAACATGCATCGTGATTACCGGCCAAATAGCTGAAGGACTGCACACAGAACACGCATCAAGACTACCAGCCAAATAGCTGAGGGATTGCACACGGAACATGCATCACGACTACTGGCCAAATAGCTGAGGGATTGCACACGGAACATGCATCACGACTACCGGCCAAATAGCTGAGGGATTGCACACGGAACACGCATCACGACTACCGGCCAAATAGCTGAGGGATTGCACACGGAACATGCATCACGACTACCGGACATATAGCTGAGGGATTGCACACGGAACACGAATCGTGACTACTGGCCAAATAGCTGAGGGATTGCACATGGAACACGCATCGTGACTACTGGCCAAATAGCTGAGGGATTGCACACAGAACATGTATCGTGACTACCGGCCAAATAGTTGAGGGATTGCACACAGAACATGCATCACGACTACCGGCCAAATAGCTGAGGGATTGCACACAGAACATGCATCGTGACTATCAGCCAAATAGCTGAGGGACTGCACACAGAACACGCATCGTGACTACTGGCCAAATAGCTGAGGGATTGCACACAGAACATGCATCGTGACTATCAGCCAAATAGCTGAGGGACTGCACACAGAACACGCATCGTGACTACCGGCCAAATAGCTGAGGGATTGCACACAGAACATGCATCGTGACTACTGGCCAAATAGCTGAGGGATTGCACACAGAACATGCATCGTGACTATCAGCCAAATAGCTGAGGGATTGCACACGGAACACGAATCGTGACTACTGGCCAAATAGCTGAGGGATTAAACACAACACGTATCGTGACTACCGGCCAAATAGTTGAGGGATTACAAACGGAACAAGCATCACGACTACCGGCCAAATAGCTGAGGGATTGCACATGGAACACGCATCGTGACTACTGGCCAAATAGCTGAGGGATTGCACACAGAACATGTATCGTGACTACCGGCCAAATAGTTGAGGGATTGCACACAGAACATGCATCACGACTATCAGCCAAATAGCTAAGGGACTGCACACAGAACATGTATCGTGACTACCGGCCAAATAGCTGAGGGATTGCACACAGAACATGCATCGTGACTATCAGCCAAATAGCTGAGGGACTGCACACAGAACACGCATCGTGACTACCAGCCAAATAGCTGAGGGATTGCACACAGAACATGCATCACAACTACCAGCCAAATAGTTGAGGGATTGCACGCGGAACATACATCGTGACTACTGGCCAAATAGCTGAGGGATTGCACAAGGAACAAAAATCACGACTACCGGCCAAATAGCTGAGGGATTGCACACGGAACACGCATCGTGACTACTGGCCAAATAGCTGAGGGATTGCACACAGAACACGTATCGTGACTACCGGCCAAATACTTGAGGGATTGCACACAGAACATGCATTACGACCACCGGCCAAATAGCTGAGGGATTGCACACAGAACATGCATCGTGACTATCAGCCAAATAGCTGAGGGACTGCACACAGAACACGCATCGTGACTACTGGCCAAATAGCTAAGGGATTGCACACTGAACACGCATCGTGACTACCAGCCAAATAGCTAAGGGATTGCACACAGAACACGCATCGTGACTACCAGCCAAATAGCTGAGGGACTGCACACAGAACACGCATCGTGACTACCAGCCAAATAGCTGAGGGATTGCACACAGAACATGCATCGTGACTACCAGCCAAATAGCTGAGGGACTGGACACAGAAAACACATCACGACTACCGGCCAAATAGCTGAGGGACTGCACACAGAACATGCATCGTGACTACCAGCCAAATAGCTGAGGGACTTCACACAGAACAGGCATCACGACTACCGGCCAAATAGCTGAGGGACTGCACACAGAACATGCATCATGACTACCGGCAAAATAGCTGAGGGACTGTACACAGAACATGCATCGTGACTACCAACCAAATAGCTGAAGGATTGCACACGGAACATGCATCTTGACTACCGGCCAAATAGCTGAGGAATTGCACACAGAACATGCATCATGACTACCAGCCAAATATCTGAGGGATTGCACACGAACCACGCATCATGACTATCAGTCAAATAGCTGAGGGATTGCACACAGAACATGCATTGTGACTACCAGCCAAATAGCTGAGGGACTGCACACAGAACATGCATCGTGACTACCAGCCAAATAGCTGAGGGACTGCACACGGAACATGCATCGTGACTACCAGCCAAATAGCTGAGGGACTGCACACAGAACATGCATCGTTACTACCAGCCAAATAGCTGAGGGACTGCACATGAAACATGCATCGTGACTACCAGCCAAATAGCTGAGGGACTGCACACAGAACATGCATTGTGACTACCAGCCAAATAGCTGAGGGACTGCACACAGAACATGCATCGTGACTACCGGCCAAATAGCTGAGGGATTGCACACAGAACATGCATCGTGACTACCGGCCAAATAGCTGAGGGATTGCACACAGAACATGCATCGTGACTACCAGCCAAATAGCTGAGGGACTGCACACATATCATGCATCGTGACTACCAGCCAAATAGCTGAGGGACTGCACACATATCATGCATCGTGACTACCAGCCAAATAGCCGAGGGATTGCACACATATCATGCATCGTGACTACCAGCCAAATAGCCGAGGGATTGCACACAGAACATGCATCGTGACTACCAGCCAAATAGCCGAGGGATTGCACACAGAACATGCATCGTGACTACCAGCCAAATAGCCGAGGGATTGCACACATATCATGCATCGTGACTACCAGCCAAATAGCCGAGGGATTGCACACATATCATGCATCGTGACTACCAGCCAAATAGCCGAGGGATTGCACACAGAACATGCATCGTGACTACCGGCCAAATAGCTGAGGGACTGCACACAGAACACGCATCGTGACTACCAGCCAAATAGCTGAGGGATTGCACACAGAACATGCATCGTGACTACCAGCCAAATAGCTGAGGGATTGCACACGGAACACACATCACGACTACCGGCCAAATAGCTGAGAGATTGCACACGGAACACACATCACGACTACTGGCCAAATAGCTGAGGGATTGCACACGAAACACACATCACGACTACCGGCCAAATAGCTGAGGGATTGCACACGGAACACACATCACGACTACTGGCCAAATAGCTGAGGGATTGCACATGGAACAGGCATCGTGACTACCAGCCAAATAGCTGAGGGATTGCACAAGGAACATGCATCGTGACTACCGGCCAAATAGCTGAGGGATTGCACACGGAACACACATCACGACTACTGGCCAAATAGCTGAGGGATTGCACACGGAACACACATCACGACTACTGGCCAAATAGCTGAGGGATTGCACACGGAACACACATCACGACTACCGGCCAAATAGCTGAGGGATTGCACACGAAACACGCATCACGACTACCGGCCAAATAGCTGAGGGATTGCACATGGAACAGGCATCGTGACTACCAGCCAAATAGCTGAGGGATTGCACAAGGAACATGCATCGTGACTACCGGCCAAATAGCTGAGGGATTGCACACGGAACATGCATCGTGACTACCAGCCAAATAGCTGAGGGATTGCACACGGAACATGCATCGTGACTACCAGCCAAATAGCTGAGGGATTGCACACGGAACATGCATCGTGACTACCAGCCAAATAGCTGAGGGATTGCACACAGAACATGCATCGTGACTACCAGCCAAATAGCTGAGGGATTGCACACGGAACATGCATCGTGACTACCAGCCAAATAGCTGAGGGATTGCACACGGAACATGAATCATGACTACCGGCCAAATAGATGAGGGACTGCACACAGAACATGTATCGTGACTACCGGCCAAATAGCTGAGGGCCTGCACACAGAACATGCATCGTGACTACCGGACAAAAAGCTGAGGGACTGCACACAGAACATGCATCGTGACTACCGGCCAAATAGCCGAGGGACTGCACACAGAACATGCATCATAACTACTGGCCAAATAGCTGAGGGACTACATCAGAACACGCATCAAGACTACCAGCCAAATAGCTAAGAGATTGCACACGGAACATGCATCACGACTACTGGCCAAATAGCTGAGGTATTGCACACGGAACATGCATCACGACTCATGGCCAAATAGCTGAGAGATTGCACACGGAACATGCATCACGACTACCGGCCTAATAGTTGAGGGATTGCACACGGAACACGCATCGTGACTACTGGCCAAATAGCTGAGGGATTGCAAACGGAACAAGCATCACGACTACCGGCCAAATATCAGAGGGATTGCACATGGAACACGCATCGTGACTACTGGCCAAATAGCTGAGGTATTGCACACAGAACAAGCATCACGACTACTGGCCAAATAGCAGAGGGATTGCACATGGAACACGCATCGTGACTACTGGCCAAATAGCTGAGGGATTGCACACAGAACAAGCATCACGACTACGGGCCAAATAGCTAAGGGATTGCACACAGAACATGCATCAGGACTACCGGCCAAATAGCTGAGGGATTGCACACAGAACATGCATCGTGACTACCAGCCAAATAGCTAAGGGATTGCACACAGAACATGCATCAGGACTATCAGCCAAATAGCTGAGGGATTGCACACAGAACATGCATCGTAACTATCAGCCAAATAGCTGAGGGACTGCACACAGAACACGCATCGTGACTACCGGCCAAATAGTTGAGGGATTGCACACAGAACATGCATCACGACTAACGGCCAAATAGCTGAGGGATTGCACACAGAACATGCATCGTGACTACCAGCCAAATAGCTGAGGGATTGCACACAGAACATGCATCGTGACTACCAGCCAAATAGCTGAGGGATTGCACACAGAACATGCATCGTGACTACCAGCCAAATAGCTGAGGGATTGCACACAGAACATGCATCGTGACTACCAGCCAAATAGCTGAGGGATTGCACACAGAACATGCATCGTGACTACCAGCCAAATAGCTAAGGGATTGCACACAGAACACGCATCGTGACTACCAGCCAAATAGCTGAGGGATTGCACACAGAACATGCATCGTGACTACCAGCCAAATAGCTAAGGGATTGCACACAGAACACGCATCGTGACTACCAGCCAAATAGCTAAGGGATTGCACACAGAACACGCATCGTGACTACCAGCCAAATAGCTGAGGGATTGCACACAGAACATGCATCGTGACTACCAGCCAAATAGCTGAGGGATTGCACACAGAACATGCATCGTGACTACCAGCCAAATAGCTAAGGGATTGCACACAGAACACGCATCGTGACTACCAGCCAAATAGCTGAGGGATTGCACACAGAACATGCATCGTGACTACCAGCCAAATAGCTAAGGGATTGCACACAGAACACGCATCGTGACTACCAGCCAAATAGCTGAGGGATTGCACACAGAACATGCATCGTGACTACCAGGCAAATAGCTGAGGGATTGCACACAGAACATGCATCGTGACTACCAGCCAAATAGCTGAGGGATTGCACACAGAACATGCATCGTGACTACCAGGCAAATAGCTGAGGGATTGCACACAGAACATGCATCGTGACTACCAGCCAAATAGCTGAGGGATTGCACACAGAACATGCATCGTGACTACCAGGCAAATAGCTGAGGGACTGCACACAGAACATGCATCGTGACTACCAGCCAAATAGCTGAGGGACTTCACACGAAACAGGCATCACGACTACCGGACAAATAGCTGAGAGACTGCACACAGAACATGCATCGTGACTACCGGCCAAATAGCTGAGGGACTGTACACAGAACACGCATCGTGACTACCGGCCAAATAGCTGAGGGACTGTACACAGAACATGCATCACGACTACAAGCCAAATAGCTGAGGGTCTGCACACAGAACATGCATCGTGACTACCGGCCAAACAGCTGAGGGACTGTACACAGAACACGATTCACGACTACCAGCCAAATAGCTGAGGGACTGCACACAGAACATGCATCGTGACTACCGGCCAAATAGCTGAGGGACTGTACACAGAACACGCATCACGACTACCAGCCAAATAGCTGAGGGGCTGCACACAGAACATGCATCGTGACTACCAGCCAAATAGCTGAGGGATTGCACACGGAACATGCATCGTGACTACCGGCCAAATAGCTGAGGGATTGCACATGGAACACGCATCATGACTACCGGCCAAATAGCTGAGGGATTGCACACGGAACACGCATCATGATTACCAGCCAAATAGCTGAGGGGCTGCACACAGAACATGCATCGTGACTACCAGCCAAATAGCTGAGGGATTGCACACGGAACATGCATAACGACTACCAGCCTAATAGCTGAGGGATTGCACATGGAACACGCATCATGACTACCAGCCAAATAGCTGAGGGATTGCACACGAAACACGCATCACGACTACCGGCCAAATAGCTGAGTGATTGCACACGAACCACGCATCATGACTATCAGCCAAATAGCTGAGGGATTGCACACAGAGCATGCATCGTGACTACCAGCCAAATAGCTGAGGGACTGCACACGGAACATGCATCGTGACTACCAGCCAAATAGCTGAGGGATTGTACACAGAACATGCATCGTGACTACCAGCCAAATAGCTGAGGGAATGTACACAGAACATGCATCGTGATTACCGGCCAAATAGCTGAAGGACTGCACACAGAACACGCATCAAGACTACCAGCCAAATAGCTGAGGGATTGCACACGGAACATGCATCACGACTACTGGCCAAATAGCTGAGGGATTGCACACGGAACATGCATCACGACTACCGGCCAAATAGCTGAGGGATTGCACACGGAACACGCATCACGACTACCGGCCAAATAGCTGAGGGATTGCACACGGAACATGCATCACGACTACCGGACATATAGCTGAGGGATTGCACACGGAACACGAATCGTGACTACTGGCCAAATAGCTGAGGGATTGCACATGGAACACGCATCGTGACTACTGGCCAAATAGCTGAGGGATTGCACACAGAACATGTATCGTGACTACCGGCCAAATAGTTGAGGGATTGCACACAGAACATGCATCACGACTACCGGCCAAATAGCTGAGGGATTGCACACAGAACATGCATCGTGACTATCAGCCAAATAGCTGAGGGACTGCACACAGAACACGCATCGTGACTACTGGCCAAATAGCTGAGGGATTGCACACAGAACATGCATCGTGACTATCAGCCAAATAGCTGAGGGACTGCACACAGAACACGCATCGTGACTACCGGCCAAATAGCTGAGGGATTGCACACAGAACATGCATCGTGACTACTGGCCAAATAGCTGAGGGATTGCACACAGAACATGCATCGTGACTATCAGCCAAATAGCTGAGGGATTGCACACGGAACACGAATCGTGACTACTGGCCAAATAGCTGAGGGATTAAACACAACACGTATCGTGACTACCGGCCAAATAGTTGAGGGATTACAAACGGAACAAGCATCACGACTACCGGCCAAATAGCTGAGGGATTGCACATGGAACACGCATCGTGACTACTGGCCAAATAGCTGAGGGATTGCACACAGAACATGTATCGTGACTACCGGCCAAATAGTTGAGGGATTGCACACAGAACATGCATCACGACTATCAGCCAAATAGCTAAGGGACTGCACACAGAACATGTATCGTGACTACCGGCCAAATAGCTGAGGGATTGCACACAGAACATGCATCGTGACTATCAGCCAAATAGCTGAGGGACTGCACACAGAACACGCATCGTGACTACCAGCCAAATAGCTGAGGGATTGCACACAGAACATGCATCACAACTACCAGCCAAATAGTTGAGGGATTGCACGCGGAACATACATCGTGACTACTGGCCAAATAGCTGAGGGATTGCACAAGGAACAAAAATCACGACTACCGGCCAAATAGCTGAGGGATTGCACACGGAACACGCATCGTGACTACTGGCCAAATAGCTGAGGGATTGCACACAGAACACGTATCGTGACTACCGGCCAAATACTTGAGGGATTGCACACAGAACATGCATTACGACCACCGGCCAAATAGCTGAGGGATTGCACACAGAACATGCATCGTGACTATCAGCCAAATAGCTGAGGGACTGCACACAGAACACGCATCGTGACTACTGGCCAAATAGCTAAGGGATTGCACACTGAACACGCATCGTGACTACCAGCCAAATAGCTAAGGGATTGCACACAGAACACGCATCGTGACTACCAGCCAAATAGCTGAGGGACTGCACACAGAACACGCATCGTGACTACCAGCCAAATAGCTGAGGGATTGCACACAGAACATGCATCGTGACTACCAGCCAAATAGCTGAGGGACTGGACACAGAAAACACATCACGACTACCGGCCAAATAGCTGAGGGACTGCACACAGAACATGCATCGTGACTACCAGCCAAATAGCTGAGGGACTTCACACAGAACAGGCATCACGACTACCGGCCAAATAGCTGAGGGACTGCACACAGAACATGCATCATGACTACCGGCAAAATAGCTGAGGGACTGTACACAGAACATGCATCGTGACTACCAACCAAATAGCTGAAGGATTGCACACGGAACATGCATCTTGACTACCGGCCAAATAGCTGAGGAATTGCACACAGAACATGCATCATGACTACCAGCCAAATATCTGAGGGATTGCACACGAACCACGCATCATGACTATCAGTCAAATAGCTGAGGGATTGCACACAGAACATGCATTGTGACTACCAGCCAAATAGCTGAGGGACTGCACACAGAACATGCATCGTGACTACCAGCCAAATAGCTGAGGGACTGCACACGGAACATGCATCGTGACTACCAGCCAAATAGCTGAGGGACTGCACACAGAACATGCATCGTTACTACCAGCCAAATAGCTGAGGGACTGCACATGAAACATGCATCGTGACTACCAGCCAAATAGCTGAGGGACTGCACACAGAACATGCATTGTGACTACCAGCCAAATAGCTGAGGGACTGCACACAGAACATGCATCGTGACTACCGGCCAAATAGCTGAGGGATTGCACACAGAACATGCATCGTGACTACCGGCCAAATAGCTGAGGGATTGCACACAGAACATGCATCGTGACTACCAGCCAAATAGCTGAGGGACTGCACACATATCATGCATCGTGACTACCAGCCAAATAGCTGAGGGACTGCACACATATCATGCATCGTGACTACCAGCCAAATAGCCGAGGGATTGCACACATATCATGCATCGTGACTACCAGCCAAATAGCCGAGGGATTGCACACAGAACATGCATCGTGACTACCAGCCAAATAGCCGAGGGATTGCACACAGAACATGCATCGTGACTACCAGCCAAATAGCCGAGGGATTGCACACATATCATGCATCGTGACTACCAGCCAAATAGCCGAGGGATTGCACACATATCATGCATCGTGACTACCAGCCAAATAGCCGAGGGATTGCACACAGAACATGCATCGTGACTACCGGCCAAATAGCTGAGGGATTGCACACAGAACACGCATCGTGACTACCGGCCAAATAGCTGAGGGATTGCACACAGAACATGCATCGTGACTACCGGCCAAATAGCTGAGGGATTGCACACAGAACATGCATCGTGACTACCAGCCAAATAGCTGAGGGATTGCACACAGAACATGCATCGTGACTACCAGCCAAATAGCCGAGGGATTGCACACAGAACATGCATCGTGACTACCGGCCAAATAGCTGAGGGATTGCACACAGAACATGCATCGTGACTACCGGCCAAATAGCTGAGGGATTGCACACAGAACACGCATCGTGACTACCGGCCAAATAGCTGAGGGATTGCACACAGAACACGCATCATGACTACCAGCCAAATAGCCGAGGGATTGCACACAGAACATGCATCGTGACTACCGGCCAAATAGCTGAGGGATTGCACACAGAACACGCATCATGACTACCTGGTTGAGGGACTGCTCTGTAGTTTTCTTAAATATTAACATGAGAGGAGCTTTTTTTATCCTTTACTGCAAATATGCTTCAATATTTTTGTCTTTTAGGCCGTGCATTTCTAGGTAACCAAAGGAGAGAAATCTTTATAATAGGGTTGTCTGTTATGTTTGAATTACTGAATTTGTAACTGACAGCATGTATTTGTACCGTAGTTGATCATCAGATCCCACAATATTACAGAATATTTTTGTATGATTTTAACAAAACTTCCCTCAAGTATTTTCAAGAACTACCACCCACCATTACTTTTAACCCTTTGAAATCACCATCTGACAAACACTATATACACATTCACAGACTATCTCTTACATAGGGCAAAATAAAAGTCTTGAGAATGGGCAACAATGAGTTGTGGTAAGCAAAGCAGGTCTTCCTAACTTTAGATTGAGTGTTAGTGTGGGGGTGCTCCAAAAAGTGCAACATCAGCAGTTCTGTTTTTGTGAAAGCAGGTGTTGTTATGCCTTACACTAGGATGGTTCTCGAGTGAGAGCATTTTCATACTATGATTTTCTATGAGTTTAATGTAAGTTTAGGAAAGAGAGAATGTATTGATAGACTACATTGGGTATTTGGGGATGTTTGCCCTTTGCAATCCATGATTTATTGATAGTTTACAGAGTTTAGAACAGGAAGGGATTTCCTAAAAAAGAAGACCACATTGTATGCCAGCTATAGCAACAATGGACGAAAATCTAATGAAAGCAGAGCGCATGTCGGGGAAGATCATTGTTTCACATATTATCAGATTCCTTAAAGAAAAATTTCACGTCAGGAAGCTCTGCAGTCATTGGTTCCCCCACCGCCTCACATATGAGCAGAAGTAGGCATGATAAAGAAATGATAAAACATATATGGGGAAAGATCCAAAAACATGTTTAACATCATAACTGTGACAAAAATTGGATATACCAGTATGATCCAGAAACTGACAGACATTGGTCTGGGAATTCCCAAACAAAAGTGAGATGATCTGTTTGTTCTTCTCAGCTAATGGCATATTGTGACAATTCCGCTTGAGGGATAAAAGACTGCTACTGCTAGATGGTATGCCATAAAATGTGTGCCACAAGTCTTCAATGAACTAACAACAGTATCCTAAGGCTGGTCTGTGTGGAATGTTGATGCACAACAGCCCACACTACACAACCAGTTTCTGCAGGAGTCAGGAATAAAATATTTGTCCCACAGTCCAGATCTGGACCCATGCAAACCTTTTCTATTCCCCAAAATAAAAGAAAAAATTTGAGGTCAACAATTTGAATCACCTGAAGCTGCAGTAAATCTTTATGAACAATGTATTTGCACTCTCTCCAAAGATAAATGGCGTTCAACATTTGAAAAGTAGTTTGAAAGGATGAGATGTTGCATAGAATGCAATGATCATATCTAAATTTTTAAAATTGTATTGCATTCATTCTCAAAACTTTTAAAGTCACCTTCATATCCTTATGCTTTTATATTCATTTAAATATTTGATCAAGTATATAATAAACAAAAATTCCAAGTGCAATAGATTTCTACAAAACTTACCTCAATGTCATCACAAACAGATGAACTTTCTGTTTCCAGCCACCAAGGTTCTTCTTTAATTTCTATTTTGTTATCCATTTCATGATTACCATTGTATTTCTTAAACTTCATTACAGGATCCTCTGAAACAAATTCCCTCTTGTTCTGTGAACCAAATTCTGAAACCAAAGTCTGTTCCTCAATTTCTGTTTTGGTATTTATCCCACAGTCGTTGCTGCCTGTAACAGTTTCAGACTTAATCTGCTTTACGAGATGTTTGGTAAAACATTCTCTCTTGTTCTGTGAACAAAAGTCTGGCAATGGAGTCTCTGATTTAATTTCTGTTTTGATTCCCACATAACATCCATCATCCAGAAGCACAGCATCACTGTTGGTCTTCATAGTAACATTCTTGGTAAAGAACTCTCTCTTATTTTGTGAGCCTACGTCATCTGAGAGAATATCCTCTTCTTTGATTTCTATATTGGTATCCATTTTACAACTTGATGTTGTTCTTAGTTTCATTAACAAGTCTGTGGAGAAAGAAACATGTATACCATAAAATATTTATAATTTTAACCACCAGCTTCTTTGAATCCAACAGCTGTTGTTCAAACTATGCCACACACCTCCACTGTTATCTCACAAATAAACCTACTTCTTGCAAAGATGAATCAGACTTGAAAAATTCAATGCCATGTCAAAGACTTGAACCATGGATCTTCACCTCTTCATGTTAATACTACGAGGGCAAATCAAAAAGTCTTTGCTCCTATTTTTTTCGGCTAAATTATGAATGTAAAACAAAAACCAACATATACATTTGAAGTAGTGGACTTTTCATGGGCTGGTCCTCAGAGCTTCCAGCTGCTGCCAGTGGCAGCGCTGCTGTCAGTGCTTAACACGCCCATGGCTTACGAGCAACAAAGTGTGATCCGTTTTCTATGGAGTAAGGGACAAATGCCCTGGGAAATGCAGCCATCATATGGGGAAAGATGTCTTGCTTTGAGAAGTGTGAGATGATGGTGTTATGAGTTCGAAAATGGCTTTGCAAATCTGCATGACAATAAGCGTGTAGGAAGATCATGTGTATCGGTGACTGATGACAATATTGCCCGCGTGGATGCGATGGTGAAAGCAGAGCAGCGCGTGCGCATCAAAGACATTGCTCAGGAGCTCGACATTTCTTTTGAAAGTGCTTTCGACATCATTCACGATTGCTTAGGGTACAGGAAGGTTTCACGTCGATGGGTTCCTAAGCAGTTTTATGACGTGATGAAAGGCAAGTGAATGTTTGCTTCTTTGAATCATCTACAACGATATGCCAAGGAGGGTGACTATTTCCTGGATCGCATTGTTACTGGCGATGAAACGTGGGTACTGCAGTACACGCCGGAATCAAAACAGCAGAGTATGGTGTGGAAACATCCGCAGTCTCCTGTGAAAAAGAAATTCCATACTGTGCCATCTGTTCACATAGTGATGTTAACAGCATTCTGGGATTGCCGTGAACCTCACGTGCTGGATTTCATGCCGCGAGGTGCCACCATCTATGGTGATTATTCCACACTGTCACTTCTGTGGGCTGCGATCAGAAAGAAGCACCACAGGATTCTCAACGTTGACGTGATCATCCTCCATGACAATGCGAGACCACACATGGTAAACAAGACCGTCGGCAAGCTAAGGAAATTTCACTGGGAGTTTCTAGAGCATCTACCATAGAGCCCGGATCTTGCCCCTAGTGATTTCCATCTTTTCAGTCTGCTGAAGAAGTTCCTGGCAGGATAGCGATTCACTTGCAACAACGAATCAAGACAACAGTGTGACAGTGGTTCCGTAGTCAGACGGCCAACATCTACCGCAGTGGCATTGCAAAATTAGTGTTGCGATGGGACAAATGACTGAACCGGCACGAGGACTGTGTGGAAAAATAGTGAAAGGTACAAGGAATAACATCTACATGTTTAGTTGGCTGTATGTATCTTATGTTACCAGAAAAAAAAATAGGGGCAAAGAGTTATTGATTTGCCCTCTAATTACCACTCCAGCTACCATGTTGAGATACGTGTACGAGCATTAACTCTAGAACCGCCAAGTCAGCCATACTTTTAATGTATTATTATTATTATTATTATTATTATTATTATTATTATTATTATTATTATTGTGACAGTTTTTACTGTATGTCATAGTGAGATCTGACTTTTCCTAAGTAGTCTTGTAAATAACGTAGACACTGAAATATTTACTTCTTCAAATTTAGTTTAATGCATATAAGCATTTATATTTACAACTGTGACCACTATCATGTTACTTTTAGTGAAAGTCATGACTTGTTAATGTCCATTCAAATTCAAACTCAACTGAATGTTCAACAATGTGTAGGATCATATCAAATTCCTATAACTTATTTCAACAATAGTGTTGGCAATACATTTGAGAAGTGATATTTGAGCAGTAAACATGTCAAGGTATAGGCAATGGCCTCTCACAAATGAAGAAATACTGGTTTATTTCTGAGGATCAGTCACACCAGAGTTGCCTCACAAGAAGATCAATGTTCCTGGGAGTAGCAATTCAAATTGAGGATGACATACAGACAGTTCCCATGAAAATGAAGAGACTGTAGGTAATTTGATTCTTATAATCCTACATTATTGCTGTTACTATTGCCAACTTTACAAATATCACCATATTTACAAGACATATGGATTCGGTCAAGGCAATAGAATTTTCTAAGCTAAAAGGTTCCAATTGACATGTCACACAGATGCTGAACCTCAATCAAATAATAATACTAACTTCTGAACGGATCGATCCTGTACAGGAGACGGATCTGCCTGAATGCAGAAAGAGAAACCAGAACAGGAACTCACTTCCAATAATGGGATCAAAACTTTTAGGCAAGGTTGGTATCATAGAATGGTCTATTCGATTTGGTTTTATTTCTCCTGGCAAGCTCACCCAGCAGAATATCTTGAAAGAGAAGGAAGGGCCTACAGCATATTCAAAGTGAAATGCAAGTGTGTGGCACCTGTTAATTGTAGAACCAATGTTGAAACACATAAAAAAATCTGATGAGTTGCACTCACATGACTTTCCCTACTCTTGTACAAACTATTTATACAAACTGTTATTCTCCATCTACTTCATGTTAATCAAGATATCGAGATGTTAATCTTATTGCTATTTTCTTGTAGATGCAAGGGGAATTGGTAGGTTTTAAGCGATAGTCAAATATTTTAAGAGTTGGTTGCTATGTGGAGTATTGCATTCTCTTTGCTTATCCAGGACATAAAAAAACGAATAACGAATTCCCATTTGAGAAAAAGTATAAGTATTTGAAAATTTAAGGAAATAACAAGCAATATCTCGAAAATGGTTCACTCAACAAAAAAAAATGTATATGACATAAATTGTGTATTTTAACACGATCTACATTTTTTGTGTAGTAAAATTTTGTCTATCTCTTATGGTTTACCAGTTATGCAAAAGTCGTTCACAATGAAGAATACTTTTGGAGACATTCCCAGAAAATTCAAGATATACATATCATTTGTCATAAAAATGTCTTAAACTTACGATGTTTTATTCAAAATCATTAGAGCCATTTTTGAGAAAATTAAAATTTTCAGAAAATGTTCCATGTAAACGGTAATCTGGGGTGGGGGAATTTTCTTGAAAACCTTTGTGTCGCATCCTTGGAAGATACTGAACCTAAATACCATGTTTGGTGTTTATCCGACTGTTCATTTCTGAGTTATGCTGTTCACAGACACACAGACACACATGGACATGTTTCCAAAAATGCTTTATATGCATTCAGTGCACCTCAAAACATGTATTTCCTGTGAAATATTGGTATCAAATTTTTGGGTGGAATGCAATACTTCCCCTACTTACTATACATAGTAGAGAAAGTAAAAATGCACAGAAACAGAGGTCTGAAGGTTATTCAGCAATGATTCATGGAGTATAAAATTTGAAGACTTAAATACATTCATTGTCATGTTATATGTAAGAAGTGCTCTAGGTGTCATCCTCTGTGGTGTAGTGGCTAGCCTCTAGTTCCTGAGGTTGTGGGTTCAAAACGTGCAGAAGGCGATGGATTTTTTTTTTGGGTGTAAAAATCTTCAGCATGGCTTCCTTCAGAAGGAAAGTAAAGCCAGTGGTCCGTGTCATAGATTTATGGCATGTACAAGAATCTCAAGCCTGACAAAGAGGCCTCTGAGCAAAATAACCAGTCTTTCATGCCCAATATAGAAAGGGATGCTAAGGACTACAGCAGTGAAAGAGCGTCCATAAATAAAACTTGATTTATTTATTTATTTTGGTGCTCTAGGACCCAGAAATATAGAGGTAGATCAACGTGGTCTTCAAAATCGATCCCTCCATTCTTCAGAGAGATACTGAGTAGGAATTGGTTACAAGAAATCTTGAAGTATTTATGTTTTGATATAAAATGCACAAGGTCAGACCATTTGAAAAAAGATAAGTTTTGTTCTAGTTTAAAGTAGCTGGAATAAATTTATTGAAAACTGCCAGCTGTGGTTTAGCCCAGCTAAATCTCACTGTAGATGAACAACTTTTTCCAAGCAGAACAAGATGCCCTGATCTGCAATACATGCAGAACAAGCCTAATAAATTCAGCATTAAATTCTGGCGGCTAGCAGATGTGAACATTAAATATCTGTAACAGGTTTCCTTATCTTGGCAAAGATGAACAGAGAGACCAAATGAAAACTTTGAGAGCATGGTCATGAGATTAGTAGCACCATACCACAATAAGGGGCAGAATGTGACTACCAATTTCTTCACTGCTGTGAAACTTGGAAAAAGATGAAGGCACTAATTTATTGGAACTGTGAACCTTGCAAGAAGGGACATCCCAAACATTGTAAAATGTATGAAAACTACTTTGTGCACATCTGTTCTACCAAAGAATCAAGATACCACATTGACTGTGTATCAAGGTAAAGGAAACAAAAATATTCTTCTGCACAGTTCTATGCACTCAGAAGCTGAAATACAGAATAATGTAAAGGAATTCCTGAAACGATTAGCTTCTACAATGAAAAAAATATGCTGTTGATGTCTTAGATCGGATGTCAAGATTATATTCAGTTTGTTCTGGTAGACATCGTTGGCAGTTAATGTTTTTGATAACATCCTTTATCTAGCTGCCATTAACTCATGGGTTATACTAAAGTCTGTAACTGGACAGCAGATAGATCAAAGTTTCATTTTGAAATGAGCAGAATGCACAGAATACATGCAATTTAGAAATCAAACAAGAAGAGCTGTAAGAAGAAGATGATGAGGTGCCAAGACAGAAGTAACAAATGAAGTATAGAGATAAGACCTATGTAACTTGTATCATGTGCAAGAAACATGCCTGTGGATTGTGCACAAAAGAGTAATTAAGGAAGTGACTTTTACAGTTTGTAATTAGATCTTTTACAGTTAAAAATTACAGATTAAGCTTTAGATAATACACAGTATCCTGTATTTTTGTAGTGTATGCCAGTTTATATACAAATATATATATATATATATATATTTTTTTTTGTTAATATGCTGGCGATTGCCGTATTAGCACTAACATTGTGCCAGAATTTCAACCTGCAGGAGTTCTTTTATATGCTACTAAATTTACTGACATGAGGCGGTCACTTTTAAGCACATTTAAAAACCATTGATCTGGGCTGGGTTTGAACCTGTAACCTTGGGATTAGAAGGCCAGTCAGTGCCTAACCAACTGAGCCACCCAGACCAACAATTTATGCCAGTGTGATCACACATTAATAATTCAAACTTCATGTACAGTGTACTTACTTCCTCTTATCGTTTCAATCCCTGTCATTTCATTACTAATTAATGAATGTGAACTGACATATTAACAATGCATTTAGTATTAACCAGATAATGACTTATTAAAACCAGTTTATTATGGAATGATACAGTCACTCACTGAATATGAGATAGATGTATGGGGAGGAACATACACAGTAAATTTAAATAGAGTATTAGTGATTCAGAAAAAGAGTTTAAGGTGTATATTTAATTTATAAAATTGCCACTCCGTAAAAGCGTTTAAAAATGAAAAACTTTTAACAGTAGTATCAGTATATGTTCATAGGTTTATATTGTTAGTTACAAGGAATGAAAATAATAGTAACCTAACTAAAGAATATTATACGTATAATACAAGGGAAAAAAAACAACTACTATAGGGTAGGTACAAAAAAAGATGCAACAAACAAAGATCCATACATCAGAGAAGCCATATTTTTAATAAAGTCCCAGAATATATAAAAGCTGCACAGGGTATTCCCTTTAAAATGTTGTTAGAAACTTTTCCACTAAACAAAAGCTTACATACAATTGTAGTTACTGAATTTGTATAAATATATGTTGTGATTGCATAAGCGATACGTTAGTTTGTAATTTTGTGTATTCTATTGAAAAGTAATATGACGAAGCCTGAAACATGTATATTTAAGTTTATATGTGAATATTACTAAATAAATAAATTAAATAAAATAAATTATGGCATCAGCATTTGTACTTTAGATATTCTCAAAGTGGTGAAGAAGTGGTTCCGCAGTACTTACTAGTGGCTTCTGTCTTGTTTTTGATGGTCTTGTATTATACAATTTCCACCCTTCTGAACAATGACACATGCTGAAGAACGCTGGTCACATACTAATGTTCCATAGGTTAAGTGGTCCTCAGTTTCTAGAAGATTCAAAGTTCAATGCTTCCAGTTTCTAGAGGAAACTAGTAAACTACTGACCTCAAACGTAAACACAGTGATCGATATGAGGTAACGTCCAATAGGTATGCAACACACCTAATGGACAGGTAATGCATGTAGGATCTTAACTGACCAATTCTACTAGAAAAAGTGCTGTAATCTATGCTTACTTATGATTGTCTATGGTAGTTTTACAACTCTATAAAGGTACTACGTATTAGAACATAAAATGCCTGCGCCTAGTAATGAGTTAATGCTGATCTACAATATCCTAAACATTTGAACTGTTTTCCCTGCTGCACAAATGGTTTTCATGACATGCCCTGTTTTGAGAATTGCCTTGTGTTACTAAGGTAAGCACAGGACATTAAAAATATAGCACGTCAGAGTAAACCATCGATAAGAGGTTTAGGTTAGTGAGTGTATAAACTCATTGTTACGTTGTAGGCAGAGCTGTTGCTACTAAAATAAATAACTGCCTAAAATCTGAATTTATATGATTATAATACTTTATAAACAAAAAGGCAATGTGAATTAATATTTATACATGTACTCACCCTTTACTTTCAATTATGGATTATGGTGTACATAATATGGGGATGAACCTATAATATGCTCAACCACACAACATTGTTAGTATTAACGGGATGTCTCAATCCTGGGTTCACTTCCTAGTGGTTTCACTCTGGGTCACTAATATCCTGAAAGTCTCTTACTCATTTTGAGCTTAATACAATGCATCTGTGAAAATCCAAAAGTCCACAGTTTTCATCAGATTGCTTTGAGTTTTTACTACATTCTCTCAGTATCCCAGTTCGGATTTAGGAAACAAATGTCAACAGAAAATGCTCACTTCTGAAGTATTAACAGCCTTGGATAACAAGTAATATTTTGTAACTTAGCTAAGACATTTGATAGCATAACTTGCTGCAAAACTTAAAAGTTTATGGCTTCAGCGATATCACTATAAAATTGTTCAGATATTACTTAACAAATAGGATCCAGAAAACCAGAATTAATGGTCGTGATTCAGAACCAGGTGTTATACTAGAGGTGTCCTACAAGGTTCTATACTTGGCCCTTTGTTCTTTATAATACTCATAAACAATCTGCCATGTTATCTTAGCAAAGATTCAATAACTGTGCTATTTGCAGATGATACCAATGTACTTATATCTGAAAAATCACATCAGCAATTAAGAAATTCTGTCAATAAAGTGTTTGAACAGCTCAATTTTGGTTTGAAGCTAATGAGCTTTCATTAAACTATGATAAAACCAACTTTATTCAATTTAAGTAAAGCATAAACAAGTGAATGAACTAACAATCAGGTGCAAAATTACACCATAAATAAGGTATTTGATACAAACTTTCTTCTGCTGCAAATAGATGGAGAGCTCAGCTGGAGAAAACAAACAAAAATCATGCTGCCAAAACTCAGTGCAGCCTGCTTTGCCTTAAGAAACTTAAAAAATTTGCTGCACCAAAATGCTTTAAGAACAGCATATTTGGCCTACTTTCACTCCCCATTGCGATATGGAATAATGTTCTGGGGTAATTTGGCACATAGCAAGCGAGTGTTTATATTACAAAAAAAGGCCATGCGTATTATCTGTGGTGTTGGGTCCCATCATTCCTGTAGACCCTTGTTCAAAACCCAAACCATTCTTATTCTCTCTTGAGCTACCTTACAGATAATTATGATAACTTCACAACAAACCTTGCTGTGCATGACCACAATACAAGGCATGCAGGCGATTTGCATAGACCAGCAAATAGCTTAAAACTGTTCCAAAAAGGATGTTACTATTCTGCAATAACAATTTATAATAACCTTTCATGCTACTTAAAACTGTTAGGCAAGCCTAATCAACATAACATCTTTAAGAAAGAGTTAAAGTATTTCCTATATACTCACTCCCCATATACTATGGAGGAATTTTTTAATATGCCGAGCAACATATAAATATTCAATACATAGATCAGGTGGCATATGATAGTGACTTACACTTATTTGTTATTGTCCTACTGTAATGCATGTTGAGATGTTTACTCTTGGAATAATGATGGTTTATAAATTTTCATTTCTTAGATAACATATGGTGTGGAGAGAGAAGGAAATGGAGAAATATTCTTGGCACTGGGTATGTTTATTAGTTATGCTGCATATTTCATAATTGTATGGCATGTTCAATGTCCCTGAGCGTTGCTCACAGTAGAACTAAATGAACAAATTAATGAACAAACAAACAGACAGACACAAACAATCTCAAAACATCAAGTGCACACAAACTTTTAGGATATGTGTGACCAAACCTAAATGATCCAGGATAGCATATACTCTCACCTTTCGCGACAAGCCGTTAGCCACATCATTTTCTTATGTACAGACAAAATGTTGTCTAAGAGTTAATAGTGAAATTTTGTACTGGGAACTAAAGGATATTCGCTTGCATAATGCATTGGGTGGGATGCATGTGATGGGAATTGTGTAACTAGTCGATATACAACCAAAGTGTTAATATTTTTCACAAATGCCATGAAATATGTTAACCACAACGTCCAGTAGTGTCCATCACGTGTAAGAATGTTATGGAAGTAATGAAGATAAGCATGTAGATACGTGTACAGCATGTGAATAGCAAATGCGGCCCCTATCCGTATACGGAATATTAACGCTCACTCCGCTTATTCTAATTTATATTTAAAATGTTAATTCCACAACCTACGATACACAGAAGCTTACCAATTCGTTCTTAAAACTTATTATTACGGAACATTATCGAAAGCATTGATTAATTACTACTTATAACCCATGCGAACTTTTTATGGCTTTATGATTCTGCAAAGACTGAAAAATAGGAAACTATTTGAAAATAAGTTTGAATCATACCTGTGAAAACACAAGTTCCTTATTTCTTGCACTACTGTTTCGTAACTTCATGTTTACTTTCTGATCAATCGTTTAGTGTTTTTTTTTCCTTTTCTTTTCTTTCAATTCAAGCTATCACAATAGCACATGCTCATATTCCATACCTGCTCACAGCATCAAATGTTTAAATCAGTTTAAATGTTTTTGTTTAAAGACACCTTGAATCAAAAAGTTCTATTAGCGTCTGATTTTCAGTGTGAGGATGTATTTAAACTAACTACACAAAAATTAATAATGAAACTGGGATTTAAAATTTCATTTTACGCCTTTTTATATGCTGTAATATAATTTTGAAGACTTTAGCTGGATCATATTTTATAACATTACTGTTGTGAGTAGAAGTGTTATCACTGTAGTAGTTTATGTGTTCTGCCGCACAGATGGCATTGCGATTAGTTGTGCGGTACAGTGCTAATACAAATACTGTAACGCATGGCAAGAAATGCACTGAAGAACGAGTAAACAAGAAAAATAGCGTCGCTAAATAGTAGATTAGATTAGATTGAATTGCATTCTTGAGTTCACTAGCAGCCAGAAAGGCTTGTGAACATAGAACATGTCAAGGAAATGTACAAAAATTACATATAAACATAAATATTACACAGAATATAGAATATTTGAAATAAAATAGACATATTATATACAAAATGAAACAAATCAAGTGTAATTTTGTACAAAATGGAATACATAATACATCCCTACCCTTATAAGGTTAACATTATATTTATAGACAAGAACAGTTATTTTAACCTTCACTAGGCTTGTACCTTTGTTCGTCTCATTCTGTTCTATTTGATTTGTAATGCATAGCATTTACTGTCAATTCTTAATGTACATATAGGTATTTAAATAGCTTCATTAATTCTAGAGCAGGCAATTGTCATTAATATTTACTAATATTACTTAGATAGCTATATATCTATTATCATCAGGATAATTTGTCATTCAGATAATCTTGTACAGAATAATATGCTTTTGAGCATAGATACTCTTTAACAGCAGTTTTAAAGGTATTGAAATTGTAAATTTTTCCCTTAAGATCATTAGGGAAGGTATTAAATATTTTTATGGTCTCATAATATACACCTTTCTGGAAGCAAGAAAGCGTTGCACAGGGATGATGGATGTTACCCTTTGTCTAGTGTTTATCTCATGAATTTCCATGTTTGTAATAAATGTGGTTCGATTGCATACATAGAATTTTAAGATTGAAAATATGTATATGCAAGGTAGGGTTAATCTTCAGTCTTCTAAAAAGATGTTTACAAGATTGTCTGCTATGGGTGCTGGAAATGATTCTTATAACCACTTACGCATGCACATTCTCGCGATCTTGACAGAAATGCTAAATAATAATGTTACTACTAGAATGCAAAATGACACAAAAGGAAGAAAGTAAAATGTAATTTACACATTTATACTCATTAGGTAAGTTATTGTCTAGACATTGATGCAGTAATTTGTATCACAAATTACTTAAATGTAAATAATGATTGTAATATGAATATGCATTTTTATGGGACATTGATGTTTATTAATTGTAATTATTCTTGGGAAATAAGTTTATAGGGCCTTACTGAAACTGTCAATAATAACGCAATAATGCAGAGAGGGGGGGTGAGCTGTTTATCATTATTGGAAACGAGGAAGTTACGTAATGTTGGCGCGTTTTCGGTAGAAACTTCTGGAATGTTTCCCTAAAGCATATGTATTCATAATTTTCATTGGATATTAAAATAGACGCTAATGTTGGCGCGTTTTATTAGCCAATAGTAATTCATTTATAATCTTTAGGCGTATCTTGATGCAGGCGTATAAATAGGGTAGGTTTGAGGTAGCTTGTGTGCAGTTCATCAAAATTCTTAGTGCAATACACGTCGTCTTAAGTTCGTCAGTTCGTCAAAATATTTGTATGAGATACGTCGGCTATAGATTCACAAGTTACGAAAATCTAAAGTATTATAAAGTTAATTATACACAAAGTTGAAATACGTGAATTAAAAGTGATCAGTAAGAAGTATTATAACAGTTTCAGTTTGGCGAGTATCTCGATTAATATGTAAAAGTGATAGTGAACGTGTTCGACAATAAAAATTATAAAATAAATTTCTTCATCAGTGTAATTTTTGGATAAAAGATTCCTTTCCGTTTCACGACCTGTATTGAGACACATGTTCGACCCAAGATAAGATAATAGCTAGCCGGAGGACATTTGAAATGAATTATTTCAAAAACTGATACTAGGAAACGCAAATTGCTAACGCCAGATGGAGCTACAAACCAAACAAATGAATGACGTCACAAGATGGCTTCAACACTGATGTAAACAAACATTTGCAAGTACATCGCAAATTAACTCCCATACGTGGGGCAGTTAAAATTATGTAACCAAACAAAACAAAAGCAGCACAATATAAGATCTTCAAGTTCTAATAATTTACGTAAAAACATATTACGTAAACAATAATGACACATCAAATTAGCTCCACAACGTGGGGCTCGACAACAAAAACATATTACGTAAACAATAATGACACTTCAACATCTACGTATTTTACAGCATTTTCCCTGTGAATAAAGAGCTACCTTCGCTGCAAGAATCGTTAACAATGCACTTGTATTCTGTTCTACAGATGCAAATGTACTCACCAATTCAAGTCAGCTGTTAGCAACTTTCGGCAATTTCCTAGATGATTTTCTAGCCTTTGATAAATGTATTTATTTTCTCATTTTCTTTGTGCGGGAAAGAATCGACACTTCCTGTAATGTAGAATCAGTTTGGGGACAAGATCCAGTACATGTTCCTCACAACCCCCAATTCTAACATCAACACTAATATTATGGTTAACACTATCACAACAATCAAGAAATATATTGCCCCACAAGTTACTTTCACTTGAAAGTTTCTCTGCTAGAACCCTCTCTACATGGGAAAGATCATTATATACATATTTAGAAGGGCACATAAGGCAGAAATCGCCTGTACCAGATTTGTAGTCTTTAATTGCCATTAAAAGAGATATGGAAGGGAAATCTGTAGACTTGCCATGGAGTAAATTAATACATGCTTTACAGTGCGTGATCTTTGAATTATTATGTACTATATATCCACTCAAGTGATACTCTAGACATTCTTTAGCGACATCTTTCTCAGCGTCTTCAGATGCATTGTTTTCCCAATCCGGTATATCAGGCAGCTCAATCACAATAGTCCTTAATTTTGCTCTCTACAGACTCTTTAATTCCCCTATTGTGGCTTACGCTGTCCTTTGCTAATAACCTCATTTGGTTAACGAATGATATTAAAGGCATCTCTTGTCTACACTCACAATTATCTCCTGATGATATTGCTAATTTGGTGGGAACATAAATGACTGTAACATATGCAACTGGAGAAAATCGATTGTAGAGGGATGATCGTCGCAATTTAACGACCACAAAATTCCAAAGTTTCTTTCTATTGGGTCTTGATTCAACTTGGTTGTGAGCATGCATTTCCCCACAAATATTCTGCCACCTCCAGTGAATTCTGTATGGCTACTCTTAAAGACTGTAATGTCCTTTCAGACGCGAAAATATTGTGCTCTTCATTAAGAAGTAATTTCCACCTCGAAAGTGCACCCACTTTATTTGAAACCTAGTACAGCTGATGGTGAACTTAATATATCTACAAGGCAATTTAGATCTCTGGTAAACTGTTGTGTTTTTTCACCTCCTTTGAATCCAGCAAAGTTTGTGTACCGGAGAAATGTAATGCCATCAGCCACTGATCGACTAAACAGCTGAAAAGCAAGCCTCACATTCATTTTTTGAAATGTATTGGAATTGATATGAGCTTTCGTAAGCTTGGGACACACTCTTATTCCACAAAAATCGGAAGAGGTGTCTGCTTCATAAAGCCATTAATAATAGGAAAATATATCATTTCATTGTTGTAAGAAACTTCATTGTTATTCTGGAAATTATTTTTTATTCATTTACTTATGTGCACAAAGTCCTTAAAAGCCCAAAGTCGGCTGCTTGTATCGGTAGGATGGCGTATTGAACATTTAACATTATTACGTATGCCACATATTCCCAAGCAGTTCACAATTTCTTGTTATACTGCCCACCTCCGATGTAAAAGCAATCACCTTAGCACCTGACTGTTCTATTTGAATGATAACTTACATTAAAATTTGTGCCAAGAGTTGCCTCCCTACTTGTGTACCCAGTTACAGGTTGCACCCAATTATACAATAAAGGGACACAATAAATATTAGGTCGTGGTTGGCCAATTCATGTTTACCCTTTTCTGGGGTAAAATTCCCCAACTATACAAACCCATCCACTTTCAAAGAATTGGAATCAAATCGAATTTCTTCTTTCAGCTTCACTTCATCAAACATTAAAACTCCACGTCGTTAGTTTTCACTCTTATCCTTTGAAAACTCAGATACGGCATTTACAGAACGAATATTAATGCCATAGGGACATTTAAGACCTTTGATTAACTTCCTTAAATATGATTCTGATGAAAGAGGAAGAAGATCGCGATTTAAACAATGTCTATATCCCTTGGGTGACTTGATTTTTATAAGCAGACTATCTAAGAGAAATTATTCCTTATATCTCATGCCCTTCTTTTTAGTTGTCTGCGACTTCTTCAAAATTGTATCAACAACAACTTTTTGTTTTTTTACTCGGGTATCTTGTTACATAAGATTCATTGATATTGCTGTCGTCTTCCGTGGTGTAATAGTTACTATGCTAGCCTCTAGTTCCCGAGGTCACGGGTTCAAACCCGGCGGTGGGCGATGAATTCTTTTCGGGCGTAAAAATCCTTAGCATGATTTCCTTCGGAAGGGAAGCAAAGCCGGTGGTCCCGTGGCGTAGATTTACGGCACGTAAAAGAACCTCAAGCCTGATAAAGAGGACTCTGAGCAAAATTACCGGTCTTTCACACCCAATAAGAATTGGGACGCTAAGGACCACAGCAGTTAAAGAGCGTCCATAAATAAAACCCAATTAATTAATTAATTAATTAATTTATGTTCCTTTCAACTACTTGAAACCTGGCATTGGCTACCTTCAATTTACATTTCAGTCTAATTATATTGAGTTGTTGCTGCTTTAAGCTTTTCTTTAGTAAGTCTACTTTATTACTAAAGTTTCTATTGGTATTCTCTGGGACGGGAAGATTAACAATGGTATTATGAGAGCATTCTGCATTATCCCCATTGTTTTCTAAATTCGCACCTCTTTCAGACCTTTTTGATGGAGGTTTACAGGAGTGCATTAATCGTGATAAGTATTTAGAAAGATTAGCAAAGAGATGCAGAAGTGCATGAAGCATTAACTACCGTCTTTGCCTTACGATTTCTACATTTTATTCATTAACCACAAATTTGTCTACCTTTACCAAATGTTCTTCCGAAAAATGTGCATCACACACGTAACTATTCCTTTCTTTGTACAGCCCTCTCCCACTTAGTAAACAACAGTATATCCTTTAGAGGTTTAAAAAAATGGTTAACTTTAGATTTGTTGTATCCAGATCTACAACCAGGCACGAAACACATAGGCATGTCATTTATTTCTAAAATCTTAACCGCTCATCAGGATTAACAACTAAAATTCACTACATTGTAACGAGCACAGCGACTACATACACAATATTCCAAGATCAACCTAGGCGCTATATATCATTATAAACAATATTTGAAATAACTCACCAGGACTTCATTGTTATAGCTGTCTATCGGCAAAAATGGCGTTGCGCAGGATACTGTTTAATTGTCAACTTTCACGCCAGCTTATATCTTGCCTCACTAGCAGTTTGATCACAAAAGTGATCGTGATTTCTCATTCACAGTGATAAAATCACAGGTACTAATATTCAGCTCTTAACAAATTCTGATTGCCCAAGTCTATATGCAACTACGTTTTGGGAAATGCGTTAGTTAATATTAATCAGGCGAAGTTCCTCGCATAACAATAATATCACAGGATATTCTTTAGACTTAACGATTATGCGATATGTTTTGCAAATTTGTAAAATTACATGCCGCGTGAGTCTCCAATTTCTAGTGACAACAATGTCAACTATTTATAACTGAGTGCTTTAACCTCAAAATGAGTAAGAGACGAGCTCGGACTTTCAGGACATAGTGACCCAAAGTGAAAACATCAGGGACTGAACCCAGGATTGTGCGTTTGTGAGAGATTCTGTTATTAACAACAAGGTTGTTGTTCAGCATATTACCATATACACTATAATGCTTCCGATTTTAAGTTTATAATTGAAAATAAGGGGCAACCACATCTATGAATATTAATCATTGCCTGTTAGCCTGTAAAGTGTTTATAAACTTATGAATTGAAATTTGAGGTAATTATTTACTTAAGTGGCGACATCTTTGCCTACAGTGTAACAATGAGTTCATGCACACACTAACTTAAAGCTCTTCTCGGATTAATTGTTGAAATGTGAAAACCCGATGATATACTATGAATAGCTATGATTTCAATGTCATATGCTTACCTGAGACACAAATATCACAGGCAATGCTCAAATCTGGGCACATTGTGAAAAGCATTTGTGCCGCCAGGAAAACAATTATAATAAGTAAGTAAAGCACTTATTCACCCATAGACACTGTTATTACATGTTTCAGGCTTCATCATAGTATTAGCATATTATCTAATATACAATTTGACATATCACTTATACAATCACTATTTATTATTTGACTTGTTACTATATAATACAAATAGTAATTTTCAATCGAATCACATATATTATCAAATATTATTTACAATTTTGGCCTATCATTTATACAACGCCACAAAAAACAGCTTACAGGATACTATTTGCAATTCAACCTATACTTACATTCTCACAAACATACATTTGTTATAGAAGGATTAATATATTATTGATTCACAATTTGGCATATCACTTATACAATCTCTATTTACAATTTAATTTGTCACTTATATAACACTGATAGTAATTTTCAGTTGAGTCACATATATTATCAGATACTATTTACAATTTAGGCCTATCATTTATACAATACCACCAAAAAACAGTTTAGTTCAAGCACAAAATATTATTTACAATTTGATCTATACTTATACTCTAACATACAAAACAGATTTTAGAAGATTACAATTCATCTATTCTGTATAGGCTTTTATATAGTAGATAATTTTTTAACAATGTTTTAAAAGAGTTACCCTGTGCAGCTTTTATATATTGTGGTAATTTATTAAAGAGTATGGCTCCTCTGATGTATGGATCTTTGTTTGTGGCAACTTTAGTTGTACACACCCTATGGTAGTTATTTATTCCCCTTGTCTTATAGGTATGTATAATATTCTTTGTTGGGATTCTTGATATTTTGATTCCTTGTAACTAGCAAAATAATTTTGTAGACATATAGAGATACTATCTGAAGTTTCAATTGAAGAACAAGTGCAAACTTGGAGGAATATTTACGGAATCAAATTTTTAAATCTGGTAACAGTTGATCATTTTAAAATGCTCTCCTTTGTGTAAATGAGTAGGTTAAATTTTTATCAATGTTAAGAGATACCAACCAATAAAAATTAATCTAAATTTAATATTATATATAGCCACCACACTTTAATTCAATTCCAGAAATCCATAAAAGCTACCTTCATTCCTTGAGGGAATGGCTACGACCAGATAGGTGAGAATTTGGCAAAGTAATTTGAGCTATCATTAGTATTGCCAAGTTTCAAAGCTGAATCAATTGCACACATTATTCAGAAACATCATACTTGTAAATCAAATATGCAGATAAAATAGGCAATGTGCAGCATAAATTGCAAATTGTTAAAATATTATGCTTATTAACAAAAAATTGTTTAAATTGTTGATAATTTAGTAATTAACTTACATACCAAGTGAGGGTAACTTCTGACCGCAGAGAAGAAATAGGCATTTGCATGAAAATGCTGTCCCTATTCATCATTACATTGACAAAATGCAAATTGCTATTACCCCATTAAGGTAAATAAATACTTCAGAGTGGTCCATGAGATTCTGTACGCCACACACAGGCAAGTGGGTGCAGTGTCAGTGCTTGCTATTCCTGTCAAACAGGTTCTGCTACGTTTACTATAATTGGCTATTAAAGTTACAGGTTTCTAATTTATACTAAGTTGACATTTTTGAACACATAGGGTAGAAATATTTAAAATTAATTATTTACGGGTTAAACCATCACAAAATTTGTCTCTATGTAACAATTACTCATCTAGAAATATTTTCATATTCCAATTCTAAAGTGGTTACCTTTTTTGTAAATTGTCCTTAGATCCAAACAATACAGACTCCAAGCTTTACAATTAAGAATTACATACTTGTTTTTCATTAATTTTATGTTTTGGATCTTTCTGAACCGAAATACTCTAGGTTTACCTACAGAAGGCATTGAAAATGATGTCCCTCTAGTTGCAAGACATACTGATGCAAGTTTGTCTTCTGTAATTCTCCCAGTTTCTCGTATAATACTGTCTTTTAACTCACAAATTATGTTCGTATAGTTCTATAATATATGGATAACTAGTAACAGTGATGTGAATTTGAAATTATTCAAAAAACTTGAGTCGGAGTTGAAACACATAACATCACTTACATGTTTTTTTTGTTTTGACTGGTTTCAAGAGCTAATTGCTCCCATCATTTGAAATTGTTGACAGGTTCCTCGTGGTATTATCTGGTGTGTGGTAACATCTGGTGGCGGAGTGATGAATTTCCATAGTGGGTTTGGTGGCAGCAATTCAAAATTCATCACATGATGTTTATGTTTTGTGATTAATAACTTTTCCCAAGTTTCCAATTCTGCGGCATATTTTGCTGGTTTTAGGAATGTTATATTTGGTGTGATGTGCAACTGCAGATTTATCCATCTGCTTATATTTGATGTGTCTCATATGCTCTTTTAATCTGGTCTGTAAATTTCATTTTGTTTTACCTATGTAGATTTGGTCACATTCTGGGCAATTAATTTGATAGATTCCTGGTTTTTTGTTCTGAAGTATTTGATCCTTCGATTGTTTGCAGAGTAATTTCTTTAGACTGAATTTGTTTTGTGGAGCTAGTCAGATGTGCTTTTTGAAGATATTATGAAATTTGTAGCAAGTCCTTGGGTGAAAAGTGAACTTTGTGAAAATCATTTTTGGGGGGGGGTGAGCTTTGTGGTGTGCTTAATGTGTTTCTGTTTCTTGAAATGTACTATTTTTTTGTCAATGATTTGTTTGGCGAGACCATTATTTATAGCTGTTTTAACTATGTGTTTGTATTCCATTTCTGTTAATGGTGTGGAAACCAATCTATTGGTCAAACTGTTTAGGGCTGCATGTTTGTGTGGGACTGGGTTGAAACTATTGGTTTTTATGTAGTTTCCAGAATATTTAAGTTTCCTGTGGATACCAAAATTGATTTTGTTTTGGTTTGTAATTACTTGTAAGTTTAGGAATAGTAATGTGCCTTCATTTTCAGTTTCCATAGTGAAATGGTAAATTGTTCGGTAAATTGAGTAATTTGAGGGCACCCTGGATGAGATTATTGGTTACTATTGCAAATATAGCATTGCCATATCTATGCCAAACTTTTTAAATGTGTAGAAAGGAGGTAGTTGTGTGTGCTTCGAAATTACTCATGATACAGTTAGTGAGGAAAGTTGATAGTGGGTTGCCCATGGCTAACCCAGAAGTCTGCTGATAGTATCTATTGTTGAAAGTTACAATGTTCTGAGTGGTGCAAAGCTTTGCGAGATTCAAAAGATCATCTATTTCCGCTTGTGTTATATTGTTTTGGGTAAGCCATTTTTTTCAGTTGATGTAGGTAATTGGAATACTTGGGAATATGCCAGTAATGTCAAACGATACTAATATATCTTGCAGTTTTAGTTTTATATATTCTATTTTTCTAATTAATTCCTGATGCTTAAGCTGCTGCATTTAGGTAGTGATGTGAATTTCTGCATAAGTCATTTTGCCAAATTATTATATGTGGGAGAATAAATATTGTTTATTGTGTGTGTCATTTTATTGACTGGTTTATGGATTTTCAGGAATACAATCTTGGTAATGTGGGATGATTTGGTTTGATTATGAATTTTTCTTTATCTGTTAAGGTTTTAACTTTATTCAAGCAGAGATTGAAGGATTTTATTTGAGATTTTAAGTGGGTTTGTTTTGATTTCTGTGTATTTGTCATCTTGGAGTAAATTATTCACTCTGGCAAAGTAATCTGCTTTGGTATAAATTACCAGCTTGGATTTGAGTGATTTTATGATTTTTGTTTGGGAAACTATTGTGTTTGGTAGTTCAAGGACTGCTGTATTCTTTTTGCGTTACTACTTTGGTGACTAACTGGCTGGTGTCAATATCTATATCTGCAGCAATTCTTTTTAGTGTTTGTTACAGAGACTAAAGAAAATTAATAGTATATACATTTTATAAAAGAATACAACACAATACAAATTATAATATTTTTGTGTGTTCTGTAAAAATGTTGCTGCTGGATATCAGTAGAAATATTTTTGGTAAATTAGCATTTTAGTAGTTTAGTAAATAGGTTAACAACTGGATTCCAGTTATTGTGGATACTGATTTTACAGTATAAATAGTAATTTACTGATATTTTGTTAAACACATGAGGGCGGATTGATAATTCAGTGACCTTTTAAAGAAAACAATTTTTTTTTCCAAACAATCAATTTTATTTCTCAACATATCTCCTTTCAATTCAATACACATTGTCCAACATTTCTCTAATTTTTTTTTAATCCTTCCAAAAGAAATATGATTTCTCGAAGCCTGCAAAATATGAGGTTGTTTCTGCCATGATGTGTTCACTGGACATGAATTTCTTCCCAGTGAGACAATTTGTGAAGAGGAAGAAGTTGCTGGGAGCCAAATCTGGAGAATATGGTGGGTGAGGTAGCAGTTCGTAGCCCAATTCCACAAATTTTGTGATGGCAATGGCTGACTTGTGTGCCGGTGCATTATCCTGGTGAAAGGGAACCTTTTTCTTCACCAAATGGGGTCACTTCTTTAAGAATTTCTTGTGAAACTGATCCAGCATTGCGACATAATATGAACCTGTGATTGTTTTACCGTTTTCCAGGCAGTGGATGTCTATCACCCCTTGTGAATCCCAAAAGACAGCTGCCATGATTTTTCTTGCTGAATGTAATGGTGGTTTATTTTTTTGGAGCAGATTTTCCGAAGGAAATCCACTGCTTTGATTGTTGTTTGGTTTCAGATTGATAGTAATGGATTGAAGTTTAATGAACCAAGATATAACACTGCAAAAACTCATTTGGGTTGCGCTGGAACATGTTCAAACATTCCTGTGAAGTGGTCACATGATTCCAGTTGTTCTCAACTGTGAGCAGTCGTGATACCCATCTTGCTGACAGCTTTCTCATACACAAACATTCGTGCAGAATGTTATACATTCATTCACTCGAGATGTCTTGGCTATCTCATGATTTTCACTTGGCGGTCTTCCAACACAATATTGTGAACTTTGTTCACCATTTCTTCTGTTGTGACCTCAACCAGCTGTCCTGTGTGCATGGCATCTCTTGTGCTCAAACAGCTGCACCAAAATTCTGTGAACCATGCCATGTGATGGAGTAGAGTTCCCATAATACTTGTTCAGCTTTTCTTTCGTTTCCTTCACTGTCTTACCATGCAAAAATTAGCACTGTATCAGAAATTTGCTTTTCTCCATTTTCTACGAAGCAACACACATCTGCTTATTTTAGACTCTCTGAACAATGTTCTAAGAAACAAATGGTGTAAAATTTCTGTGATTATACCAGAATAGAGGTAAGACTTGGGTGCAAACAAGAAACCTGTGAGTAGAACGCTATCTCTCGTCAAAGTCATGGACTTATCAATCTGCCCTCATGTATATATATATATATATATATAGTAGTTAATCTGTACAACATTATTGTATAAATTAATAAGAATAAGGGAAATAAATAGAAAATTTGGAGTACATATCCTGGTGTAGGTAAGTAGATACCAGGTCAGAATATTACAGGTTTTATTTTATTTTGTACATTAATTCCACAGCCGGGACTCAGACCAGGGAGCTTTGGCGCTCACAGCTGAAGTTATTACTGCTTGACCTGCCATAGTAAGATGCCCGTACAAGTATTAAACCTCTTAATGATTTAAGTATTACAGTAACGCTTAAACTTGATCTCAAATTCAGATGATGATGATTTTTGTTTAAGGGCTCTCTACTACTAGGCAATTAGCACCTTATCATACCTCAAAGGTTTCAAACCCATGGAATGTGATGGATTTTTTTCTTATGTAAAACCCTTTGGAAGGAAAGTAAAGTCAGTGGTCCCATGTCGTAGATTTATGGCACGTAAAAGAACCTAAGCCATAACCAGGCCTCTAAGCAAAGTTTTTGGTCTTTCACGTCCAATATAGAATGTGATTCTAAGGATCATAGCACTTAAAGAGCATCAATAAATAAAACTTAATTTAATTTTATACCTTAAAGGTAATTTGCAATGCTGCAGTTGCTTTGTAGTTAATGACTATCATGTTTAAGTTTTACTTCCGCTATCTCGCACATAGTAGCTAGACAAGTATTCCAGTGATCCCAAGAATTTGATACCAAGATTTCACCAGAAATAAACATTTTCAGGTTCAATGAATTAAAAAAAAAGAAGCATCTTTAAAAAGGTGTGTGTGTGCGTGCATGCATGTGTGACATTTTTCAAAATTTTTTATCTCCTTAAAATGGCTCTTAACAGTGTTGATTAAAAGGATATTTGTATAACAAATAAAATACATATCTTGAATTTTTTGGTAGTGGCATTTGAAGTTCTCTTCATCCAGATGGATTTATCTATAACCCTGTTGAACTAGTAAACGTTACAGCAATAGATGAAAATGTACTACAGAAAAAATCTAGATCTCTTTTAAACACACAATTTGTTCCAAATAAACTTTTTTGTGCCATAAACCATTTTCCAGATATCCATTATTAATAGTTTGAACTGTTCAGTACTTTATCATGTTGACATTCAGTTGTTTCTCATAATTGCATGGAAACAGTAAGGACTTTAAAGGCCAATGTATAGCAAGCAGTTCTTAAACATTTGACCATCACCATTCCCTGTGTATTTATAATAAAATGTGTAATGTGGCTATTTCTGCAAAGGTTTATCTCAATGAAGATAAATGAAATGAAAAATAAATTTTCATAAGAATAGTTTGTATATCCACTAATAAATGATAGAGGGTAAAGAAAGTCATGTGAATGTAATACATCAGATTTTTCAACATATTCTGCACACTCAACAAGTTTGAAGCAACACTTATCAAACCACAAGTTACCCTTAATAGTGCTTAACTATAAAGCACCTGGAACATTGCAAGCTGCCTTTTAGGTATATCTACTACTTGAGATTGACTTTAAGGTTAAAAGTGATACTTTAATGAGATGAGAAGGTTTAATGCTCATACATGTATCTCAACATGGAAGCTGGTGTAGCAATAGCATTGGCATGAAGAGCCAAACGTTCATGGTTCAGGTCTTTGATGTATTCTTGAATTTTTCAGGTCTGATTCAACTTTTCAAAGGTGTGTGTGGTGTAGTTTGAACAATGGCTGATTGATTCAAAGAAACCAAATGTTAAAATGACAGATGTTTTATGGTATATATATAATATTTTCCTTCTCCAAAGACTTGTGAATGAAATTAAAAACAACACCAAGTTTGAAATGGATACCAAAATAGAAATCAAAGAAGAGGATCCTCTCTCAGATGACGTAGCCTCACAGAATGTTACAACGAAGACAAGCAGTGATGCTGTGCTTCTGGACAATGATTGTGATATGGTAATCAAAACAAAAGTTAAGTCAGAGACTCCTGTTCTAGACTTTTGCTCACAGAACAAGAGGGAATGTTTTACCAAAGATCCCATAAAGCAGATTAAGTTTGAAACTGTTACAGGCAACAACTACTGTGAGATGAATATCAAAACAGAAATTGAGAAACAAACTCTGGTTTCAGACTTTGGTTCCCAGAACAAGATAGAATTTCTTCCACAGGGTCCTGAAGTGAAGCTTAAGAAATACAACAGTAATGATGAAATAGATAACAAAATAGAAATTAATGAAGAACCTTGGTGGCTGGAAATGGAAACTTCATCTGTTTGTGATGACATTAAGGTAAGTTTTGTAGAAATATATTGCAATTAAAACCTTTGTTTATTGTACATTTCATAAAATATTTTAATTATGTAATAGAAAAGGATAAGAGATAGCTGTGAATGTGTGCAGTGTTTATCAGATGGTGTATATGAAGGGTTGAAAGTAATAGTGCTGGTAGTTCTTGAAAATTATACTTGAGGGAAGATTTGTTAAAATCATTCCATAATATTCTGCAATATTATAGCATCTCACAATCAGCTACACATGAAATCAAAATTGAAGGAATGCTAAATGACATCAAACAGAAATTCAGTGATTTGAAGACCACAAACAGTACAGTTATGAAGTCTCTTGTTTTATCCCATAGGAATGTAAAGCCTTTAAAAAAATAAATAAAAAAAATTGCTGTAAAGGACAAGAAGCTCATCTGATATTAATATTTGAGGAAACTAGTTTGAAATTTAATGATGTATGCAAATACCTGTAATTGCATATTTTAAAAATCTTTTTGAATGTCTTACAGTGTGTGTTTTGCTGGAAAAACTGATTCACTAGTGAAAGAGTTAACAAAATCAGTTGAATATTTTCCAAGAATATCTTAAAACACACACTCTTTCACTCCCACCCCTCTCGCTCTCTCTCTCTCTCTGTCTTTTCTCTTTTTATAGTATTCAGTATAATTATATGCAAGAGTATGTTTATGTAATACCAGAATCACACTTGCGAGCTTACTGGCTTATATGGCTGTTATAATTTTCCAGAATTCTAGGAGATTCTGATTATCTCTGAATATCACTTCTGGGTGTTAGCTCTACCCTTTATCTTGCCGTATTCCTTTAAATAGCTGACATTCTAGTGCCATTCAATTGTTAACAAGCCATAGCTGCATGACAATATTCATATCCGACTGGACTGTTGACAAATGCTGTATTTCTGAAAACTCATTTGAATTTATTGTTTTATCACATTAATAGTAATCTGTTTACAATTGATAGGAAGGAGTCCATCAACTCTTTAAGTATTAATGTAAAATTAAAATTATAAGGTTTATCTTTACAAGCCTAGTATCTTATATATCTCAGTACCCAGGTATTGGGGTGCAAGAACCCAGTTTAATCTCCTCTTTCTTGTCACTCTTTCCCCATACATCTTGAGCATTCCTGTCTTAATTTTACTTATTGTCTAATTGAATCATATATTCTGATTTAGTAAACATTCTCTTATTAGTTCTTGTTCTATAAGCTGAACAATTGATTTAGTTGTAAATGTAATTTGCATACAGGAGTTAGAAAATGTGAGGTATATGAATTAAATTTCTTTCTTGAGTGGAATTGTAACACTAAAAACATCACTAAAAGGTAAATGTTACCTGAGCATGTTTCCAGACTTGTTCACCTTATTGTTAGCATTTTCTAGACAACATACTGAATTCTGATGTACTTCCACACAGTACGCTTTCAAAATTTATAACACAAGCATCAATCACATCAAAGTCAACCCATCCAAAACCCTGGGAAAGATGGTGAAAGATGCTGTTTGAGATAGTGTTCTGAATACTTTTTCCATTTTTGTTTTCTCTATTTTCTTTAGGAGATTAAGGACTGTGATGTAATTAATATTTTGGGAAGCATTTGGGTAAATTAGTGGTGTATAAAGGTCACTCCAACTCAGATTCTTCCCCAGTTACTTCCTTCATTGCTCAATTTTGTTACACCCCATTACATGATAAAATGTCAATTTTTTTTTTCTGATTATCTACTAATACGATATTCCAGTAATAAATGAAATGTGACACAGAATATGTAACTAGCTTTGTATGGATGATTGTGTGAAGCTGCATGTTTGAATTATTCTGTTACAGGTTGCAGACTTTCCTCCAGTAACATCTCCAAGGTAAGGCTTGACTCTTGGATAATGTTGCAATAGAGAAGCCTTCTATTTCTTGTGTTATATTTTCCTTTAATTCTCATATAACTTTTCAAATTTATTTGTAGCAGATGTCCTATCACATTTTGGACTGATAAAAATGAGAATCTAATAATCAATCCATGAAATTGCATACTGAAATTTGTTGTATGATTGAGTCCATGGATACTATGGACAGTTTTATACATTTATACATGATGGAGCCCAAAAATTTATAGTGCTTTTTTTAATCTGATGGGGTTTTGTTGCAAATAAATGGCAGAATTGTAGGGTTGACCTCGGAAATCCCCCACCTTCAAACGGAAAATTTGTACTTTTATTTCATTTTCTCAGAAATGTCTGTTGACAGCTGTTTTGATTTAAACTCCATGCGTTTAATATTTCCTTGTTAACTAATAACATCCAAATGTAGCATTTTCTGTGAATATGGAGTATGTTTGAAGTGCTCTTCATTGTGAATGGGGTTCAAACCCGGTGGAGGGTGATGGACTTTTTCGGGTGTAAAAATCCTTATCATGGCTTCCTTTGGAAGGGAAGTACAGCCGGTGGTCCCATATCATATATTTACGCCACGTAAAAAAAGCCTCAAGCCTGATAAAGAGGCCCCTGAGCAAAATTACCAGTCTTTCACGCCCAATATGGAATGGAATGCTAAGGACCACAGCAGTTAAAGAGCGTCCATAACTAAAACTCAACTTAATTTATTGTGAATGAATTTAGGTTTGTATTACTGGTAAATAATAAGATAGTCATAGAGTTATTAAATCTAAAATAAAGCACACTATTTGATAAATTATTTCAGAATGTAAACTATCTCTGAGATTTGTTTCAATTGGTTTGAAATTACAAACCTTGGTGACATTTAAAAGTGTTATCATTCATTTGTTTCTCATGTCAAAACAGTACAGAATTTTCTCATGTGAAACATTCCATCCATTGTATTCGATATTGAATATATACATTATACTTGTTAAAAAATATCTTATTAAGCATATATTTTCCTTCCAAACGTAACCAGCATAAGAATTGCTTGTAAAACTATTTTGAATAATTGCTGTTAGAGGAAAACAAGAAGTTGATGTATTTTTCAGTGTATGTAACGCTCATTGCTTGTATTGTCATAGACATCATAATGGCTTTACATTTGAACATGTTTTTCATTTGAAAGATTTTATTAATTATTTAATGGTATCATGGGTTAAGGAACTTAATTTGGCTGTAGTGAACAAAGTAGTTGCTTTACACGAATTTCTAACTAAGTTGACAATATATCCCCTATTTCTGAGCATGTACCTGTCATTATCAAATAGAGATTTTCTTTTCACATGTAATTCCTTTTCATTGTTTTATTTTGTGCTTAATGATTCTAAAACTTTCAATATTTCAGATTGTGCTTAGAGGCAGTGTCTGATTATAGCAGCGGTAAGTCATCACTGCACTCTGCTGAAAATCTAAGGAAAGACACAAGCTTCTATAATGGAAAGGGTCTTCCTGCATGTGAAAGTCAAGAAAATGATGTCACAAAAATACCAATTGCAAAAGAACATGCTCATTTTGAACAATCTGGTAACGGTAATGGTGGGGGAGAAGTTTACAGCTGGGGCTTATACCTGAAAAAAAAGAATTTGATTAATGTGGATGAAAGGCCATACAAGTGCAACATTTGTGAGAATAGGTTTACCTTCTTGTCAGATTTGAAAAGACATAAGTTGTTTCATAAAGGTAAGCAGCCTTACAAGTGTGAATTATGCGTTAAGGGTTTTACTCACATGTCAAGTTTGAAAAGACATAAGTTTATTCATGAGGGTAAAAAGCCATACAAGTGTGAAATATGTGACAAGAGCTTTAGGCAGTTGTCAAATTTGAAGGTGCATAATTGTATTCATGAAGGCAAAAAGCCACACAGGTGTAATATATGTGATAAGAGCTTTACGCATCTGTCAAATTTGAAAAGTCATAATTTGATTCATGGTGGTAAAAGACCATACAAATGTGAAATATGTGATAAGAGCTTTATTAAGTTGTCATATTTGAAAAGTCATAATTTGATTCATGGGGGTAATAAGCTATACATGTGTGAAATATGTGATAAGAGCTTTGCTCAGTTGTCATATTTGAAATCACATAATGTGTTTCATGAGGGTACAAAACGATATAAGTGCAGAATATGTGATAAAAACTATGCTCGTTTGTCACATTTGAAAAGGCATAATTTAATTCACGAAGGTAAAAAGCCACACCAGTGTGAAGTATGTGATAAAAGCTTTACTGATTTGTCAAATTTAAAAAGCCATAATTTGATTCATGAGTGTAAAAAACGCCACAAGTGTGAAATATGTGATAAGAGGTTTACTCGTAGGACAAATCTGAAACTCCATAATTTAATTCATGAGGGTAAAAAACCACACAGGTGTAAAATATGTGATGAGAGATTTACTGATTTGTCAAATTTGAAAAGCCATAATTTGATTCATGCGTGTAAAAAACAACACAAGTGTGAAATGTGATAAGAGATTTACTCGTAGGACAAATCTGAAATTGCATAATTTGGTTCATGAGGCTAAAAAGCCTCAATTGTGAAAGTTGTGATTTGAGCTATACTTGTTTATCACATTTGAAAGCATCGTCCTCCATTCCCTAGTGGTTACCTCTAGTTTCCAAGTTTGCAGGTTGAAACCCAGCGGAGGGTGATTTATTTTTTTGGATGTAAAAATCCTTAGCACGGCTTTCTTCAGCAGGGAATTAAAGCCAGTGGTTCCATCTCATAGATTTATGGCACGCAAGAAACCTCAAGCCTTGTAAAGAGGCCTCTGAGCAAAATTACCGCTCTTTCATGCCAAATATAAAATGGAACGCTAAGGATTATAGCAGTTAAAGAGTGTCCATAAATTAAAAAAGCATTTGAAAGCTCATAATTTGATTCATTGGGGTAAAAAGACCACTCAAATGTGAAATATCTCATGAGAGTTTTATTTGGTTGTCAGAGTTGAACGTGTATAATTTGATTCATGATTGTAAAAATCCCACAGAGGTGTAAAGTATATGATAGAACTTTATTCAGAATTTGAAAAGTAGTAATTTGATCCATGAGACTAAACAACCACAGAAAAATGAAAGGTGTCATAAGAGGTCTATCCAGTTGTCAAATTTGAAAATTCACTTGATTCACGAGGGTAAACGAACATGCACTTGCTAAATATGTGAGAAGAGGTGTGCTGATTTGTCAATTATGAAACACTATATTTTCATTGAGGGTAAAAAAGGCACACAATTGGAAATGTGTGATAAGAGCTTTACTGACTTATCGTTGAAAATGCATAATTTAATTCATGAGGCTAAAAGTCATTAAGTGTGAATTATGTAATAACAGCTTTATTCCGTTGTTCCATTTTAAAGGTCTTAAATTCATTCACAAGGCTAAAAGGCCATACAAGCATGATGTGTTGATAAGAGCTTTATTCAGTTGCCACATTTGAAAAGTCATAATTTGATTCATAAGCGTTATACAGCCATGCTGGTGTAACATTTGTGAACACATATTTGCTGTTTTGTATAATTAGAAAAAAATGCATAATTTGAAACGTTAGGGAGTTACTCACACAGTAAGACATTTATGAGGACTTAAATGATTTGTCACATTTTAAAGACAATGTACCTCATAAGAACAAACAAGTAACTTGAAATTTATAATACATAATTTTGCATGCATTCAAACTTGTAAAATTTTCACCTAATGTATTTGTGATAAGGTTTGTGTTAATTTGCTTTAAAACCTTCAGTGTTCAATAGTAAGGAAATATTTGTGTGCATGTTGAGGTCTGTACCAGCTTAGAGCAGCAGCAAATGAAGACATTTAATTCAGATTTATTGTCAATACTGGTGCTGGATTCCGTCTTTCCTTGCTGATGTTTACTGCTATGTAATTATTGGATATTATGGTCTGATATAATTACAGAAATCATGTGGGTTTGTTGTCTCATTTCCTATATCACACTCATTGTACAGTTTCAAAGTTGGGCTGTACTGGTAATCTGTTAAATAAAATTGTGCATCTTGTATTAACATCCTCAGATATCTTTTGTTTGTACTGTGTCAACAAAATTGTGGTTATTGTATTGTGGTCGTATACTTGCTTGCTTCCTGTTAATACTTCCTTTCCTGCAATGTGTATTATAGTTCTGTGAATATATACAGAGTAAATGGTGAAAAATCTTATTGTTAATAAAGCCGATTCTACAAGTTTACCTTGGTTTCATGTTTTATACCAGACTAATGCCTTTCTTATGCAGAACAAGAATATTATTCATTTCAGTTTTTATGTTACTCCACCATACTTCCATGACACATGTTAAGTGAGGATAAATGCATTTAATTATGTGTTTTAGAACTGGTAGGTCACCATAGTTTTAAAAACACCTCAATAAGCACGGGGCAAGTCAAAAGACCAACTGGGGTTTTGTGAGTGTATAGAACAGCAACCATAGTAAACATGGTGGAAGGATTTATATCAGAGAAAGAGAATCTCTCAAAGCGTACATACCTACAGGTTCCATATGCCCACCGTTGGTGATGTGGCAGACAATCCTGCCGGTCGCCTCGCCCCATACACGTCCCAACATCTCTCGGTCGATACCGGCGACTGCATGATCCCATCAGCTCTGCTAAATCGCGTGGCAAAGGTGGGACGAATATACAATCTTTAACATAACCCCATAAGTAAAAATCACATGAGGTTAGGTCAGGTGATCTTGGAGGCCACGGAAGGAGAGGAAAATCCGCTTGAGAAACACATCCAACCCAACGATGTGGTAATGTATCATTGAGGTACTGAACGGACGTTATGATAAAATTGAGTTTTATTTATGCTCTTTAACTGCTCTGGTCCTTAGAATCTCATTCTATATTGAGCGTGAAAGACCGGTAATTTGCCTATCAGGATTGAGGTTCTTTTACGGGAACTAGAAGCTAGTACGGTACCACTAGTCCACGGAGGAAGACGAAAGTAGCTTGTGTGATAACATGTATTTTACAGGTAATATCATATGCTTATCTTAGTAATTCATTATTATTATTATTATTATTATTATTATTATTATTATTATTATTATTATTGACAATGAATTCTGTTATTTACAGGAAGAGATGGAACAAAATGAAAAAAAAAAAACACAATATATTGACCAAACTTCCTGGTGTAGTAGGAGCTGCCAAAAATGCGAAAACGGAAATTGATTGTTGGAACCTTTTGGTTACCGAAGATATAGTTGATTTGAATGATGAAAGCTCAAATACATTAGCAGCGTGCAGCACAAATTTGATCGTGAAAGAAACAGCAGACCTACGGATGTAATAGAAATAAAAGGTTTCTTAGGCTTATTGTACGTGGCAGGAATTTTTCGTGGTGGTCGCCAGAACATTCACGATTTTTGGAAAATCGATGATCTTGGAATTCCTCTATTTCGAATGGCTATGGCCGAAAAACGATTCAGTTTTCTAATACGCTGTATTCGCTTTGATGACAAAAGCTCAAGACTGGAACGACGAAGATTGGATAAATTGGCTGCTGTTAGAGAAATGTTTACATTGTTTCTGAACAACTGTCAGAAGTATTGTTCTCTTGGACAAAATGTCACTGTCGACAAACAGTTGCCCGCATTTCGTGGTCGATGTGGCTTTAGACAATATATACCTTCCAACAAGTATAGCATAAAGATATTCTCTTTGAGTGATGCAAAACTGTTTTATACAACTAACATGGAGATTTATTGTGGACAGCAGCCGGGAGGACCATATTTGCGAACTAATTCGGCAGAGGCTGTGGTGCTGACCCTAGCTGAACTATTCTCTGGTACTGGACGAAACGTTACTGCAGATAATTGGTTTACCAGTGTATCGCTGGCGAATGAATTGCGCAAAAGACAACTTTCTTTCGTCGGTACAGTGCAAAGGAACAAAAACGAATTACCCACTAATTTCACTTTCAGGATCGCAGTCAGTACGAAAGCATATTTGGCTTTACAAAAAAAATAAAACACTTGTTTTATATGTTCCAAAAAAGGGTAAATCAGTATTTTTGCTCTCAAGTCTACATGTTTCATCGAAACAGTTATCACAAGACGCTGAGAAAAAGCCTGAAATAATCTTGTATTACAACACTAAATCTGTAGTTGATGTAGTAGAAAATTATTTGCTACATACAACGTAGCCAGAACAACGAGAAGGTGGTCCATGGTAATTTTTTACCTTATCTTGAACATTGCAGGTATTAATTCTAGGGTTATCTTCCCTGGAAACCAAAATAAATATTCCACAAGGCAAGAGCATTTGAAAGCACTATCTTTAGCTTTACTGTTGCACCATTACAAAGGAGAGCAACAGTATCAAATGTACCCGGTGATTTGAAAGGCCTTTTGAACAAAATATGAACCTGAAGAATCCGCAGTAGATGAATTGTCAAATACACCGCTATCTACATTGAAAAGGAAATGATGTGAATTCTGCAAGAAAGACAAAATTAACTGCAAAACTAAATATGCATGTGGGAAATGCAATATTCCCCTCTGAGCAAACATGCCAAAATTATTTGCAATAGTTGCTTAGTCACGGGTGAGATAGTAAATAATTCTGAGTAACAACATTTGAAATTACAAGTTGTGTGTATACCTGAAAATGGCAATGTATTTCTTTATACGTGTTGTAATACAATTTATAATGTATATATACTCATATTTTAGGTTGTATTTTTATGTTGTAAGATAATACCTACTAAAGAAAGCCATATACACTTAATATAAATAAAGGTAACCATAGGGGGAAAAAGTGCAAATCTGCTATGGTGACCTTTGTATGGAACCACGAAACCCCGGAGGAACTTTTGATTTGCCCTGCATATTGATCTGCCAACATTGCATATGCTCTGTCCATTTTAAACAATTGCCTAGAATGCTACCTAAAAATATGTATATGATGTGTCTTGGACAATAACATTCTAAACCTGTAGGCTAATATTCTTGATGGTTTTAGCTAAAGTGTTAAATTACATCATCTTTGTTTTTTGCATATTGCATTTCAACTTCAGAGTTTCAAAATAGCTAAGAAGCGTGGATGTAGAGTTCTTTATACAGGGTGGTTATAATTAAAGTGACTTTGTTCAGTGCGGCACTGTAATGATTCTAGCCGTCCGAAATCTGATAGATATGCTAACTAAGCAATGGACTGGCGAATTATGGCAAAAATGATTAGTTCCAATTAATGCTATCAGGCAAAAATATGGTGATCTAGGCAGTTAGACAGTTGCAGTCTGGCTGGCTCAACTGGTTGGGTGTTGACCGCTGATTACAAGATCACTGGTTCATACTCGGCCCAGACCGACTGCGCTTAAGTGCCCCAGATTAGTAAATTTATTAGCATGTAAAAGAACTCCTACGGCGGTGACATGATCCTGGCAATTGGCGTCCGTAACAAACCAAATAGGGGAAACGGCAGAACAGAAGAGGCAGGTGATTCTGGCACATTTGTTAGGAATTCTTGTTCCAAACTCAGCGACATGTCATAGTCGACAGCTATTCGTGCCATATTTGGTGGAAACAGAGCTACGTGTTCATCGTGCGGTAGCCTTTATGTCTCTGATAAACACGATCTTCCAAATGCCCTCATAACTATAAGTCACACTGATTTAGCTCGGACATCATTAAGGTTACACGTATCGATATTACTTAGATAAGATGCGGTCGTTGTTGGAGGTTTCTTGGAGCAAATCTTTCACCTGGCGACTGATATGTCGCGTTGCTCCATCTTTCATGAAAATAATATGATCACTGTTGCGTTCTTGCTTATAACGCCGTGTTTTCACCTGGTGGTAATATATGGAACTAATTTCCTGGCATAATTTGTGATAGCTTAATTAAGGTCTTCTATATGCTGGGCCGCTAACAGTAAAGTCCCTAAGTGATCGGTTCTGGTTTTAATGTGGCTCGGCTCGGCTTGGTTAGGGACGAAAAATTCCGGTAGGAGCGCTGGTATTAATAGAAATTGGTATCTGTTCCATCGTCCCAAAGGGTTTGCCAACTTTGAATAAAATCGTACATACTTGATCAATTATATACCTGTTAATAAAGGTGTACACGCGTAATTTTAAACATAACATAAGGGAAACAAAGTAAGAATGACAGTTCGTCTTGAAGGATATTTTGAGATTCACATTTATAGTGCACGTGGCAGAAGTTGTTATCCTGGACATGGTGTGGAGAGAGAGAAAAGTTCTTGGTGCTGGGTATGTTTATTAGTTTTGCTGCATATTTCATAATTGTATGGCGTGTTCAATGTACCTGGCGTTGCTCACAGTGGGACCAAGTGAACAAACAAATAAACAAACGGTATTGTTAACGGCTTTAGGGTATGGGTAAAAATCGCAATTTTGCTGGCATAATTTCACGGGGTAGACCTGGCAACAGTGAGTCGCCATATTGGACTAGCGCTTGCAGAAAGCCAACCGAAGTTGCCCGACGAAGTTCGAGCGAATGCCGAAAATAAACGAAAGGGAACGATCTTCCAGTTCAAGGGGGAAGGTAGTCCATTCCGGCACATTTTGTTCCCATTGGCTGTGGTCAAATACGTAACGTGGAACGTTGGCGCGCGCATTTCGACTGGCAATTGAAAGTAAATACATAAAGCCATGCGTTTCAAAGCAGGAATTTGTACATACATAGTACAAATCGGTTTAAGTTCAGTACCTTCCAAAGATGTGACACAAAGATTTTCAAGAAAATTCCCCACCCAAAATAACCCTTTACACGGAAGAATTCTCGATTTTCTTTTCTGAAAAATGACTCAAACGATTTTGATTAAAATGCCATTGTATTCAAGATATTTACATGAAAAATAAAATGTTTATTTTTAATTTTCTGGGAACAGCTTGTGAAGTCCTCTTCATTTGGAAGGAATTTTGTATACTCTTGTGTAACTGGTAAATTTAAGCAACAGAGGAAAATGGGCTACACAAAAAATGTCAATGGGATAGATGGATCTGTTGCATCCCAGTTTTATATGTTATTATGTTTTATGTATATGCAAACTCCACCATCTTCTAAATGTTTTCTTATACAGGGTGAAAGATATTGCTTGAACTGTAATAAAATGGCTAATAGACACAGGCACAAGGAACATAAAACACTGTGTTTCATTTTTGTAGGTTTAATGACAAAAATTGTATTGGACATATTTGCACTACTCATTATATAGAATCCATGATTAACGTACGGTTCAAGCAGTACCTTCCACCCTGTATACTGTCCTCCCAAATAATACCCATGCAGTAATAATGAGAATTTCTCGTTTCAAGTGATGTCTTTCTCAAACATGTCTTCAAGGTAATAGAAATTACATGGGAAATTGAAATTTAAGCATAACAAAGTATAAAGTTATCGAGCTTATTCAAAGTGAATTAATCATCATAATAGTATCAACCTCATGTAAGCACTTTATGTAGGGCAGATTGCATGTGATGGTGATTAACACTTATTTGCTATTGTTGTCCTACTGTAATGCGTGTCGAGAAGTTTACTGTTGAAATGGTGATGGTTTACAAATTTTTCTCTCTTAGATAGACATGATGGGGAGGGGAACATCCCCCCCCCCAAAGGCTGTTCTTGGCATTGGGTATATTCCTACTTACTCTGCATACTTCATAATTGTATGATGTGTTCAATTTCCCTTGAGCATTGCTCACAGTGGAACCAAATGAACAAACACAAACAAACAAACATCACTGTATGGGCTCAATTTGCTTTTTTCCCATATGATCTGTCAATAAATTTAAGGTTCCCATGTGCTGTAGGACCTCCACTGTGTTATATCAAATGTTATATATATATATAGAACCTTTCCCAGGAAAAGGAATCAAAGTGTATTTTCTATTCAATAACTAAGTTTTATTAACTAGAACTGGCTTTGTGTATGCATAAGTGACTTAAGTGCAATTACCTATAACATCATTCCAATAGATTGTAATAACAGACACTCAAGAGGTTAGAATTTAATGAACATTTTAATTCGGTAGGCCATTCAAATGTATATTAATGTAGGCACATGTTCCTTAAAATACCATACGAATGTGTTATACAGTATTATTAAATATGAATGTGAATGCAATGACTCTATACAATAACAATGTCTCTTTGTGTTTAACCATATCACACCCACTCTTCATAATTGTCAATTCACTTTAACATGTCGTTTAGTGTGCCAGTATTAATTGTTTTTTCATATGTTGACTGCAGAAAGAATGTAACAGCACATGCTGGTTTATAAATTTGGGGGCTGGATGAGACACTCGTTCATTAGTATTGCTCTCTGTCCTCCATAGTATTTTTAATTTTAATGTCTCTTTTAACTTCACAGGTTTACAGAGATTGGAGACTGGTGGGAGGGGGGATGCAGATGGTGCAATTGATGGAATTATGGTGGGGAAAACCAGAGAACATTCATTCTAAGTGCCATTTTATCTACCACAAAATCCCACCTCTGATCCCTAGGATTGAATCCAGGCTTTTTTGTGAGAGGCCATAGCGCTGCCCAATTAGAAGTGTGAATATGAGACAACATTTAAAACAGAGATAGCATTACTCAATACTATCAAGTAATGAAACCAAGAAGTTGTTTTACAAGCCAGCTCCCACTATGACTTCACAAATGAGGTGTATGTAAATAAAGTAGATACTTAAAAAAGAATAACTATTTCAGCAGATATTTTGCCACGCAATACATATTACACATTTATATAATTTAAGTTGGGTGTTTTGTCATAAATATGGTAGCTGACATTTCGATATGTAGAAATCATTCAGCAATAATGTGGTAATACACAAGTTTTATGTAACTATTTGTGCTTCCAAGGCCAGCGCTTAACCGAGTTACCCAGATTGACAAAAAAATTCCCAAGGATATACAGTACATATGGAGAATTTTCTGTTTATGAAATGCTTTAAGTTATTTTGCAATGAAAAGAGCATTATGTCCTAATTTATTTATTTATTTATTTGGTATAACAGCAGGAAATAGTGTTTGAGCACAACACTAATACACATCCAAAATCAAACTATGGATCCCAAAATATTATCATTACATCACATTCAAAATTGAAATAGGTATCAGACATACCCTTTGAGCATGAGTTCTCTTGTTCGTTTTACGATATTAGTGTGTAATCCATAAAAATAAACTTTTCGAAATACAGTCCCTAATTTGAACACATTTCAACACTAAATAGCACAAACACACATTTTAACACCTTAACATACTAAGAATAGTTTATATTTAAGGTTAGCTTGTTTTCGCTATATATATATTTCAATTCTTCATTAAAACCAACTAAACTTTCGATTCATAAAGGCTGGTTCACAACCAACGAGAACGGTAACCAGAACGAGAACGGGAAAGTTGAAATACATGTATTCAAATGGGAGTGTCCACAACCGACGGGAAGCCTTCCCGGGCCCCGGGAACGGGAAGAAGAGTTGCCCAACTTTTAACTTTCTCGTTCTCGTTCCCGGGCACGGCATATTAGATCCCTATTGTGCATATTAGACTCTTCACTCTAGAGGTTATTCTAAGCGGCCGTGACATGAAACAGCCACTAGTGCTCTCTATACATGAAAGATGAAACTGGAAGGAATTAGTAGTAAATGTGCTTCCTAACCTCATCCCGACACCTGCAAAGCTAATCAACGGTGGTTCCTCTGGTGAAGGAATCATTTGTAGTTTGTTTATATGCAATTCAAAACTGGTTATTGCCTAAAAAACAATGGCAAAAGCTACAAAGAACAGCTAAAACCGGTGGAAATGAAAAAAGAATAAACAATTTTAATGTATGCCATTAAATAGAGGAATCGGAAATGTAATGAATATGCATTTAGATAATGTTTACTCTATCGAATTTTGACGTTGGCTTGGCTAAATTGGAAGTAGGTGAAAAAATGTCATTGGTCAGTTAAAAACAAATGAAATCCCAATGCGCAAAATCGACTTTCACTTTGTGATCGATATGCATTCCCGTTCTCGTTACCGGGCTGTTGTGAATCAAAATTTCTTGCTCCCCGTTCTCGTTTCCGTTCTGGTTACCGTTACCGGGTAGTTGTGAACCAGCCTTAAGCTGTCTTCTACCTTACTAGGTTTTCAGGTCATGTTCCAGTTTTAAACATCGAATGCGCGTTATTTGGTACTCAATATTAAATAAGGTATCACTATAAACTCCTACATTTACACAATTGCTCGTTGATACGAAAATTCTGGTTTACTTTTATATTTTCGGCATTGCTATTTTATCAGCTGACTTCCATCTTAGTTTAGTTTCTAAGCCTCAGCAATCAGCATGGCGGAGGTCGCGACACCTTCCCCCTTGAACTGGAAGATCGTTCCCTTTCGTTCATTTTCGGCATTCGCTCGAACTTCGTCGGGCAACTTCGGTTGGCTTTCTGCAAGCGCTAGTCCATATTGGTTTGGACAGAAGTAAACATTTGACACTGTGCGCATGTATGTTTAGCATAAAAAATATTGATCAAAAAGGAGACATGAAGTTACAAAAACAGTGGTGCAAGAAATAACGAGAAGTCTTGTGTTTTTATAGGTATGATATATTAGCACTTTTAGTTACTGTTTTTGAAAATTAGGTTTCCTTTTTTCAATTTTCGTAAAAAAATCCATATAGTTCGCATGTGTTCTACGATAATGAATCTATGCTTTCGTTTATCTAATAGGTTCCGTGATAACGAAGTTAAGAACGAATTGGCAAGCTCCTGTGTATCGTAGATTCTGGGATTCACATTTTTAGTATAAATTAGGTGGGACAACGTGCCTAAGCGGAGTTAGCGTTAATATTCCGTATATGGGTAGGGGTCGCATTTGCTATTCACGTGGTATACACGCGTTTATACGGTTATTTTCATTGCTTTCCTAACAATATTAGCCATTATGAACACTAATGGATGTTATGGTTATCACATTCCTGACATTTAAGGAAGTCATGTCGCTTTTATTTCGTATCGACCAGTTACACAACTCTCATTACATGCATCCTACTCGAGGCATTATAGGAGAGAATATCCTTTAGTTCAAAATTTCGACATTATGCTCTAGTTGTGGCCCGCACAGCGATGACGATGATGTCGTATATTTCCAACAGATGTCACTCTATGCAAAACACTAGCTCAACAGATGTCACTCTATGTCACAAGCTTGACTAACACAATACTGCGAACATATGAATAATTGATGCCACCAAAGCGCCGCAACTTCGACCACAGGGCGTAGCCGAGGGATATTATATAACCTTTGGTTTATGAATTCACGGAAAATTACGTTTAGGTTACGGTTTTTTTTATTTATATAACCTTACGTTTCTGAATTCACGGAAGTTTAGGTTACTTTTCTTTTAATATAAGCTTAAGCTTCTGATATACTTTTATAGGTTAAGTTAGGTATGTTTTTTTTTTTTTTTTTATAAGCTTGTTTTAATTAGTTAACAGTGGTTACATCAAAACACGCGAGCGTGCGTTCCTAACTTTACGTTTCTGGTTCACGATAGGTTAGGTTAGGATTACTTGTTTTTATATAAGCTTACGTTTCTGAATTCAGGGAAGTTAGCCGTAGGTTAGGGTTCTTTTTATGTAAGCTTGCGTTAACTATCTATCACTGTTACGGTAAAGCAACTTCTTTATTACACTGTTATTACATTCGAAATAACCTCTTAATAAAATATAATTTGACAAAACTATTACAAACTTAAAACTTTGGTGCATATTCTTTTGCTGCTTTCAATTAGTGCATGGTGCACCCAGTCTTTGAATGCGTTACGTTTTCTCAGCGGGAATAACACACGAAGAAAAACAAGAAGAAAAAAAAACACTACTAACAACTGTGCATCGCATTTCTGATGCATTTTCATTTATGTTGGCAGTTCCCACTATACCTCTTCTTCAACGAAAAAATGGCTATGCTTGTTTTCTTTCGTACGCGATTCGCCTATATAAGTAGAACACCGTCGAAGGACAGGTAGGTGGGCACAAGCTATTGAACAGACCACATCTACTTCTAAACTCACTCACAAGGTAAATTATTCGCTTTTCTTTGGCTAATTTAACCCACTTCGATGAGCCACAACTAGAGTAGCTTTGCCCAAAATTTCACAATTAACTAGCCACTGAACACCAAAGTATTAGAAGTGCAACCTTAGTGTTGAACGATGGAAACACGAAGGCGATCGCAGTGTGAGTAGTGATCTGGGATGGAACTAAACTATGAAAAATTGTGCTCTTGGATGATGATGTCACTCCTAGTTACTACAGCTATATTTTTCATACCTGCTTAGCTGTCTGGCTCAGCTGATCATATGTTCAAATACTGTATCGCTACTGACAACGTACAAAGTCAATTATGTGAGCTTCAGTAATCGTGTTTGCACTTTGAGTTATTCAAATTTCTTTTTAAAGGAACTGATTAAACCTTACATAAAATAACTTGTCATTATCATCTGTAGCAATACAATATTATAATATAATTATGATCAGCTGAACACCTGACAGCTAGTCTAGTATGAAAAACACAACTGTTTATTCCTGTGTAACTCTTTTTATTTAAATTATCCATTAGTCGATACCTACATGGCTTTTATGTAATATCATTAGGGTTAATAGTGGTTGTGGAACATTTCTATGCCGTAATACATAATGGTCACATTTAAATTTTTGAGGCTGAATGAGATCAAGTACCTTGCAATAATTTCTTCTGCATGCTGCATAGTAAAATCTTTTGCACTTAAACTGCCTCCATGTTTTATTTGAACTTGCAACCAACCAATCAATGGTAGGATGTGGAATTTGACAGGAAAATTGGAAGAATAACACATGTTTGACACTTATTTTATTCTACTCTAGATAGTGGAACACAATTTGACATATTCACCTAACATGAATAGCTTAATTTCATTTCCTACAAAGAAACTTCCGCACACATTATATGCGATAGCGTAGCTATTGTTTGTCATTCACTAAATCGCTATTAGCAGTGCGATAAATATTATTAGCAACAGTTTCACCACACCATTTAACACTATAAATGTCATTGTCGCTCTCTGTGCTCTGACTTGAAGCACCATCACTGTACACAAATAGTCACAGCTTAACTCCAACTTTCCATTGAGCATATCCTAGAAGTAAATAGCAACACATGTTTAAACTACCCTTAAAAGTAGGTTTCTGAAAAGAGAAATTGCTTACATTAAGGAAAAATTTGTGGTTACAAACACCTTGTGATTATGTTACATACTATCCATTGTAAACCAGAGTTCTCTCTGATGTAAACCAAAGCATATGCTTCTGCTTGTCATGAAACTAAGCACTACGCTTACACCAATGTAAATAGTTTGTTAATAAGTGTATTGTATCATGAAATATTGGAGTGGAAAGGTATAGAACTACACATTTTATTGCAGTTATCGTAAGAACTCATTGTTAAAGGTAATATATAATAACTCTTAAGAGATTACAAAATATGATTTCCTTAATTCTAACTGCTATTGCGCTAACACTCAAGAGTATCTGTTTGTTAATTACCAACTGTGTGGATGACTGCTATTCCCTTGCCTATATGACAAATGCAGCAATGAATTCGCAAGGGTGCTATCTGAGTACCAAATAAACTCTTTGTGTAACACAGGAAATATGATAGCGAACAGTCATTCATAATACGCTAGCACTCATATGCTTAGCTCAGGTCAAATCTTGTGATTTTATCAGTTAGGTTTGAGTTGCCAGACAGAGGAAGAAGTGTGTAGTACGAATAAGCTGTTTTAACACAAAAGTGGGAAACCGTTAAAAAGTGGCAAAAAAGAAATAATACTTAATGTGTTCAACTCACTATTATAAAAACACCTAACACTTGCAATAGTAGATATTACGACACATATGAGTTTACAGGCATTTCAGCAAAAAGTGTAACCAAAGCACACAGAATATAAATAGACATAATAGGAGACTAAAATATATGAACCTGTTTTGTATGCAACAGTGTTATGGATAAGCTTGTCATTAACTTCGAGGATAGTTATGATTCCAATATGGCAGCTATATCATCTTTGGAGGATTTGGATTACGGTACTGCACCTTTGCCTGAGAATGTCAATTAATATAAATAAAATGTTCATTTTGCAGATGCCTATAACATGAATTGTTACTTCAGGTTGCATTTTTAATTGTGATTTTCACACAGGGCACCTTTTTATAGACTTAAACAACGTTCAGCTGTAATATGTAGCAAGTATGTATGACAGGAAGAAGCAGCCATAACGGGGCAGGGATTGCAAACTATTTTCGCATGGATAATACAAAGAGTTTGTTTATAGTGAGAGGCACTCTAGTTTGGAATGGAAAGCAGGTCCGCTATTGCTACTATACGTAGAGGAATTTTAACGTATCAGTTAGTAATTACTAGTGTCTAGCAGTATTTTTATGCAACCAGTAGCTTAAGTAATGAGAGTGCTTTGGGGTTAAGAGACACAAATATTGATATGAGTGAATTAACTAGTCACCTAATGAAATGAAACACACTAAAATACCTGAAGTGTAAAGAAACAGGAATTAAACAAGAAAATTGGAATTCTGTGCTCATGTTTGGTTGATAAAGTGTTAAATGAGAAGCAAATAATGCTTTTATTGTAAAACCACCACCACTTTATGTTACTTGAACAAAATTCAGAATACACAAAGGATTCATGGATCTTTTCATTGAAGTTTCAATGAATCGGATCTTTTGAATGATCCTTTGATATGTTATTTATAGTGAAATTTTAAACACTTTTCATAATAATAATAATAATAATAATAATAAATCAACTAATGCTAACCTTCTGTGAATTCAGAAAACTAAGCTTATATATATATAAAAAAAAACTAACTTCCCATAGTACCTTGGATGCAATGTGTTGTATATGAAAAGCATTTAAAATGCTTAACGTATGTTAAAATGTTCACTATAAATAACAGATCAAAGAGTCATTCAAAAGTTCGAATTTATTAAAAAGATTCATGGATTGTTTGCATATATAGAATAGCGGAAGAGTATATACAATCAGACAAAAAATTCAATGCCGTGCCTGGGATTCAAACCACCAATCTTTGGCTTACCATAACACTGCTCTGCCATCTAAGACTTTCTCTACTCAAAGTAAGTTATTTTCATAAGTATTCTACAAATGATTCATCATATATCGTGATTAACTTCAGGTTTATCATATATGTTAACTTAAAAGGCTTCAATACATTTAAAAAATATTACAAGCCCATTTCTTCAAAACCTTTGGTTTTTTGCACAAAAAACAACACATTATTTAAATGCCTATGCATTTCATATAATATCCTGCAACTTAATTACTATTGCAAATGTTAATTAATTTTGAAGATTGAGAAGCTAGTAACAATGATGTGTATAATTTAAAATAGAGAGAGTTGAAGGTTGTTACACTACATCACTAAAATGTTCTTACTTGAACGCGTTTCGGGAGAACGGTTTGCTCCCATTGCCAGCATGTTTTCAGCTCAAAAAAATTGCATAATGTATCTTCTAGGGGAAAGTTTTTGTATCATCAAAAATGCTACAAAGTTTAAATGGCAGAAAACAGACACGAAAGATTGAAACTACTTTGGAATTTCAAAGCCTCAGAACACATATTGAAGCTGCTAATTTCACTCAAAGCAAACACTTCAGGTTTTTCTTGGAAACAAATGCTTTTGAGCACTTGTACTAACAGATTATGACACTAATTGTCAAAAAAGCTACCAGAATTTCTATTTTCATACACCATGCCCAGTTAAAAAAAGGATGTTATAGTGGCAGTTAGATAAAAATGCCCAAAAGCAAGTGAATTACTGAAATATATGTGAATGATATCAAATATCTTTCTTCCTTCTGCATTAGAAAATTTCAGTTGGGCACTGCCTTAAAAGAATTATAGTATCATTGGCATGCTATCCTTGACAGTTAGTGTGCCAGTCCACCAATAATCCTACATTTTTAAATTATACACAAGTATCACTTGCATGATCTGCATCTACGTGTTTGAGTATTGGCACTGTAATATGCTGTTTAATTTGCATTAAAGGTTGATTTTTACCTTACCCATCAATTATGTAGTGCAAACAAGAAAATTAATCATATGTTCCACTGTTTGTGGATAACTCACTATATTTGAAAAGTAAATCAAGACAATTGACTAATTTTGAAGATTTAGAAGCTAGTAACAGTGATGTGTCATAATTTAAAATAGAGAGTTGAGGGTTGTTACACTACATCACTATAACATTCTTGAGTTGAGAGAAAATGCTGACGATGGGAACAAGCCGTCTCCCGAAACGCGTTCAAGTAAGAATGTTATAGTGATGTAGTGTAACAACCCTCAACTCTCTATTTTAAATCAAGACAATATAAAATTCAGCAACACTAATAAGCTCTTATAAAGCTTAACCTTTCATCCAGCATATATCATTGTATGTTGCTCAAACTTAATAACATACTTTCAGATTCTAAATTACCATTCAGAACTCGAACCACAATGCTAGAAGGAATGTAAATCGTAGGCATATCCCACTCTGTCTGGATAGCTCAATATATCTGAAAATTAATTCGTTATATAAAAATGTTGTAACACACAATAACCTATCAAAGTGTTTTACCTCATTCTACGAATTTCACTTAAGTTAATAGAAAGCACCAATGTTACAAAAAATATACATTCAATCAGAAATAGCCTAAATGTATGATTACCGTCTGCTTTGTTCCTGGTGAAACAACATCGGACGAAAACTTTCAGCTATAAAAATCCAAGATGGTCCCATTCTTCTTGCCTGCCATTTAGTTTGTTATGAACTTCAAAACTTGAAAGAGCCAATCAGAAAATTTGCCTTTCCCGCAAAAGTACAACTAGTACCCTGTGCTTCCAGTTTCCCAATCCAACTTTCACCCCTGCGACATTTTGCCTGCGGTTATTGCCAACATGAGATAAATAATGTGGCTCTCACAAAAAGTAAGGGTATCCTGTATCCTGTATTATTCAACTGTAATCATACAGATTGTATGGCTATGCCTCCTCTACTTAAAAAAAAATTCGTCATCTAGGCTTTGTGGCTTAAGGCCCTCAATGTTGGACTGTGCCTTGTGGCTTAGGGCCAATGTTTGCAGGAGAAGTGCAACAGAAGCAATGTTCCCATAATGCCTCAGGTGAGATGTGTGTGTCCCTTATCTGCATATGGAATATTTTAATAGCATGTATTTAAAAAAAAGTCTTACAAAATTAAGAAATGCTTAGACAAAACTCTTTTTAAGTTTGTATATTTAGCTCAAATGACACATTTGGGAGTGACATGATAAACCTTCTGCCTCAAGGACCATTTTATATTACTGTATCAAAAATGATTAATTATGAATAAAACTTAAATATGTGAACAATGGTTTGACATAGTTCGTTAAAGTTTTGGTGCACTTTGAGCATATAGTAAAAAAAACTCAAAGCAATCAGATGAAAACTGTGGCTTTTTGGATTTTCACAAGTGCATTGCTTTAACCTCAAAATGATTAGGAGACTTTTAGGATATAGTGGCCCAGAGTAAATCACTAGATCTGATCCACAATTGTGGGTTTGTAAGGACACGAAGAGTGAAATGACCCAGAACAAAACCACCAGGGACTAAACCCAGGATTGTCGGTTTCTGAGGACATAGTGGCCCAGAGTGAAACCACTAGGGACTGAACTCAGGATTGTGAGTTTCTGAGGACATAGTGACCCAGAGTGAAACCACTAGGGACTGAACTCAGGATTGTGAGTTTCTGAGGACATAGTGGCCCAGAGTGAAACCACTAGGGACTGAACTCAGGATTGTGAGTTTCTGAGGACATAGTGACCCAGAGTGAAACCACTAGGAACTGAACTCAGGATTGTGAGTTTCTGAGGACATAGTGACCCAGGCTGAATCTAGATTTTTGGGTTTGTGAGAGATTCTGTTATTACCAGCATAGTTGTAGTTCAACATACTATACATGGAGACGTCCATCCCCATACTACGTACACTATAATGTTACTGGTTTTAAGTTTATAACTGAATATAAGGGGCAACTACATCTATAAATGTTCTAGTTCATGTTGTCTTTTAGCTTATAAAGTCTTATAAGTATAGGAATTCAAATTTGGGGTAATTATACACTTTAGCAGTGACCGTTGTACCTACAGCATACCAATGTGTTCATATGCTCACTAACCTAAATCTCTTCTTGATGGTTTACTTTGACTTGCCATGGTTTTAATGTCCTGTGTTTACCTGAGTAACACATAAATACACAGGCAATCCTCAAAACTGGGCATGTTGTGAAAACCATTTGTGCAGCAGGGAAAACAGTTCAAATGTTTAGGATATTGTAGATTAAGGATAACAGTTCAATACTCCCAATACTTGGTTGTATCAAAGCATGTCTTATACGAGGGTCGGCTGATAAGTCCCGGACCTCACACAGAGATGGCACCACTAGGCCAGTTAGATGATGGCATCGTATAGTTTTATTCTAGACTAGCTTGTATCCATAGTTACAGCTTGTTTAGTTTTTGAATGACAACATTTTAAACAAGACAACTTTAGAGTTTTCACGGAAATGGAGGATTTGGAAAAAGGAGTAGTGATTAAACACTTCCATTTGAAAGGCTTAACGCCTAAAGAAATCAAGTAGGAAATGGACAGTACATTGAAAGACTCTGCCCCTTCATATTCAATGATTAAAAGATGGGTTGCAGAGTTTAAAATGGGACGTATGAGCACTAGTGATGAGCCTTGCTCTGGATGCCCTGTGGAAGTCACAACTCCAGAGATGATTGAAAAAATTAATCGTTCATTACTGGAAGACCGCAGATTAAAGTTGTTTGAGATAGCAGAGGCTGTAAACATATCAAAAGAACGTGCAGGTAATATTTTAAGTAATGTTTTGGGCTTTAACAAGGACTATGCAAGGTGGGTGCCGCGTTTGTTGACACCTGATTAAAGGTTGCATAGAAAAACTGTTTGTTTTAAGAATGTGGAGCTCTACCATTAAAATCCCAGTGAATTTTTGAGACGGCTCATTACCATGAATGAATCACTATACCCCAGAAAGTAAATCACAGTCAAAACAGTGGATTGTGCCAGGTGAATCAACTCCAACAAGGGCAAACTCAATTTTGTCAGCTAACAAGGTTATGGCAAGTGTTTTCTGGGATGCACAGGGAATTATTTTTATTGATTACTTGGAAAAGGGTAAAAGTATCACTGGTCACTACTACGCAAGCTTACTGCAGTGTTTGAGTGATGAGGTGAAAAGACAAAGACTTCATCTGGCAAAAAAAAAAAAAATTGTTTTATCACGACAATGCTCCGGGCCATCGTTCAGTCATTGCAATGGGGAATATATGCAAATTAAAGTTCAAATTTCTTGAATATCCACCCTAATCACCAGATCTAGCACCCAGTGACTACCACCTGTTTCCTAATCTCAAAAAATTTCTTGGAGGATGAAGATTTCACAGCAACGAGGAGGCCATTGATGCAGTAAACAGTTATTTTGAGAACCTTGATAAATTGCACCTCAGAGATGGTTTAATTAAATTAGAACACCGTTAATACAAATGTATTAACCTTTCTGGAGATTATGTTGAGAAATAATAATAATAAAAAAAAATTAAATGTTGTTTTTGTTGAGAGGCCCAGGATTTATCATATGACGCTCGTACTTTGGGACAAACCTTTGATACTTTTTCGATACTTTTAAATTTTTAAGTTTTGCAGTATTGAAAGTTGTTTGTTATGCTAGATAAGAAATAAAAGAAGAGGAGACTTCACATTATTGCCTCGCACGTGTTCTCAAAGAGTTGCTGGACTGTAGTTCATGATAGACCTTGACTGTAGGTGAATCAATGCAACATTCCATAGACTCTTGTGTCTAAATGAAAACACGCCATGCAATAGGGAAGGAGTAGAGGTGCTCATATACTTGCGTGAATGATGCTGACAATAATCTGGCTTGATGACTCACTCTCAGTCATTATGTTAACCTACTCCGGTGACCAAAATCTATGAATCCAGTAAAAACAAATCAGAACTTCAGCCATACTGCAGCACATGGAAATATTTGTTCTTTCCTTCCATCTGTTAGTTTGTGTTTATGCAGTCAAACTTGGGTCATGAGCATAGCTTACGACTGACTAACTTCTATAATATGTCTTCAGTTCAAAATGGAGCTACATAAAGAGGGAAGTGAAATGTTTATAATGTTTTTAAATTGTGTGAATTATTATTATAGTTATTATTATTCATTATTGTTGTTAGCCTTGACTAACAATATGGCATATATAACCTGTGGCATGGTCAAGATAAAAGCTTGCTGCCAATTAGTGAAGGTCAAATAGGAACAATTTTAGAATTAGCATACAGTACAAAATGTGTTACTTATGTTTATACACAAAACCACTAATAGGAACATAATTCAGTGAACAAGCTATTGCTTCACAACTTTTGTAAAGTGTGTATCGAGTATCAGTGCTCAAAAATCAGTATTGAGTATCAAGAAATAGTGGTCTTTTATGTTCTAATAATACCTTTAGTATACTTGCATTGAGAACATCCATAATAAGGTCACATAAAAAGTATTAAGATATCATATTGACGTAAAATAAAAGGCAATTTTATATAGTCTCTCCATGAGTAAAACTGCTGTAGAAACCATATGAATTATTTAATGAATCAAAACTTATCTTTAACATTGAAAAGGTAGAATATATTTTCCTTTAAATAATTATTTTAAAAAACAACCATAAAACCAATAAATAATGCTACTCACTCACATTTTTTATTCTTCTCACTCTCAATTTCTTTTCTGTTGCAGTTTATGGCTGCAAAATTATTTAAGTTTTCCACATTTAGCCATCTCCTATTGCGTCTTAAAGTATCCCAAGCTTGCTGGTTTAAACCTGGCAGAGGGTGATGGATTTTTTTCAGTGTAAAAATCCTTAGTATGGCTTCCTTTGGAAGGGAAGTAAAGCTGGCAGTCCGATGTGTATTTACAGACTTAAAACAACTTCAAGCCTGATAAAGAGACCTCTGAGCAAAATTTCTGGTCTTTCATGTCCTATATAGAATGGGACACAAAGAATCACAGCAGTTTAAGAACGTCCATAAATAAAAACTCAATTTTCCTCTTAAGGTATTGTTACAGCTTCTCTGCACCTCAACTTAAGCATGGGTATATAAAAGTTGCAATTTGATTTGCTTTTAGTTGTATTTACTAGGCATTTTAGAACATTTCTTCAATCTCATACATTTTGTGATATCCAAGGTTTTTTGAAAGATGTGCTTCTTCCTTCACTACATTTACGAACTTTTGTCAGTTGGTTTTGAAGTTATTAATAAAGTTGATACCCCTGTAAGTTAGCTTTGACATTGGGTTTTGCATTTAGCATGATTACATGAAAACAATGCCTTCACCATAAACAAGCACAATAATGCTAAATTGAAATATCTGAAGTTTCAACTGCAGAATGACTGAAACTGCCAAAATATTTTCAGAATTTAATTTTTAAGACCTTTAACAGTTGAATATTTTAAAATGTATAAATTACCTTTGTGAAATTAGTAGGTTATATCTTTTATAAATGTTAAGAGATACCAAACATTAAAATTTAAACTAAATTTATTATTCAATAAATATAACAATTTGTTTATTACATTGTGTATGAACTATCATCAGTGTTGGCAACTTTCAAGATTGACTCCATGGCACATATTATTTGGAAATATTGTATTTGTAAATGAAATTTGAAGACAAAATAAATAAAACATAAAATATGCATGTAAAACAAGCAAATATGCAGCCTTTTTTCAAATTGCTGAAATATTTTGCTTATTGACAAAATAGCCACAAATGCAACATAAAATATTATTTATACTGTAGGAAGTTCAGTAGATAACTCACAAGTGAGCATAACTTCTGACCTCAGAGAAGAAATATGAATTTGCGTTCCTATTCATCATTATATTGATCAAAGTGCAATTTCCATTATCCCATTAACCCATTAGTGCATAGCATCTGCTAAAATTAATGCAGGAAATCTTTATTTTGCGGTTGTTTAAATCGAATTATGTATTCTATGTCATTAACTTCAGGAAGAAAGTAGCTAACTTGACTTGAAGTGTTTCCCATGGATTTGGTTCAGAAAATATGATTTAGACACACATGTTCACAAGATGGCAGGGAGACAGTACACGGTTACACACAAGAGGTAGATTAATCATTTATAAGTCTTTAATTACCGAGAAAATTAGAATTCTAAGGTAGTGGCTATATTTTTTAACATCAATATACACGTGTTGAGATACAACACCACCAGCGAAATTATACTAGTGTTATGGTGTGAGCTATTAAAGGCATATGTCTGTTTAAATGGATGCTATGCAGGTAAAGCGCTTGCTGTCAGTCATGTATAAGTGGTAAAATGCGCTGTAATAACAATTTGCTTGTTGGCTCAGGAGGTAAGCGTATAGCAATCCCATTTATAGTTTTCTGGTGGTTCGAATCCAGTTTCTTGTCCATGGTTTCTTTTAGTGTACGATTTATTTATTTATTTTTCCTGTATCTACTCTACTATAATATACTTTTATTTTGTACATACTTCTTTTGTTTCTTCCAAGTTTTAATTGTTATTTTATTATGGTTTTCACATTTTACATTTTATTTTAAAAAGTGTTGGTTTTCCTCATGGTTTTATGTGTGTGTAGGCACTGAAATGATTTCTCGCACTCATTTTCAGTCACTCGGTAAGCCAGATGCTGGAAATTTTTGACGGCTTTGAACCTGAAGGTGAACAACTAATTTTTGTCACTCCTCCTGAAGATGGCTTAGAAACAGATGCAGACAGTGACAAATCTGATGACGAACATGATGCCAACCTGAACCATCTGGGTGGGAATATGCTTCGGGCGCCATGTGAAGTACAGTGAACATCTAGGGATGCTGAAAAAGTAATTAATTTCTCTGTGAAAAACCAATCAGAAAACGTAGTAGAGGAATTGAAAATACCTGTAAAGCGAAGTCGATGCAAGCTGTTGTATGGTAACGAAGGTATACACCTTTTACCGAATGTTTCTGTGGCTACTGCCTTTGACAACGAATCCTGTATATTAGCACCATCACTACTACTACTACTACTACTACTACTACTACTACTACTACGACTGCTACTAGTAGTTGTCACATGGAAGAAGCAAGCCCTAAATGGACAAAAAACAAATCTGTTGCTGACATGCAGACCAACTACACAGCTATACCCCGATCAGATGAAGGGCATGTGAAACACCATTAGATTTCCTTTCATTGGTTTTTAATGATCAAGTCATCGATCTACTTATCACGCAGACAAATTTATACGCATCACAGAAAAATTCCACATTTGCAATGCCTCAAAAGGAACTTCTTGCTGTTAGTGGGGGAATTTTGATGTCGGGATACACTAAATATCCAAACAAACAGATTTACTGGTCTAAAGAAAATGATTCACCTACATTGTTGTCAGAAAGTATTAGGTGTAATCATTTTGAGTTAATACTCAGGCACTTACATCTAAATGACAACACTATGATGGAACTGACCAACTTTTCAAACTCAGGTCATTACTAACTGCCTATAAGAAACATGGTGGCCTAGAAGAGAACATCTCCATAGATGAAAGTATGATTCCATATTATGGGAAACATTATGCTAAACAGTATATCAGAGAAAAGCTGATACATTTTGGATTAAAAAATTGGGCATTATGCTCCAATACAGGCTACTTGGTGACATTTCAAGTGTACACTGGTAAAGAAACTGAGAGACCAAAAGAATATAGACTTGGTGGGAGTGTTGTCTTGTCCCTAGTGGAGGCAGCTGGAAAAATGACATAGAATATTTTTTGATAATTATTTTACGTCTGTCAAACTAATGACACATGTAACTTCAAGAGGAAGATGTGCGACAGGAACACTTCAGGAAAACCCAAACTGAAAAAGTCCTCTCAAAAACAAAATGATTATGAAAAAGAAGAACAAGAGGATCATATGATTATAGAAGCAGCAGTAACGTACTTCTAGTTCATTGGAATGACAACAGTATAGTCACTGACTGCCGCTACAAATTAGGAAGACTTGAAAATTGGTGCTGTGACTAGGTGGTCAAGCAAGAAGATAAGCTAAGTCTCCGTACCACAACCCTCACCTTTTATGTTATACGACAAAGGGATGGGAGGGGTGGATCAACTTGACCAATATGTGGCAGCTTACCGCTCATGTATGAGACAGAAGAAATAGTGGTGGCCAATATTTTCTTACTTCCTATATGTTAGTGTTGTAAATGCTTGACTGCGGGATACACCCAGATTATTCTGAAGGTCTCCTGAAATTTCGACGTTACATAGCCGTTACCTTGTTGAAAGTGAACAGAAAGGCATCTCATCAAGGAAAACATTTCCCTACACTAATCAAAGAAGTCTGTTTTGATGGAATAAACCATTGCCCACTACTAAATGAAATACAGAAGATGTATGTTTTGTAAAAAGAAAGCTAAGTTCAGTTGTAGCAAATGTAAATTAGGTCTTCATTCAAATGCTTCAGAGAATATCACATGCAGTAATTGCTTCAATGAAAATGTAGCTATTATGTAAAGAGTTATGTATATACTCCTTTTGTAATTTTCAGAAACAATTTCAGTTATGCTTATGTTCTATTGATACTTGTGCAATTCATTTTACTTCATTAATAAATAAGTCTTTAGCAACATATTGCTTCATTTACTACTACCATCACTCTTGCTCTATATATAGATGTCTATTGATCCGGTTCATGGCATCCATTATAACGGATGGGCAATATTTTGAAAACTGAAAAATATTACATTTCAAAAACTATTCTTTTTACCTATTAGAAGCATAAATTAATTTCAAAATTTAAAAGAAAATTCCTAATTAACTTTATATATTAATGGGTTAATGTAAATAAATAGTGCAGAGTAGTCCATGATATTCTCTACACCACTTGCTTGTAAGCACTTGCTATTCCCATTGAATGGGATTTGCTATAAAATTGTAGTTTTCATATTGTGTATTGTTGACTACAGAAGGTGTTGAAAATGATGCCCTCTGCTGCAACACATTACTAGCATTTACAGGTGCAAGTTTGTATCTTATAATTCTGCCAGTTTCTCACACAATACCGTCTTTTAACTCACGGATTGTCTTTGTATAACCTACAGTCTTACAAGTTGGGAGACCTAGAGGAACATAATTCTCTGCTAATAACACTGTCCTTAGATGTTACCTAATTTAGTGTTTCACGTGCTGTATGGGCGGCAGTGTGAATCCTGCTGGAAAATGTCTTTAAACTTGAAATCGAATAACATTTAAAAGAAAAATTATATTTGTGTTCCGTGTCTTTCACCTTTGATTGTAAAGTAGGTTTGTTCTTTATGACTAGCCATGTCTAGGGAATAAGTTGGAAACTTGAAACATTGAATTCCACAGCTGGGACTCAAACCATGGACCTTTGTGGTGTGAGCATGATGTTATCGCTTGACCTGCCATGGCAAGATGCCTATACAAGCATTATACCTTCTTATTTTATTTAAGTATTAAAGTAAACCTTACAGTAATCTCAAATACAGAGACATCGTACCTCAAAGGTGACTGCGGCTGCTGTATAGTTGACCACTAATAGAGTTAATTTTTACTTTCTCTACCACATGCATAGTAAGCAGAGAAAGGGTTGCATTCCACCCAAAAATTTGATGCCCAGATTTCACCAGAAATACATGTTTGAGACTCCCTGAATCCAAGAAAACCATTTTTAGGAAAAGGTTTGTGTGTATGTCTGTGTCTGAGAACAGCATAACTTAAAAACAAAATATCCAATGAATGTCAAACTTGGTATTTAAGTTTAGTATCTTCCAAAGAATTGACATAAAATTTTCAACAAACCCCTCACCTGAACTGTCTGTTACATGGAAGATTTTTCTCAAACATGGCTGTAATGGTTTTGATTAAAATACCATATATTACGAATATTTGTATGAAAAATGTGTATATATTGAATTTTGTGAGAATAGCCTATGAAGACCTCTGCATTGTATAATCTTCTACAACTGGTAAATGATAGATGAAAAAGAAATGTACATCTCTTTAAAACACATAATTTATTTCAAATAACTTTTTTTGTGCCATAAGCATTTCTGAGATTCCCATTTATAATGATTTGAATTGTTCAATACTTTGTCATACTTTATAGTCCTTTCAGTATTCATTTATTTTTTGGATGTTATGGAAAGAGAATAGAATTTTAAGGTAGCATATAGCATCCAGTTGTTAAACATTTGACTGTTGCTGTTCTCTATAACGAAATGTGTAATGTAGCTGTTTCTGCAAAGGTTTATCTCCATTAAAATGAATTAGATGGATAAATAAACTTTCGTAAGAATAGGTTGTACAGCCTATAATAAATGATAGAGGTTAGAGAAAGTCATGTGAATGTAGTACATCAGATTTTTCAACTTATTTCTTCCACACAGCTAGTATGAAAGAACAAGTATCAAATAGTTAAGCACTTGGAACATTGCAAATTACCTTTGAGGTATATCTAATATTTGAGCTTGCCTTTAAGGTTAACAGTGATACTTTAATGAGATTAGAAGGTTTAACACTGGAAATGCTGGAGCTAGTTACATGCTTAAAATTGCAGATTTGGCCATTTTGACTGCTGCTTTTAACACATAGGTTTTCAACAAAGCAGTCACTCAACACAATTATATATTAAGTATATGCAATAGTCACAAGAATTCTTGGCAATAAAGTACGTGCATTTTTATTATCATTATAGATGGGTTTACATTACAAACTTAATTCTGCTTTTTTTAATTTATTTTTTCATTGCTTTGAGATTATCTAAAGTACAAATGCTGACGCTGCAATACTTAATGCATTGTTAATATATCAGCTGACATTTATTAATTAGTAACGAAATAACAGAAACTTAAGTGATAAAAGTTAGTAAATTTACTGTACATGATGATTGATTTACACGAGGTTACAAATGAAAACCTTTTTTTTGCAGTACAATTAAAAATAGGTGACTTTTACTAATTTTGGTGCACAGAATTTAAAAATGTATTCAGTTTTTCCATAGCACATCCTGTTTTGGCGATATGACAATATTCAATGAAGATACAATTATAAAATTTGCAAAAATATTACACAGTGATATACAACTTTTAAAGAAAATAAAGAATAATAATAATGACATAAAAGCATACTTGAATTTGAGAATGTATGTTAGTTATCTTGTATACCCCTTTTTCTTTTCCATGGAACTTCAGTATACGTGATTTTCTCGAGTGTTCTCTGGTAGGTTCGTCGCATGCAAGACACCAGCTAATGTCCCTGATAACGTTGTTTAGCATCTTTTAAGTCCTGGTGAAACCTTTCATCTTGCTGTTCATTGACAGGAAGTACTCAACATGTGAGGTCAGGAAATGAAGCTTCAAACAGCTGAGTATTCTGAAATTTTGCAGCATATTTCTTTGTATTGAGGGTCTTTCATGTTACCCAGAAATTTCTTAACAACCTCTCTGAATCCATTCCTTTTTCAATTTTTTTTCATAGAGCAGGTAAAATTAACATCTTTCATCAATTTGCTTATCTGTGGTCCATCCCTCTCTGATTTTAGCTTGTGACAATGATGGAAACTTTGTGCATAATTACTAGAACCAAGGGCAACTTTTGTCAAGTGCTTTCATGAATTGTTTGATCATGACAAGTTTTATGTGCAATGGAGGGAGTAGAATTTTTTGATGATCAACAAGAGGCACATTAGTAGCATGTTTTGATCCAGGTTCCAATTGCTGCCTCTTAGCCATTGTCAGTTTCCCAATGTTTGTCCCTTGCCCTGCTATCCTGTTTGCAAAGAAAATAAGGGAATTTTGTGTATCCTCCCTGTTGTCCTAGTAACAACCTTGACCTTCAAGTCACCACATATTTGTCACTCATGGTCGCAGTACTTAATTTTCTCAAGAACACGCTTCAGAGTTTCATAAGACTCTCTTAGGTTCATAGAATGTGCAAGTGGTATTGAAGTTAACTTGTCATTATGCAGTAACATTGCCATAAGACTTCATTTGGAAGAATCAATAAAACTTGGCTCATATGCTTCCCTGTTGAATATAATTACACACATCCACATAAGCTGATCTTCTTCTGTGTAGTACTTATGGAACTGTATTTCACGATTCCTATACTACAAAAATGTAAGGGCAGATGATAACAAATTCTTTTCCTTTGGTCTTGAGCCCAGTAATTCACTTTTTTGTTTTGTAAGGCCTAAACCCTCACTGAATGATTTAACTCAAATTGATTAAACTGTTGTGAATTGTCAAATTCTTTGGATCAAAAACCAACTCATTGTAGTAAATCACGAAGCTGCTTTCAGATTCACTAAAATTGCGGTCTGCTGGTGATGTAGATATGGGTAGTTTGGGTCCATGAGGAGTAGGTTGTGTAGCTGAGTTCAGATTTGGATATTTAATTTTTTTTTTTTGTAGCCAGCAACTTTGCAAATGCAAAAGTAACAATCATCATGGTGATTCTGCTGCTTCCTCCATATCATTGGTTTGGCAGATGGCATCGCCTTCTGTTTTCCTTCATACCAATATCATAATCACTCAACACAATTGTTACATGCAGTATGATGCGCGAGCTATTTATCATGATCACCAACTTTCTCTTTGAAATATGAGTAATATAGTTTCTTTGTTTGTGAGTCTATTTTATGTACCTTCCCATCAAAGATGTAACACCACAAATGTAACAAAACTTCTGAGGACTTTGTAGACGCTGTCTCTAATGTAATTCTAATGTAGAAGTCATACACAAACTTTTATTTTAGCACTAGACATATAGAAGACAAACGTGCACATTAACTCAAGTTGAGGTCTATGATAGTTGTTAATGTAAACATAATACCTCACAAGAAGACAGATGTGACACAAGGAACAAAACTGATAAGTGTTGGAATATAAACATAAACATCTGGGTGATAAGGGAGGACGAAAGTGAGCCAATTAGAAACAAAATCAACAACAGATTTAGAATAACATAATGAAACACAGCAGTAAGTTGTATAAGCTGAATGAATTTAGCACCCTAGATATACATGCACATAGCATAAAAACTAGATGTAATAGTCAAAAATGGGCTTCATTTTTTAAATAAGGGCACTGATTTCCGTTAAAGTTGCATATTTTCCTTTATACCGCAGAATCAACATTGACCAGTGTTATTAATGCATATAACCATACTGGTAAACATTACATAAATATAGGGTTTTTGCTTCTGTCTCTTTCTGGATGTTTGTATTATCTAAAGGTTAATCAAGCTGTAAGATATGTAATTACAAAATGTACAAATAATTTCCTTTATGACTTCTTTTGTACATGATCCACAGACATTTTTTTTTGCGCGCACTACAAATTAGCTCTACACTTCTTCATTTGGCACTACTGTCTCATTTTCTTCCCTGGTACATCTTCTTCTTCCAGCTCTTCTTTGTTGAATCCTAGATTGTATGTATTCTGTGCGTAGTTGTTCTTCCACCTATCTGCTGTCAAGTCACAGGCTGGAATATAATCCATGAGCATCTAGACAAAGAATGTTATGAAAGAACATGTACTGGCCAACAATGTGTACCAGAATGAACTGAATATAATCTTGACATCTCATCTTAAGACATCAACAGCAAATTTTGTTTTATTGTAGAAGCTAATTGTCTCAGGAATTCTGATAGATTATTCTGTATTTCAGCATCTGACTGCATAGAATTTTACAGAAGAACATTTTTGTTTCATTTACCTTTGTGGTACCCTCATTCTTCAGGAGAACAGATGTGTAAAAGGTAGTTTTCATGCTTTTTACAGTGATGGGGATTTCGCTTATTGAAGGTTGATGTTCCAACAACAGTAGTACCTTCATCTTCTTCCAAGTTTTACTGTAGTGAAGAAGTTATTGGTAGTCACATTCCAACCCCTATTGTGGTATGGTGCTGCTAATTTCATCACCGCACTCCCAGGAAGATTTTCATTCAGTGCTCTCTGTTCATCTTTGCCAAGGTAAGAGAACCTCTTACAAAGATATTTAATGTTCACATCTGCTAGCAGCCAGAATTTATTAGGCTTCTTCAGTATGTATTGCAGATTGGGGCATCTTGTTCATCTACAGTGACATTTGGCTGGGCTAAACCACAACTAGCAGTTTTCAATAAATTTATTCCAGCTACTTGAAACTAGAGCAAACTTATCTGCTTTCAAATGTTCTTCTTACCTTCTGCTTTTTATATCAAAATGTAGATACTTCAAAATTTCTCATAACCTATTTCTACTCATTGTCTCACTTGACGAAGAGAAGGCCCCATTTTGAAGATCACAGTTCATCTATCTCTATATTTCTGGCTCCTAGAACACCTCTTACATATAACAAAGCAATGAATGTGCCTAATCCCTGTAATTTTACACTCCATGAATCATTGCTGAGTACTGTTTGGGCCTCTCTTTCTGTGAATTTTTCGTGTGTTTCAATATTCATTCTTCAATCAACAGACACCACAAACTTGTAACACTATCGTTACTTATATGTTGCTTTGAAATATGCTGTAGGCGCTTCTCTTTCAAGACATTTTGCTGGGTGAACCTGCCAGGAAAAATACAACCAAAGTCCATTCTGTGATACCATCCTTGCCTAGAAGTTTTGATCCGTTTCCTGGAAGTGAGTTCCTGTCTGGTTTCCTTTCTGCATTGAGGCTGATCCCTCTCCTGCACAGGATCGACTGTGTCCAAAGTTAGTGTTATTATTTGACCTTCAACATCTGTGTGACAGATATGTCAATTACAACCTTTTAGCTTCTAAGATTGTATTAGCTTAACCAAGCCATATTTGTTGTAATGATGGTGATATTCATGAAGATAGCAACAGTAACATATGATTATAAGAATCAAATTACCTTCAGCCTCTTCATTTCCAAGTGAAACTGTCTGTAAGTTACCTTCATTTTCTGAACTGCTACTTCCAGGAAGATTTATTAGTTGATAATCTTTGTCTGATGCAACACTATCACTTGCTATTAGATCTTCCAAATCTGACTGATTCTCAGAAGTTTCATTGAAATAAGCATATTCATAAATGAAGAGATTTCTTCATCTGTGAGAGGCCGTTGCCTATATCACTATTCTCTTTGACATGTATGCTGCTCAAATAAATTTCCAACACTATTGTTGAAACAAGTTGTAGCAATTTGAAACCATCCTACCCACTGCTGAGCATTCAGTGAGTTTGAATTTGAATGGCCATTGTAGCCATGATGGTGTACTTTCCCAAAAGTAACATGATAGCAGTCACAGTTCTAAGCAGAGATGCCGAGAAGTGAAACTAAATATTGCATTGTCTACTACATGATCTAGGAGAGTAGTTAGGGAAACTTGTGAACTCACTATGACATACAGTGAAAACTGTCATCATCATCATCATAATAATAATAATAATAATAATAATAACAACACATAAAGAATTTGTAGATATCTGATATGATATTTACTTTTTCTAATGTAGTTTTTCATGCTCATTTCAAATTTGAAAACCATTTTCCTCTATAACATCAAGTTTTGAAGATATTGACAAAAAATATTTTGATGGGACACCCTTTGTCGAAAACCTTTTTTGTAGTTTTTTGTAATGCAATGCCGATTTTTTTCATGTAATGTGAATACAGGTATACTTAACGTAATATGTCAAAATATTTTTGAGATCGCATTACTAATCTTTCATTTGTTTCTTTTTCATTGTTGTTGAAAAAGAATGGTGTGTAGTGGTTGCATGAATTCAGCAGATTTGTTTTGTATATGTGTGGCTATCTCACAGACAAATCCCATCAGAAGACTCTTACACTGTTTCTGAAGGGAGCATATGAACTATACTTTGATTCGAAGGTTGCTAGTGGTAAGTTGTGGGCACCGCCGTTCATCTGTTGGACATGTGCATGCAATTTATGGGCTGGTATAAGGAAGGCAAAAAACAACCACCTGGCATTCGGAATTCCTATGATATGATATGAGTCAAGCAGCCACACCGCAGACTCGTACACCATAGTCAACTGCTACCATGCTAGTCTCTAGTTCTCGAGGTTATGGGTTCAAACCCAGTGGAGGGCAATGGAATTTTTTTGGGCATAAAAATCCTTAGTATGGCTTCCTTTGATACGTAGTAATGCTGGTGGTGTGATGTCATAGATTTACAGCAGCAAAAGAACTTCAAGCATGATAAAGAGGCTTCTGAGCAAAATTTCGGTCTTTCTTGTCCGATATAGAATGGGATGCTAAGGACCATAGCAGTTAAAGGACATCCATAAATATATGTAAAACTCAATTTCTCTACACCACAGACTGTTATTTCTGTTTGGCAAATGTCACTGGATTCTCCTACAAAACTCATGCATCTGTAAACTATCCAGACATTCTCTCAGTTTATAAACGCATTCCACATGATGCCGTCACTTGTCCAATACCAACAGCATCTACGGAATACAGAGTTGATCAAGGAGTGCAAGAAGAAAATTCTCTTTCATCTTCTAGCAGCAACTCAGAATCTGTCTACCATCCTGGAGAAGAAATTCATTTGATGAATAATGCTGAACTTTACGACCTTGTATGGACCTGGCACTAACAAAAGACCAAGGTGAACTGCCAGGTTCAAATTTAATTTGCTTGTACTGGGTACAATAACTTCACACATTCAGCACAGATACCAAGAACTTTTGCAGTTCTTTGCAATGAGTGACAGTGCTGCTGCTGTATGGACATCGAAGGTCTTAGGTCAAGCCTTGGGGTAGAACATAGCATTGAAGCATGGTGACTGTTTGTCTAGGACAAGTTTGAAGGCAGTATTATTACACAAGGGAAATATATATGCATCAGTAGTGTTTACCTGAAAGAGATGTACAAAACCATGTCACTGCTTATTGAAAAAATATGCTATCACGAGTACAATTGGCATATCTTTAGTGATTTAAAAGTAATCACTATTCTCATAGGAATGCAGATATGGAACACTGCTACAAGTGCAACTGCAGAGATAGGAAACATCACTATATAAAGAAGAAATGGTCATGAGAGATAAAATGCAGCCAAGAAGTAAAAACATCCTTCAAGTGCCATTCATTGAGCTTATCATACTTCTACTTAATATAAGCTGGGATACTAACAACAGCTACTGTGCAACATGTTTCCACAGTTGAGTTGTGCAAAAGTGAAAGAAGGTGTCCACAAATGAGAAAGATCATTGCTCACAGTCACTTCAACAACTTATTGGACGATACTGAAAGAGATGCAGGGTTGGCATTCAAGTCAGTTGTAGCCAGTTTCATGGAAGTTATGTCTCCTGACTGTGAATGTTATGCTGGGTTCCAACATGACCCTCGACTGCACATCTTGACTTCTTTCCTGAGAACCTAGGTTCTGTCAGTGATGAACATTGCAAATGTTTTCATCACAACATCTTGGTGATGGAATAATGCTATCAGGGTTGATGGAGTGCAACAATGTTGGTTGACTACTGCTGGATGCTTCAGCACGATATGCCAACACAAATGCAAGTCTGCAGTCAGGAAATTCAAACCAAACTCTCTTTAAATTAAGGAAGTGTATTTTAACACCTTCAACTAGATGTTACTATATAGTATATGTTCATTACTACTCTATGTGCTGTATTGAAACTCCTGTTAGACATATAAATGGTTAATGTCTTATGTCTCAAGAATGGTAGGTGATACAGACAAATGGTATGCATATTTTTAATCATCATAGCCTTTTTTGTCTTTGTATGTAATACATTAAAATTATGACCACCTTGATGATTCCAGCATTAATGGTTGTACAGGCATCTCAACATGGTAGCTGGAGTGGTAATAGCATTGCCATGAAGAGGCAAAGATCCATGGTTCGAGTCTCTGACATGGCAATGTGTTTTCCAAGTCTAATTCAACTTTCCAAGAAGTAGGCTTATTTGCGAGAGAACAGTGGAGGTGTGTGACATAGTTTGAACAACAGCTGATGGATTCAGAGAATCTGATTGTTAAATTATAGATATTTTATGGTGTACTAATATGTTCCTTTCTCCTCAGACTTGTTAATGAAATTAAGAACAACACCAAGTTGTGAAATGGATACCAAAATAGAAGTCAAAGAAGAAGATCCTCTCTCAGATGATGTACCCTTACAGAATGAGAGAGAGTTCTTTACCAAGAATGTTACAATGAGGACCAACAGTGATGCTGTGCTTCTGGACAGTGATTGTGACATGACAATCAAAACAGAAATTAAATCAGAGACTTCTTTTCCAGACTTTTGCTCAGAAAACGAGAAGAAATGTTTTACCAAAGATCCCATAAAGCACATTAAGTTTGAAACTGTTACAGGCAGCAACAACAGTGAGATGAATATCAAAACAGAAATTGAGGAACAGATTCTGGTTTCAGACTTTGGTTCACAGAACGAGAGAGAACTTCTTTCAGAGGATCCTGTAATGAAGGATAAGAAGCATAACAGTGATGATGAAATGGATAAAAAAATAGAAATTAAAGAGGAATCTTGGTGGCTGGAAACAGAAGGTTCAACTGTTTGTGATGATATTAAGGTAGGTTTTGTAGAAATCTATTTCAGTTAGAATTTTTATCATATACATGATAAAATGTTTAAATTATGTAACACAAAATGAATAAGGATGCATGGGTCACTTTAAAAGTTTGGAGTATAAATGCAACTGAATTTTAAAAATGTAGGTGTGATCATTGCATCTTTTTAAAGTATTCTCCATTACATCAAACCACTTCTTCTTTGGAAAGAGTGCAAATACATCCTTCGTAAGCAGCTTCAGGTGAACCACAAATTGTTTGCTTTATTTGGGGGAATAGAAAAAAGGGGCTAGATCTGCACTGTAGGGAGGATGGGCTCCTGACTCCTGCACAAACTGGGACAGTATGGGCAGTGGTTCAACAAAATACCACGCAGACCAGTCATGGGACACTTTGTTTGCAGTTCATTGCAGGCAGTAGCAGTCTTTTGTAATTCAAGTGGATTATCACAATATGGCTGCTATATGAGAAGAACAAACAGATCATCTTCTGGCCAACACTACTTGGTTGCCTCACTTTTGTTGGGGGATGCTCTCCTTGACTGTCACTTAGTTTCTGGATCATACCAGTATATCCAACTTTTGTCACCTGTTATGATATTAAATATGTTTTTGTATCTTCCCCCATAAAATGTTTCTATCATTTCCTGGCACTATTGCACACATGTCTGTTTGTGATGATTTGTGAGGTGGTGGGGGAACCAATGACTGCAGAGCTTCCTGATGTGAAGTTTTTCTTTAAGGAATCTGATAATATGTGATCTTCCCGCAATATACACTATGCTTTCATTACATGCCGGTCTTCAACTTCGAGGGAATCCCTTCCTCTTCCAAACTCTGTAAACCATCAATAAATCATAGATTGTGAAGGACAGACATCCCCAAATAGATGATGCAGTCTTTCAAGACATTCTCTCTTTCCTAAACTCACTTTAAAGTCATAGAAAATCATAGCATGGAAATTTTCTTGCTTGAGATCCATCCTAGTGTATGGCATAGCAGCATCTGTATGCACAAACATAGAAGTGCTGACATTGCACATTGTTGGAGCATACCCAGGCTTGCAAGCATTACTATCTGAACTTCAATCTAAAGCTAGGAAGACCTGCTTTGCCTCATTACAACTCATTGTTGCCCATTCTCAAAACTTTCAGAGTGATCCTAAGTAAGAGATAGTCTGTAAATGTGTTGTCCTCCATGGTCTAGGGGTATCATGCTAACCCCTAGTTTCCAGGTTGTGGGTTCAAGCAGCAGAGAGTGATGGATTTCTTTGGAAGGGAAACAAAGCCGGTGGTCCCGTGTCAAAGATTTACGGCACATAAAAGAACCCTAAGCGTGATAGAGCCTTTTGAGCAAGATTTTAGGTATTTCACGCCCATTATAAAATGGGGTGCTAAGAACCATAATAATTAAAGTTAAAGAGTTAAATAAAACCTTAATTCAGTCTGTGAATGTGTACAGTATTTGTCACATGTATATTTAAAAGATTGAAAGTAACAGTAATAGTTCCTGAAAATTATAAGATACATGAGGGAAGCTTTGTTGAAATCATACCAAAATATTCTGTGATATTGTAGGATCTGACAATCTGACACTTGAAATGAATTATCTCAAATGGAAATTCAGTGCTTCAAACATGACAGATAACCCAGTTATAAAGCTTAATGTCTCTCCTTTTGTCTCCTAGGAATGTAAAGCCTAAAAAAGCACAAGAACAAAACAGTAAAGGATAAGAAACTCCTCTGATGTAATTATTGAGAAATATAATTTTAAATTGGATGTTATGTATATGCAAGTACCCCTGTGTACAGTGTGTGCCCTGCAGGAAAAACATGATTCAGTAATGAAGGAATTATCAAAATTAGTGTAGTATTTTCCAAGTTTACATTGAACATACACACACATACACAAATATAGTCTCTCTATAATATTCTGTATATATGTATGCATATATTGGGTGATCAGCATAGAGCAGGTTTCATGGCTCTTAGCCGGCTGGAAGTGCAAGGCTTCAGTATGAGTTGAACTCTTGCAAACATGGCATGTATTTGTTAGTTGAAATGGCTCTATTCAGGTACCAGTATTCTGTTCCCCAAAAAGTATTAATTTATAATCCAAACAGAATCTGTGGGTTCCATAAGGAGATTATTTGAAGAGGGATTTCCTGATGTTCAAGTTCAGGTCTAATTACAATTTATAGATTAATGAATAAATTATGTGAAATGAGAAGTCTTCTTGATGATAAACCATGCACAGTACTCACAGAAGAAGCACTAGTAACATTGGGTATGCACTGGAAAGGTCTCCTAGAAAATCACTTCAATGTCTTTCCCAGCAAACGGAACGTTCCTATGACTTTGTTCAAATGGCTACAAAGTTACTCAAGTTAAAGTCCTATAAAATTACTGTAGTGCAAGACCTTAAACCATGTGACCCTCATTAAGGATGCAATTTTATGAATGGGTTTTGAATCAGGTACGTCATGGTCAAATTGATCCTTATCTAATTTTCTTTTTGGACAAATCATGGTTCCACCTAAGTTGGTATATTAATACACAAAACAATCATTCTGAAAAGCCTAACAACCTTCACCAAGAACCTCTGCATCATAAAAAAATAGGAATGTCGTGCACTAATAATGGCAAGAGAATAGTGAGAGGTATGTGCAAAACATTTTGTTGGTGAATTAACTGAGAGAAAGAAGTTATTGTGACTTTCCAGCAGGGCTGTGCGATGGCACATATAGCTAACTTCTCCTTACGGGAAATACATGAAGTGTTTGAAAATAGAGTTATCACTAACAAAATATAGCCCTTACGTTCCCCCAAATTTAACCCCCTGTAATTTTTATCTCTGTGGCGGATTAAAAGAGAAAGTACAAAACAAATCCACACCCTTTAGAGGTACTTAAAAGTAACATTCATCAAGAAATTGCTGCCAGTTCTCAGAAGGAAGTGTAGCACATAATGGGCAATTCCCTAAGCAGGTGCCTGAAATACTTGGACAACAAAGGGAGGCACTTCCAACATCTCCTGGCTTGTGAGTACTTTTTAGTTTTTGTTTCTTTGTTAGAAATAACTTACACAAGCAACAGTAGTATATTTGCTGAGGATATGCTCTCACCATTCAGCAAGCAGCACTGTTGGCTGCTCTCTGTGCTGGTCACCATTGTATGTGAGCATCTCAATACTTAGGAAAAGATTGGACACTTTAATTTCTTCCAACTCTCTTTATTTAGGATGGAACATAATATTGTATAACATATTCAGATCTGACTCGACAAACACTGTATTTCTGAAAACAGATATTAATCTACTGTTTTTGTTATCATCATTAATAAGTAACCTGCTTACAATTTTTATGATGAAATCCATCAACTCTTAGATTATATGTAAAATTAAAATTCTAAGGTTGTTGTTTTGCAAGCCTAACTACCTCAGCCCCATATTATTGGTGTAAAAGAACCCAGTTTAATCTTCCCCTCTTTCCTGCCTCACCGTCTCCTCATGCTTCTCAAACATGTCTGTCTTAACTTTGCTACCTACTTGTTTAATTGAATCATGATTTTGAGTTACTAAATATTTATTTTGCCAATTCCGTGTTCTCTCTAAACCAAACAATTTATTTAGTTTAAATACATCCCCCATTTTTTCCCCTTTCTGTTTAGGAGATTAAGGACTATGGTATAATTTAATATTTGCGGAAGCATTTGAATCATTTAGTGGTGTATAAAGGTCACTAATTGACTCAAATCCTTCCACAAATACTTTTGGTATTTCTTGGTTTTCATATATCCCATTTCATGATGAAATCTCAAATCTTTGTTTCCGCATTTCTCCTAATATGATATTCCAATTAATAAATCAGACGTAATACCATAAAAGGCAACCATGTTATACAGTACATTTAGCTGGTACTGTATGTTTGAATTATTCTATTACAGGTTGGGGATTATTCTCCACTGATATCTCCAAGGTAAGACTTGATTCTTGGCTAATGTTCCAATAGAAAAGCCTTCTGCATCTTGTGTTACATTTTCTGTCACATTTATGTTATAGCACGTCTTGTAGTGTTCTTTAACTGATACAAAGAGGAATATAACTATCAATCAAATTGCATATTGCAATTTGTTGTATGATTGTGGAGAGTTTTATAGCTTCATGCAGGGTGCAGCTGAAAATATAACTATTTTTAATTTGACAGGTTTTTTGTTTTGAAAGTGTGGCAGAATTGTAGTATCCACCTTGGAAATGAGTTCATCAATTTGTATTTTTCTCTGATGTATTAGTATTGGACTGCTGCATAATGAGGGAGTGTTTCTGCTGTACATAAAACCAGTCCCATCACAGAAACTCAAACACTATTTTGATGGGAACTGAATCAAAGTGATGCAGCATTCATTGCAAGGTGCAACAATGGAGTCAAGAAGATAGTATGACAAACAAATCATCACTTGGGCAACCTTGTTCTGTTCGCACAGAACAAAAAATCGCTCCACTTCAGGCATCTCTGTCCACGCTGGATGACAAGGAGGCATATCATTGCTTTATACATAGCAGATCAAAATGTGATACAGATATTCAAAAACTTAAAGGTGTTTTTCAATTTTCAATAACTCCACTTTAAAGTTATTTAATAAAAAGAGGAATAATTATTAGGAATTAAAACATTTCACACCTTAAATCCTGATTGCTTTTTCTGCCACATCCTGTATAAGAAAGGGTAGATCAAATGCAAGCTGTCTACTGCATACTGCAGTGAAGAAAGTCTTATGTTCTACCCAAAATATTAATATCAATATTTCAATAAAAATACATGTTTTAGAGTCCCCCAAAACCAAAATGCGCAGTTTTACAAAAGGGATATATGTGTCTGAAAGAGAGCATAAAACTCAGTTTTGCATCATACAAATACGTGACATGCAGATTTTCAAGAAAATCCTCCGACCACAAATTGCCCCCTACATTCAGGGATTTTCATTTTCTCTTAATTGGCTCCAATGATTTTTATTTAAAAAATGTCTTGAACTTTCTGTGAATAGCTTGTGAAGTTGTTTTCATTCTGAATGAACATTATATAATTTTTTGTTACTTGTAACCCACAGGAGATGGAAAAAAACTTACCACACCAAACATGCAGTTCTCATTAAAAGCACACTCATACACCTGTATTTTTCTTTTGTACTGTGCCTGGGATCTTCTCAAAGTTTCAGATGCCTTTACATTTTCCATGCGGAGAAGCTCTTAAATAATGTGTTGCTCACTGGACATGTGTACCTTCTGCTCGCTCATTACTGATTGAGAAGCTGATGAGAGAAGTGACTTGCTGTAAGTAAGGAACCAAGGAATGCCTCCAGAAATCCCCACCACTACCCATTCCAGGTCACAATCCAGTTCATTCACCATTTGAACCACTAGTGGAAAATTCCAGTTTGTATTTGACCCATGTCATACTGGAAGCCTATCGTAGACAAGAACACCTGGATGAGTCATTTCTCAGTGGAGTGCTTGTGGTAATTTGAGCAGAGTTGGGTAAAAAGAGTGTAAGTTGCAGTTTCTTGAACAAAACTAAGACTACTCTTTATACATACTTTAATGTAACATACGCTCTCTTTGAGAGAATTGTCTGTGGTGTGTCAAGAATTTGTGTTCATCAGACTGATATTATAGGATAAATATTGATGTGTTACACTCGCACAACTTTACCAGTCCTTATTTAATTTACAGTTAAAGTAACAAGTGATCAATCTATCTACATTTTGATTGGTTCTATAGAAATCGTTTCAAATGTGGAGTTTATTAGATGTGGAGAAAGCACAGAGTTGTTATCGCAAGTTGAGTTTTATAATAAAGAGCCGTAGTAAAGAAAAACAAGAACTCACATTTTGGCTTGACCAAACTTATACATAGACTGTGAAGGAAGGAAGAAGTCAAACACAAAGATGTGTTTTATTGGCTTCTGCTTATTTCTGCAGTAAATTTTGGTTAGCTCTTATGGTTCTTGAGTTATCTGAAACTCACTGAGAATGCAGAGGACTTCCTCAAGAGAGAAAATTCATAAAATACATTTTATCCATCATGTAATCACTCAAACATACAGTGTTTACTAAAAATAGCAGGAGTATGTTTTTGAAAAAAAGTGAAAAAAAAGGAAACACTTTTTCACATGAAAATATGAGAAAAGTGGAGCTCACACAGTTGAGTATTTATCCCAGTTTCAGTTCCTTCTCTCTCTCTCTCATAAGAAATGAATGTTCTGTATTCATAGGAACTGCACACTCATAGCCACTGTGAAATGTTGAATCAAAATTTCATATACTCCCTGGCGATAAGTGTTAGAGAAGTAAAGGATATACAGTACATGACATCTGAAGTATGATTGCTTTGATACAATAACACAGGTCGAAGTCCAAGATCACAGCTGTTCTGCCCATTGCTATGCCATGTATCACCTGCCTCCTACTATATAAACAATCAGAGACAGACAGATGCACAGAACTAGTTAACAGCAAGTGTATACTGCATATCAAAGTCCAGAGAAGAGAAATTAAACAAGATTTCTTTTGCAACTAATGTATGACTGTATAAAATGATGATACATGCAATGCTCCTATTTAAAAGATTTTAATGTAAATACACCATGATTTTATTTTTCACTGTTTTTGTAGTGCTGATAAACACATTCTCAGAACAATAACTTAAATGCAGAATCACACTTTCAGTGAAAGATTGCTCCTGGAACTTACTTCTCCTGTTATTTATGTATCACCCATATCAGGCTCAATCTTAGATTCAGATAAACATAATATTGAAATTAAAGGTTCATCACTAATGTGGCTAATGAACCAAGGATTTTTTTAATTAGTGATCAAGTTCTTCAGCAGCCATTACTGAACAGTCTTTTACAAATTCACTGGCTGAAAAGTGTTTACATGGCTAAGCAATGCAATGAGAAATTCTGTAACTACTATGAACAACAGATGGTTGGTGAACGTCAGTAGTGGCACACTTAACATTTCTCGCTAGTTTACTTTTGATATGTTGCAACACTTTTTCACTAGCCACTGCAGATAGTTTTTCCTTCCTGTATGCATTGTGGTAAAATGTTGTTTTATGTTATGATGTGATATGGAACTAATTATTGTTTTACACACTAGACAATGTGCATTTCCATCCTCTGACACAAAAACATATTTTTCTTCACACTGTGAGTTAAACACAGGTGCAAGTTGTGAACTCATTTTGAGAAGGTACATCATTGATTGGTATTTACAAGTAAGCAAATGGTCTGATCACAACTGTTCTGCCTCTAACCATGAGTGGCGGGTGCAAGGCACTGGATATGACATGGCAGTTTCACAGCTCCACAATAACCAAATGCTTAAATGTTCACAGTCAAGCATCATAATGAATTCTGTGGGCATTAACTCATACAATAAGGCATTTACTTACTGTTTCTTTACTGCTAGCTGCAGTAAAGCTAAGGTTGCAGTTCTGGGCTGGTGCCTGCTTCCCAGTTTGACTTGCATCTTGCCTTTTTCATCTTGCATGTACCTGTACTCTGTTTTTATTGAAATGTGTCAGTAATTCTCTAAGATGTCACAGCTTATGAAACATTGTCTACAAATAGAAATGTTTGCATGCATCATTATGAATGTTGTGGTGGCAGTGATGTGATTTCTGAACACTTTACATCTTTTAGTTAGAAGTAGTACTGTTTTGCACTAAAAATTCTTTGTTTATGTTTCACCAGAAATATCCATTTTGAGGTCTCCTGAACTCATATAGAGAAGTTTTGGAAAACCATCAGTGTTATTGTGAGAAGCTATTAATGCAAAAACGAAAAGTCATGAATGAAAACTTCATATTATAATGTGTTTTAAGGATGCAGCACAAACATTTCCACAAAATTCCCCAACTTAAATGCTGTTTGCATGTACATTTTTTTCTTCTTCATCTTCTCAAAATGACTGATAAAAATTTACTATTGCAAAAATGTATAGTTCATTAAAACACAAAATTTGTGTACGTCTCTACACATACCTACTGCAAGTAGAGGAAGTATTTTATTGCACCCAAAAATTAGCACAAATTCACTGGAAAGACATGCTTTGAGGTCCCTTGAAAAAGAGAATGTGCTTGCCAAAGGTCTACAATTGAAAAATGAAAAGATTGACCAATTCCATAGTTAGTATTTAAGTTCAGCTGCTTCAAAAGATGGGACACAAAGATTTTCAAGAATATGTCATCCTACACCTTAAAGGGAAAATTTGCACTTATTTTTTATTTTCCCAAAAATGTTCTCGATAGTGTAGATAAAAATACTGTATGCAGTAGACCGTTGCTAATTCGAAATCGGATAAACCGAAAACTCGGTTAATCTGTAGTAGCTGCTCAGTCCCTGCCAAATTACATGGAAAAAATCTACCGCTTAAACCGAATTTCGAATAATTTGTACTACAAACTAAAATTTGGTCCCCTCATTACATATTCCATGTTATTCTTCGTTTAAACCGAATATCTATTTTGTGCTGTGCACTACGATATTTTCCGTTACGCATTTCACATAATTTTTCTCAAGTTTCTTTTTCACTGTCCGGCTCCATGCTTCAAAAAAAGGCTCAGGAAATCCCCAAGAAAGAAGGAATTTCTGGGTTTGTGTCTGAGGGATGGGTATGGCATTTTCAAAAGAGACATAAAATCAGTGTCTGTGGGGAGGCACATAGAGTAAACGGGGAAGTTGCCAATGAGTGGGCATGGGAGTTTCAATCTAAGCTCTCTCATCATCACCCAAGAAATGTGTTTAATATGGGTGAAGCAGGCGTTTTCTATAACTTGATGCCTGAAAATGCCATGGAGGAAAATACAGCAAGGAGAGACTGACGGTGGTCCTGTGTTGTAATTCAAATGTTTCTGAGAAGCTCAAACCCTTAGTGGCTGGAAAATACAAAAATCAACGTTGTTTTAAAAAAGTCAACCTATTCAATGTGCCAAGTCTTTACGAGAATAACAATAAAGCTTCAATGACCAAATCTCTTGAAGATTCAACAACAAATGACTGCAAGAAAAAGGAACATTTTACTAACTTTGGACCACTAAGCACATCAGTTCAATCACCTGGAACTTCCGAACATAGAAGTTGTCTTCTTACTAGCTAACACTATGAGCCGTCTGCAACCATTGGATCAAGGAATAATCGCCTCAATGAAGCATAATTACAGATGCCGACTGGTTAAGTCTGCCATCAGTGCAATAGAGCTACAAGAAACAGTTCCACATGGAATGTACCGCAAGCTGTCCGCAACATATCTGCTGCTTGGGATGAAGTTACAACGGACACCATAACTAATGTTTTAAGAAGGCCTGGACAGCAACTGATAATGGCGCTGAAACTGAACTGGAAACCAATGGTCCACATCTGAACTTATAATGTGGATACAATTTGAATTCTGATAATGCTCTTCTACACGCTTACACTCGGTTGGTGCCCTCTTGTACCGTCATTATGGAAGAATGGACATAGGTGGGCAACAACATCTGTGCTGCTGCTGATGCAGCAGAGAATGATAATTCTTTATTGTAATCTTCTGAGGAGGAACATGAAGATACGACACCGTGACCCCGCGCTGAATTTACAGCTGCAATTTCTGTTCTCGAGAGATTTGCTAGCGCTTCTGATGTCTCCATGGCATTTCAGGCCGCCCTGGATGAGGTATCTTCAGAGAGTGCCATAACATTGCGACCAATGGTCCGCCAACACCAATTGATGGTTTTTTCAAATTATAGAACAAAAATGTGTAATGGATAAGAGTTTTAACTAAAGCAAGTGTTCCAATTAAAACTTAGTGTTAAAAGAACGGTATTATTTAAAGTTTTTCTTAAGGTTATTGTTTGTTGTATTATACAACTCACTAATTCAATGAGTACAATATTGTTCCAAATTGTAGTAATGTTTTACAAAAAATTATGACAGGCATATGACAGTATACTTTCTCAATTAAACAAATGCCATATATACCATATACAGCAATTATTTTTACTTCTTCTTAGACGTCATGAAAGTGGAACACTCATTCGTTGGTACGCATAACAAGAGAGAAAGTGAACTCAACAGTCATATTTTACCATTTCAGATAACATGGGACTGTTTTTGCAAAACCTTGTTAATTCAAACTTCATTAAACTGAATTGGCTATTTTTCGGTCCCTTGGAATTCGGTTAAACAAGGGTCTACTGTATTTAGCATATTTTCATAACTAGTAATATTTGCATCTTGCACTTTCTGTGAATACGGAGTAGCGTATGAAGTTCTCATTCTGAATGAATTTAACTTTGTATTTCTGGTAAGCAATGAGAGACCAAGGAAGAAGTACATCTTGATAAAGCACATCATTTGTTAAATACATTCTTTTGGAACATTAACTATTTCTGAGATACCTGTTGCCATTGGTTTGAAATGTTAAAAACTTCATAATGTTTACAAATCTTAAGTCATCATTCATTTGTTTCTCATTATGCCATAAAGACAGCATAAAATTTGCTCATGCGAAACATTCCATCCATAGTATTGTATTGCTGCTGAATGTGCATGGCTTGTTAACAACCACATTGTTATGCATATATTTTCTTGCTAAATGCAATCAGCACAGTGATTGTTGGTGAATCTATTTTGAATAATTGCTTATCAGCACAGCAATTGTTGGTGAATCTTATTTTGAATAATTGCTTACAGCAAACCATGATGTTGATATATTTTTCACTGTACATAACATACATTCGTTGTTTTATCATGGGACATTAGACTGATTTAGCCATTAACCTGTTTTTCATTTGACAGATTTTATTAATTATCAAATGATTTAGATGAAGAAACTTAATTCAATTGAAATGAATAACCAGTTTCCTTGAAGAGGTTGTAACTACAGTTGACGAAATGTCACTTATTTCTGAGTATGTACCTATCATTAGAAAATAGATTCTCTTTTAACACTTAATTCATTGTTGTTCTCTGATATATAGACTTAATGATAGCAAATCTTCAACATTTCAGATTGTCTGTAGAGGCAGTATCTGCTGATAGTAGCAGTTTACTATTGCCCTCTGCTGAAGACTCAAGGCAAGGCACAAGCTTCTATAATGCAAAGGAACTCCCTGAATGTGAAAGTCAAGACCGTGATATCACAGAAATACCAACTATAGAAGAACAAGATCGCTTAAAACAATCTAGTAAATGTAATGATGGAGAAATTTACAGAAGGGGTTTAGACCTGAAGCAAAGCAGTTTGATTCGCAAGGGTGAAAGGCCACACAGATGTAACATTTGTGAAAAGAGCTTTATCCACTTGTCACATTTGAAAAGACATACTTTGACTCATGAGGGAAAAAAAACAATCAAGTGTAAAATATGTGATAAGAGTTTCACTCATTTGTCAAATTTGAAAATCCACAACTTGGTACATGGGATTAAAAAGCCACATGTGTGTGTAATATGTGAAAAGAGCTTTAATTATTTGTCACATTTGAAAAGCCATAATATTATACATGAGGGTAAAAAACCACACAAATGTAAAAGTTGTGATAAGAGGTTTATTCATTTGTCAAATTTGAAAATCCACAATTTCATTCATGAGGGTAAAAAGCCACATGAGTGTGAAATATGTAAAAAGAGCTTTACTCAGTTGTCACATTTGAAAAGCCATATTTTGACTCATGAGGGTAAAAAACCACACAAGTGTGAAACTTGTGATAAGAGGTTCACTCATTTGTCAAATTTCAAAATCCACAATTTGATTCATGAGGGTAAAAAGCCACACCAGTGTGAAATGTGCGAAAAGAGCTTTACTCAGTTGTCACATTTGAAAAACCATAATTTGACTCATGAGGGTAAAAAGCCGCATAAGTGTGAAATGTGTGGAAAGAGTTTTACTCAGGTGTCACATTTGAAAATCCATAATTTGACTCATGAGGGTAAACAATCACATAAGTGCAAAATATGTGATAAGAGTTTTACATATTTGTCAAATTTGAAAATCCACAATTTGATTCATGAAGGTAAAAGACCACATAAATGTGAAATATGTAAAAAGAGCTTTACTCAGGGGTCACATTTGAAAAGACATAATATGACTCATGAGGGTAAAACTCCACAGAAATGAGAAATATGTAAAATGAGGTTTACTGAGTTATCACATTTAAAAAGCCATAATTTAATGCATGAGGGTAAAAAAACACATATCTACAAAATTTGCAATAAGAAGTTTACTCAATTTTGAAAAGTCATAACATTTCATGAGGGTCAAAACTACCACAAGTATGAATTATGTGAGAAAAGCTTTGCTCAGCTGTCACATTTGAAAAAGCCATATTATGCATGAAGGTAGAAAACTCTACTACAAGTGTAAAATTTGTGATAAGAGATTTACTTAGTTGTCATATTTGAAGTGTCATAATGTGATTCATGAGGGTAAAACGCCACACTAGTTTGAAATATGTGATAAGGAGTTTCTCAATTGTTAAATTTGAAAAGGCACAATTTGATTCATGAGGTTAAAAAGTCACATGAGAGTGAAATATGTGAAAAGAGCTTTACTCAGTTGTCAGTTTTGAAAAGGTGTGTCGTCCTCCGTGGACTAGTGGTACCGTGCTAGCCTCTAGTTCCCAAGGTCGCGGGTTCAAACCCGGCGGAGGGCGATGGATTTTTTCGGGCGTAAAAATCGTTAGCACGGCTTCCTTCGGAAGGGAAGTAAAGCCGGTGGTCCTGTGTCGTAGATTTACGGCACGTAAAAGAACCTCAAGCCTGATAAAGAGGCCTCTGAGCAAAATTACAGGTGTTTCACGCCCAATATAGAATGGGACGCTAAGAACCATAGTAGTTAAAGAGCGTCCATAAATAAAACTCAATTTTTTTTTTTTTAACCACATGTGTGAAATAAATATAGTCTTATTTAACTACTATGGTTTTCAGTGTCCCATTCTGTATTGCGCATGAAAGATCGGAAATTATGTCCAGAGGTCTCTTTATCAGAGTTGAGGTTCTTTTACATACCATAAATCTATGACAGGAACCACCGGCTCTACTTACCTTCCAAAGAAAGCCATGCTAAGGATTTTTATGCCTGAAAAAATATGTCGCCCCCTGCTGGGATTGAACCTGCAGTCTTCAGAACTAGAGGCTAGCATGGTCCCCCTGGACCATGGAGGATGACTGTGATAAAGAGTGTTCTTCATTTGTCATTGTATGGTTATACAAGTCTGACTTTTGTGAACAGGGATTTACTCTTGTATAGTTAGAAAATTGATCATTTGAATCATTAGGGGAGAAACTCATACAAGTAACACATTTATAAGGATTTAACTTTCTCCTCTCCTTCAGTATTTGCTGTTTTTTCAGGCCACTTTATTTGTGGACCTTTAACCTTCCTACTGCTATGCTTTTTGACCTCATTAAACCACTGAGCAGGGTCTTTGCAGACTCGATACAAAAATTTTATTATCACCATTTTATTCTATTTACCTTGAAGTTACAACTTATTTTATTTAAAACTTGTGACTGAATTTTAAAGCAACAATTGCAAATCTACAATATTTTAATTTTTTTTATAAACGTAACATTTTATCTCCTTTCTCATTAGTTATCACATAGAGACTTGTAATTCACACAGCTATTGAAGTTTTTCACTCACTGTTCACAGATTTATGTTCAGCATTTCTAACACTGAAGACACACTATCCTCTGTGTTTTCATAGAGTGAGTTTTACAAATGAATTTCTGATATTTCTCACACTTTTTTATCAGTTTTCTTTCCTTGACATATGCCTTTTATATTCTACTGTTTATTTGGTACTTTTGTAATCCTTTATTCAGGTACAAGGTTCTTTGTTGCATCTGTGATCACTTGTGTAGAAGCCTGAAGGCTGCATTATGTTTTTCACATGTGATGTGACTAGCTGCTTACACAATTCCAGAAGAAATATTCTTCTGTTATCTAAAGAATTAGCTTTCTATATGCATATATGTCTTCTAAATGAATGCATTTAGGGATGCTATGTCAACTAAATTTATGAACAGTACAGTACTTCCTTGTTATGTGGTTGATGGAATACTCACCGAACATTTTATTCATTGTATCCACGTCTCGTTTGTAATCGAGAATAATGTCTGGTTTTGGTTTTCATCTATTGTCCTTTTGTCATGGCGTTCGTTACTAGTAAAACAATGGCTTTATTTTTCTTAGGGACATAGGTTACCATAGTGTGCTTGTCTCTGAAGGCAAAGATTGAAGATTCTGGTCTGGATGGATTAGGAATATATATATTATTTTTTAATTGAGTTTATTTATGGACACTCTCTAACCGCTTTGGTCCTTAACGTCCCATTCTATATTGGGCATGAAAGATCGGAAAGTTTGCTCATAGGCCTTTAACAGGCTTAAAGTTCTTTTACATGCCTTAAATCTATGACACAGGACCACTCGCATGGATTAGGAAGCATGGCTTTAGGATTGTGTACCTTAATTTGTCTAAGATTTCCACATAAGGTCACATTCCTTTTTTTATCAAGTTCTTGTGCAAGTGGAGTGGAAGTAAGGAAGTTGTCTGTATAACACCATGTCCCCCTCAAAGGCAGTTAGCTGGATTGAATACAAATCTTTGTCCTTGGTTTTTTTTATACTTGTATTCCCCTCCTTTCTGGTATATACTTGTAGATTTATAAGATATGTTGATTTTACCATGGCCCAGATTTTTACACGTACTGTGCTGGCTTCGACTTCATACAAACCCTGGAAAAGCAGTGTCCTCTGAAGGAAACAAGTTGCTCGTCTGCAGTTACATGTGAACCGGGCTTATAATTACATTTGTAGTGAGAGACAAACAATTCAATAATATCTCAAATTGCAGCTAATTTATCACTCATGTCTTTTACTTAAGCCATCAAATCTAATGAATGATGACAACTGTTGAAACCTAATTCTAGACATTGTGACAAGAAATATATCCCTTTTGTACAAGATATCAGTACAGACATTATTTTAGCCTTCAAGGAACCCATTATAATAAGAATGCCTAAAAAGGCATACATTTCAACAGTATTTGTTGCATGACATTCTTTTTGGAGTTCTTGCATTCCATTCATCATAAAATAATTGGGCTTTTGTATTAGTGAAATCGACAATTATTTGTATCATATGTTCAAAAAATGATTTGAAAGCTTCACTCACTGAGTGGACTGCTTGAGATGAGGCAGTCAAATCTGGAAGCGTAGAAAATAAATTGTGCATGGTGCGATGTGTTGCCTTTGGTGGATCAGCTAGCTATATCATTACCATTTTTAGCAATGAGAGAATTTTCTTCCTTGTCACCATTATCCTCTGCAGATATTTCTTCATCTGATAGCATACTTGGATTTTCACATTCCTGTGCATCAGAAATTTCCTCTTCTACTTCTACAGCATCCTCAGTTTCTGAATCTGAATCATATTCAGAGCTTATTTCAGTTTCAGCTTCACTACCACCATCTTATTGTGCAATACTCTTGTTTTATCTAAATCTTTAGGATCATCCAAATATATGTTTCACGTTTCTGCTTTGACATGTCTGCTTTTCATACTAGCAACCAGCAGATACTAGAACTTGCTTGAGTTCCCAGCAGCTTCAACATTGTGTTTTCAGAACACATCTGAAGCTAGAACAAACAGAAAATACAAGGCAGCCAACAACATAAAACCTAAAAATCTGTGAACTAAGAACATGATGCAAACTGCTATGCAGGGTCCAAAAATACCCCAGATCTTAGTTTGTTTTTTTACAGTTATATGTAATGAACCGTTTCAGTAAACTTGATATGATACTAAAGAGTATTAAATTTGCTACACATTACAAAAGTCCCAAATTTCTAGCTTAATTATTAATTATATTTAATACTAAAATAATAACAGTACAATCCATGTAGCAGTAGGAGGGTTAAATTTAAATGTCTAGTGGTGTGATGTTCCTGTATGTTAACGTATAAACGGCCTATGTAATATCAACGAATGAAATACTCTACAGCATATCTAGGCTCTTTAGGTAGTAACCAGGCACAAAAATATCTGCTTAGAGTTTATGAAAATTAGGTAACTCACTCTTACAACTATGGTGGTACATATTTATCCATTCCTGCAGCAGTGAGGACTTGTTTGATGTGTGTATTAGAGCTTCAGGTTTTATATATTTACACTATCACTGCATTATTATTTACAAGTTTGTTATATGAGTTCACTGTCCATTGTTTTTCACTAAGGACGCTAACTCCTAACTTCACTAACCTAAGGACGAGATGGGTAAAGTAACATAACAAATGAACTACTGGTGGAAGTAGATGAGCATGTCTCTCACACATACACAGAAAGCTGGACATCACATGGCATGAGTGTAGCGAGCCTATAGTGCCAAATGGGTATGGTCCCGCAACACGGGGCAGTTGACAAAACAGGACAAGATGGTGTGTGGCAACTAGCGAGCTCTTACGGTGTTGTTCATTACAACATGGCCCGTAGACACCATTTGAATGACTTCACACGGGGAAGAATCATTGGGAAACTGGAAGAAGGGCGAAGTGTGACGAGTGTTGCTCAGGAGTTTGGAATTGCTCACAGCATTGTTTCCCGTGCATGGGGAATCTTCCAAACCAGAGGCACTGTTGTCCCAAGAAGAGGTGGTGGTCGACCACACTCAACTACAGCAGCAAACGACCGCCATATTGTGCAACAGGCAAGAAGGGATCTACGTCAAACAGCAGGTGCAATTGCAACCACATTTAACAGGACAGCTAGGCATGCAATCTCATGATACACAGTGGCACGGCGACTACACAGAGGTGGTCTCTTTGCCCGATTGCCAGTACGTTGTGTTCCATTGACATCCGCACATTGGCGACACCGTTTGCAATGGTCCCAAGAGCATCAAAATTGGATCAACGACGAATGGGGTCACGTGCTCTTCTCGGATGAGAGTAGATTCAGTCTAAGTAGTGATTCTCGACATACCCTCATCTGGCGAGAGGTGGAAACACGTAATGAACCCAGGAACATCCTTGAACGTGATCGTTTTGGAGGTCCAGGTGTTATGGTTTGGGGAGGCATAATGTTGCATGGGCGCACCGACCTCCATATCTTTGAACACGGTACACTCACTGGTCAACGTTATTGTGATACTGTACTCCTTCCCCATGTGCATCTTTTCAGTCAGCCCTGGCTTCATTTTTATGGATGACAATGCAGACCACATCGAACAGCGCAGGTGGAGGATCTCTTGGAATGAGAGGATATTTGGCGAATGGATTGGTGTGCCCGTTACCCGATTTAAATCCCATCAAACATGTGTGGGATGCTTTGGAGAGATGCGTTGCAGCACATCCACATGCACCAACGACCATCCAACAGTGGTCAACAGCGCTGGTGGAGGAATGGAATGCCCTACCACAAGAACTGCTTACCAACCTTGTGGCCAGCATGATGCAGAGCATGCATTGCTGTCTGTGGTAATCATACGCCCTTTTAAGTACCATGTATCTGATTCTGTAAATCAAGAGAGCCATCATATGTTGTTAGTTGCCTTTTGTAGCATGCTGTAGAAGTTCCCTCTATGCATGATTCAAGTTTCATCGAGCTAGGTGTCAGCATGCGAAGATTACTTTCATCCTTAGGTTTTGCACACCAGTGTGTGTGTGTATATATAAAATGAAGCTATTTACAATAGGTACATTCATAACAAAATGGAAAGCATATCATATTTCCACCATTTCTTTGCAGGTTGTCTTATGCTGTACTATTTCCCTTCTTTGGTCAGCCAAGTCAATTCCCCCCATCCCTTTCAAATAATTTATGATTGTATTAGTGCAGGGGATGTCTTCCTTTGCCACTTTTTCTGTCTTCCTCAGAGTCCAACTTGGGCCTGCATTAGTAGAAAGTAACAATACATCCCTGTTCTCATGGCACATCCTCATGTTGCAGTTTCTAAGATTCTCTACATTTTAGCTTCAACTGCAGAACTCTTTCGGCCAGTTTTTTCTCCCAGCACAGGTTGTGCCACAAGCATAGAATTTCTTATGTAGGAGCATTTTCATCAGCTTAGTGGAGGTGAATAAATTGTCAAAATAGACATGATGTCACTGCTTTATGTAATTCTCACACATTTGCGTGACAACCTGCTCTCCAAGAAGTAGTTGCTCCTTGCATGTCCTTTCTTGCCAAGGTATATTTCACAATTTAGTAGAATAACCACTTCTGCTATTGCCCATGCCTTTATTCCCCATTTTGTTGGTTTCCCTGGCATGTACTGTAAATTAAACCAGCCTTTGAATCCTATCATGGCCTCATCCACAGCAAGATTCCGACCTGGTTTGTAATGGTTTTGAAATTTTTGTGCAATTTTCCATGCAGGTCGAACCTTGCACAAATAATCAAAATTTTCTTCTCCCTGTTTTGACCTGGATTCTTTATCATTTAAATGCAAATATTGCGAAAAATTTTCAGAATGTCTGAGTGTCATAGAGTTTTCTATGAGAGGACAGATGCGAAAGTCTCCTGTGAAGTAATTTCTGGTTTCGAGAAGATATACCAGTCCCTTATAAATCAGAACTCCTAAATATGTTCTAATTTTCGTTACATTGGTTTCCTCCCATCAAGAATCTTGCTTTTCCAACAGGCAAAACCTGGTATGTTTATAAGCGTTGCTCGCAAGAAAATCACAAAATGCAGTGTCCATGAAGAGACTAAAATGTGCAAGTTCTTTACTTCCCACTTCTAGATCATGGCAGACTCCTGAAGGGGAAACAAACTTGAATGTGTCCAAAACAAAGCTGCGATGACCATTTGAGTGGTAGTTCAGTTGTGATGTCAGTTTTCCTTGTGGAACTACATTATCACTCGCTGCTGCACTACTGTTACTGCAATCGTCACTGTTTTGCATGGAGTCCACTAGCCATGTTGCATCAGAACTGCCACTTTCATAAGCTAATTCCTCCTCATTCGTCACTAATCTCTGTTTGTAAAAACCTGCATCTCGTCTTGAAGAGCCTGCACAACATTCCATGGCTGTGGATAAACTGAGAAAGCAAAACAAAGTGTTGAACAAGAGTCAAATTGTACCCTCGTCAGGATTATGTTGCATGCCGACATCCAGTATTTCTCAACACAAGGGTTCTAGGATTTGTAAACAACCATTCAAAGCCTTAAAACTGCCGTTTTAAGTTTCTGTCATTAGATGGCCTTAGTAAGACTACACAGTTTAGTTATGCTTTACTATGCTATGCAACGCAGAGGGTTAAGTGATTTGTCATGCTTTAAAGGCATAATACAACTTCTGAGAACAGGCAACTGTATGTTGTATTATTCACATATCTTTGATGTTATCATTTTGGTTATTCTATTTTTTGGCTTAATTGTGAATGTATTCTTTATTTATGAATATATACTCAGAAATTAAAATTATTTATTAATAAAATAGCAGTATAAAGGATATCATGGTAACTATAATAACGTATATATATATATTATTTCATATCACCATGCAATAAACAAAATTATTTCTACAAGGAAAACTAAACAAAAAAAAAAAATATTGTCAAGGAGAAGTGAAGAACATTTTCTTCCATGTAGTTACTAATTAGTTCTCATTCAGAGCACAACGAGCTCTTATTCAATATTCATCTAGTGCAAATTAAGTTTTCCTTGAGCACTTAATTAGTGTACACTTACCTTATGGATTCATAATCAAAATTGCATATATTTTTACACAATAGTAATATCCTCTGGATATGTATGTGGATTTATTAAATTATCAAAATTTATAAATGTGAAAATGGAATTAGATTGAATAAATACAAAATTATGTTCAGAAAGTAAACAATTGTACTTCAGTTCTACATTAAAAACTCTCTTCTGTTACCATTGCCCTGCAAATATAAGAGAGATCTTATAGCTGAAATTAAAAAGAACCCAACACTTGGCTAATAATTCCGTTACATTTGTCGCCCAACATAGGGCTAGAGCAGAAAGGGCATTCTAAAAAAAATAAATAAAATTAAATAAAGAAAAATGATAATACCGGAAGGCATCATGACAATGTACAAAGATTGAAGGATGATCGGCAACTACACAGTGACGGAATGACAGGTTGCATTGACCGGATTGCTAGAACACCATGGAACAGAGGACGACCATTGGCAGCTGAGGAACACAACTACAAGAGGAGGACATTTCAAATTATAAGTTATTAGGAAGTAAAAAAATTATACCATACAAAATGAACATTCAGCATACAACAGAATCAGTTAGTGAACAAGAGGAAATGTCTTTAGAAAATAGTCAGGAAAAACAGAGTAGGGCTAACGTTAAAACACTTTTATTTATGAGGTAATCAGATGAAAATATAAAAAGGAAAGCAGCTAGTTTGAAACAAGAATTAGCACAGAAAATGGAACAGAGTAGAAAGGAAGATATAGAAAGTAGGAACGTTGAGTTAGCGGAGTTACAATGAAAGATGGGACAGAAAATGAAACAAAATAGAAAGATTTAGAGAGAATAGGAAAGTGGAAGTAACAGAGTTAAAACAAGAAACAGAGAAGATTAAATTGTCGGCAATAAAATGAGTAATTTAGAAATTGAAGTAAAAGGGAACAACAAAAATGTTAAAGAGAAAGAGATCAGATTGATTAGATTGGATTGCATTCTGTGAATTCACTAGCAGCCATAAAGGCTTGTGAACATAGAACATGTCAAGGAAATGTACAAAAATTACATATAAACATAAATATTATACAGAATATAGAAAAAATAAAATAAAGACATACTATATGCGTGTCAAGGAAATGACAATATAGTTAGATATATACATAAATATTGCGTAGAATACAGAACATTTAAAATAAAATAAAGACATATTATATACAAAATGAAATAAAGCGGGTGTAATTTTGTGCAAAATCGAATACCTCCCTACCGTTATAAGGCTAACATATATAGACAAGAACAGTTATTTTAACTTTCATTAGGCTTGTACTTTTGTTCATCTCATCATTTTATTCTACTTGATTTGTAATGCATAGCATTTACTGCAAGTTCTTAATATACATATTTTTAAATATCTTCATTAATTTGATGCAGTAATTTGTATCACAAATTACTTAAATGTAAATAATGATTGTAATATGAATATGCATTTTTATGTGACATTGATTTCAGATGTTTATTAATTGTAAATATTGTTGGGAAGTAAGTTTATAGGGCCTTACTGAAACTGTCAATAATAGCGCAATAATGCAGCGAGGGGGTGAGCTGTTTATCATTATTGGAAACGAGGAAGTTACGTAATGTTGACGCGTTTTCGGTAGAAACTTCTGGAATGTTTCCCTAGAGCATATGTGTTCATAATTTTCATTGGATATTAAGATAGACGCTAATGTTGGCGCGTTTTATTAGCCAATAGTAGTTCAGTTATAATCTTTTGGCGTATCTGTATGCAGGAGTATAAATAGGGTAGGTTCGAGGTAGCTTGTGTGCAGTTCATCAAAAATCTGTGTATACTACACGTCGTCTTCAGTCAGTCAGTTCGTCGAAAGTATTAGTACGGCATACATCGGATATAAATTCACAAGTTACGCGCAGCAGAATTATGAAAGATCTAAAGTATCGTAAAGTTAATTATACAAAAGATTGAAGTACGTGGATTAAAAGTGATCAATCAGTAAGAAGTTATTATAACAGTTTCAGTTTGGCGAGTGTTAAGATCAATGTATAAATGTGATAGTTAACGTGTTCGACAATAAATGTGTAAAACAAATTTCTTCATCAGTGTAATTTTTGGATAAAAGATTCCTTTCCGTTTACACAACCTGTATAGAGATACGTGCCCAAGCCAACAGGATAATAGCTAGCCGGAGGACATTTGAAATGAAATCAAACGAACACTAATACTGCCGCAAATTGCTAACACTAGATGGAGCTACAAACCAAACAAATGAATGACGTCACAAGATGGCTTCAACACACGTGATGTAAACAAACATTATAAGTAATACCGTCGCAAATTGGCTCCCATACGTGGGGCAGTTAAAATTATGTAACCAAACAAAACAAAAGCAGCACAATGTAAGATCTTCAAGTTCTAAGAATTTACGTAAAAACATATTACGTAAGCAATGATTACACTCGCAAATTCTAGAGCAGGCATCAACATCAAATTAATTGGCAATTTTCATTACTATTTGCTAATACTACTAACAGAGCTATTTATGTATTATCGTCAGAATAATTTATCATTCAAATAATCTTCTACAGATTAATATGATTTTCAGCATAGGTACTCTTTAACAGCAGTTTTAAAGACATTGAAATTGTCAACTTTTCCCTTAAGATCATTAGGGAGAGCATTAAATATTTTTATGCTTTCACAATATACACCTTTCTGGAAGCAAGAAAACTTTGCACTGGGATGATGGATGTTACCCTTTTGTCTAGTGTTTATCTCATGAATTTCCATGTTTGTAATAAATGTGGTTCAATTACAAAGAATTTTAAGATTGAAAATGTGTATGTACATGCAAGATAGGGTTAATATCTTCAGTCTTCTAAAAAGATGTTTGCAAGAGTGTCTGCTATGGGTGCTGGAAATGATTTGTATAATCTTCTTTAGCATGAGGAATATTCGTTTACTTTTTACTGAGTTTCCCCAAAATAATATTCCATGATAGAGTTAAAATATGCATAGTATACTTATTTAAGTGTATCTATAGAACTGACATTTATCAGTGCTCGGATAGCATAACAGGCAAAACTGAGTTTGGGTAAGATATGATTAGATATAGACATGAAATACTAGAAAGTACAAATAGTATAGAAAACAAAGTAGATACTATAGGAGTATGGATAGCTGGAGAAATAGAAGTGATGAAATCTTGTCAAAATAATGTTGAAATAAAACAAACAGGAGTTAAAGAAATTGTGTGAAGCGGTAGAAATAGTAACAAGATAAATTTTAAATAGTGAAAGTGTTAAACAGATAATTATAGCAGAAATAAAAGATTTATCTAATGCAATGCAATTGCAACAAAGAGATGTAGATAGTATGAACTAGAGTAACATAGAACTGGAAAAAGAAATAAATGAACAAATGAAATCATTAGAAGGAAGATTTAAAAAAGAACAAGAATCTATAGGAAAAAATAAATGGAGTCTCAAATACATTGCAAAATAGTGACAGTTGCGAATCAAATGAACATCTACTTGACACACGCGATTATTGGCAAAGCCATAAAGTGGAAAAAGGTGAAAACCCACACACATACACGTGTCGTATTACGCAGATAATATATTACAGAGGAATACAACACACAACCTACAGGATATAAATACCATGGAAGATTTAGAAACTTCGCGAAGGGTAGGAGGCATACAAACAAAGATATGTAGCAAATCGTAAAGGAAGAGTGCGAAAAGTCCAAGGAAAATAGTCGTACAATACTCCTAGAATATTTAACGAACCAGAGAACTACAAACGCAAGGAACAAGGAATATATAAGCAACCACACACAAGAATCGAAACATGATGGGAAAGGAATACCCGGATATACCTTGTACACAGGAACACTAGATCAAGTTCAAATATAAGTGCACACACATAAAAGATCATCAAATAATAACGTCTTCAAGGAAACAAATTAAATCTATATATTTGGTTTGTTTTAATAAACGTAATTTTTAAAAAAATCCAGGACGATATCTGGATGTTTGAAAATTTTGAAATACGTATCCTTGGTGACCACACACGCGTAAGTTATACGGAACATCTAGTACTAGTTATTATAACACTTCCTTCAATTAAGGACTGTCATATAGACAAAGTATACCTATACAATTAACAATAATAATGACGATTTATAGTTAACATATAAAAATAATGAAAATCAACTTAAAATAGAAATACAAATGAATTTAAATCCGGACAGAAAAACAGTATAAAATAATCCTATTATGCAGGCATTTATAAGGTAAGCTTAACGGCTTGAAATGTGATATAAATAAAACAGAAAATGCGTATGGTTATCGATCTTAAAAAATAATTTAACAAATATCATCCCAAGTAATCATTTACGAAGAATGAAATATAATAAAAAAAACAAGATCGGATTATATCGAGCGATCATATTGGACATGTATCATTTTATTGTAATTGTTATTACGTAACATTAACACCAAGCGAAAATAAACCTGGTAGAAATTTGCTTTTCTTCGAAGGAATAAGGAATTCTAATTTTTCTTGGACGAATAATCAATAAAGTCATAAACAAAGATAAATGGAAGAATTCGACGAGACGAATAATATGAAGTATATACATTTGTTTATTGCGAATAAAATTTGCGATGACGATATATAAATGATGCTACGGCAATATCTCCAAAACTAAGCGTTGTAGAAAGAAATGTCTTGAATAAAAGTTGCTAGATCTTCTGGGGGGAAGTAAATGCCATTAATCGTGTTTTATTTGGAGGACGTTGTGACGGTCATTTTAGGGTCAATGTAATTTTTTGAAATGGAAACCTACCCTTTATGTTGTTTTCTCACTACTCATAAAAAAACTAAACAAGATTTGTATAAAGCACTTTGCAATTGTTCTCGCACCAACGTAAATAACAACAAAAATTCTGAATGGCTGTGTACGAAGAGCGCAATGCATGGTTGAACCATCCATGGATGAGGATTTAAGGGTCAAGCTACGCTTTGTAATTGGGAACCAACATATTCTATTTTGTTTCCTTATTCTTCATCTCAAAATAAACAGTTTTTTATAACTTATTTTCTGATGGAAGAAACATACAAAATATATGTTACCACTTTAAAAAATTAAATATTTTAAAACGAGACACAAACAATTAACACAAATACACGAAGGGTTTTGGTTTTGTTTAAAATTTAAAATCCTTCAAATCAAAATAATACCACGAGCATTTGTGGCAGAAATATTTATTGAGAATGGTGTATTTATATTGTATAGTTGAAATGGCTTAAGCCTAAATTTATTGGTTGTGTTATGTGCATTTATATGTTGTATTATTCACATATCCCTGATGCTATAATTAATTATTGCATTTTTGGTTCACTTATGAATGTGTATTCTATTTATGCGTATAGATCCAGATATTAAAATTCTTAATAAAATAGCAGTATGAGGGACGTCATGGCAAACTATAATAACATTTATAAATAAGGAAAATTTATATATATATATATATATCACTTCATAAGACCATGGACTAAACAAAATTATTTATTTCTACAAAAAGGTAAACAAAACAAATAAGATATTGTCAAGGAGAAATAAAGAACACATGTAGTTACTAATCAGTTCTCATCTATAGCACTTCTTCTGTTTACCCTCTCCGTTATTAGGGCTTACACCCCTCATGACTTATAAGTGGGTGCCCGGGGTCAGCTGCCTGTCAGACTACTGTGGATCAGAGAGTACAGCCAGGATGGATGATCAAGCCGAAGTCTGGTATGAGAGCGAGAAAGTAGATGATATGAAATGGCGGTGATGGAACAATCGATGGAATGAATGGAGGAACCGGAGAACCTGAAGAAAATCCGCCCAGGTACCGCTTTGTCCCATATACGGTTCTTTGGGATTGAACCTGGACATTTTTGGTGAGAGGTGCGCGGTCTAAACACTCGGCCACGGCGCACATCCCCCCAGGGGCTCACCTTTTGTGAGTACGGGTTAGGCGCACCCGGGGTACCCGAGCCATTCATAGCCATTTTCACCCATTCATCCCCGTCCGGTCGTGGTGAGTTCGTTCTCGTGACCGGGGGGCTCAAGGTAGGCTCTCGTGCGTTCTGTGCATTTCATTCCATGTCACCCCTCGACATCGTTTCTTTCTTCTCTTTTACTTCTGCACATTTCGCACCACGTCCATTCATTTACGCCTCTCTTTTTCTTCCTCGCCAGCCTACCTTGCGTGAGAAAAGCCCACACAGTTTTATTTCTTTTACATTTTATTTTAATCCTCCGTGGACACAGCCTGACGGATACCCGCGCAGCTGGGTATCGTATCCTCTGTTCAACTGCAGTCCCGCGGGGGGGGCCATTGCATGAGCTGCTGACTTCTGACGGCGATTGGGTCCCTCTGTCTATGTTCTGGGAGGTGTGACCCTGGGGTGAGTCTGGTATAGATAGGCCACTCACCCAAGCCGGGTAACGCCCGGGAAGTCAGAGCCCGAGATCGGAGACGGTTGCAATGGTGGAGGATTTATTTCGCTATGGAGCACTCTCTCCATTAATACCAACAAGTGCCGAAAAGTTTACGTAACAGAAGTGACAACTGGTTGTTACTTGGTTATTTCACGAACCGAAGAATGACAAAGTTTTGAGAAGGTGAACCCTTTCATCATTCAAAAGGGCATTGATGCTATTGCTGGTGCGGTTCAGTCCTGCACTCGTCTACGGAACGGTCCTTATTAGCACAAACGAAGTCCGATCAGCAAAGTAAGACCTTGTTGCGCGCTACGCTTCTCCACGGCTATCCCATCCGTATGGAGAAGCACCGCACATTGAATTCCTTCCGAGGCATCATTACCACCCATAGCCTCGATGGTATGTCGGACGATGAACTCGTAGACTATCTTTCAGACCAAAAGGTGACAGCAGTGCATCGAGTGCAGGCCAAACGCGACGGAGCATTGGTACCCACTCGTACCCTGTTTATAACATTTGATGGCGTCAAACTGCCCACGAGCATTTCAGCAGGGTACGAGACATTGCGGTGAGGCCTTATATTCCTAGACCTCTGCGTTGTTTTAAATGCCAACGTTTTGGGCATACGCAAGTCTCCTGTAAGAGTGCCGTTACCATTTGTGTCTCATGTAGCCAGCCGACGCACGAAGGTACGTGTTCCCTAGCCCCCGTCTGCATAAACTGCAAAGGGTCTCATTCTGCGTCATTTGCCGACTGTCCGAGGTACTTGGACGAGAAGGCGATCCAGGAGATCCGGGTAAATGAGAAACTCTCCTTCGCCGAGGCTCGGAGGCGTTACCATGCGCGCCAACCTTCTCTCCTGCGATCTGGTACATTTTGTTCTGTTGCTGCCTCGCCAGTACCACGAGTAGATGCCGAAACTCAGACTTGGACCATGACTGCATTAACCGCCACTACCATCCGGCCGTCCATTTCTGGTATAGTTAGCAAGCCATATAAACCTGGTCCCAAGTCAATGAAGTCGCAAGCCGCTGAGAAGAAACCAAAGCAGAAACTTCGTAGGGAAGATTTTCTGAAGGACCCTACGCGTGCGCGCGGTAAGAAAAGTTCACCTTCTCCTCCTCGGAGGTCGCAGTCCCAGGAAGCTCCTGGGACAAGCCGCGCTCAGCGGCACCCCTCACCCATCGCCACCCAGAACCGATTCACGGCGCTTGAATCGGTTTCTGGCTCTGAGCGCGTGGGCCCTCCCTTCGAGGAAGCTATGGAGTCTGACCAACTCCATACCAAAAGCCCGAGCCCAAAGGTTAAACACAAGGTAATTTTAAGCCGCCCTTCTAAATAGACAGTTTATCCCTTTTTCTTAATGGCTATCCTGACCTGGAATGTACGTGGTGTACGATCGCATAGGGCGGAACTGCAACTTTTATTGCGTTCCCATTCGCCTATGGCCGTGTGTTTGCAGGAGACTAAGCTTCGCCCTCATGATCCTTTTGATCTCCGAGGATATACTCCGGTTCGCTACGACCTTGAACCGGAGGAGGGTACTCCTGCTCATGGAGGTGTCATGTTAGTGCGTAACGACGTTCATTTTCAACGTCCGACTTGCAAGCTGTTGCCATTGGACTGCAGTTACCCGGTTTTTTCTTTTCTGTTTGCTCTGTATATTCACCTCCATCGTCTCCCCTCGCTAACGCGCACCTTCGAGATCTCTTGTCCGCTCTCCCAACACCTTTTCTTCTGTTGGGGGATTTTAATGCGCTTCACCCCCTGTGGGGTTCGCCAAGGGCTTGTGCGAGGGGAACTCTTCTTTCCGACATTTTTGATCAGTTCAAGCTCTCTATACTCAATACAGGTGAGCCTATGTTTCTTTCTGATTCTTCCGTTACATTTTCTCACTTGGACCTTGCAGTTTGCACACTCCAGCTTGCTAGTCGTCTTTAGTGGAACGTCGTCGCTGACACCTACTCCAGCGACCATTACCCCTGCATCGTTTCTCTTCTGTCACACCACGTACAGCATTCGAGAGTACCTACCTGGATATTCACAAAAGCGGACTGGAGCTTGTGTTCCAGCCTCGTGCCTTTTGACGATCAGCCCTTCGCCGACATTAACCAACTAGTGCAGCACCTTACGTTGTGCGAATTTATCTGGATGTATTCTTATTGTACGGCCAGTCACGGAGAATAGTATGCCTTGTAGTCTATGTTGGTAAATCCGGCATGAAAACTTTTTTATCTGGTGGTCGCCTTGCCCTGGTGGGCTGGTGCCTGCCAGCCTCGCGGCCGGTAGGAGTCTGAAGGAGAGAGTCTTTGGGGCTTCGTGAATGAGAGACAGTTGAGTTGCGGCTGTTCTCGGGTGGCAGTTGGGACAGCACGTGCCGGAGTGGAAACGCATTTCAATTTTGTTTGCCTGTCAGTACCTTTTGAAAGTCTGTAACATGGTTTAACATTTATTAGCGAATGTGCTGGTTTATATCATTCTAAATTCTTTGGCTAATTGCGTCTCATTTCCGTGCGTTTCCCGACGGAGTTTTCGACTTTGCTACACAAAGGTAAGGTTTGTTTTCAGCTCATGCATTCTAGTTTGAAGGTAATGGGGATGTTGAAGCCATATTTAAAGCCACGATATTTGCAGCAATTATTCTAAGTGACTGGCCCTCTTATTTTGTTGCTTTAAAGTGTTTCTTTGTGCTTGTAAATTTACACGACATTCGTGTAGAGTTAAATTGGCCACGTGTTATTGAGCAGTTCCTTTGTTATTACATTAGTAGCAAATACGCTAAGTGACTAGCTCACACATTTAGCCGTTTTTCAAGTATGCAGTTAAATTGTAAATGCTCACTTCATTCTCTTAAGAGTTGAATGGGCCATGTGCTATGCAGCCGTTCCATTTTACTTGTACGTGTCCCTTTTGATTTAGGCATTATTAATATAAATTGTAATTTCATAAAATGGGTTTCCTTTAAGCAATGTATTTGAAACTAATGCAGTTTGGTCACTGATTTACATTACGTAAGAACCTTTGCTTTGACTTTGCCCTGCTATTTGCCCTATCATTACATGTGTTTAATTTTGTTTTTCTTTCAGCAATAGTTTAATTAATATTTCCTTTGTTGGTTATTTCTTTTCTTTGGCCAGAATATTATATGGTTTATTGTTTAAGGGTTCAGTTAACGTTTTTGAGTATGATTTTTCATTGATCTTTGGTTTTAATATTAAGGTAAATTTTAAAATTAAGCTCTAGTAAATGTGTAAAACTTTGTTTCGATTTATTGAGGAGTTTGTTATTCATTTAAATGGGGCATTTGCAATGTGGCAGATTTTGGCATAAAATAAAGCCAGTTACAATTATAGTGTTGTTTCTTGATTAATTTATTTTTGGGTAGATATTTCCTTCCTCTAGGTTTTATTTTCTACATTGTTTCTTTTGCAGCTTAAGTTCTTTATTTCCCTACGGCACTCGTTAGGGCTTCCCTCTTCGTTTTGCCGGGGTTCCTAACCTCAGACAAATCTTGGATTCTTTTGCACGATTTCGGTGGCCTCCTAAGGCTCTGTGTGTGAGGTCGGCGAAATCATCGCAACGTCTACGATTTTCTCTGCCGCCGAACGTGCAATTCCCCGTTCATCCTCTCAACCTCGGCGATCGCCTGTTCCGTGGTGGATCGAGGATTGTCGGGACGCCATTCGTGCCCGTAGGGCTGCACTTAGTGTGTTTCGGCGACACCCTACACTTGATAATTTGGTGACTTTTAAACAATCGCGCGCCAGGGCTCGTCGCATTATTCAGGATAGCAAGAAGGCGTCGTGGACTCGTTTTGTCGAGTCTTTTAATCGCTTTACGCCTTCATCTGTTGTTTGGGATAAACTTCGTCGCTTCTCAGGTAAAGTGTCGCATTGTACTGTTTCTGGCATTCAGGTTTCCAATGCCACCATAGTGGATGCGGCTGCCATCGCTAACACTCTTGGTGCTGCCTTGGAGGCGGTTTCCAGTTCAGACCATTACTCCGCCGGCTTTCGCTCTATCAAAGACCGGCTGGATTCCGACACCTTTAATTTTCGGTCTGCTAATAATGAGTGTTATAATGAACTTTTCACAATGAGGGAGCTGGAGCACGCTCTTCATTGCTCTAGGCACTCCGCTCCTGGCCCGGACGGCATTCATGTCCTGATGTTAAAGAACCTTTCAGCCGACAGTAAACTCTTTCTCTAACAGGTCTATAACCGTATTTGGTAAGACGGTTTTTTCGTTCCGTTTGGCGCAAAGCCACCATTGTCCCTATACTTAAGCCTGGGAAGGATCGCTAACTTCCTACCAGCTACCGCCCTATCTCCCTCACCAATTGCGTTTGCAAGGTGATGGAGCGCATGATTAACGGCGGTTGACATGGTGGCTTGAGTCTCAGAAACGTCTAGCGAACTCTCAGTGCGGATTTCGTCGCTATCGCTCTACTGTCGACCATTTGGTGTCCCTGTCGACGCATATTATGAATGGATTTCTGAGAAAGTGTCAAACCGTGGCTGTGTTTTTTGACCTGGAGAAAGCTTATGACACTTGTTAGAGGGGTGGCATTTTACGCACACTTCACGCATGGAATATCCGCGGTCAGTAGTAATAGTCCCGGATGAGCCAATTGTTTTAACGATAATCCTGCCGCTAGGGGCGCTAGTGTCGCTAGTGTCGCTGCGTGCGACGGCGGCGGCGGTAAGTTTGAAAAGCGCCCTGAGCGGTAGGATTATCGTTATTGCAATTGGCTCATCCGGGACGAGTTGAAAGAATTGAGGAAGTGACGTGTAGTGTTTTGATTGGTTCGTTAATTTGGGGTGGAAGATGGAGGAAGGGAGATGGAGGAGTATGGAGGTCGCGTGATGGAGAGGAGCTGGGTGGCGAGGTGTTGTCTGTGCGGAGGTCGGTACTGAAATGGGGGAAAAGATGGGGAGCGAGGGATAAAAAGTGTAACAGAAAGTGACGTGTGAAGTTGTGATTGGTGGGAATAAGAAGTGAGTTTATTGGTGGAAAGGAGCAAATGAGAGTTGTTGATTGGTAGGAATAAGAGAGATTATGATTGGAGGAAAAGAAAAAGGTGTGGGAGTGGGGTATGTTGGAGGTGTTGGGAAAGGTGAGTTTTGCTAGCAGCAAGATTTGCAAAAGCCTGTCTTGAACTGATCAGCAATTTTTGAACGTCGGATGGTAGTTTTCTTGAGTGGATAGAGAGATGGGGGGGGGGATATGAGATGCGGTGGCGAAAATGGGAACTAGACAAGGTTGTTGAGACAAGAGGTTTAAGGACGAGGAAATTTGGAGGTTAGTGGTGAACACGGCGGTCGCAAGAGGTGGGGGTAAGGAGACGCAGTGGTGAGAATGGGAACTAAAAGAAGATGGGGTTAGCAAGAGTTTTAGAAGAGTAGATTTTGAGGTTAAAATAGTGGGAACTAAAAATGGCGGAGGGTCTGCGACAAGGAGATGCGGTGAGAACTAAACAAGATGGCGGACGCAAGAGGAGGGTAAGGAGGTTTGAGGTTACAGTACCAAAACACGAAAGGATATATTCCTACGCCAAGCAGGTCCGAAAAATAATTATGCGTGTGTTACTTACCTGTTACCGGTGTGGATGCGTCACCAAAAGCGCGGCACGCGAGGCGGAAAAATAAAAGCAAACTGTTTTTGAAAATGCTTAACCAGCTTTAAGATCAACCAACATCACTACGCACTGATATACCTAGGTTTTTAAAGCGGTACAGACACCCTTTGCAGAGGCGTAATTTAACTATACCAAAACCTGGTACTGGACCATCGTGATGGTCGCTAGCGTACGTAGGAGCAGGGTTCTCAAGCCGGTCGAAAGCGGTCAAAAACGTGTACGACGTAGGTGTTGGCAGTAGCTGCTGCCGAGGCAACCGTCGAGGTGCGAATGAACGAGATCTGTTCTTGCAGGCAATCTGGTTGAGAGATGAGAGGCGCGGTGGTAAAAATGTGAACTAAATAAGATGGCGGAGGCACGAAGTTGAGGTTAAGGAGCGGCGAGGTGTTGACTGTGCGGCGGTTGGGGTCTGAAAGAGGGGAAAGATGGCGAACGAGGGATAAAAAGTATAACAGAAAGTGACGTGTGAAGTTGTCATTGGTGGGAATAAGAAGTGATGTTATTGGTGGAAAGGAACAAATGAAAGTTGCTGATTGGCGAGAATAAGAGAGATTATGATTGGTGGAAAGAAAAAAAGGTGTGGGAGTGGGGTATGTTGGAGGTGATGGAAAAGGCAAGTTTTGCTACCAACAACATTTGCAAAAGCCTATCCAGAACTCATCAGCAATTTTAAATAACTAGTGTTTCGGGGGTTTTCTCTGGTTGGTAGACGAATGCAAGCTGTTTCTACCATACTTATATTATTCGTCTTTTTGCTTTTTTTTAAAAAATAACTAGTTTTTTTTTTTTTTTTTTTTTTTTTTTTTTTTTTTTTTTTTTTTTTTTTGGGAGTTTTCTGCGGATGGTAAACAAAAGCAAGCTCTTTCTGCTTTTTCATAGGTTTTCCCTGGTCGGTAGGCGTTTTCTGCACTGGTTGACGAAGGCGTTTCTAATTTTCGAGGTTTTCTCAGGTTTTTTAGCGGTTGTCCCTGCCCGGTAGGCAAACGATGAAGTTTTACCTTGTCGGCGCACGGATACTAGGCACGTACCCGCGCGCGCACACACACACACACACAGAGAGACAGATAGACACACAGACAGGCACACACACACACACACGGACATGTTTCCAAAAATGCTTTTTTTTTTTTTTTTTTTTTTTTTTTTTTTTTTTTTGATTCAGGAGGTCTCAAAACGTGTATTTCCGGTGAAATCTCGGTATCGAATTTTTGGGCGGAATGCAATACTTCCCCTACTTACTATACGTAGTAGAGAAAGTAAAAAAAGTATTGAAAAATTTAAGGAAATAACAAGCAATATCTCAAAAGTGTACTATCTTGTTTTCAAGGGTTTTCCAGATCGGTAAGCGTTAGAATACTCTTAGAGCTTTTTTCAGGTTTTTTAGCGGTTGTCCCTGGCCGGTAGGCAAATGATAAAGTTTTTCTATAACGTTGTCGTTTTGGCTTGTGGCGAACGGGTCCTAGGCACGTACTCGCGCGCGCGCGCACACACACACACACACACACACACACACACACACACTAAAATAGTAGCGTATAAAAAAAACTGATGTGTTACACTGACATGACTTTTTCTCTACTGTTGTACAATCTAATTGGTAGCTTTTAAGCGATAGTCAAATATTTTAACGCTGGTTGCTATGTGGCGAATTCCATTCTGTTTGCATGTTTAGGACATAAAAAAAATGAATAAACGAATTTGAGAAAAAGTATAAGTATTGGAAAATTTAAGGGAATAACAAGCAATATCTCGAAAATGGTTCACTCAACAAAAAATGTATATGACATAAATTGTGTATTTTAACGCGATCTACATTTTTTGTGTAGTAAAATTTTGTCTATCTCTTATGGTTTACCAGTTATGCAAAAGTCGTTCACAATGAAGAATACTTTTGGAGACATTTCCAGAAAATTCGAGATATACATTTCATTTGTCATGACATTATCTTAAACATATGATATTTTCATCAAAATCGTTAAAGCAATTTTTGAGAAAAGTACAATTTTCGAAAAATGTTTCATGTAAAGGGTAGTGTGGGGTGGGGGGATTTTCTTGAAAACCTTCGTGTCGCATCCTTGGAAGATACTGAACCTAAATACCAAGTTTGGTGTTTATCCGACTGTTCGTTTTTTAGTTATGCTGTTAACAGACACACACACACACACACACACACACACACACGGACATGTTTCCAAAAATGCTTTTTTTTTGGATTCAGTGATTCTCAAAACATGTATTTGCAGTGAAATCTCGGTATCGAATTTTTGGGTGGAATGCAATACTTCCCCTACTTACTATACGTAGTAGAGAAAGTAAAAATGAGTAACGCATTTGAGAAAAAGAATAAGTATTGGAAATTTTAAGGAAATAACAAGCAATATCTCGAAAACGGTTCACTCAACTAAAAAAAATGTATATGACATAAATTGTGTATTTTAACGCGATCTACATTTTATGTGTAGTAAAATTTTGTGTATCTCTTATGGTTTACCAGTTATGCAAAAGTCGTTCACAATGAAGAATACTTTTGGAGACATTCCCAGAAAATTCGAGATATACATTTCATTTCTCATAACATTATCTTAAACATGCGATATTTTAATCAAAATCGTTAGAGCCATTTTCGAAAAATCTTCCATGTAAAGGGTAGTCTGGGGTGGGGGGGGGATTTTCTTGAAAACCTTCGTGTCGCATCTCTGGAAGATACTGAACCTAAATACCAAGTTTGGTGCTTATCCGACTGTTCGTTTTTGAGTTATGCTGTTCACAGACACACACAGACACACAGACGGACATGTTTCCAAAAATGCTTTTTTTGGATTCAGGAGGTCTCAAAACACGTATTTCCGGTGAAATCTCGGTATCGAATTTTTGGGTGGAATGCAATACTTCCCCTACTTACTATACGTAGTAGAGAAAGTAAAAATTTAACAAACCGTAGATTTTCAAGAAAATTCCCACACCGCAAACTACCCGTTTAGCGGGGGAAAGTTCGTTATTTTTATTGTCTTAAAAACGGCTCTAACCCCTTTTGATTACGGTGCGGTATGTTTAAGATATGTGCACGATAAATAAAATGTATAACTTGAATTTTCTGGGAATAGCTGTGAAGTAGTCTCATTGTGAATGTCTTTTGTACAAAGTGTTAAACCGTAGGAAACGAAGCCTTATTTACAAGAACGTTAAAGCACACAATCTATGTGTATTAGTATCACTTTGAGGCGTTGTCTATTTACAAAGTTTGCATGTTGATTTTAATGTTTAAAAGCTTTAGACCTTTCTCACTAAAAAACGTCATTCTTTTAACTTTTCGTTTTTTCATTTTGATACAAAGAGAACGGTATATCACAAGTGAAACAGTACTGTGATAACGATACGAACAAACTAATTTTTATTCACCCCACTGAAACACATTTCACAACTGCATGGAATAATATTGATTTAGGGGGCTTTCTCTACCACGTAAAATAGTAGGTAGAGGAGGTATGCATTGCATCCAAATATTCAATATTGAGATTTCACCGGAAAAACTAAATACTTGTTTCGAGGTCCCCTGAATAAAAAACATTTTTAGAAAATTCTGTGTGTATGTGTCAGAGCAGCATAACTCAAAAATGAAAAGTCGGATAAATACTAAAACTTGGTATTTAGGTTGAGTACCTTCCAAAAAGTTACGACACAGAGATTTACAAGAAAGTCCCTCCACCCAAAACTACCCTTTACATGAACTATTTTCCGAAATGTTTTATTTTGTAAAACTGCCTCTGACGATTTTAATTACAACACCATATATTAAAGTCATTTATATGAAAAATAAAATGTATATCTCGAATTTTGCGGAAATAGCCTGCGAAGTCCTCTTGATTCGGAAGAAATTTTCTACGATCTTGTATAACTGCTAAGGTTTGAGAAAAACATACAATACAAAAAAATTTAGATCTGTTTTAAAAAAACACACAATTTATTTGAAATAACGTTTTTGTGACGTCAGCCATTTCCGAGATATTTGTTATAAATGGTTCGAATTGTACAATGCTTAGCATTCTTTTTAAAAGCATGTGGCTTTTCAGTTCTTGCCCCGCCATGTTGTTGGAAAGAATTTAGAATTTTAAGGCCAGTGTATAGCGTCCCTTCGGATGCAACCATTCCCCGAAAAGTTTAACCGGATTAAAAATAAGTGGATATGAAAATAAACTTTCGTACTCACCTATAAGAGACAGAGGTTAGAGGTGATACGAACGTTAACACTTGAGAATTTTCATTCAACAGTTGGTGTTACTCCTTAGAAAGGAAGTATCTGCTGCTTCTTTTTATTTCTCGCATTTTACATAACACGTATGCACTGCACAACACAAAAACACCACACGCGGCGTTGTTAGTTTTAAAAAATTGTACTGACGCGAGTGTACATAAACGTTAAAACGCTGCTTGCTTGCTTGTGATTTTGCATGCGCAGCATTGCACAAGGAAGTATGCCGACGTGTGGAAGAACACGAGCGTGAGAAAAGGAAACTCGTCAGCGTTTATGCAGCCTTATTGCAGTGGTGGTCGTGCAGTGGTGGATAGTGGCAGAATGACAGCGTTTTTTTTACAAACGTAACAATTTTGTTGCGAAACGAGGCATTTAACTCGACGCGCATAATGAAACAGCGTTTTCGATAAGCGAGCTTATAAAAGCCCTGTGCTAAGAGCAAACGCCCGTAGTGAAGCGTTGCGATAGCGGGAGTTTTTCTACAAAATCGTTCTATTTGACGGAAAATAGTTTAAACTAAAAAAAACAAAATAGCAGCAGCACTTTGCAGGGGAAATAGCGATCGGCGCATTCGGACGATAAGATGGAGATGCAATCCGGGGGAAGTCGCGATGACACCTTGCAGCCTACGTTCGAAATTATAGGGCACAAGCAGAGAACGCTGCCAAAGCTTTTTTCCGGCTTTACAGAGTCTCAAATTACCGTAAACCCGGTCCCCAGAGATGTCAACCCCGAGCAATGGGTATCGCATCTGTTTAACGATATTCTAAACTTTGCGAAAGAGAACCTGTTAGAAAACGAACCCGGATATTTAGGCATATCCATAACAGACGAAAAGGAGACGTCCAAAGCCTTCAACATGAGCGTTAGGCGCGTAGACCAATTGAATGCGGATGTCATTGTTGGAAGCATCGAAAAAGTAATGCAAAGTAACCAACAATTCTTGCTAAGCGGGCCTCTTCACGTGACGTTTGTGTGGACCAGGGAGGTCTCGGGTTCGTGCCACCAACCTTGCGATGCCTGTAGGGGCAATAAAGGCATTGTCGAAATAGCCAACAAAGACAACTTGTGTTTAGCAAGAGCCATCGTTGTAGGCAAAGCCAAAGTGGATCGCGACGTCAACTACAGAACGATGACGCGTTCCGACTATCTGCAAAAATCGAAGGCCGTAGCCTTGTGCGCGAGCATCGGTCAAGGCCACGACGGCTGCACCATAGATGACGTCAGACGCTTTGACGCTGCGTTAAAGGGATACGCTGTGACGGTGTTTGGCGATCATACGGGGAAGCACGTGCTGTACGCGTCGGATAAGAAATGCGATAAATACATCGACGTCATGCTCCACGCCGGGCACTTTAACGCCATCGTGAACCTTCACAAGTGCTTTAAATGCAAATCGTATTGCCGCCGGTGTCATCATCCCTCGGCACACAAAAAAGAATTTCACAGGTGCGACGCCGGGTGCGCTAAATGCCATCAGCAGTGCGATGCGCGATTCGACGCCTACATACGCTGCGCCGGGTGCAACAGAGATTTTAAGGGACCGACATGCTTTGCAAACCACGCAAAGAAAGGCGTTTTTTACCCAAAGGCGCTGTCGGTGTGCGACGTAGAAAAGGTGTGCACGTCTTGCAACAAGCTCGTGAATGCGAGGTACAGAAAAACCGCGCACGAGTGCGGGGAAAAGTACTGCTATCATTGCAAGACACACGTGAATTCTAGCCACATGTGCTATATGCAGCCGTACGCCGCAAAGAACAAAAGAAACCGGTACGTGTTTATGTTCATCGACTTCGAATGCACGCAAAACATTCCATATACCGGCAAAAAGGACACATACGAGCATGTACCTAACTTGTGCGTGTTGTACCAAGCCTGCCCGCACTGCATCGACGAACGCCGCAAGACGGCATACTGCATGGAATGCGGTTGCAAAGAATGGGTGTTCACGGACGAACCCGTGAAGCAGCTTTTCGAGCACATCGCGCAGGCGACATTCGAAGCCCGGGACGTCTACGTCGTGGCGCATAACCTCAGAGCTTACGACGGGCAGTTTCTATTAAAGTACATGGTGGCGCACTTAGACTGGATCCCGGAGCTCATCATGAACGGGAGCAAGATCTACAGGATGAGGTACGGTGACGTCACATTTCTAGACTCGCTCAACTTCATACCCATGCCACTCTCCCGCTTTTCCAAGACCTTCGGATTGAAGGAATGCAAAGGTTATTTCCCGTACCTGTTTAACACGAAGGAAAACGACCGGTACGTGGGTTCGATTCCCGACAAAAGGCATTACTGCCCGGAGGGCATGTCGGCGGAGGGTCGGAAAGCCTTCGAGCAGTGGCACGAAGAAAAGGCGTCCTCCGGGTACGTCTTCGACATGAGGGCGGAAATGGTGGCGTATTGCAAGATGGACGTATTTCTACTCAGTCAGGGAGTTTCCAAATTTAGAAGGGAATTCTTGGACGAGAACGGAATAGACCCGTTCAGAGAATGCGTCACCATTGCGCAGGCGTGCATGTGCGTGTATAGAAAGCGCTTCATGCCGCTTAAAAAAATTGCCCTCTTGCCAGCGGGCGGGTATCGACTAGCGGACCGGCAGTCTCGCGCCGCATGCATATGGCTAACTTGGCTAGAGATGCAAAACCGCATCGTCATCCAGCACGCCATGCGAGGACGCGAAGTTAAAATCGTGGGGCACAAGGTGGACGGGTACAGAGAGGCCGAAAAAACCGCGTACTTTTTCCACGGGTGCTTTTACCACGGCTGCAGGCGGTGCTTTCACAATCGCCATGCGGCGATATACAACTCGGGACACGAAACCATGGCCTCCAGGTTAGAGAGCACCGAGAAGGTCACGGCCAAGATCAAGGCCGCCGGCTACGCTGTGGTGGAAATGTGGGAGTGCGAGTTCGACGCCGCGACGAAGGCCAACCAGGACCTGGCGCGCCACGCAAGGGACTTTCCGGTACCCGAACCCCTGAACCCCAGAGACGCCTTCTACGGAGGTCGCACCAACTGCACCAAGACGTACTGCGAGGCGAAGGGGGATAGCAAGATCTACTACTACGACGTATGCAGCCTGTACCCGTACGTGAACAAGACGAAGCCCTACCCCGCGGGCCACCCCAAGATCCACGTGGATGGATTCCCGCGCTTGGAAGACGTGGGGGGCGGGTTGGTGAAGTGCGAGGTTCTACCGCCGCAACACCTGTACCACCCGGTGCTACCGGCGCGCATCGGCGGCAAGCTGATGTTTCCGCTATGCCGCGCTTGTGCGGAGGCGGAGAACCAAGACGAGTGCCACCACGGAGAGCGCGAGAGGGCGTTGTCGGGTACCTGGGTGATCGACGAGATGAAGGTCGCCCTGGAGGAGGGGTACCGCCTGCTGCGGGTCCACGAGATCTGGGAGTACGACGTGGTGCGGCACGAACCGACCACCGGAGCCAAGGGTCTCTTCGAGGACTACGTGAATCAGTTCCTGAAGATCAAGACCGAAGCCTCCGGATGGCCCTCGGATTGCGACGACCCTGCCGCAAAGCAGCAGTACGTGGAGCAATTCTTCGAACACGAAGGCGTCGCCCTGGATCCCCAGGCCGTCGCCACCAACCCCGGCAGGCGGGAGCTGGCCAAGCTGATGCTCAACAGCTTCTGGGGCAAACTCGGGCAGAGGGAAAACCTCCCCACGTGCGAGCTGGTGGACCGGTACGACCGCCTCCTGGAGCTGCTCAACGACCCGGGCGTGGAAGTGCAGACCTACGTGCCCGTCACCGACCGGATCATGTACGTGGTGTGGAGGTACCGCGAGGAGTGCCGCAAGGTCAACCCCGCCGCCAACGCCGTGCTGGCGGCCTACACCACGGCTCACGCGCGCCTGGTGCTCTACTCCTACCTGAAGAGGCTGGGAGAACGGGTCTGCTACTTCGACACCGATTCCGTCGTCGTCGCCGCCGCTCCGGGCGACTGGACGCCGTCCGTCGGACGCCTCCTGGGGGACATGACGGACGAGCTGGAGAAGTACGGGAGGGGCTCTTACATCGCCCGGTTCGCCTCCACGGGGCCCAAAAGCTACTGCATGGAGATCGTCTGCCCCGAGACGGGCAAGACCTTCTCGGTGTGCAAGGTGAAGGGGATCACGCTCGATTCGGGAAACCTGGAGCTGGTGAACGCGGAGGTGATTCGCGACGTGGTGCTCAGGGACAACGACCGCGCGGTGAAGCTGGAGGGCACGCAGATCTCGCGGAAACCGTCTTGGACGGTCGTCACCGAACCCAGCTCGAAGACGTTTAGGATGGTGGTCAACAAGCGCGTGCTCGCCGGCGATCACGATTCCTATCCCTACGGGTTCAAGAGGAACGCATAAATGAGACGTCCGCAACCGCGCCAAAGTCATTTCGAACCGGGCACCCCCGAGGAGACGATGCCCTGTCCCCGAGACCTGGGGCGTTTCGAGTTTCCCAGCACGATGCTCGTGGCGGGGCCGTCGCGCTGCGGCAAGTCGACCTTCGTGAAAAACCTGTTGCGCCACGCGCACCGGATGTTCGACGTGCGCCCCAGGAGGGTGCTGTGGTGCCACCCTCCGGAGTATTCGCCGAGACTCGAACCCTCGGCTCTGCGCTGCGAGACCCACGCGGGCATACCCGAACTTGCTTCGGTGGGCGAGAACGACCTCGTCGTCCTCGACGATCTGATGGTGGAGGGTGGCGGGAAGGACGTGTCCAATTTTTTCACCAGAGACTCCCATCACAAGCGCTTCGGCATCGTCTACATCCTGCAGAACGTGTTTCCGCAGGGTCAGAAATATCGCAACATCTCTCTGAATGCGAACTACGTCGTGGTCTTCAAGAACAACCGGGACAAGATGCAGATCGAGAGACTGTGCCAGCAGATCGAACCCAGGAACTCTAGGTTTCTCTTGGAGGCCTTCGAGAAGGCCACCGAACGCCCTCACGGGTATCTCGTGCTGGACTGCACTCAGTACACGCCCGCCCGATACAGGTATCGAACCGGCGTGCTGCCGGGGGAAAACCTCTCTTATTTCGTACCCAACTGAGGCCGCCGAGAGGACTTGGGTTTCGTTTCGTTCTATATTATCCCGGCAGGGTCTCGCCCCGACCGAGGCCGTCGAGTCTAAATAAAAAGTACCGCTTTTGGGGCGAACGTCATTATCGCGCAAGCATGGCTAGAGGTAGGTCAAGGCTCGCGACGCTGACCAGTCCTCGCATAGCGAGACAGCACGGCAATTTGGCGGCTCTGGCCAAGGCGAAGGCCCCTCTGCGCAAAAAGTTGTTAAAAAATGCCGACGGCGATCTGATCAAGGCCATTAGCGAATGCATGCTCAACGTGTGCAGAGGTCACGTGCAACTTCCCGCAAAGTGCTTGGGTCGCCTGAAGAAGCACAAGGCTTCTTGGAGGAAGTTGACGGATAAACGGGTTCCTCTGAAGAAGAAGAAGAGCATCTTGGTTCAAAAAGGAGGTTTTTTGCCGGCATTCCTCCTACCCGTCTTGGCTTCGCTCGGCGGCGCGCTAGTGTCGAAATTAACAGGATGAAGTACGGCAGGCAGATCCTCGTTGCGCCCCAACCGAAGACCGTCGACAGGCTTCACGCTGTAGACCGCACCGTATCCAGATTGGCTAAAGAAATTCGGAACCTGCAGAGCGCGAAGCTCTCTGCCGACGAAAAGTGGCGGCTCGTAAAACATAAATTGGACAACTACCTCGATCTCGTGGCACAAGTCAGAAAGCCCTTCCTGGGCGACGACGACGACGACGACGATTACGAAGACGTGCACGAGCGCGTGCCGGTGAAGCAGGAGGTCGAACCCCGAACCATAAAGGTCAACCTCCTCTCGCCTCGCAAAAAGAAGAGGGCGAACCCTGCCACTCCGAAAAAGAAATCGAAATCGCCTTCCGCGTCGTACCATTTTCGCAAGCGCGTCTGGCAACCCCTGTACAAGTAAAGCATGAAGGAATGGAAGGAGCTAAGGCGATACTATGCCAGACCGGAACACTATGCCGGTTTGGGCGCGGTCGAACCCCTTCGAAAGGCCACGGTTGCGTCTAAGGCGAACATCGAGTCCTTCCTTCGAACCCGGGACAGTTACACTCTGCACAAGCCGGTCAGAAAGCGGTTCCCCACCAGATGTTATCACGTGACGAATATGGACGATCTTTGGGAGGCCGATCTAAACGTCATGAACAGCGTGAGGGAACATAACAAACCTTACGTGTACATTCTGACCGTTATCGACGTATTTTCCAAATATGCTTGGGCCGTGCCCCTGAAATCGAAGCTGGGTACCGAGGTCGCGCAAGCGTTTCGCTCCATATTCTCCCAACGCGTACCCAGGGTCCTCCAGACGGACAAGGGGACCGAGTTCACCAACAAGACTTTTCGCGACTTTCTGAAGAAACACGACGTGAAACATTACACAACCAAAAATAACGTTAAAGCCAGCGTCGTGGAGCGCTTCAACCGCACCTTAAAAACCAAGATGTGGAGGTATTTCACGCACAAAAACAGTTACAGATACCTGGAAGTCCTTCCGGCCTTACTCGAGTCGTACAATAGCTCGCATCACAGGTCCATAAAAATGGCTCCGAAGGACGTGAACGAGTCTAACATTTTACGAGTGTACCGCAATCTCTACGGTAATAGGACCCTACCTCGCGCAGGGAAACCCACATTTTCCGTCGGCGATCACGTGCGCATCTCTAAAGAAAAAATGAAATTCGACAAGGGCTACGAGCAGAATTGGACGGACGAAATATTTCGGATAGCCGAGGTGGTGCGCGGTCGGCCGGTGGTATATAAGTTGAAGGATCTGGCCGGAGAAGCCATAGACGGCGCATTTTACACCCAGGAGCTACAAAAGGTCGCGCTACCTCGGACGTTTAAGATCGAGCGCGTTTTACAGACCAAGGGCCGAGGGCGCCGCAAGCAGGTCTTGGTAAAGTGGAAGGGGTATCCGGCAAAGTTTAACTCGTGGGTTCTGGCTTCGACCGTCGATTCGACATGATTAAGACCGAGTCCTTCTCCATCACCCTCGTGAGCAACGCTTCCATGGAACACTTTACCGACAACACCACGGCCAGATTTTCTAACATCTTGCCCGAGAGAATCGTTCTGCAGGGAGAATGGGAGGTCGCCCTGCAAAAGGTCAGGTATCCGGTGAAATTTTATAACCTTTCGCCAGACGTCGCCCGTCTGGCGGGCACCAAGTACACCATGACGCTCCTCCCCACGCATTCCAAATTCAGTTTGCAAATGCCGCAAGGCATCGTGCACAATCCCAAAGACTTGGTGAACCTCGTCAACGCCGCTCTACTCGAACACTTGCACGTGGAAAACTTCTTCCTCTTCGACGAGCGCAAGCAGACGGCGGGCGTGAATGCCGCCGTCGCCCACCCCGAACCACTACCCGACATTCCGTTCGACGGGTTTGTGGAAAATGTCGCGCGCGCTGTCGTACCGTACGCGGTCGGCGAATACGAAGCTCTCAACGATGCGCCCCGCCAGAGACCAAAGCCGAAACCGAAACCGAAGCCCCGGGCTTCGGGGCAGCAGAAACCCGCGGCGGCTCGTTCCGTCAGACCCAAACGAGACGTTTCAAAATCGGAGGACCCTCCGGGGCCTCTACACCGCATCCACAGTTTGCTCTTGACGCCCGCTATGGCAAAAATGTTGGGTTTCGATCCCTACGTCGACGTCATTCTCGAAAAAGCTGCTAAACGCCCCGTAGATCCTTATATGGGGTTTCCTTACGAAATGTTCGTCTACTGTAATCTAGTGTCCCCGCAAGTCGTGGGCGACACCTTCGCCCAAGTCATACAGAGCGCGGCCGTGGAATACGAAAGAAGCAACAACACTTACATGAGCGACGAAAAGACGTTTTTTCCCCAAAATTGGGTACCCTTGATTCAGCAGGACTTCAAGACGGTCAGCATAGATTTAAGGAACGGTTACGGCGATCTCTTGCCATTCGCCGACGGATTTTCCTCTACTGTAGTTCTCGCTTTTCGTCCGAAACAGGCGTAATGGACGTGCACGCCGTAACGCGGTACTACCTCAATCAGACCGGCGGCGCGTTCCACCATCGCGATTTCGCTCTCTACAGGGGCAAGCGCTACCAAAGAGGCAGCGGTCTCTTTTCAGCCCTCGGAGGACTTTTTAGAAGGTTGCTACCGTTTTTAAAGAGCGGAGCAAAAGCAGTCGGAAAGGAGGCCTTAAAGGCGGGCGCCCACGTTCTGTCCGATGTGACTGTGGCGGGAGCAGCGCCGAAGCAAGCGCTCCAGCGGAGGCTCAAGGAGTCCGGATACAATTTAAAACGAAAAGCCGACGAAAAGCTCGGTGCCATGCTCGGTTCCGGCGCCAGGCGTCTCAAGAGAATAAAACCGAGCAAATCCGGAAAGAGCAAGCAGTCCAAGCTGAAACGCGGTAGGCGCAAGGTGCAAGACGTATTTTCGTAATGGCAGACGCGACCGTCCACATGAGTTCCGAACTGGACCTCTTTACAGAGGTGCCGGTTCAGATGAGCATCGAGGAGTCACGGTTCCTATACCTAAACCCTCAAAACACTTTAATGAAAAATGCCCCCATCACCTTTCATTATTCCGGAAATGCGGACGATTACCTAGACTTGACCTACGTCGTACTCGAACTCATGGTGCGCGTTGTAGATGACAAAGGAGAGGCCTTAAACGCTGACGCTAACGCCACTCTGGTCAACAACGCCTTAAATTCCCTGTTTCAACAGATGGAGGTAACCCTCAATAACATCATCGTCTCCATGCCGCAAGCCGGTTACCCCTATAGAACCTACCTCGAGACGCTTCTCAATTACTCCGAAGATGCCATGAACACCAAACTAGAATCTACCCTCTGGAGAAAGGACACGGCAGGCATCATGGACACTTTTATCGCCAATGCGGGCTTTCAGTGGCGTCAGGGGTTTACCAAAGGGAGCAACGTCGTGCAGCTCATCGGTCCTCTGTCCAACGCTCTTTTTAGACAGGAGAAGCTGCTTTTGAACAACGTTAGCATGACCGTCAAGCTCACTCCCGCCTCTCCCCAGTTTTATCTGTTTTCCGACGTAGATACCTTTAAGGGGTACGCCGACATCGTGTCTGCCACGCTGCGCTTAAAATCGGTGCGGCCCTCGCCGACCATAAAGCTCGCGCACCAGGCCGTGCTCGCAAAGGGCAACGCAAAGTACCATCTCAAAGACGTCAGCTTTCACGCTCTCAGCATCCCCAAGGAGTCCAGGGCAATGACGTTTAGCGACGTGTGCGTAGGGCAAGTTCCAAGGAGAGTGGTAGTAGCCATGGTCACCGACAAGGCCTATTCCGGCCATTTTAACTCAAATCCGTACAACTTGAAACATTTTAAAATGAACTTCTTTCAGCTCTACGTGAACGGGCAACCCGTTCCCTCCCAACCTCTGCAACCCGACTTTACAAAGGGACACTATTTGCAATGCTTTCAAACCCTGCAGGACGGCCTAGGCATTCATTTCAAGGACGAGGGACACTCCATCTCCAGAGAAACCTACCCGCAAGGGTATACGATAATGGTTTTCGATCTCACTGCAGACATGAGCGCTAACGAGTCTCACATCTCGGGTCAGCGCCACGGAACCGTCTCTATAAGCATCGGTTTTGCCGATAAATTGACAGAACCGGTCATACTTCTGCTGCTAGCGGAAATACATCGCACGGTCGAAATCGACGCCAACCGATCCATTTTGGTATCATGAACACCTTTCAAATTCAACGGTTTCTATCGACATGCCCCTCTACGCGTTCTCACTTTTTAGGCGTCTACCCCTGCGATAAACTACCCGTACTTCACGGCATTCGAACGCCTCCCTTGGCGCTAGTGGCTAACACCGACCCCAGCACCAAATCCGGGCAGCACTGGGTTTGCATCTTTGTGGACAAAAACTCGCGTGCAGAATATTTTGACAGTTACGGCATAGGACCGCTCTCGCCCCATTTTCTCCGGTTCTTAAATTCGGTCTGCGGGACGCGTTGGTCCACCAACGCCAGAAGGCTGCAAGGTTTCGACAGCACCACGTGCGGTCATTACGTCATCGCCTACCTCACCCACCGCTGCTCCGGCTTACCTAAGCATACATTCTTCTCAAAATTTCGCGTCAGCAATCACGCGCATAATGATGTCGTCATTCGCAAAACGTTCAAAAACGCATGCCGCGCAAAGTGCTCTGCCGCTCGGCAAACTTGTCAACCCTTGAAGGTGAGTACGTGTGTGTGTGTGTGTGTGTGTGTGTGTGTGTGTGTCACTATTCAGCACATCTAAGCTAATCCAACGTCTTGCACGTGCTTTCAGAAGACGCTCCTGCTGATATAAAAAGCAACGTCACGGTGCCGCTCGCCTCATTCAGAGTGTACCATGCAGCACGCGGATACAGTCCTGCTGCCATGCAGCACGCCGACCAGGTAGGTCCGCACCTATGTATTAGCTTGCTTTTTTTCTATCCCGTTTATCTCTCTCTATCCCTCACATTATTATTATTATTGTTTTGTGTGTTCCAGTATAACCGGATGTCAAACCCCAACCACCTCAAAACCCGGGGAAAAAAGGAAACTACCCATCTTCGACCTCCAACAGCATCCCGACAGCCCTGCTCCGCCAGCACAGTTCCAACACAGTGCAGTTGTGGGTCCTCTGGCGGATATCTACTTCCTCAACCCGCAACAAACTAAATTCGTCAGTGTGGGATTCTCCCCCCGGCCACCGCACCATCTCGTCGTCACCATTGCCAAATGTGGACAGCACAACGCAGTCGTCATGAGTTCCTCGCAGTGGCACAAACTCGTCGAAGCCATCCCCATCATTCACAAACGCTTGAATGACCCGCAGGGACGTCTACAGCAATTTCAGTTCAGCGACAACGTCACCATCGTGTTTAAGTTTGTGTTCGGAAAGCTAAAGCTCGTTTTCAAAGAACCGCAAGGCGCATCCGTTACGCTCAACCAACAAGAATGGCACGTGTTGCATACCCTGCAGCGCATCATTACCGACATCATGTATCACAAAAAGAAGGAAGAGACGGACGTGCAAAATCAAATCATGGCATACCACAAGTACATGCTTCACAACCATGCCTCCAACGTTCCCTTACATGACATGAATTTCACGCAGTTCACCAAGTACATACGGTGCGCCAATTTTAGAACATTCCTCGAGGTTCATCATTTCCTCAACACCCATTTCGCACTGCGCATCTCACAAAATAGTCCTTAGTGCGCATGTATTTCTACCAGCGTTCCAACCGCACCTCACCCAAACATCTCGCGCCCTTCGCTCCCGCATTTGGGTCGCGAAGCATCCTATATCATACCCGATCACATTCACGGCGTTTGCATGTTCAGCACCGTTCAAAACAGAGTTCTCCTCCAAGTCGAAAACCGTTAAATCAACGGACACAGTGTTTTTCCTGCGGATGTTGTGCAATAATCGCTAAGCGCTTCCGGCGGATGTAGTGAACCTCCAACGAACGTTTCCCCACCAGTGCTTCCCCTGATGTGGTAATTCTCCAACCAACTTTTCCCCCACCAGTGCTTCCCCTGATGTGGTCGTTTGCATGTTCAGCACCGTTCAAAAACAGAGTTCTCCTCCAAGACGAAAACCGTTAAATCAACGGACACAGTGTTTTTCCTGCGGATGTTGTGCAATAATCGCTAAGCGCTTCCGGTGTATGTAGCCAGCCTCCAACGAACGTTTCCCCCACCACTGCTTCCCCTGATGTGGTGTTTCTCCAACGAACTTTTCCCCCACCAGTGCTTCCCCTGATGTGGTCGTTTGCATGTTCAGCACCGTTCAAAAACAGAGTTCTCCTCCAAGACGAAAACCGTTAAATCAACGGACACAGTGTTTTTCCTGCGGATGTTGTGCAATAATCGCTAAGCGCTTCCGGCGTATGTAGCCAACCTCCAACGAACGTTTCCCCCACCACTGCTTCCCCTGATGTGGTGTTTCTCCAACGAACTTTTCCCCCACCAGTGCTTCCCCTGATGTGGTATATCTCCAACCAACGTTTCCCCCACCAGTGCTTTCCCCTGATGTGGTCGTTTGCATGTTCAGCACCGTTCAAAAACAGAGTTCTCCTCAAAGACGAAAACCGTTAAATCAACGGACACAGTGTTTTTCCTGCGGATGTTGTGCAATAATCGCTAAGCGCTTCCGGCGTATGTAGCCAACCTCCAACGAACGTTTCCCCCACCACTGCTTCCCCTGATGTGGTGTTTCTCCAACGAACTTTTCCCCCACCAGTGCTTCCCCTGATGTGGTATATCTCCAACCAACTTTTCCCCCACCAGTGCTTTCCCCTGATGTGGTCGTTTGCATGTTCAGCACCGTTCAAAAACAGAGTTCTCCTCCAAGACGAAAACCGTTAAATCAACGGACACAGTGTTTTTCCTGCGGATGTTGTGCAATAATCGCTAAGCGCTTCCGGCGTATGTAGCCAACCTCCAACGAACGTTTCCCCCCACCACTGCTTCCCCTGATGTGGTGTTTCTCCAACGAACTTTTCCCCCACCAGTGCTTCCCCTGATGTGGTATATCTCCAACGAACTTTTCCCCCACCAGTGATTTCCTGCTTCCGGCAGTTGGGTTATATTTATGCACGCGCATTCTTTACCCCTTCATTCGGTGCTAGCCAGCCGTGGGGAATGCCAGGACCGTCGTGTAAAGACTTCCACTGCTCGTTTTGCTTTCACCAAACGTGCAGCTGCGAACTTAAGCACCGTCTCACCCTCCTGTGCACGCAGTGTCAACACGGTTTCTACGAAGACCTCGATCATCTCAACAAGCAAATTCAGCAATTCCTTCGAAGGTACTCCGCTAGAAACACCACATGAACTGCTTCATCGTGCTCTTTCGGTATCTCGATAACGGACGAAGAATCCGCCTGCTACTGCCCAGGGAACGCCAAGTGCTGCTGCAGAACGGCATATACATCTTCGAACGTTATCCCCCAAGCGACGTCGACCTTGTGTGGAACCAACTTCCCGCAGACGCACAGGTAGTTTGCGCACCTTATCGCAGGTGTAAACAACACTACAACCTTCCTCATCAAACCACTCATATAGACGGCCCTCCCCCGTTTATCAAAAACTGCCATCTGTGCCGTCAGAATGTCACAGGACGTCCTTAAAGAGCTAGAAGAACTTTCCAGCAGCGCCCACACTCTCAGCGTATCTACGCTTCAACAGCACGTACCATATCGCGTCGTCGGCGTCAAAACAATCGACACCGTTCACGGTACAAAGCTCGTCGCCAAACTCGACAACGACACAGAAGTTTTCCTACCAACAAGATTTGCAAAAGCCTCTCCAGAACTCGTCAACAAACTCAACTCTAACTCATTCTGCATCATATACGCAGGCGAGGAAAAACTACGCAGCGGTTTCAAACGTCACATCGTCACGTTCTCCCCATATAACCCTAAATAATGTCCGACGAAACCTATCCCGTCCCCGTGGGGAACAATCTTAACCTACAACTCATTCTCAACGCAGCTTCACCTATCCGTATCCTCTGCATCTCCAACTCCTATTTCCGCAACAGCAGAGTTGTCACCATCACACTCGACGTCCAAGGGGCTCACGCCGTCCACGTCAAATGCGTACCTACCAAAGTACACCAGCATAAACAAGACGCACTATGCGTCATATACCTCGGCAACAGCAACATTCCTGCTCTAACCAACAAAGTCACATCCACAGGATGCTTCTCAACCAGCCATTACAACGAATTTACCATCCCCATCTATATACCAACCTTCACCGAGTTCGTCAACGAAAGTTTCTCTCACCTGCTCGTCACCTGCATCACCAAACCTATCCACCAATTTACCGCCGATAGCAGCAGCAGCGATGACGAGGACTCAAAGTGCACCACGTACTTTAAAATCATTGTTGTGCGCGAAATCTGTGTGTCCTAGTGCCTCAAACAAAAACTATGAATTTTAATGTGCTTTTTTTTCTCCTAATATTACTTATATTGTCCATTTATTGTATTTATATGTTAAGCAAATAATACATCGTGTTAATCAAAACTATGTATACATATCTTTATCCAATGTACTGTATTCAAAGTATAAATAAAGAAAACAGTCCCGGATGAGCCAATTGCAATAACGATAATCCTACCGCTCAGGGCGCTTTCAAACTTACCGCCGCCGCCGTCGCACGCAGCGACACTAGCGACACTAGCGCCCCTAGCGGCAGGATTATCGTTAAAACAATTGGCTCATCCGGGACTATTACTACTGCGGTCGTCTTCCCAAATTTCTTCGGGAGTTTATGACGGACCGTGCCTTTCGTGTACGTGTGGGCTCGGTTTTATCTAGTCGTTTTATTCAAGAGAACGGAGTACCGCAGGGCTCTGTACTCAGTGTCACACTTTTTGCGATAGCTATCAACCCCATTATTGATTTATTCCAGCTGGCATTTCATCGTCCCTTTTCGTTGACGATTTTGCAATTTATTGCAGTTCACGGCGGACCTGTCTACTCGAACGCCGTCTCCAGAGCTGCATCAACCGTCTCTACGCCTGGAGTAACGCTAACGGCTTTAACTTCTCCACCGAGAAATCCGTCTGCATCAACTTCTGGCGCCGGAAGGCCTTCCCTCCGCCCTCTCTCCATCTTGGGTCGGAGGTCCTTCCATTTGCAGACGAGGTGAAATTTTTGGGGTTGGTCTTTGACCGGAAGCTGAGCTGGACTTTTCACGTTTCCTTTTTAAAAGCAAAGTGTGGCCGTTCTCTTAATATTTTACCTGTTTTAAGTGGCACATCCTGGGGAGCTGATCGGACCGTCCTTCTTCGCCTTTATCGCTCTTTGGTCCGATCCAACCTTGATTACGGGTGTATTGTTTATTCGTCGGCACGTTCATCTGTGTTACGTCGATTGAATGCCATTCACCATCGTGGCATAAGAGTCGCTACAGGGCCCTTTCCAACTAGCCCTGTACCCAGTCTGTATGCTGAAGCTGCAGAGCCTCCGCTGTCCTTCCGGCGTGAGATGCTTTTGTGCAGCTATGCCTGTCGACTCTCAAGCTTGCCTGACCACCCGTCCTTCGAGTTATTTTTCGAAGAGTCGCTTGATCGCCACTATTTGATTAGCTCCTCTGCATTGCTCCCTTCAGGGGTTCGATTTCGACAGCTCCTTCGGCATTTAGACGTTACGCCAGCGCCGGCCCTTCCTCGGGGGAAACGCGTTTTCCTCCTTGGTCGCGCGCTTAGGCCCACTGTCACCTTGGTTTAACGTTGATGCCGAAGAATGAGACCCCTGCTTCAGTCCTTAGATCCGCATTTTTAGAACTACAGGCAATATTCCGGGACTATCATTTTATTTATACTGATGGGTCTAAGACTGATGTTGGCGTAGGATGTGCCTTTGTTTTAGGTGCGCATAGTTTTACTTTTCGTTTACCCGAGCAATGTTCGATTTATACCGCCGAACTTTTAAGTATCCATCAATGTGTTTTATACATTCAGCGGCACGTCTTACGGCATTGTGTTTTTTGTACGGACTCTCTGAGTGTCCTTCAGAGTATTAACGCGCTGTACACTTACCACCCGCTCGTACAGCGCATTCATGACCTGCTCCACTCCCTTGGTGCTTCTGGCACCAGCGTGTCCTTCGTGTGGATTCCAGGTCATGTGGGCATCTCAGGGAACGAGTCTGCCGACGCCGCTGCCAAATCGGCGATTTTATCCTCCAGATTTTTTACCTCCGTTGTTCCCTCATCTGATTTTAGTGTTTTGTTACGTCACCGCATCCTCTAGCTCCGGCGCGATGAGTGGACGGCCCTCCGGGGGAACAAATTGCGGGAGGTTAAACCTCTCCCGTTAATCTGGTGCACCTCTTCTCGTTCTTCTCGTCGGGAAGAGGTGATTTTAGCTCGTCTACGAATCGGACATTGCCTTTTTAGTCATAGATACCTGCTTAGTGGTGACCCCGCACCTCTGTGTGGTCAGTGTGATATGCCATTAACGGTGCGTCACATTTTAACCGAGTGTCAAGTTTTAGCTCCACTGCGCGTTCGCGTGGGTCTACCTGTTGGCCTAGCCAACGTTTTGGCAGACGACGCGCATACTGTAGAATGTCTTTTACGTTTTATCACTGACATTGGTTTTAGACGTCGTATTTGATGCGCTGAGTGCATTTAGCTGTTTGGTTTTATATTGTCAGTTTTAATGGGGCCCTTCTCCCCGACGGACATAAGGCGCTCATGTCCCTTGCATTCTACAGTTCTTGATTCGTTTTATTCTTTTATTGACCATGATTTTAGTGTGTAGATTTTAGTCTTTGGTCTGTTGTGTTTTTTTTAGTGTTTTTGACCAAGCGGGTTTGTGTGCGGTTTTTTAGTTTTTTGACTTTTCAATTTTATATTTTATACATTGTAAGGGCGCTAATAACCAATGTAGTTGAGCGCCCTTAAGCTCCACCTCATCATCATCACGGCACAAATGCAAGTTCTTATTCAACATTCGCCTAGTGCATATATAAGTTTTCCTTCAGCACTTAATTAGTAGAAGGATGGATTAATAATCAAAATTACGTATATCTTTATGCAATAGTATCATCCTCTGGATATATACGTATATTTATTAAATTAACAATAAACTGGAATATTGAAACTTATAAATCAAGAATTACAATTAGAATGAATAAATACAAAATTATGTTTGGAAAGTAAATAATTGTACTTCAATTCTACACTAAAGAATTTCGGCTCTTAATATCGTACTGCAGTTATAAAAGAGATCTCATAGCTCAAGTTAAAAGAACCAGCGCTCAAGTACTAATTGTGTTACAAAACAGCAAGAAGTTCAAAATTGAGATCTATAATGCGTAATTTTCCATCCATTAAAGTTCGCACTTTTATGTACTTCTGATATAATTTCCGTGCCCCTGTGTTAAAACCTTGAGTGCTCAGCTGTAAGGAATGATTTGTGTGAGTGTTCAATAGGTTATGGGAAGCGCCGCGCTCAGAGCAGCAGCATAGAAAAGGCATTTAACTCAGATTTATTATCAACACTGGTGCTGGATTGTGTCTCGCCATGCTCATGTTTACTCTTAAATAAGCATGTAATTTGTGTACTGTAGATTTTCTCGGGCTTCCATTTAGGTGTAGAGTTGGTTAGAACGTACATAGTTCCGAAACGTGATTTCTAACCAAGTCTACACCTAGCTGGAAGCGTGAGAAAATCTAGCATACAATACGCAACGCCAAGAAAGCTTCAGCTCATATTTCAACGTAATTGATAGTATATTTACAAGCTGATTGAATTAGAGAAATTAATGTGTGTTATGTTGTGATGTGGTGTATTTGCTGCGGCACATTCATTTTACAGCTGCGGAGTTAATTTGAGGCGCAGGTTAACCAAAGGGGGAATTTCACTTTCTAACGGCCAGCTCAACTTCCTGTAGGCTACTGATAGCAAAATGAAGCTTTGGTGCCAGCCAGTATGCACTTTCGGTGGTACCTGGGCCATCGTTAATATCCAGCGGATCGTTGATAGTGAACATTATACCATTTGATCAAAAACTCTGTGATACTTTAAAGAGCAACAGGACTCAACTCGTGTCTCTTTATCTGAAGATTGCACTAATTCCTTTATTTTGGAAAACTGAAAAATATACTTTTTGTTGTATTGTAGATCTTGTTTAGTTTTGTTAGGTTTATCTTTTTTGTAGTCTTTAGTTTCAATGGTTTTGTATATCTATATTTTCTTTCAGTTGTTGCTATAAATAATTTATTACTGAAAAATAAACTTACATTTAAATAAGACTGTTGGTTTTTTGCACATTCCTTTGCTTATTCTGTAGCATATTCAAATTCCTCCTCCTCTTCGTTCGCTTCCAGTTTCCATTTTCTTTGTCTTTGTTCGGTACATCGTCATAAATGGCTGCACAGTTATCAAAGTCTATGTATTCATCAACTTTACCAAGTAACTCCTTTGATGCTTTAAATTCTTCGAAAATTTTCTCCACATTTCCCTTTATTTTTTCGATCATATATTGCTGTCTTGTCAAATTTTGCTTCTTCTCCTTTTCTTTATTAACCTTTGCAGTGCTTCTCCCACTTCTCTCAACTTTACTTCCCTCACTTCTTTATCCTTTGTAACCATTTTCAGTTTTCTGTTCAACATCTTCACCGTATCACATTCCTTTGTCGTTTTTATACTCTTCCTACACCGACACGAAGCTACTTTCCTTACACTGTTTATAGACTTTCGACCCTCAGGGATAGGGAATTCCTTAGACAGGGCCTACTGAAATGATCCAACACTCTCTCTTCTTCATCCTGCTTTTGGTACAGATACCCCCAACACCTACCTTATTGTCATCCGTGTCCACAATGAACCCTTACAGGGAATGGGATATCTTAATATCGGGACGTACACAGGACGATCTTCAGAATCTGGAGAGGTCCCTCAATCTGGTCGGACCGCTGGAAGGCTCGCCGTTCCTCTGCCGGTTGTGTCAGAGTTTTGGCGATCTGTAAAAAACACCGACAAGAATTTCCGATACTACGTGCAGATGCGCAGTTTTTTAGTCCTGGGTTACCCCTTGGCAGCCTGTATATACTTGGAAATGCCGGCTACTGTATTAGTGCTTACAATGTGTTCCAGGTAACACACCTTCCAAATACCTGACATTTCTTGGGGTTTAACATAAGCTCGGCCTGTCGAAACCGAACACCTTCCTCAGATTGGTCACTTGGTGTTCGAATGTCTTGCCTATAACAATGATGTCGAGGTAAAGCAGGGGGCGTGGTAGGTGAGTCCCTCATTAGAGACTCCATGAGTCTGTGATATTGTTGGTACGTGCAGAGTCCAAAGATATTACCGTTAACTGCTACAATCCAGAGGCCTCCTTGTCGTTGGGTGAAGTGACTTTTGCCGGTACCCCGAAAATTCAGGTCCAGTTCGGAAGACCACTGGACATCCGCTAAAGTGTCCAAGGTGTTGCCAATCCGTGGGTGCTAAAAGCAGTCTTTATCAATGAGTCCTTTAGCTTCAGGTAGTAAAGGAAAAGCGCAGAACTCCATCCTATTTCGCTAGCAATACCGGTGTGGACCCTGAGTTATCGGATTCGTCTTTTGTGTTCTAGTCTTCATTTCTGCTGTCCTGTTGTCATTGTCTTTCTGCTTAGCGGGATATGACGAGGTCGCTATCTAATCCTTAGACCGTCACTGCCGTCGATGTCATGCATCATCGGTACGTACATAATCATCCGTTGATAGGCTGTAGCTGCTTGGAATTCCGCGAGCAGGTTGATATGGCTTTTCTCAGTTCCCAAGACGGACTTAGCCGCCTCGTGCATAATATTATCGACACAACTATCCAATTTCCTGGTGTCCAGTTGGCCCTCGGTGTGTCTGGCCGCAGTTAGTGTAGAGGCAACAGGCTGACAATTCCCCTAGATAAAGCAGCTCCTGGTCCCAATTGGTGGCATTAAGGACCCTTACCAGGGCGGTCTCTCGAGCAGGAAACAGCGCCCTCGCTACATAAATCCTGTCGGGATAGCTTCCTCCCTGGAATAATACCTCGGTGATTACGACAAAGAAACACCACAATTGTAGCCTGATCTTGCCAAGGATTAACTGTAAGTAACCTTCCTCAGTCACGGACAGGCTTCACCCGAGGCGGTTCGTAGCTCGTAGCACCTGACCGGCGTTCTTTTTGGTAGTCTCCGCGTCTCTCATAAATGAAATTCTTGAATATTCACTTAAAAAGATAGGGAAAAATCCTTACTTTGGGCCTGGCGATAGTAAGGCCCCAGTCTCCACCAGCACAATTCAGTGGTGGCCCTAATCCATGAATGCACTACCAGACGATTTTCGCCGTTCCCAATCGTCCCCCGTGGCGTAGTGGTTATCATGCTAGCCTCTAGTTCCCGAGGTCCCAGGTTCAAATCCGGCGGAGGGCAATGGATTGTTTCGGGCGTAAAAATCCTTAGCATAGCTTCCTTATAAGGGAAGTGTCGTCGATGGTCGCGAGTCGTAGATTTGCGTCACGTAAAAGAACCTCAAACCTGATAAAGAGGCCTCTGAGCAAAATTACCGGTCTTTCACGTCCAATATAGAATGGGACGCTAAGGACCACAGTAGTTAAAGAGCGTCCATAAATAAAACTGAATTTAATTTTAATTTCCGCCATTCCCAGTCACCGCGTTCAACATGAAGAGAGGGGAAAACGTTGACGATACCGACGTTTCCCTCCACAATAGTGCTTACTAACTTTCCTGATCCTGTTCCGCCGTGCACACGCAGTCCGTCCTTAGGTGTCCGGGGTCTCCGCAACTCTAGCACTAGGTCTTCTGCCAACAGTCTTAAGACTGTTAGGCTGAGTGATTGGGGTCGGTTGTTGTCATTCTGTTTCAGTTCGCTGTCAGGCTGTTTAGTTCGCGATGCATCTCCCCTACTGCGGCGTGCATTTCCTTGCTGATCTTGACGCTCTTACACTGCGGCCTCTATCACCGTTGGGTTTTCTTTCGTCTAACGTTACTGCATTTCTGTATTTAAACAATGTCAGCCTGTTCCTCCAAATAGTCAGCTTCTTCATTTTTCTTTATGCTGTAGACTCTTCATCCACACAAAACTGCAGTTCAGCCTCCCGAACCTCATCTTTAAGAATGCACATTAGGGTTGCCAGAATAAACTCAAGGCAGGCCCAGAGACCAACTAACGGGCCACCGACATTTCTGTAATTGGGGACAAAATTGTTAAACAGATTTTTGTGTATTATTACGATCACAATGTTTACTAACATAATAACCACTATTACTACTACTGCTGCTACGACTACTAATCACGTACTAATGCTGTCATTATCACTAACCGAACTATACCAAACCAAATAAAAGTAATAGTAGTAAAAATTAGTTATAAACGCGTACCTTATTATACTTTGTTTTAAGGATCTGGCTGCATTCAGAAGAGTCGTGGTTTTAAGAACCACGCTGTGGAAATCTTCACGTGTTATTTTCAAACTCATTTGAATACAAATCTCAACTTTCACGAGTTCCATTAACATTCTGTTTCTAGCATCCAACCATAACGCACTCATTACACTCGTTCAATGTGCGCATTACTGACAGCAATTGCGATGAGATGCTGCACTATTTTGAATACGTTTGGTGCATCTACTTTTTTCGAAAAACTCAGTTCACATTTTCCAACAATTATTATCCTTCCTATCAAGATCTCATACTACCAATTTCAAAACAGAAAACTCATCATACAGTTCGTTTCCATCGAAATTAATTTTCAATTTCTTTTCCACTTCGGCCATGTCATTAAATGAAAATATTTTTGTTTGACATAAATCTAGCAAGGACACAATTTTATGGATATTGTCATTTCTACTAAAGTTTTACTAGGAATATTGAATAATCTGTCAAACAAATGTGCACTCTTTTACTTGAATATTCCTTACGTCTTCTCTAAGGTGTTCTAAAGACATTGACTTCAAATCCGTAAACCTTATCCTCCTTATGACTCGCCGTTTGCTTCTTCACTTGCAACATAACCCCGTGAACATTTGTGGAAAGGGTATCCTCTTTTTCTGAAATTCTAATTGCTTTAGAAATTACAGAAAACACTCTGCTAGTGTTAGTGAATACTCGTTTATTTCGTCCTGTTGTGAATTAATAAATTTCGAAATTATGGGGTGTGTTTTTTCTTCGCACCGTGCTACATAATACGTCTTAAAAGTCGCCACATTTTAACAAGACGCTCCACAGCTGACTACAAAGGCAACCATCGCACAAAAATGTGTCATAATATTTCACTATAGTCATGCTGAGCAAACTAGCAAAATGATTTAGTTCCTCGGAATGTTTTAATAATGATGAAAAGTCTGAATATATTTTAAGGACTAGGCTTTCTACATCACATTTCAGAAGTTTGAATTCAAATTTAGCACAATTATTGTAAAATATGAGCAACAATTGCCTTTGATTAAGTTTGCGTTTTCTTTTTTAATCGAGTAAGGACAGAATTATGTTTAGTGAAATTAACTCAAGGATTGTCGGCTAAATAATAAATTACATTGCTTACTGTTAAACAATTTTGCAGTAAAACAGATTTTAGTTTATTTGAAATGGCTTCTGCAGATTAATTACAGGTATAATTTTTAATATATTTATTAAAATAAGTAAGAAGCAAATCAATTGTAATCATTCGTTTACAACTTTATAGATATCAAGGGCCTCGTTACATTTTCCCATATCTTTGGAGAAGTACGTTACAACTATTGGGTAATGTTTTTATTGCCCTTATTTGAAGCGTCTGAACCTAATGAAAACGGAGCATTTTGTTTTAATTCACTCTTTAGCATAAGGTAGAAGCATATGTTTTACTACCGCCTCACTTTTAGTTTGGCTGCACTGTACCTTCGTTGCTACGAGGAGTCTCTGAAAACACGTGGATATAGCTTATTACCACAATCTTGAGAACTGTAAGAATTGAGGTGTTTCACACCATGATAAGTCAAAGCTAAATCCATTGCAGTGATTTTGTAGTCCTCTACAGAAAATTGTTTTGGCAAGAATTAAAGATTTGTTTTTCTTTTGTGTGATAATATTAACTTTGTGTTTTTCTGATTGTAAATGTGTATTCGCGGTCTTCACGCCGTCATATTTAACAATAAATGAGATATAGCACTTATACATGCATTCAGCACTATAAACTTTTATAACCACTCTTTATAATCAAGATCCTTCTTCTTTGCTTCGGTGACTGCTTTGGAATGTTAAATCCTGCACTTGCGGTATACTCTCAAAGGTAACTGACCGTTTCAGTGCAGATATGACGGATGACAAAAATTCATTTGGTTTGGATTTTGTCGCCTTAAATGAAGCATAATAATTAATGAAAAGAAGAAGTTAATACATTTTGCTATTTTTTAAAAACCAGCAGGAAAGACAAAACAACATGGTACGTTATTTGAGTATCCTTTATAGGCATTCCACTGCATTTATTTGCATGGGAGTAATCCAAAGAATACGTTTTAAGGACATGATACAAGCTATTTATCTCAGTTCTGCTTCCTTACTTCTCCTTGTTTCCTGCATTTTAATTCTGTTTCTGGTACCTCTACTGTTGCCTGCAACAACAAAATACTCTTTCCTTCTCCATATTTTACTACTTAAATCGACTATTACTGATAATATTGGTAAGAAGACTCCAAGAAACGATACCTGATATTGCTTTGCATTTCTGGTTCCAGATAACGAATTGCAACAGTCAAGGGATGTATGTACACAGTGTCCCGAAAGCAATTCTTTGTTTCTGTAAAACAGTGCGTTTTGTTTCATTTGTAGCGGCAAACCAAGCACTTTCCGAACCACACGCTGTGTTTCGAAGTCATTTTACGATAGGAAGGAGTACCGTTTGAAAGAAAGCGATTGCGCAGATGGATTCAGCGCTATCGAACTAAGGGGAATCCTTACCAAAAAAGAGTCGAGCTCCGTGGTGTAGTGGTTACCATGTTCCCGAAGTCGCGGGTTCAAGCCCATCGGAGGACGGTGGATTTTTTTCGGGCGTAAAAATCCTTAGCACGGCTTCCTTCTGAAGGGAAGTAAAGCCGGTGGTCCCGTGTTGTAGATTTACGACACGTAAAAGAACCTCAAGCCTGATAAATAGGCCTCTGAGCAACATTACCGGTATTTCACGCCCAATGGTACGCTAAGAACCACAGCAGTTAAAGTGCGTCCATAAATAAAACTCAGTTTAATTTAATTTTACCAAAAACATTTCTTCCTTGGATGGATTTAGTGCGTTTTGTTCCGATGCTCCTCTTTTTTCTTTAGAACTAGTTTAACCCGCTTATCTGAGACATCAGATCTTGAATGCAGAAATTCGTTTAAATATTAAAATGACATACAACCACTACTTACACATGTATCATGTTTCATATGTTAGATTAATAACAGTTTTAAGTTATACTGACAGATGTGCAACGTATGGCAATAATTTAAAAGATGCAGAATCTGTGGTGTTTGAGTACCTGCGACAACTTTTTTCCCTTAGACCGTTAGGTATTATATGTAATCATATACTCCTCTATAGAACCTACACCTTCCAATATTGTGTCTTCGGTGCACACGCTGGCTCGATTTCTTTCCTAACAGGAGCGTCATTTCAGTTTGTGCTTAGGGGGGGTCAGAATACCTGAAGCACTTTCCGAAATTTTCATGTGAATTTTAACGACACATTTAGCTTAAGAGGAAATCTTCTTTCATGTCTTAAATGTGAAATATTTGTATTAAAAGTACAGTTGTTATCTTTCCTTTGGCGGAGCAATAATATCCAATAGTAACCCCTTGATTCGTAAGACGCAAGGAGTTAAATTAGACGGAGAGCAAAACGCGGGCTGTTCTATTAGCGTATTGATGGACGGTGAAATTGTGGTTATTGTAAATCCGGAATGAGATAGCATAAATTTAAATATGGGTATACATTGCGTCGTACTTCGGTACATTAATTAAAACACTAACTAGTTCAGTGGCTTTTCATTCAAACCAAGCTTTTATGTGAAATAACACTGAAGTTACTGCACTTTCTATTGACACCTGCGTTTCCATTTTTTAATGCAGTTAATGAATGGGTAGGAGCAAAAATGAGAGGAGCGTGTTAATGCTGGTTTATAGGTAATGTGGATATGCCAATATATTAAAATTACTTCTAGGTACAAAACATTTGTAAATATGACTTTCATTGTTTTAACGAAAATGCCTTTAAAATGAACAGTAATTCCAAGAAAGCACTAATCTCACGTAGATTTCACTTAATCCGTTTTGATTGCACGCTGTGTACAAACCAATTGCATATCCTACTTTTTTGTAAGCAAGCGGGTGCATACATCGCGTTTTGAAAGAAAAAAATGTTCTATTTCCTACCATCTACACAGGATATAAGTTGAGGTACGTCAAATGTGGTTTCAATTAATGATGATTAAAGTGAATATATATGGTAACTCAATTTCATGAAATGTTGTATCTATCAAGTTGGGAAAAAGAATGCTGCTCACATTTTCAGAAGAAACAGTTCGGGAAAATAAAACGCTACCAAATAATAGGTCTATTTAACTTATTAAAGTCCTATATTTATTACTATGAACATATGCGAGCCATTGTGGGCTGCTTGCAAAAGCGATGTTTAGACACTGCATAACACGTCATTTAGACAGCGTTTAACCTTAAACTCCACTATTGTTTCACACGAGGCACGGAACGAGATAACGATTATGCGATTCTTTGACATCGTTGTACGACATTCAGGAGTTTTACAACCAGAAAGGAATGGAAGTGTTAAACGCTCGCGAAGTGTGCTCAGAGTCAGTTCTAATCCTTTGGAGTGCTATACCGAAAGAGAAATCAAAGCAGTATTTAGGTGATAAATCCAGATACATATCTTATTAACGAAGAGGGCGTAGAGCTAGTACCTCCGTAACACTATTTATCATAAATTAAATTTATCCCTGTGCACTTCGTACGGTGTTTCATTCTTCCTGTTTTTTTAGCAGCTGTATGAGAAAAATGTAACCAAAGATGTGTTAAAATATCTAACCTCCACCGCTAACTTGACCAACACTCGGTACACGTGACTTATAATAATAATAATAATAATAATAATAATAATAATAATAATAATAATAATAATAATAATAATAATAATAATAATAATAATAATAACAATAACAATTCAGCCTAATTTAGTATCATCCTCCCGGGTTAATATATACAAGTTGGTTTTCTTATGGCACAGAATTTTAATAGCAAGAAATGTGTTCAGCTTTTTTCTATGTCATAAGCCATGCATTATCTAACTTATTTGTAATGAGACTTCATGCGGTGAAAGCAAATGTAATGTAGAGGTTATTAAGAAGCGTAATTCATTAATTTGTTCTGCAGTTTGAACTAATGGTTCTGTTTATAATGTCGAATTAATGTATGTAGGCGTGATACTCCATTGTTGCCCCTGTATGAAGCAAGCATGTACACGCTTCGTTCCTGGTGTTAGGGCTGAAGTGAAGCAATTGGGTACCTTGTGTGATTATGAGCTTTGCACATCCATTAAATATATAGGCTTTATGAATCAAACATTATTACCGAAACATGTTGGGAATATGCTCACGAAATAACACGTTTAATTAACACATTTTTACAATCCACAGATTTAAGTGACTAGAGCTGAATGTATGACAAAGAACAATGAATGAAATGCTTAAGTTAGTGTGACTATTGGCAGACAGAATGCTGAAGATCGATTATAGAAGTTCATCAAACTGGATGTGTTTACTACCAAGCCCGGGTTTTTTGTGCATTTGCATTTTGGCACCACCATATAGCATTTTTCAGGTTCAATAAAGCAACTGCTTCAGTAATTTTGAATATTTTACACATTAAAACTTTTTACTGCAACCAAATTTATGCTTTGTCAGCTGTAAATTACACCTTTAAATGTTCTAAAGTAGGTGGTTATATTTTGCATGGTTATTTTCAAAGCTAGCATTGGTTGGGTAATCTTATTTCTCGAACTGTTTTAATATTTCCAAAAGCATTTCTCTTGCAGTAGTGCTGACATTTTTTACTTATTCAGATTTGGATTCCGCGCCGCTGGTAGAAAAAAACACTGTCGAAATTCCCCAAACCTTTCTTCCACTACTTATACATATACGTCGCGTGGTGTCCAAATTCGAAAACTTTAAAATACGGTGTTGCCACGATCACTTTCGAGACAGATGGCACTTTAAACAGTGCTTAGCTTAACACCGTCTAGTCATGGATTTAGCAATACCAAGTTAGACAACGTTTAGGCTATGTTTAACTGAATAATATTTAAGTCCATAAACAGCGCATCGCTTTTGCAAGCGGTCCTATATGTCCAGATGTTGGTGTTTACGTTATAAGTGCCGCCCGATATGTATATTACATGCAGGGAATGTGATGATTGAACGGCTCTTTACCATCCGTGAACATGTCGGACAGCTGCAGATGACAGCTCGCGTTTGAAATGCACGGCCAGCTATCCATATGTATATAAATCGTTGGTAACAAGTCCATTTTGCACTGTCCAGTAAATTCTCTATCTTTTTGTAGCTGCTGATTAAAATTACAAGAATTCATGACATTGTCAAACAGCACAATATAATACAAAGTATTATGTCCAGTTTACAGATAAAAAATATATATACAGAGAAAATTCAGTTTATAAATTCTTCAATTGAATAAAAACATCCTTGCACCATGTACTTTTTCAGTTCAATTTTAAATGTATTTACAATATGTATTTGTTTTAGGTGAATTGGTAGTTTATTATAATTCATACAAGCAGCAAGAGTAGGTTTCATTTTATACAATTGTAATCTGTGTGAAATTAAGTGAAATCGTGCGCTGCCTCTAGTATAATGATCATGGATCTGGCTATTAATTTTTGTATTATTTTCATTATGTTTCAAATACATTATTACTTCACACACACACATACACACACACATATAGCGAGAATATTTATTTTTTTGAAATAATTTCTACAAGATTCTTGAGGTTTTAATCCTAATATCACTCTAATTGATATTTTCTGTAATATAAAAAGCCTTTTAGTATACTTCATTGCACATTGTCTCCAGACCGCAATTCCATATGATAAATGTGGGAATACTAATCCGTAATAGATCTTCATTAATATGTTTATATCGGCAATTTTTGCCATTCTTTTTAATAAAAATATACTTGAATTAACTTTGTTACAGACTTTATCTATTTGCTTGTCCCATGTAAAATGTTTATCTAGCATTATTCCTAAGGAGTTAGCATTGCTTACCTCATTAATTTCTTCATTATTCATTTTAATATTTAAGTGTATTTCATTTCTGTTTTGTATTGCTTGAAAGTTTGTGTATCCTGTTTTCTTTACATTAAATATTCTACCTCCGTGGTGTGAAGTTATCAATCGATTATTTGTGCTTCCTTCGGAGGCGTTTCATGTCATTTACCAACTTCCTCACTTCCGTAGCATCATTTCATCAACTCCATCCCCATCAGAGAATATACAGACACTAGACTATCATTGCCAGTCAAATACGTGTTCTAATGTACATTAAAGCACAATATATTATTTTGTTACATAATATAGAGTTCTAATGTGTATTGTTTCGTAGCAGTTGCCACAGCGTTGCCATATACTACCACAATTTCGAACTGAAAACCATATGCCGTTATGGATGCTAAACTTCTCAAAAGATGCAATAATTCTTGGTACCAGAGTCTGGATAAAATAAATAAATACATTTTTGCAAATATACTTGGTGCTAGATACTGAATATCTTAGGAATGAAGTACTCTGGTTGGCCTTAATGTAATATAATATAGATGCATATATTTCTCATGTCTTTGAACGTCACACTGCCACTGGACCGCCTGAATATCCTCTTTCATACTGGTTAGGTAGGTAGCTATGTGGTTGAGTTGGGTAATGGCAGGCAGTCAGGTAACTCTGCAGTTTATAAACAATTACGTAACATCGCCAAGAAGTGATTGCCATTTTTGTTCACATCAACATCACGCACTTTTTATTTTCTTGTGTGTGGACACCAAGTCAACCCTCGTGCTTATTACTTTCTCTACTACGTATGCTAAGTAGGGGAGGTATTGCATTCCACTCAAAAATTCGATTTCACCGAGATAAATTTCATCTAAATACATGTTTTTATGCGCCCTGAATCCAAATAAAGCATTTTTAAAACATGTCGGAGTGTGTGTCTGTGAGTCTATGTGCAACATAACCCAAAAACGAAAAGTCGGATAAATACCAAACTTGGTAAATCCAGTTTGCTATCTTCCAAGGATGCGACAAGAAGATTTTCAATAAAATCCCCCACTCCAACTATCGAAAATTTTTATTTGCAAAAACAAAATGGCCACAACTGTTTTGATTAAAATACCGTATATTAAATATATTTACATGACAAAATATACATTATGAATTTTCTAGGAATAGCCTAGGAAATTCTCTTCATTTGGAAGAAATGTTATATTTTCTTGCATAACTTGTAAACGTTAAGGGATAGAACGAAAACATACCACACAAAAATTCAGATCTCTTTAAAAGCACACAGTTTACGTTAAATACTTTTTTTTGGTGTGGCATAAGCCGTTTCTGAGATAATTATCAGTTATTGAAGTTTCAAACTGTTGAATACTTGTCATTGTTTTAAAGTCCGATCGATTTTCAGTTGTTTCTCGCGATTGCATGGAAAAATATGGACATTTTAGGCCAGCATGTAGCGCCCACTTCTTAAACATTTGATTATCGCTGTTCTCATTGTACCTATAACAAAATTTGTAATGTAACTATTTCTGCAAAGGTTTGTCTCCATTAAAACGTAGAGGATGGAAAAATAAGCTTTAATAAGAACAGTTTGTATATTCACTAATGAAGATAGGGGTAGTGAAAGTCATGTGAATGTATCACATCAGATTCTTTTATTCCAAGCTTTAAATTACAATAAACTTCTTTTAGAATGCAGGCTCTATTACGTCACTTGGCACATTCGAGAAGTTCCCACTCCTGACAAAGCAGAAGCTTAGGTTGTTTGTGTTCAATATGCTGTATGATTAACATGAACCAATATTCTGCAAACTGAATGCCCACTTCTAGTACGTAAGTTTTAGTACTGTCAATAGGTTCATACAGAACATCTGACACTGTCATGAGCTAATTACAGTATTTACAATGATTAACATTACAATATTTACAATGATTAAGGAGTAGATAGGTTCATCAATAATATACAAACATTTGTGAATGAGATACTTCTTTAGATTTCTTTTAAAACAATTCTTTTTACAGGACTTAATTTCTAAAGGAAGCTTATACTACCTACAATACAAGGATCAGTATTGACTTTCTTTTTATTCACAGCTACTCTATGAAAGTCCATACTATGTCTGGTGTTATGCTGATGTACATTACAATTTGTTAGTACGTCTTTAGAGCTATTCACAGTTAAGAGTATTGTTTGATAAGCTATAATGAAACAAGAGTGACAATGGTTTCCTTAATAAATACATTTCTACATGTTTCTAATCTTTTAATATTGAACATAATTCTTATACATTTTTTCTGTAATATAAATACTCTATTCATATGTGCAGCTCCACCCCAAACTTCCAAGCAGTAGCTTAGTTGTGGAAAAATAAGCCCATAATACGTAATTTTCAGGGTGTGATCATTCACATACCTCCCCATAAATCTAAATCTATATATTTATACTAACTTTATTACAAACATTATTAACTTGTTCTGACCAGGATAGCCTATTCTCAATTTTTAAACCTAACAAGGGATGGGATATAGTTAGAGTAAGCCTATCTCCGGGAAATTCTTTTACTTCATCTCTACCACCTAGACTAAATACCATGACCTTGGATTTTTCTTCATTTACTTTTAGTTTATTAGATTCAAAATAGCATATTAATGAATGGGTACTAGATTTGATGGTATTAGCCAAAGAATTTAAGTTTTCATTCCAACAGAGTGCTGTGGTATCATCGGCATAGCTGATTGTAGTGAAATTATTGCCTTTAGGGATATCATTTATATAAATAATAAACAGTAAAGGACCCCAAACAGAACCCTGAGGCACTCCATGTTTTACCTGCAAGAAAGTGGATTTTACTCTATTTAGGCTGCAACTACTAATATAGATTATTTCTGAGCATTGTAATCTTCCCGTTAGATAAGATGTAATTAATTTGTGAGGTAGGCCTCTAATGCCATACAATTCAAGCTTATTTAATAAAATATCATGCCTTACACAGTCAAAAGCTTTAGATAAGTCCACCATTAGACTGGCTACTTTTGTATTCTGATTTATTTTTACCATTATGTCATGGATGAACGTGATTATAGCTGTTGAGGTAGAGAAAGATTTGCAGAATCCATGTTGAGTTGGTGTAATAATGTTATTTTTCTGTAGAAAGTTTTCCAGTCTTAGCAATATTATTTTCTCAAATAGTTTATCTATACTAGAAGTTAAAGTTATAGGTCTATAATTGTTGACATCATTTTTATTGCCCGTTTTATGAATGGGCTTAATGACACCTATTTTGAAGATATCAGGATAAACACATGCTTCAGTGCTGGCATTTATTAAATTAGTAAGTGGCTTTGCTAGTATGTTTTGCACTGTTTTAATATTTTATAGGATATGCCATCCCATCCACTGGAAAGTTTACCAGTCATTGTATTCAGGATTTTTATAACTTCTTCTTCTGAGGTGGGGTACATAAAAAGCGATTTATCATTAGTTAGGATATTGAGCTTGGACGGTTCGCTCATGTTTTTAGTTAATTCATTAGCACAGCTCGTAAAAAATTAATTCATATGGTTACTAACCACAACAGGATTAGAAACAACTTTATCACTTATAATCAAGTTCATATTTTCGTGTTTTTATTTTGTTTTCTGCGTTCATCAATTATATTCCAAGCTGTTTTAGATATATTGGACGAATTACAAATCTGGCTAGTGCAATAATGTGACTGTACGCTTTGAAGATGTTGGTGATACATATCACGATATTTCTTATATTCCTTGTTATAATGCTTAGTCGGCTGGTATTTATTTTTATTATTATTAATTTTTATTTAAATATGTACATGTCCTTCATTTTATTTCTTAATATAATAGTTTCAGAATTAAACGCTACTTTAGGTGTCTTGTTACATTTTATCACTTTTTTAAGTGTTGGGCATGCATTATAATAATTTTTGTTCAAAATCTGATAAAATAAATTCCATTTTTTATTAATATCTCTTTCCCAGTAAACAGGTTCATAGTTTTCATTATATTCTAGTTACATACAGCATGCTTGCTTGGAATAATTTGTGTTTTCTCAGTTTTGTAAAAGCGAATGTATTTCATCGGCTTTAAAGGATGGGTAAAACTCACAATTTTGCTGGGAAGATGCTATAATTTCACGGGATAGACTTGGCAACACTGAGTCGGCATCTTGCTGTTGAAGTAAAGATTTGATGCTGTGTGCATGTATGGATATCATAAAAAGTATTGATCAGAAAGCAAACATGAAGTTACAAAAACAGTAGTAAGAAATAACGAGAAGAAGTCAAGTGTTTTTACAGGTATGATATATCAGTACTTTTGGTTTAATTTTGTTTTTTTAATTAGCTTCCGATTTTTCAATCCTTGCCGAATTATAAAGCTATAAAAAAGTTCGCATTGGTTATAAATATGGTATTTAATCTATGTCAATCTAACCAAACTAATAGGTCCGTGATAATGGAAGTTTTAAGAAGGAATTAAAGAAATATTGATCGGAAAGTAAACAAATTACAAATAAACAGTAGTTTAAGAAATGTTGGATATATGTATATAAGTCTTGTGTTTTCACAGATATGGAATATCAGTACTTTTAATGAATCTTGTCTTATAGTATGCCCGTAGAAAATGCTTATAAAATAAAAAGGAAAGCGAATAAATTACCTTAGGAGTGAGTTTAGAACATGATGTGGTCTCTTCTATATCTGGTGTCCACCTGCCCGCCTGTTTTAGGTGGTTTATTTATATAGGCAAATCGCGTCAGGAACACAACAAACGTTGCCATTTTTCCGATAAATCACATGCAAAGTGGATACTGCCAACCTAAAACTTGCTACACTCCTCTCCTAAAAAAACATCCCTTGGCTACGCTTTGAGGCTGAGGGCCCTCAATCTCTCGGCTGTGCCTTGAGGCTGAGTATCTTACCGGCTTCGGTGGCATTATTCATATGTTGGCAGCATTACGTTAGAGCAAGCGTTTGACATAGAGTGACATCTGTTTGACTTACGACACATCATTTTCATCGCTGTGGGGGCACACTGTAAGAAGAGATTATCCGTATTTTTTTTTTTTTAATTAGGTTCCCATTTCAATCTTTGCAAAACCATACAAATGTTCGCATGTGATAAATATGGCAATTAATCTATGCTTTTGTTCATCCGATAGTTTCCGTGACAACAGAAGCTTTAAGAATTAATTGGCAGCCTTCTGTGTATCGTAAGTTGCGGAATTAGCATTTTTAATATAACCTATAAAGTGCGTACAACGTGCATAAGTGGAGTGAGCGTTAGTATTCCGTATGCGGGTGGGGATCACATTGCCTATTCACAAAATAGTTGGAGTTCAACAAAATTCTTTGAGTGTCCCATTTCGGATTTAGGAAATAAAAATGTCAACAGAAAGTGCAACATACATGCTCACTTCTGAAGTATTAACAACCTTGGATTAAAAGGAACTACCATTAGGAGTATTTTGTGACTTAGCTAAGGCATTTGACGACATAGAACACAATTTCTTGCTGCAAAAGTTTAAATTTTAGGGCTTAAGTGATATCTCTATAAATTTGTTCACATCTTACTTAACAAATAGCATTCAGCAAACTAGAATTAATCATTGTGATTCAGAACCAGGTGTTAATACTAGATGTGTCCCACAAGTTCCGTACTTGACTCTTTGTTATTTGCAATATTTATAAACGACCTGCCATGTTATCTTAGCAAAGTTTCAATAGCTGTGCATTATGCAGATGATACCTTGTATCTGAAAAGTCATATCAGCAATTAAGAAATTCTGTCAATAAAGCGTTCGACCAGCTCAACTTTTGGTTACACCTTAAATAAGGTATCTGATACAAAATTTCTTGGCTTCAAATAGATGGAGAGCTCAGCTGCTGAAAACAAACAAAAATCATGCTACCAAAACTCAGCTCAGCTTGCTTTGCCATTGGAAACTTAAAGAATTTGCTTAACCAAAATGCCTTAAGAACAGTATATTTTGCCTACTTTCACTCCCTGTTGCAATATGGAATAATCTTGTGGAGTAATTCGGCACATAGCAAGCACATATTTATATTACTAAAAAGGATCTTATGTATTATTTGTGTTGCTGCATCCCGTCATTCCTGTAGACCCTTTTTCAAAACCCAAAATATTCTTACTCTTACTGGTGAATACATATATTCTCTCTTGAGCTACCATACAGATAATTATGATAACTTCACAATGGACCTTGCTGTGCATGAACACAATACAAGGCATGCAGACAATTTTCATAGACCAACAAATAGGTTAAAACTGTTCCAAAAAGGATGTTACTATTCTGCAATAACAATTACAATAACCTTCCATGCTACTTAAAACTATTAGGCAAGCCTAATCAACATAACATCTTTAAGAAAGAACTAAAGTCTTTCTTATATATTCACTCCCCATATAGTATGGGGAAATTTTTTAATATGTTGTGTGTGCAACATATAAATATTCAATACATAAGGCAGATGGCACATGAAGGTGACCTACACTTACCTACTGTAATGTATGTTGAGATGTTTACTCTTGAAATGGTAATGGTTTACAAGTTTACATTTCTTAGCTAATGCACAATGTGGAGAGGGAGAGAGAGAAATGTTCTTGGTCCTGGGTATGTTTATTAGTTATGCTGCATGTTTCATAATTGTATGACATGCTGAGTGTCTCCGAGCGTTGCTCACAGTGGGCCAAATGAATAAACATACAAACATGGTACACATGCTTATCTTCATTACTTTCATAACATTATTACATATGATGAACACAACTGTACATTGTGGTTAACATATTTCATGGTATTTGTGGAAAACATTGTCACTTTTGTTCCATATCAACCAGTTATACAACTCCCATCACAACCATCCCACCCGAGGCATTATGGGAGCGAATATCCCCAAGTTCTCAGTACAAAATTTCACTATTAACTCTGGGCGACATTTGTGCTGAGTTGTTGCCAATGTAATTTAAATCATATGCACTAATTGCTTGTTGCAAAGAGTAAGAACGTATGCTATCCTGGATCATTCAGATTTAGCCATACAAATGCTATGGTTATGCACTCTTCTACTTAAAAAAATATCTCTTGGTTATGCTTTGCAGCTTAGGGCTCTCAATGTTGGTCTGCGCTTTGTGGCTTAGGGCCCTTAATGTTGGGCTTTGCCTTATGACTTAGGGGCAATGTTGGCAGCAGAAGTCCAACAGAACCAACACTCCCATAATGCCTCGGCTGAGATGCTGTGTCCCTACCTACATAAGAATATTTTAATAATATGTATACCAATTAAAATGAATTAGATGAAAAAGTAAACTTTCTTCAGAATAGCTTGTACACCCAATAATAAATGGTAGAGGGCAAAGAAGGTCATGTGAATATAACACATCACATATTTCAACTTATTTCCTGCACACAAGTGTGAAAGAACAATTATCAAAACAGAAGCCAACCCAATGGTGGTTAAGCAACTGCAACATTGCAAGGTACCTTTGATGTATATCTAATAATTGAGATTGTCTTTAAGGTTAACAGTGATACTTTAATGCAATGAGAAGGTTTAAGGGGGAGAGTGATGCATATTTACACCTAATAATGAAATTTTATATTTCCACAATTTTGAACCTAGGTTATTGAGAGTTGGCTCAATAATTTAAAACATATGTACTTCTTTTCTGTATTTTTTTTTTTTAGAATGTTTTAATTACCAAGCTTCATGTTTGTAATGTCCATGTTTCCAAATGTAAAAAAGAAATTTGTGTACCTTTTTTTGTAAACTTCTACAAAAGTGTTAAACTTTGCATTGGTGTTTTGCAGAGAGAGGGGGAGGGGGAGAGAGAGAGATTGATTTATTAACAAGTTCAGTTTCCCCCAATTGGAGGCTGCCATAAACAAAGCATACTCAACACAAAATGATATGAATACATTTTGAAATTTTAAAGAATATAAGGATGTGCAAGTATAAATGAAAATTACCTGCAGTTAGTTGTTTTAATTTAGCTTTTGTTTTATTTAAAATAATTGTTATATATAAACTGAACTTTAAAACACTTTTTTTTTTTTTTTTTTTTAAAGTTTTTAAACATATAAAGCTCATACAAAGTTATGTTTTGGAATTCTGTTTGCAGGGAATTAAAGATATTAGCATTCTAATTTGACTGCTGCTTTTAACACAAGTTTTCAACAAAATAGTTGCTCAACAGAATTATGCGTTGTTAATATGTCAGTTCACATTCATTAATTAGTAAAGAAATGAGAGGGATTGAAGCAATAAAAGATAACAAGAATACTGTACATGATGTCTGAATTATTAATGTATAGTCTTACTGGAGTGCATTTTAAAAGTATAGGGTTTATACTTGAGTCTCTTCCTGGATATTATGTAAAGCTTAATCAAGCTGTGATTGGTTTAACTGCACAAGATCTAATTTTAAGCTGTACAAATCACTTTCTTTATCACTTCTTTTGTGCACAATCCACAGACATGCTTTTTGCACCTGATACAAGCTACATGGTCTCAGCTTGACACTTCTTCATTTGGCACTGCTGTCTCAGTTTCTTTCTTGGCACTTCATCTTATTATTCCAGCTCTTCCTGTTTGATTTTTCTAAATTAAATGTATTCTGAGCGTAGTTCTTCTGAAAGTTTCTTCGATGTACCTGCTGTCACGTCACAGCCTTGAATATAATCAATATTTTGATGGCAGCTAGACAAAGGATGTTATGTAAAACATGAACTGGCCAATGATGTGTACCAGAACAAACATAATATAATCTTGATATCTGATCTGTGACTTCAACAGCAAGTTTTCTATCATTGTAGTGGCTAATAGTCTAAGGAACTCCTAGATTATTCTCTATTTCAGCTTCTGAATGCATAGAACTGTACAGAAGAACAGTTTTGTTTCATTTACCTTGGTACACATTCTCAATGCGGTATCTTTAATCTTCAGGAGAACAGATGTATACAAAGTAGTTTTCATGCTTTTTACAGTGTTGGGGATTTTCCTTTCTTGAAGGTTCAAAGTACCAACAACATTAGTACCTTCATTTTTTTCCAAATTTCACTTCAGTGAAAAAGCTGTTGGTAGTCACATTCCGATCCTTATTGTGGTATGATGCTGCTTATCTCATGACCACTTCCTCAAGATTTTCTTTTGATGCTGTCTGTTCATCTTTGCCAAGGTAAGGGAACCTGTTACAAACATATTTAATGTTCACCTCTGCTAGTAGCCAGAATTTAATGCGTAATTTATAGGCTTGTTCAGTATGTATTGCAGATTGGGGCATTTTGTTCTGCTGGGAAATAGTTGTTCATCTACAGTGACATTTAGCTGGGCTGAAGCACAGCTGACAGTTTTCAAATACATTTATTCCAGCTACTTGAAACTAGAGCAAACTTATCTGCTTTCAAATGTTCTGACCTTGTGCTTTGTATATCAGAATCTTCATTCTGTAGATACTTCAAAGTTTCTCAGAAACCTATACCTACTCATTGTCTCGCTGAAGAACAGAGGGCCTCATTTTGAAGATCACAGTGCATCTACCTCTATATTTCTGGCTCCTAGAGCACCTCTTACATATAAAAAGGCTATGGATGTGCCTAATTCTTTTAATTTTACACTCCATGAATCATTGCCAGTTATACTTTGGGCCTCTGTTTCTGTGCATTCTTTTTTAAATGTGTTTCAACATTCGTTCTTCAATCAACAGGCACCATGCAGCACTTGTAGCACTATCATTGCTTATATGTTGCTTTGAATATACTGTTGGCCCTTCCTTCTCTTTCAAGACATTTTGTTGGGTGAACCTGCCCGGGAGAAATACAACCAAAGTTCACTACAGTGCATTCTATCATACCATCCTTGCCTAGAAGTTTTGACCCCTTTACTGGAAGTGTGTTCCTGTTCGGTTTCCTTCCTGCATTGAGGCCGTGCCCAAAGTTGTTGTTATTACTATTTGAGGTTCAGCAACTGTGTGACAATATGTCAATTAAAACCTTTTAGCATATAAAATTCTATTGCCTTTACCGAAACCATAATTTTTACTGTGATATTCGTAAAGATAGCAATAATAATTGTAACAGCATAACATAAGATAAAAAATCAAATTACCTTCAGTCTCTTCATTTCCGTGTGGAACTGTCTGTATGTGACCCTCAATTTTTGAACGGCTAATTTCCGCAACATTGTTTGGTTGGTATTCTTCTGATGCAGCACTATCACTTTCTAATTGATCCTCAGAAGTTTCGTTGAAATAAGCCAGCATTTCTTCATCTGTGAGAGGCTGTTGCCTATACCACTCTGTTCTCTATAATGTGTTTACTACTCAAATATCACTTCTCAAATGAATTGCCAATACTATTGTTAAAACAAGTTCTAGCACTTTGAAACCATCCTACACATTGTTGGGCATTCAGTTGAATTTGGATGGCCAGTATACAGGTCATGAAGGTTAGTTCCATTAAAGGTAGCATCATAGTGGGCATATTTCTAAGTATAAATTTTGATGAGCATGAAACTAAATTTGGAAAAATAAATATCGTGTTGTCCACATAATCTGAGGAACTACTTAAGAAAAGTCCTGAACTCACTATGACATACAGCAAAAACTGTCACAATAATAATATATTGAAATTATGACCACCTAGGTGGTTCTAGCATTAATACTCAACATGGTATGCCAACATGGTAGCTAGAGTGGTAATAGTATTGACATGAAGAGGCAAAGATCCATGGTTCAAATCTTTGGGTGGCATTGATTCATCTTTTCAAGAAGTATGTTTATTTGTAGAGAACATTGGAGGGTTGTGGCATCATTTGAACAATGGTTGATGGATTCAAAGAATTTGATTGTTAACTTATAGATATTTTATGTTATACATATGTTTCTTTCTCCACAGAATTGTTAATGAAATTAAGACCAACAACAACAAATTGTGAAATGGATAGCAAAATAGAAATCAAAGAAGTGGAACCTCTCTTGCACAACATAGCCTCACAGAATGAGAGAGAGTTCCTTACCAAGAATGTTATAATGAAGACAAACAGTGATGCTGTGCCTCTGGATGATGATTGTGATGTGGCAGTTAAAACAGAAATTAAACCAGAGGCTCCTTTTCCAGACTTTGGTTCCCAAAACGAGAGACAGTGTCTTACCAAATATCCCGTAAAGCAGATTAAGTCTGAAACTGTTACATGCAGCAACAATTGTGGGATAAATATTAAAACAAAAATCGAGGAACAGATTGTGGTCTCAGACTTTGGTTCCCAGAACGAGAGAGAATTTCATCCAGAGGATGCTGTAATGAAGGTTAAGAAGTACAATAGTAATGATGAAATGAATAACAAAATAGAAATTATAGAAGGACCTTGGTGGCCGGAAACAGAAAGTTCAACTATTTGTGGTGATATTGAGGTAAGTTTTGTAGAAATCCATTGCAGTGAGAATGTTTGCTTCATAGAATATTTGAATTATGTACGAGGGTCAGTCTAAACGTTTTGAGAATGAAAACAATCCAGTTTCAAAAATTTAGATCTATTCATTGCATCTTTTTAAAGGATTCTCCATTGCATTCTTTGCAACATCTCATCCTTTCCAACCACTTTTGAAATGCAAAACGCCATTCAATTTGGAGAGATTGAAAATACATTTTTCATGAGTGGCTGCTGCAGCTTCAGGTGATTCAAATTGTTGACCTATTGTGGGAAATAGGAAAAAAATTGCATAGGGCCAGATCTGGACAGTAAGGAGAATGGAACAAATATTTGTCTCCTGCAGAAACTGGGTTCTTTCTGTTTCAGAATGCACGGAGGCGTTGTGGTGGTGCAATAAAATTCTACACAGACTAGTCCAGGACACTTTTTCTCAGTTCATTGAAGACTTGTGGCAGACATTTTATGGTATACCATCTGGTAGTAGCAGTCTTTTGTTATCACAATATGGCCATTAGCTGAGAAGAATGAACAGCCAACACTTCTTGGTTGCCTCACTTTTGTTGGGGGATACTCTCGTTGAAAGACTACTGCTTAGTTTCTGGATCATATGGTGTATCCAATTTTTATCATTGTTATCGTGTTAAACATGTTTTTGGGTCTTCCCCCATAAAATGTGTCTATCATTTCCTGGCACCAGTTTCTGCTGATTTGTGAGTTGTAGGAACAAACGACTGCAGACCTTTCTGTTGTGAAGTTTTTGTTTAAGGAATCTGATAATCCATGCATCAATGATCTTCCTGCAACATGCACTCTGCTTTCATCAGATGCTGGTCTCCTTCTTCATCTTCATCTTTGAAGGAATTCCTTCCTCTCTAAACTCTGTAAACCATCAATAAATCATGGATTGCAAAGGGCAAAGATCCCCAAATACCCAATTTAGTCTTTCAGGTTATTCTCTCTGACTCGAGATACATCTAGCTTACGGTGTAGCAACTCCTGCTGATGTTATACATTGTTGGAGCACACCCAGGTTTGTACACATTATTATCTGAACTTGAACCTAAAGATAGGAAGACCTGCTTTGGCTTACAATTTATTGTTGCACATTCGCAAGTCTTTCAGAGTGAACCTTAGTAAGAGGTAGTCTGTGTATGGGTGCAGTGTTTGTAGATGGTGTATTCAAAGGGTTGAAAGTAATAGTGGTGATAGTTCATGAAAATTATAAGATACTTGCAAGTTTTGTTACAATCTTATCAAAATCTTCTGTGATATTGTATCATCTAATCATCAGTTCCACTTGAAATAAATGTTGTCAAATGGAAATTCATTAATCAAAACATAACAGACAACCCAGTTATAAAGCATAATGTCTCCTTTAGTCCCCTAGCCTGAAAAAAAAGACAAAGATAAGAGAACAAAACTTATTTTGCAGTAAAGTATAAAAAAACACTCCTCTACCAACAATATTTCAGAAAACTAGTATCAAATTGGATGATGTGAATATGCAAATACCCGTGTGGATGTCCTACAGGATGCTGCTGCCTTATAGGAAAAACATTATTCAGTAACGGAGGAGTTATCAAAATCAGTTGAGTGTTTCCCAAGATTACTTGAAAACACACAAACATTTAGTTTCTCTCTTTATAATATATTATATATATGCAAGTTTGCGAATACTTCATTGTCACTGGGTTCTTACAACTTCCTTTATTTAAAATGCAATATAGTCTTCTACAAAATAATATCTTCAGATGATACTGAATAGTGAACAAATTGTGTATTTCTAAAACCCATTTGAATGTACTGTTTTTGTTATCAATAGTAATCTGCTTACACTTTTTAGAATGATATCCAATTCTTAAATTATTGATGTAAAATTAAAATATTAAGGTTCTTTTTTACAAGCCTGGTATCTTATATACCTCAGCTTCCAGGTTACTGAGTTAAAAGAACCCAGTTTAGTCCTCCCCTCATCCCTGCCTTACTCTCTCCCCACATTTCTCAAGCATTTCTGTTTTAATTTTGTTAAACATTTATCTAATTGAATCAAGTATTCTGATTTACTGAATATCCCTTTTGTCAGTTCTGTGTTGTCTAAGACAATTTATTTAGTTGTAAATACATGATCCATTTTTCCTCCCTCCTCTTAGGAGATAAAGAACAACAGTAAAATTAAATGAAGTTTTATTTATGGACGCTCTTTAACTGCTGTGATTTTTAGCATCCCATTCTATATTGGGTGTGAAAGATTGGTAATTTTGCTCAGAGGCCTCTGTATCAGGCTTGAGGTTCTTTTACGTGCCATAAATCCACAACACGGGACCACACTGGCTTTACTTCCGCTCCGAAAGAAGCCATGCTAAGGATTTTTATGCCTAAAAAAATTCCAGCACCCTCTACCGGGTTTATACCTGCTACCTCGGGAACTAGAAAACGACAACAGTGTAATTAATTTTGGTTTCAGGGGTAATCACTCATGCCAAATTTTTAAAAGTTGAGCTTTTGGCCATTCCAAACTCCATGGCCTTCAGGAACTGAATAAAATGACTGGGTGTGTGTCCAAATATATACCCTTCTTAGGTGGGTACGGCTTGGGCTGCTCTAGCCAATGAATGCATAACGGTCTGAAATTGGGCTGGCTTCTGATGTGGTGTTTTCTGTGCTGTTCATCATCTGTATGGGGTGACTGGAGTTGCTATTACTGGTGCATTTTATGGCCTAGCAAGGTTATATATTAGGACACACACCCAGTCAGTTTATTCAGTTCCTGAAGAAGGCTATGGAGTTTGGAATGACCGAAGGCTCTACTTTTATAAATTTGACATGGCTGATTACCCGTGAGGCTGTAATTAATAATGCTGACCATCAAAGTTTTAAGTCTTATAGACAACAATGTAATTCAATATTTGCGGAAGAATTTGAGTCAATTAGATGTATAAAGGTAACTAATTGACTCACATCCTTCCAGAAATACTTTCTGCATTGCTTGGTTTTCTTACATCCCATTTCATGATAAAATGTCAAATGTTTGTTTCCGTGTTTCTCCTAAATCTATATTTCAATTTGTAAATAAATCAGACATGCCTTTAAAGATAACCATGTTATGCAGAACATTTAACTGTACTGTATGTTTGAATTATTCTGTTACAGGTTGGGGACTTTCCTCCAGTAAAATCTCCAAGGTAAGGCATTACCCTTGGCTAATGTCCCAATTGAGAAACCTTCTGCTTCTTTTGTTACATTTTCCTTTAATTCTTATGTAACTGTCACATTTATGTTGTAGCAGATGTCTCCTCTCTACAGTTGTCTCTACTGTTGTTGAAGTGATACAAATGGGAATATAAGTCAATCAAATTACATATTGAAATTTATTGTATGATTGAGTCCACAGATACTGTGGAGGGTTTTAACCTTCATACAAGGTACAGCTGAAACAAATAAGCAGGTTTAAATTTACAAATATTTTTAATCTTGCAGGTTTTTGTTTATTGTTTAGGAATAGTGACAACATTGTAGAGTCCACCTTGGAAATGAGTTCATCAATTTGTGTTCTTTCTTTGAGGTATTAGTGTTGTTTAGTTTTGGAGCACTGAGTAATGAGGTAGAGTGTTTATGCTGTACATAGAATCAGTTCCATCAAAGAAACCCAAAGACCATTTCGATGGGAACAAAATCGACGAGATGCACCATCTAAGGATGCTATTCATTGTAAGGTGTAACAATGGAATCAAGAAGATGGTGTGACAAACAAATTATCACCTGGTGATCTTGTTCTATTCACTTAGAACAAAACATTGTTCCAGTTCAGGTATATGTGCAGCAGAGTCCATACTGGTCAGCAAGGAAGTATATCATTGCTTTGCATGTATTGGATGAAAGTATGGCGAAAACCTTCAAAAAGTTAAAAGTGTTCTCCGTTCTCCGAGAACTCCACTTTAAGGTTATTTAATAGAAAGACAAATAATTATTAGGAATTAAAACATTTCTCACTTTAAAACCTGATTATACTTTCGCCATATCCTGTATAAGGCTGGATGAAATACAAACTGCCTACTACATACCTGCAGTGGAAGAAGTGTTATATTCTGCCCAGAAATTCAATATCAAAATTATAATTAAAATACATGTTTTAAAGTCTCCTGAAACCAAAATATACAGTTTTACAAAAGCTGATGTATGTGTCAGAGAGAGCATAAAACTCAAAACGAAATATCTCAAAAATATCAAATTTGGGATCAGAGTTTTAAATCATACAATGTTTAAGAAAATCCATTGCTTTCACTAGTCTGCATGATATCAGATGACTGAAAACTAATAAGTGATTTCGGAACTGCTTTTAGTTTTTTCACAATTTCACTTCAAAAATATAGAAATACAAAGATATTGCTTCCGCCACTACACATAAAATTTCTACCACAGGATGGACCCTGCTTCAGGTACCTTTCCAAGAAATTTCCCTTCATTACACAAGACAAAGGCTGGAAGTTTTGTTGGTCCTCAAATAAAGAAATTGACAAAGGATGAAGATTTTGAGAAGACAATGAATGAGAGAGAAATAGAAGTATGGACCACCTTCTGATCAGTTACTGAAAACTTCTTAGACAATAATAAAGATCTTAATTACAAGGCCATTGTCGAAACAATGTTGGAAAATTTCAAGAACATAGACTGTAACATGAGTGTAAAGGTGCATTTTCTGCATTCACATATCGACTACTTTCCAGAAAATGTGGGACATTATAGTGAAGAGCAGGGTGAACGTTTTCACCAAGATATTAAGGAAATGGAGAGGAGGTACCACGGGAGATGGAATGAAACTAAGATAGCCGACTACTGTTGGATGTCGAGGAGGGACAGTCATCTGCAAGGAAGTCAAAGAAGAGAAAGCTTGAAAAAAATTAAATGAAACACTTTGGCTTCTTGTTTTGTTAAAATGTCATGAAATAAATTAGAGTTCTTGAGAGTATTCTTAAAATGTTTCTTGAATAAAAACTTACCTTGTGTGAAATGAATTTGAATACTTTTCTACTCTCATTAGTAAAATTGCCAAACATTACTTCTTATTTTGTGTAAAAACCTGACGTGATAGAAAAAAACTTAAGTTATTTCTGGAATCAGCATAAAAACTTGATTCAAGAACACCTACTTATAAGAAATCCTCTGACAAAAAGTTTGAAAATGCAGACTAGTGTTTTCATTTTCTCAAAATTGGCTCCAATGATATTGATTTAAAAAATGTATGTCTTGAAGTTTCTGTCAATAGCTTGTGAAGTTGTTTTCATGCTGAATGAATATGCCGGGTTCGATTCCCAGAGACTGCCTACTCTGACCCATGGGTTCCCTAGGTCGGCATTTAAATGTGGGGCAGTTTTCTTCTCTTTCATGATTTCCTTTCCATCGATTCCCTTTCATTCCGTTTTTTTCTCATCTTGCAGGTTTGCGTCTAGGTTCCGTGCCTCCCAGGGGCTCCCTTATATCAGTACAGGTTTGGTGCACCCGGAGTCCCAAGCCACTCATCACCATTATCATCCCTCCACCCTCGTCTGGTCGAGGTGGGTTTGTCCTTGTGACCGGGGGACTCGTGCATTCTTTGCATTTCGTTCCATGCCGCTCCTCGCCATCGTTTCTTTTTTCTCTAGTCTATTTCTGAACATTTTGCACGACGTTCATTCAAAAATCTCCTTTTCTTCCTCACCGGCCTACCTTGTGTGTGAAACGCCCACACACACTTGGTTTATTTTCCAATTTTATTTATTTTAATCCTCCGTGGACACAGCCTGACGGATACCCGTGCACTGGGTGCCCAGCTGGGTGAGTGGGTAATGGCATCATTCCCAACACCCGCGGGAGGCCATTGCATGAGCTGCTGACTTCCCATGGCCATTGGGTCCCTCTCTCTATGTTCTGGAGGGTGTGACCCTGGGGTGAGACTGATATAGATAGGCAATTCACCGAAGCTGGGGTAACGCCTGGAAGTCAGAGACCGAGGTCGGAAATGGTTGCAATGCTGGAGGATTTCTTTGGCTATGGAGCCCTCTTCATTACTAACAAGCGCCGAAAAGTATTTGTAACAGAAGTAGCACCATCAACATCTGGTTGTTACTTGGTAATTACACAAACAGAGGAAGGACAAAGTTTTGAGAAGGTGAACCCTTTTATTATTCAGAAGGGCATTGACACTAATGCTGGTGTGGTTCAGTCCTGCACTTGTCTTACCAATGGTTCATTGTTGGTTCAAACCAAATCCGAACAGCAGAGTAAGTTCTTGTTACACGCCACGGTTATCCCATCCGTGTTGAGAAGCTCCGCACCTTGAATTCCTGCCGAGGCGTCGTTACCTCCCATAGCCTCGAGGGTATGTTGGACGACGAATTTGTTGACTATCTTTCTGATCAAAATGTGACAGTAGTTCGAGTGCAGACTAAACGCGACGGAATTTTGGTACCAACTCGTACCCTGTTTATAACTTTCGATGGCGTCGATCTGCCCACGAGTATTTTAGCATGGTACGAGCGAATTGCGGTGAGGCCCTGTATTCCTAAACGTCTGCGTTGTTTTAAATGCCAACGTTTCGGGCATACGCAAGTCTCTTGTAACAGCGCCGTTTCCATCTGTGCCTCTTGTAGTCAGCCCTCACACGATGGTACCTGTTCATCAGCCGTCTGCGTTAATTGCAAAGGGTCTCATTCTGCGTCGTTTGCCGATTGTCCGCGGTACTTGGACAAGAAGGCGATCCAGGAGATTCGGGTAAAGGAAAAACTATCTTTCGCTGAAGCCCGGAGGCGTTGCCACGCGCGCCAACCTTCGCTCCTGCGTTCCGGTACATTCAGCTCTGTTGTTGCCTCGCCAGTACCTTGGAAGGATGCTGAAACTCAGACCTGGACCATGACTGCCTTGACTGCAACTACCATCCGACCGTCCATCTCTGGAACACTTATTAAGCAATCTAAAGCTGGTCCTAAGGTTCAGAAGTCTCACGGTACTGAGAAGAAATCAAAGCAGAAACTTCGTAAGGAAGGTTTTCTTACAGACCCCCAGCGAGCGCGCAGTAAGAAAAGTTCACCTTCTCCTTGGAGGTCGCAGTCCCAGGACTCTCCTGGGACTAGACGCGCTCAGCGGCACCCGCCACCCAGAGCCGATTTTCGGCGCTTGAATCGGTTTCTTTCACTTGGCGCGTGGGCCCTCCCTTCGAGGACGCTATGGAGTATGACCAACTCCATACCAAAAGCCCGAGCCCCAAGGTTAAACAGAAGATTATTTTCAGCCGTCCTTCTAAGTAGACAGTTTATCCCTTTTATTCATGGCTATCCTGACCTGGAATTTACGTGGTGTACGATCGCATAGGGCGGAACTGCAACTTTTATTGCGTTCCCACTAACCTATGGTCGTGTGTTTGCAGGAGACCAAGCTTCGCTCTCACGATCCTTTTGATCTCCGAGGGTATACACTGGTTCGCTGCGATCTTGCACTGGATGAGGGTACTCCTGCTCATGGAGGTGTCATGCTATTAGTGCGTAACGACTTCATTTTCAAACTCTCGCGCTTACGTCCGACTTGCAAGCTGTTGCCGTTAGAATTCAATTACCCGGCTTTTTCTTTTCTCTTTGCTCCGTCTATTCACCTCCATCGTCTCCCCTCGCTAACGCGGACATTCGAGATCTCCTGTCCGCTCTCCCAACACCATTTCTTCTGTTGGGAGATTTTAATGCCCATCACCCCCTGTGGGGTTCGCCAAGGGCTTGTGCGGAGGGGAACGCTTCTTTCAGACATGTTTGCTCAGTTCAACCTCTCCATCCTCAATACAGGGGAGCTTATTTTCTTTCTGATTCTTCTGGTACATTCTCTCACTTGGACCTTGCCGTTTGCTCCATCCAGCTTGCTTGTCTTCAGTAGAACGTGTCGCTCTGCATCGTGTCTCTTCTGTCTCACCACGTTCGGCATTCCAGAGCATCTACCTGGCAATTTAGCAAAGCCGACTGGAGACTGTATTGCAGCCTCGTGTCTTGTGGACCAGCCCTTCACTGACATTAACCAACTGGTGCAGCACCTTACCTCTACGATCCTATCTGCCGCCGAACGCACAATTCTCCTTTCGTCCTCCCACCCTCGGGTATTCCTGTTCCTTGGTGGACCGAGGACTGTCGGTACGCCGTTCGTGCCTGTATAGCTGCGCTCAGGGTGTTTTGGCGACACCCTACACTTGATAATTTGGTTACTCTTAAGCAATCATGCGCCAAGTCTTGTTGCATTATTCAGGATAGCAAGAAGGCGTCCTTGACTCGTTTTGTCGAGTCTTTTAATCGCTCCACGCCTTCTTCTGTTTGGGATAAACTTCCTCGCTTCTCCGGTAAAGTGTCGCATTGTACTGTGTCTGGCGTTCAGGTTTCGAAGGCCACCATAGTGGATACGGCTGCCACTGCTAACACTCTGGGTTCTACCTATGAGGCAGCCTCTAGTTGTGAACATTATTCCGCCGGCTTTCGCACTCTCAAAGACCGGCTGGATTCCGTGACCTATAGTTTTCGGTCTCCTAATCAGGAGTGTTATAATGAACTTTTCTCAATGAGGGAGCTGGAGCACGCCCTCCTATTATCTCGGTACTCCGCTCCTGGGCCGGACGGCATTCATGTCCTGATGTTAAAGCACCTTTCAGCCGACAGTAACCTCTTCTCTTACAGATCTATAACCGCATTTGGCAAGATGGCGATTTTCCTTCAGTTTGGCGCGAAGTCACCATTGTCCGTATACTTAAGCCTGGGAAGGATCGCCAACTACCTTCCAGCTACCGCCCCATCTCCCTCAGCAGTTGCATTTGCAAGGTGATGGAGCGCATGATCAACGGGTGGTTGACATGGTGGCTTGAGTCTCAGAAACTTCTAGCGAACGCTCAGTACGGAGTTCGTCGCCATCGCTCTACCGTCGACCATCTGGTGTGTCTGTCGACGCATATTATGAATGGTTTTCTGAGAAAGTGTCAAATAGTGGCTGTGTTTTTTGACCTGGAGAAAGCTTATGACACTTGTTGGAGGGCCGGCATTTTACGTACACTCCACGCATGGAATTTACGCGGTCGTCTTCCCATATTTCTTCGGGAGTTTATGACGGATCGCGTGTTTCGTGTACGTGTGGGCTCGGTTTTATCTAGTCGTTTTATTCAAGAGAACGGTGTACCGCAGGGCTCTGTACTCAGTGTCACACTTTTTGCGACTGCTATCAACCCCATTGTTGATTGTATTACCCCTGGCATTTCATCGTCCCTTTTCGTTGATTTTGCCATTTATTGCAGTTCACGGCGGACCTGTCGGCTCGAAACCCGTCTCCAGAGCTGCATCGACCGTCTCTACACCTGGAGTAATGCCAACGGCTTTACTTTCTCCGCCGAGAAATCCGTCTGTGTGAATTTCTGGCGCCGGAAGGCTTTCCCTTCTCCCTCTCTCCATCTTGGGCCGGATAGTCTTCCATTTGCAAACGAGGCGAACATTTTGGGGTTGATCTTTGATCGAAAGCTGAGCTGACGTCGCACATTTCGTTTTTAAGAACAAAGTGTGACCGTTCTCTTAATATTTTACTTGTTTTAAGTGGCACATCCTGGGGAGCTGATCGGACCGTCCTTCTGCGTCACTATTGCTCCTTGGTCTGATCCAAGCTTGATACGGGTGCATTGTCTATTCATCGGCACGTCCATCTGTGTTACATCGCTTGAATGCCATTCACCATCGTGGCATAAGGGTCGCTACAGGGGTCTTTCCAACTAGCCCTGTACCCAATCTGTACCCTGAAGCTGCAGAGCCTCCGCTGCCCTTCAGATGTGAGATGCTTTTGTGCAGCTATGCATGTCGACTCTCAAGCTTGCATGACCACCCGTCCTTCGAGTTATTTTTCGAGGATTCGATTGATCGGCAATATTCCTCTGCATTACTCCCTCCAGGGGTTCGATTTTCTTCGGCATTTGAACGTTAAGCCAGCGCCGATCCCTCTTGGTTTCTTCCTTAGTTGCGCGCTGAGGCCCACTGTCACCTTGGGTTAACATCGATGCCGAAGAATGAGACACCTTCAGTGCTTAGATCCGCCTTTTTAGAACTTCAGGCGCAATTCGGGAAATGTCACTTTATATATACTGACGGCTCTAAGACTGAAGTTGGAGTAGGGTGTGGCTTTATTTTCGGTCGACATAGTTTTACCTTTCGTTTACCGTGGCAATGCTCGATTTTTACCGCCAAACTTTTTAGTGTTTATCAGTCTCTTTTACACATCTAGCGGCACGACTTACGGCACAGTGTTGCTTGTACGGACTCTGGGTGCCCTTCAGAGTATTAACGCGCTGTACAATTACCACCCTTCGTAAAGCGCATAGCGCATACATGATCTCCTCCATTCGTTGGGTGCTTCTGGCATTAGCGTCTCCTTCGTGTGGATTCCAGGTCGCTGTTGCCAAATTGGCAATTTTATCACCCAGATGTTTTACCACCTCTGTTGTTCCTTCCACGGATTTTTGTTATTTTACGTCACCGTAACCTCTCGCTTTGGCACGATGAGTGGACGGCCCTTCGGGGGAACAAATTGCGCGAGGTTAAACCTCTCCCGTCAGTCTGGGGTAGCTCTTCTCGTTCCGTGTTGTCGGGAAGAGGTAATTTTAGCTCGTTAACATATCGGTCATTGCCTTTTTAGCCATAAGCACCTGCTCAGTGGTGACCCTGCACTGCTCTGTGAGCAGTGTGATGTGCCCTTAATGGTGCATCACATCTTAGCAGAGTGTCAAGTTTTAGCTCCATTGCGTGTTCGTGTGTCTCTGCCTGTTGCCATGGCCAACGTTTTGGCAGACGATGTGCATACTGTAGAATGTCTCTTACATTTTATCAGTGACAGTGGTTTCAGTATGCGCTGAGCATCCTATAGTTTCGTGATTTTATATTGTCTGTTTTAATGGGGTCCTTCTCCCCTGGGGACATATGGCGCTCTGGTCCCTTGACTTCTACAGTTCCTGACATGTCATTTTACTCTTTTATTGTTTTATTTGCCATGCTTTTAGTGTGGTGGTTTTAGAATTTGTTGCCATGTGTTTTAGTGTGTTCAATTAAATGGTTTTGTGTCCCGTTTTTTAGTTTTTGTGTTTTAAATTGCATACGTTGTAAGGGTGCTGATGTTTTGCGCCCTTAACCTCATTTCATCATCATCTTAGGTTCTGTGCCATATAGCCCATTCACCATTACTCTCCAAAATAATCAAACTCCTTGACAACTTCTAACTTTAAACCCCCATCTGTTATTTCTCTTTTTTTTAATTTATTTCCTCTTTTAAAAACCATAACTTTTGATTTGTTTATATTTACTTACAATTCCCCATTCTTTGCAGAATTCCTGTATTCCATTGATTGCTTTCTGTAGCCCAATTACTGTAATAGCCCCAACCATAAGATCATCCGTGTGTACTAAATCTGCTTTCTCTGTTTGCCACTATGGGAAGGTACAGATATTTTTCTTTCACTCTTTTGAATATATCATCTATGAATATATTACATAATAGGGCTCAATTTACACCCTTATCTTAATCCTATTTTTTGCTCAGTCATTTCTGTAATTCCATTATTTCCACATCCTATACAAAATTTTATATTTATATAGATCTCCGTAATTTCTTTTATAAAATTTTTGCTTACCCCTTTCTTTCTTAATTTATAAGCTAATGCTTCTCTATTTATCATATGCTTTTTTCAAAATGTGCAAAAAACATGTATATCCTTCCTCTTTTCCTTCTGAGATACTTATCTATTATAGTCTTTATTATAAATACATTACCTCTTGTTTTCCTTTCTTAATCTATCGGCCAAAATACCTGTATATATTTTTCCTAATATTAATAATAAGCTTATTCCCCTATAATTCTCTGGTGTATTTGCTCCTCCCTTTCCTTTATAGATTGGTACCACCATACTTATTTTCCAACATTCTTTTGGAATCTTTCATAATCATTGTTTTCATTAATTTTATTTAGTAATTTTGTCATCACTTTTAAACCATTTTCCAAAATTCCCCTGGTACTCCATCTATTCCTACTGCCTTGCCTTTTTTTATATTCCTTATTTGCTGGTAAAGTTCCAGCTCCGTGATTTTAGCATCTAATTTTTCATTAAATGTTCCTCCTTGTCGTAGCTACTTTACTCTCTTCCCTTCTCCAATTAGCCTTCTAACATAACCTATCCATTCACCCGGTGGAATTTAATTTTTCTCCCCTCTTTTCTTGTTCGTCTTCCTCACTATTTCACATATTTTTTACTATCTTTTCCAGCTATTGGTGCCTTTAGTTTCCTTTCTATATTTCCCTGCCATTCTTTCCTCTTAGCCTCTAGCAAACCTTTATATCCTCCCTTAAGTTTCATCAGGTGTTGTTCTATCCCTTTCCTTCTCTGATCTCCTCCACCTAATAAGCTCTTTTAAATACCTCCCTTTTTCTTGCTCTACACTCTTCATAAAACCACCCCTTAAATTCCTGGCCTTTTCCCTGCCATCTTAGTATCCCTGCTCCTGCTCTTGTTAACAATAATTTCAGAAGCTGTAATACTTTTTCTGGTTTTCTCTCATCCATAGCCATTTTTATTCCACACACCACACTCTGACTTACCTTTGAATTTAATTATTTTAAAAAGGCCTCTTTTAGTTTGTCCCTCCATTTATGCACTTGTATTGTTTTTATTTGAGCTATTTCCTTATTCTTTACCTTTTGCTCCAAAACATTTAATTCCATCATTTATTACATTGTACAACACTGAAATTTGCACCTGGTCAAAAATAGGTTATTCCAATAGAGTTTTAAGAACAAATTTCAGAACTGAAATCCGTTTTGTGATATCATGTAATGTTTTTGAGATTGCGCTTTATGTGAAAGTCTGCTGCAACCTCTGATATCTGTCATGGGTTGGTAGGAGTTTTATTGCAGGCCAGTCTATTATATGATGCCAAGAGCTTAACATGTGACCTGTTTAAGAGGGACAGCGGATGGCATCTAGCCATAAAGACGCTGCAGCAGTAAAGGCATAACATTTCTTGCCTTTGTTGGACATTGCTCCTTTTTGCACAAAACACAATCTTTTAACTATACAACCACTCTCCACTATCTTTAGACGAAAACTGAGTATTGTTTACCCCCACCCTCCTCCTCTAGGGGCTAGAGGAATTCCTTTCCATAATGTTTTCTGTGCGTTATAATCCCGTGTGTGACTTCTTATAATTGTGTTTTCTTATGTACTATGGGTCGTGACAGCAGTTGTTTATTTATTTATGGATTTTTTAAAATGTCTCGTAAGTGTTTAAATTCTGCAAACCTATTTTGTTATATCTGTGGTGAATTTACGACAAAATTTAAACAAAAATGTTTAACTCCTAAGGTCAAAAAGGCTTATAGTTATATTTTGTATGTAAAGCTGGGGATGAAGGGAAGTGGTGGGCACCAAGCATATATTGTACTAAATGTTCACGATACCTTAAAGGGTGGTTAAATGGCACTCATAAATCAATGTCATTTGCTATACCAGTGATTTGGAGAGAACCAAGGGGTCATATTACAGATTGTTACTTCTGTTTAACGAAAGTAACTGGCATCTCTTCAAAATCAAAGCACGTCATAGAGTATCAAAGTATTTCTTTGGCTATGAGACCCATACTTCATGAAAATTCCCTTCTAGTTCCTAAGCCACCTGAGGTATAGACATTAGATGATGAACCTTTACATAGTTCTCCAGAAATCGAACCTAGAGCTTCAGTATGCAATACCAGTGACCCAGATTTCCAGTTACCAAAACCTCAATCTGAACCTCATTTGATTTCCCAAGCCGAGCTGAATGATTTAGTAATGGATCTTAATTTAACAAGAACTCAGTCAGAACTTTTAAGCTCACGGCTACAAAACTGGAACTTGGTTCAGCCTGGTGTAAATGTAGCAGCATACAGAAGATGTGAACACACTGTGACATTCTTTTCGCAGAAAAATGAACTTATTTATTGTAATGATAGTGGGTTCATGGAACAATTGAGTGACTATTACAATCCATCCATCCGAATTTCATTGATTCCTCGAAGTTAAGTTTACTACATAATGGTAATGCTTATCCTTCTGTCCCTATAGCCCATGCTGTTCAGATGAAGGAAACCTATGAGAATTTGAAGATAGTTTTGAAAGCTATAAACTATGAAAAGTATGAATGAAAATCTGTGGGGATTTTAAAGTAATAGAGTTACTCCAGGGGAATGTAGAGTGGTTTCACCAAATTTTGTGGTTTTATATGTGATTGGAACAGTTGAGCTAAATACAACCACTATGAAATAACAGAGAGGCCTGTAAGGGTTGCTTTAATACCAGTAGAAAATAGTGTTAAGTATGGAGTATTAGTTAACAAAGACAAAATTTTGCTGCCGCCGCTTCTCATTTAGTTAGGCTTAATGAAAAACTTTGTAAAGGCTTTGAACAAAGAGAGTAGGGGTTTTCAGTATTTGAAAGAAAAGTTTCCAAGAATAAGTGAAGCAAAATTAAAAGAGGGTATTTTTATTGGCCGACAAATACATAAATGAATGCAAAATGGTCTCTGAAGAACTACTATTGAAAAAGCAGCATTGTTGGGATTCAAGACAGTGTGTAATAATTTCCTGGGAAATACAAAAGCTACTACAAGAAAATTATTGAGAACATGCTAAAGGCATATAAAAATTTAGGGTACAGTATGTCCTTAAAGATGCACTTTCTACACTCCTATTTGGACTTTCCTCCCAGCCTGGGGGCCATGAATGATGAACATAGAGAACTGTTTCATTGAGATATATGTGCCATTGAGAAATGATACAGTGGAAACTGCTCACCTAGTATGTTAGCTGACTATTGTTGGCAGCTAATAAGGGAGGTTCCTGATGCCAGCTACAAGCGAAAGTCTTCTCAAAATTTTTTACAAAAAACCTGAGTAAAATTAATAATATTTTTAAGTTCTTGCATGAAATTACAAAAATATTGGTTGTAGTTAACTTAAACTGCAATTTATGGAGTCTGTATACTGCTGCTGTCGTAGCTGCAGCAAAGATCACATCTATCTTTTTTTGTGACTAGACGCTTAGATCCATATAAAATAGCTCATGAAATGATTTTATAGGCAGTCCCTTAACTTTCTTTCTCAGAATATTTTTCATATTCCCTATATAATGCTGATTTTGAATTCCATAATGGCTCTAGATACTTTTTTGAAGACAGCTCTGCAATAATGAGATTCCATCTTTGGAAGCTCTTCAAAGAATGATATAAGTGATTTCTTTTTTTGCTCACCTCCTCACGTTTGCTTTCCTTTTCATATCTCACATGCCCATTTTGTTCCCTTGTTGCATTCGAGGTTCCCCCTTTATTCATGGATTTATCACTTTTATACCCACTTTCTTTAATCAGTTTAGGACTGCCCATTCCCCAATAGATAATATATTGGGAACATTTTCTTGCAAACTCTTACTCTTGTACTGTTTTTATGTAAATGAAAACTAAAACTGTTTGTTCTCCGGGAAACTTCATTTTTTTTTTATTTTTCTTGTCCTTTGCACTATGTTTATCTGAGAGATATTGCATCATGACTTTTTTTTCATCCCATGACTTCCTCCAGAAGGCTTCAAAGTTCTCTTTGCTGTATCTGTTAGAGTTTTACAATACATCTTCTTGGACTTGGTGCTTATTTTACAGTTGCATATAGTTCCCATTATCCTACTTGATCTTTCAATACCATGCTCCCATGTACCTCCAGATTTTCTGGTCCTCCTATATGCTTTACCATGCATTCTCTTTTTTTTTTCTTCTGACGTTCATGTAGGTTCTCGTGCTAAATTCCTTTTGCACTTTCTTCCTCTGGTATGAATGTCATTGTACATGTTTTCTGTGACATCACTTATATCAAAAGTAGTATCACTTTGTATAAATTGACAATTGTTGTCCTCGGAATTTGGTTCAGGCTCACTGCCAATTAATGGAACTAGACTGCCTAATTCATCAACAAAAAATTCTCCTTGAGAGAGATCAGATGAATCTATCTTTGGAGAATTTAAATTTACTTTATTTTCTCCTAAAGGTGACAGTTCTAAAATAGTGTAATGCTCGTCTTCATTTACATCTAACTTAACAACACCACTCCTTTTCTCTATCGGAGTTTCTCCAGTATTAAGACCTTTCTCATTTCATTCCATACCTAGAATGGTATGTTTTTCACCTGTACCTTTATTTGAATCTAAACCACAAAGCTCGTTTTCAGTTTTCTCAGTATCTAAATCATTAATAACACACACACAATTTTGAGGAAAATTGATATTCATTCTCTCAATAGTTTCTGTAGTTACATTTTGCCTATGTTCTCTAGCCAATGGTACATGTATTCCCAAAGTTTTCAACATTTTCTGTTAAAAATGTTCAAGGGAGAATGCAATGGGTAACAAACTTTTGATTTAAGTAACTATATTAATAGTGTTCCCATTTGAATATTGCTTCCTTCTAATTAAAACTAGGGATCGAAATGGAAACCTTTACCAAAGAGAACGCTAACCTTACCAACTGAACAAAAATTTTTACAAAACCTCATATTTAACCAATTGAACCCATGATATTATTGCCCACTCATTATTTTCATATTTTAGTTTAAATCCTGTCAACATGTTTACTTGTTTAAATTTAAAATTCAGACAATTAAATTGTAATACACCTACCTGGGGAGTTTGTGAGAACATAGTACAAAACTACACTGGCCTTCTTCAATCTTTCTTTTTATTAACATTATTATGTAAGAGTTAAACAATCATTAAGTAAATAAATGAATTTTATGTTTTTCCTACAGACGTTGGATAACTGATGGAAACTGAAACTTGAAGTTAACTTCATAAATTAGCAATCAAATTCGAAATGCGAAAAAGTTAGTTTGCTCATTTCCGCACTATGTTATAAAGTCAGTGTAAAGTGAGATAATATTATTTAGCTTATCAATAATATAGGCTGTGAAACATTTTCCATCTAAAAAAGGTGCTATAATTATACTAGCTGTGTAAGAATGTTGTACTCAAATTGCAACTGCAAACTGTAGGGGTGCTTGCTGCAACAAAATTTTTCACATTTGTTATTGATACATTGTTTCTTGTTTCCTTTAGTTTTGTTTTTGCATAATATTTCATTACACACTAAAGCGGACCGGAATGGTACACATTGTTTCTTACATGAGGAAACAGTAGACTTCAAAAGTTTTAAGAAACAGAACAGGATTCGTTTTGCTCTCCTCCATTTCGAGCCCTTATTAAAAACTCTTTAGCTTCATATTCCACAAAGTCTTAATTCACATTAACTTGTTATAATATGAGTACTTACTATTAAAATGTCAAAATTCTTGGTGTACTAATATGAAATACCATGTGACAAACCACTCACTAAAGAATCACCTCACAGAATGAAGTTTCTACGCCATATCATTCATTGTAACAGTAAGATAAAGTACCTTGTTACAAACAACAGTGTAATTTGAATTATTAAGAATGACCGCCAGCTGGAAAAGTGTTTGTTATTTCTAAACCAGATCAACTGTATAATAAAAAAAGCACCTCCCATTGGACAAAAAGAGACAGCTTAAAATTTGAGATCACAAATGCATCATTTATTATTATCGGTTTATTTACAGGCTACAACCATCTCTCTGATATTGAACTTGGATTATAAGAAAGAAAACAATTGCCATTCTTATTGTAATGTACTGGATTTACGGGGTTAAAAGCAACAATTTTCTTAATAAAACCTTGTATGTCTGAATTCAGTAAGAAGTTAAGACTTAAGAACTTTTAAGGTAAGGTTACACTGTTCATCCATAAAGTCTCGTAAGTCCTTCTTCCAGAATAAAGTGGAGACTTAAGAGTTTTTAAGGTAACACTCAAAGGCTTACAGAAATATGAGGTTTACGTTTTATTAAATATCAGCCTTAATATAGTGTTCAGACTTACGAGATTTTAAACAATGATAAAGCATAAAACATTGTAATTAAAACATACAAAATCTAATGGACAAACTTCAGACTTACGAGGTTTTACAAGTAAGTCGATAACATACAGTTTGGTGTTTATCCCAGTTTCAGTTATGGTTCTCACACACACATAAGAGAGATGAATTTTCTGTGTTCATAGGAGCTCAAAACTCATGGTCACTGAGAAATGTTGAGTACAAAAGTTCATTTACTCCCCAATGATAAGTGTTAGGGAGGCAAAGGAAATAGTCTTTTGTTTACAGTACATGACATCTGAGATATCATTGCTGTGATAGAATAACCCAGGGCCATCAAACTTCGTTAAGTCCAAGAGCACAGCTATTCTGTGTTGTGTATCACCTGCTTTCACTGTGTATACAGTCAGAAATGGATGCACAAAACTAGTTCCATACTCAAGTAGTTAACAGTAAATGTAACGAATACTGCATATTACAGTGTAGAGAAGACAAATAAAACAAGAATTCTATTGCAACTGTTGTAATTCAATGCTGAGTATATAAAATTATCATTTATTCAGTGCATTTATTTAAAATGTTAATGGAAAACACTGAATTTGTTTTTTTACTATGTTTGCAGTGCTGATAGACACATTCTCAGAACAATAACTTAAATACAGAATCTAGCTTTGAGTGAAAGGTTCCTGAAACTTGACATTTCGTTTTATTTACATATCATCCAGATCAGGCTCAATCCTAGAATCGGATAAATGTAATATTGAAATTAAACGTTCATCAGTAATGTAGCTTTGAAACCAAGGAATTTATTAATTAGTGATCAGTTCTTCAGCAGCCATTGCTAAATGGTCATTTACAAATTCACTACCTGAAAAATGTTTAGATGACTAAGCAATGCAGTGAGAAATTCTGTAACTAGCATGAACAACAGATGTTTGGTGAATTTCAGTAGTGGCACATTCAACATTTTTCGCTACTTCACTTTTGAGATGTTGGAACACTTTTTCACTAGCCACTGCTAATAGTTTTTCCTGCCTATAATCTTTCACTGACCATTGTGGTAAAATGTTGTTTAATATTATGATGCGATATGTATCTAATTATTTTTTCACACACTAGACATCGTAAAGCTAAGGTTGCATTGCTTCGCTGGGCACTTGCTTCCCAGTTTCACTTGTTTCTTGCCCAGTTTATCTTACAGCTGTACTGTATTTTACTATTGAAATGTATGAGTAATTTTCTAAGATGTCATAACTTTTGAAACATCCACAATTAAAAATGTTGCTTCATTTATGAATGTTGTGGTGGTCCTGATGTAATTTCTGAACCCTTTACACATTTTATTTAGAATGGTATTATATCGTCCAAAATGAATGTAGGCATTTTGAGGCTTTGTAACATTTATTACATTTAACTTACAATTATAAATCATACATCAAATGAAAGAGCAACTCAAACAGTTTTGTTGGGTACACCTGTGCTGTGCATGCACTGTTTCTTCTGCAGAAAGCGCTAGTAGCAAAGATGGCGGCGACTGGTCAACAAAAAGGTTTTGGTGTTTTGCTTCTGCATGAAGAAGAAGGTTTCATGGATCATGTTGTCTTAGTGATGAATCAACATTTCACCTATATGGAAATGTGAGCACACATATGGTGTGCATTTGGAGATCATCTAATCCCACGAGATAGTACACTTGCAACAAGACTCCCCAAAATGTTTTTTGTGCCATATCCTGGCAGAAAGTTTATGGGCCTTTCTTTTCCAGTGAAGCAACTGTAAACTGGTGTTTCTTACCTTGATGCACTACAGCTATGGCTCTTTCCTCAATTGAAAGAAGCTGAACCAGAAAACTTTGTGGCAGCAAGATGGTGCACCATCTCATTGGTATTGTTCAGTAGTATTGGTTAAACTATATTGTACCCAACCACTGGATTTGCCACAAGGTACGAGTTGACAGAGCATGTTTTGTATGGCCTCCACATTTACCCGATCTGATACCATGCAAATTTTACCTTTGGGGGTTCATAAAGGATCATGTTATGTGCCTGTGCTACCAGCTGACCTACCCGACTTAGGAAACAGGATTCAAGCAGTTGTTGCAACAATTACTCCAGACACACTTGTCAAGGTTTGAAAAGAACTCATCAATCGACTGGATGTGTGCCATGTGACAAATGGTGTAGGAAAAACTTTGAGTTCCTCTTTCATTTGATGTATTATTTATAATTGTAAGTAAAATGTAATAAATACTACAAAGCCTTATAACCCCTATATTCATTTTGTATTACACTAAAAAATTCAGTGATTCCACCACGTTTTGGATTTCATTATTTATGTTTCACCAGAAATATCCACTTTGAGATCTCCTGAATGCAAAACAGGAAATTTTGGAAAACCATCTTTCATATTATAATCGCTTTTAAGGCTGCAGCACAAACATTTCCACAAAATCACCCCAGCTATAACTACTCATTGCATGTCCTTTTTTTCTTTTTCTTCCTCATCTCAAAGTTACTAATAAAAATTGACTTAAGCAAAAATCTATTCTTCATCAAAACAAAATTTGTGTATATTTCTACTTCCTCTACACATACCTATTGTAAGTAGAGGAAGTATTTTATTTCACCCAAAAATTATAAAGCACTATTTCACTGGAAATGCATGTTTTGAGGTCCCTTGGAATGAATCAAGGTGTTAGCTGAAGATATAAAATTGAGAAATGAAAGGATTGATAAATTCATAGTATTTAAGTTCATCTGCCAAAGATGGGTCAAAGACTTTCAAGAAAATTCCCACACTACCCTTTTAAGGGAGAATTTGCCTTATCTTTCATTTTCTCAAAAATGTTTCAAAACAGTTTTGATTTAAATAGTATAATGAGTTGTTAAATATAATTGTTACATTTTGATAAAGCACACCATTTGTTAAATACATTCTTTTGGAGCATTAACTATTTTTGAGGTACTTGTTGCTATTGGTTTGAAATTTCAAAAACTTGATAATATTTAGGACTTTTAAGCTGTCATTCATTTGTTTCTCATGGTGCCATAGAAACCACAGAATTTTCTCATGTGAAATGTTCCATCCATTATATTGGCTGATGAATGCATAATGGCTAGTTAATAACCACATTGTTATGCAAATATTTTATGCTAAATGTAATCAGCACAGGAATTGTTGGTAAAACTACTTTGAATAATTGCTGTTACAGCAAATCATAATATTGACATATTTTTCAGTATACATAACATACATTCCTTATTTTACCATGAAACATCAGACTGGTTTAACCATTAACATGTATTTCATGTGACATATTTTCATTAACTGGTATTAAATATTGTTGATTATGAAACTTAATTCAGTTGTAATGAATAACACGGTTGCCATACATGAATAATTTATAACTACAGTTGACAAAATGTCACTTATTTCTGAGCATGTACCTATCATTAGCAAACAGAGATTCTCTTTTAACATTTAACTCCTTGTCATTCTCTGATTTTTGAACTTGTAAATCCTTAAACATTTCAGATTGTCCATACAGGCAGTTTCTGGCGATTATGGTAAGTCACCATTGCCATCTCTTGAAGACTCAGGAAAAAACACAAGTTTCTATAATGCTAAGGATCTTTCTGAATGTGAAAGTCAAGAAACTGATATCACAGGAGTACCAACTCTAGCGGAACAAGTTCACTCAAAACAATATGATGAATATAATTATGGAGAAATTTACAGGGGTTTATACCTGAAACAAAATAATTTGATTCATATGCATGCAAGGTCACACAAGTGTGAAATATGTGATAAGAGTTTTACTCATTTATCGAAATTGATACGCCACAATTTGATTCATGAGGGTAAGAAACCACACAAGTGTGAAATATGCAATACAAGTTTTACTCATTTGTCAAATTTGATACGGCACAATTTGATTCATCTGGGTAAACAGCCACACAAATGTGAAATATGTGGTAAGAGTTTTACTCATTTGTCAAATTTAAAAATCCACAATTTGATTCACGAAGGTAAAAAGCCACATAAGTGTGAAATATGTGAAAAAAGCTTTACTCGGTTGTCACATTTGAAAAGCCATAATTTGATGCATGAGGGTAAAACTCACAAGTGTGTAATTTGTGATAAGAGGTTTACTCATTTGTCAAATATGAAAACTCATGTTATGATTCATGAGGGTATAAAACCACACAAGTGTGTAACTTGTGATAAGAGTTTTACTCGTTTGGCAGATTTGAAAAGCCATAAGTTGATTCATGAGGGTATAAAACCACATAAGTGTGAAATATGCGATAAGAGGTTTACTCGTCTGTCAGATTTGAAAAGTCATAATTTGGTTCATGAGGGTAAAAAACCGCACAATTGTGAAATATGTGATAAGAGATTTACTCGTTTGTCAGATTTGAAAATCCATAAGATGATTCATGAGGATATAAAACCACACCAGTGTGACAGATGTGAAAAGAGCTTTACTCGGTTGTCACGTTTGGAGTATCATAAACTTATTCATAAGGGCGAAAAACCACACAAGTGTCAAATTTGTGATAAGAGCTTTACTCAATTGTTAGGTTTGAAACATCATAGTTTTATTCATGAGGGTGAAAAGCCACACAAATGTCAATTTTGTGATAAGAGCTTTATTCAATTGTCTCATTTGAAGTACCATAGCTTCATTCATGAGGGTAAAAAACCACATGAGTGTGAGCTATGTGATAAGACGTTCGCTCGTTCGTCAGATTTGAAAAGTCATAATTTGATTCATGAGGGTAAAAAGCCACACAAATGTGCAACTTGTGATAAGAGCTTTACTCGTTTGTCAGATTTGAAAAGCCATAAACTGATTCATGAGGGTATAAAACCACACAAGTGTGAAATATGTGATAAGAGGTTTACTCATTTGTCAAATTTAATACGCCATGATTTTATTCATAAGGGTAAAAAACCACATACATGTGAAATATGTGATAAGAGGTTTACTACATTGTCACATTTGAAGAGCCATAATTTGATTCATGAGGGTAAAAAAGCATACAAGTGTGAAATGTGTGATAAGAGGTTTGCTCAGTTGTCACATTTGAAAAGCCATAATTTGACTCATGAGGGTAAAAAACCGCACCAGTGTGAAATATGTGATAAAAGGTTTACTCGTTTGTCAAGTGTGATAAGCCATAAATTTATTCATAAGGGTATAAAACCACATACATGTGAAATATGCAGTAAGAGTTTTACTCGGTTGTCACATTTGAAAAGTCATAATTTGTGTCATGAGGGTATAAAACCACATAAGTGTGAAATATGTGATAAGAGTTTTACTCTTTTGTCGAATTTGAAAAGGCATAATTTGACTCATGATGTTAAAGCACTGCAAGTGTGAAATGTGTTATAAGAGATTTCTTCATTTGTCACATTTGAAAGGTCATTTTGATTCAGGTGTGACTTTTGTGAACTGAAAAAATTAAATTGAGTTTTATTTATGGAGGCTCTTTAACTGCTATGGCTCTTAGTGTCCCACTCTATATTGGGCATGAAAGTCCATTCATTTTTGCTTAGAGGCCTGTTTCTTGGGCTTGAGGTTCTTTAACGTGCTGTAAATCTATGACAGGCCAACCGGCTTTACTTCCCTTCCAAAGGAACCCATGCTAAGGATTTTTAGTCCTGAAAGGATCTATCACCCTCCACTGGGTATGAACCCACGACCTCGGATTTCGTGCACCTAGATTTACTGTTTTTTACAGTTAGAAAATTCATCACTTGAATCACTAGGGAAGAAACTCACTAAAGTAAGACATTTATAAGGATATAAGTGATTTTAAAGACATAATGTAACTTATGAGGACAAGCAACTATACAATTAAGATAGCATCAGCCTTCTTTGAGGATTATAATACATAGCTTACATCCATGTAAGTTTTCTCATCTTTTGTATGTTTGTGATACAATGTTTGCCTTAAAACCTTGAATGTTCAACTGTAAAAAATAATTTGTGTGAAAGCCCATTCACAATGAAATGTAAGCGCAGACGTAGCATAAGCACAAGACTTTGCATTCATGTTATTTAATGGAAGCATTCACATAGAGTCACACAATGCAAGAGTTTGCAAACTCCAAACTTTATGCTTGTGTTGTGTGCATAGAGGAAGAATTCTGCATTTATTTCTCTTTGCATTGCCTGCTGTTCAACAGCAGACGACCGTGATGCAAGACTTTAGCCGTCTAATGTACATGTGTGCACTCTTCCATTAGGTCGTGCCACACAAATTGTGGGTCACCATCTCTCATTTCTCTCAAGAGATTATGGTAGCCTCCTTACTGAACCCTCTTTCATGTAGTGGATGAACCTGGCATCTGTGCCTAGATTTCTTGGCTCAGGCACAAAGAGATAATGAACATTGCATTAATATAACTTGTGCAGTTGTATCATCACATGTATAACTTACTGCAGTTTCCGGACCTTATTCCGTACGCGGAAGGAGGTATTAAATTTTAAGAAACTTATGGAATCAGGTTATTTTAATATGCAGAGTTGATTGTGTAATATCCTAAACCTTTTCACAATAAGCTTAAAGGAGAAGTAAACAAAACCACATGACAAGACAGCACCTCATAGGCTGGTGGGCAAACTACAACCTTTCCTGCTTAGCATGTCATCTCCTCCTCTACAAAAAGCAGTTCTGTTCATATCGTAACGTTTTATGGTTATTCTCGTGCAGAGAAATTTAAAAAAACTTATTATTGTAACAGTTAAATTTATGAAACTAAATGCGTTTGTTCAGATTCACCTATAACTACATAAACCATTATATCAGAGGGTTTAAGAGACTATGGGCAGGTGCTGCAGTTCGTTTCCGGTTTCCAGCAGATAATCTTCTGCCACTGTAGAAAACAAACGGGGGAAATGGAAAGAAGACAATTGTGTTAAATGCTTTTAACAAATTTTTTGAAAACTACTCACCTTTAATCGACAATGAATATGGTTGGCCATTGTTTAGCAATAATTGAACTTCTTTCTTAGTGATGCAGAATTCTGATAGCTAGAGTTGCATTTGTTTTCTGTTGTGTTTTAACCTATAGTGCTAATCATTATTTAACTTGTTGACTCATAAAAGGTTAAAGCAAAAGTGGTATACTGATATTAGTCATTAAATGAATGATTTCTAAAGCCTGAAGTTAAGAACAGTTTAATCCAGTACCTTTAATCACAGATGCCAAACTGTTCAGGTATAACTTTTATTTGTCTACTCTTAGTATTGTATGTTACAAATTGGGATCTAAGGCAAAATGTAGGAATAAGACATACAGTGTTTAAAAGCTAATGATCCCCAAGCTGCACAATATACTGTATTCACATTCTGTATGAGGAAATTTCCTCTCATGGGTATTAGTTTCATCATCTTCCATGTGCTCGGCGGAGTGGTAAGTTTTGTTTACTTCTCCTTTCAGCTTATAGTGGAAAAGCATAGGTTCTTAAATTCTGTAGGAGTTGTTGTTTTATCAAAAACATTGGACCCTTCTTGGTGACTGCTTAGCTTTTGTGGAAATCTTGTCAGAATATATTGCGAACATGATAAAAAAAATTATGGCTAACGGAATGTCACGAAGGAAGGAAAATGTAGCTAAAGTGGATTATTCGAGTTTAGACATGCAACTCCTATGGCTGCGCCCTGTCATCGCTCCGTAGCTGTGGCCCTTGTGGCTTAGGGCCCATGATGTTACAATTTTGGCAGCAGAATGCCAACGACAGCAACGCTAACATGATGCAAGTGTGTGTGTTACATATTGTTAGCAAAAGTGCTCACTACCCACATACAGAATAATGGCCTTGCTTCCATAGTACTTACACAATTACTTTCAATTGAGCAAACAGTTTTATTCTACCATTAAAGTGGTTTGGTACATTCACTATTGGACACGTCAAGCTATAAAAAATAACAGGTTTTTGCAATATATACAATATGTTTTTACATTATATACAATAGGTCTTTATATGCTAAATACTATGGTTCTTACATACATTTGTGTTCAAGGTAATCATTGATAGAATAAAAGGAGTGGTTAATTAGATGTGCCTTGCAACTGGATTTCAGCTGGTTTACTTTTTTAATTGCCTTGATGTTACTTGGTAAAGTATTGTAACGTTTAATGCCAGAGTATAAAATTATTTCTGATAGAGTGAGCAGTCGTGATGCCACTAACGCTACGGGTCGCTGTTGGCGTATGTATTTTTTTTTTACCTACTTATTTATAAAATATTGAGTGAACTTTCTTATTTGGTATTGTTGGTTATATTATTCCATTTGAAACTTACGGTGCACTCGGAACATTTCCGCAATTAGTTTAAGGATTTAGATGGCCCGTGCAAACTTCTTGCATTACGTCTACGGCTGCATTGTGAATGGTGTTCCCTCACGCCTGCTCTTTTGCTGCATTACGTTAGTGCTTACATTTCATTGTGAATGAAGCCTAAGTGTTCAACTGATCTGCACCATGTATCTTTCTCCATGGTGTAGTGGTTACCAGTTCCCAAGGTTCAAATTCGACGGAGGGTGATGGATTTTTTTGGGCATAAAAATCCTTAGTATGGCTTCCTTAGTGGTCCCTAGTTGTAGATTTATGGCATGTAAAAGAACCTCAAGCCTGATAAAGAGACCTCTGAGCAAAGTTACTGGTCTTTATGCTGAGTATAGAATGGGACACTAAGGACCACAGCAGTTAAAGAGCGTCTATAAAAAAAACTCAATTTAATTTTCAATTTTTTTCTGCACCATGCTCAAAGCAGCTGCACATGAAAGTCATTTACCTCAGATTTATTATCAACACTGGCATAGGATTATATCTTGCCTCGCACATATTTACTTTTATGAATCATTTTAATTTATAAGTTATTACCAGCTGATTCACTTACAGAAATTAATGTGCATTATATTGCCAGATGTCCTGCAGCACATGCATTTTACAGCGTCAAAGGTTAAGTTTAGGCACAGGGCCTAAGCAAAACAAGAGGGAATTTTGCTTTCTCAGCATCCTTGCCAAGAATACCATAGTGAAGCTTTGGTGCAAGCCATTATGCATTTTCAGATGGCACTTGGGCCATCGCTAATATCCAGTGGTTTGGATATACATTATAAAGTAGTAAACATTTTGGCATTTAACCACAGACTTCCTGAGGGTTTAAAGAACAACACGAGAGACATTCACCTTTTAGATGAAGGGACTCAGCTTGTGTCCCTCTATCTGAAGATTCCAAGAATTGGTATATTTTTGTAAAACTGAAAATGTAGTTCTTGTTTAGTTTTGTTGGCTTTACTTTTAGTAATCATAGATGTTTAAGTTTTGTATATTCATTTTTTTCTTTAATTGGTTTGCATACATAATATTTTGCTGAAAGATAAACTTATCTGTATATCGATGTATTTGTTTCTTTTTTCGTAATACACTCTGTAGCATATCCAGTTTCCTCCTCCTCCTCCTCGTTCACTTCTAGTTCTCCATCTTCACTCTTTTTCGTTTGGTACATCATCATAAGTGGTATAGTTATCTATGTAATCATGAGCTTTACCAAGTTTGGCAATCAACTCCATTCTTTTACTTTAGATTCTTCACACATTTTATCCATAATTCCCTTTACTTGTTCAACCAAATCTTGCTGCATTGTCATTTTCCTTTTTTAACCTTTGAATGCTTTTCCCAACTTAATTTAGCTCACTTCTTTTTGTTTTGTATCCATTTGCAGTTCTCTGTTAAACATTTTTACCTTGCTGCATTACTTTCTCATCTATCGTTTTTATACTCTTCCTACATTGCACAAAGCTTCCTTCCTTATACTGGTTATGGACGTTCGAGGTACAGGTACAACATAGACTACTGAAACAGACCAACACTATCTTCTCCATTCTTCAGGGTATGGAGAGCTCCCTCAACTTGGACCACTGGAAGGCTCGTTCCTCTGCAAGTTGCGTCAGGGTTTTGGGATTTGTGCATACCCTGACATTTTCCGATAGTACGTGCAGAGTCCCAGAAACCATCGCAGTTCTCTTTTGGCCCTGAGTACTCCTTGACAGCCTGTAGTTACTGTGGAACTCGACTACTGTATTAGTGCTTACAATGCGTTCTAACGTAGCACACGTTCTAAATAGCTGACATTTCTTGGGGTTTAACAATGGTTGGCCTGTCGAAACCGAACACCTTCCTCAAGTTGGTCTGTTGGTGGCCGAGTGTCTTGCTTATAACAATCACGTGGTCGAGGTAAAGGAGGAAGTGTTGTAGCTGAGGCCCCTCATTAGAGACTCCATGAGTCTGCGATATTGTGGGTGCGTGCAAAGTCCGAAGGAACAACCCTTAACGGCCACAGTCCATGTCCAGTAGAAAACGGTCTCCTTTTCGGGGTGAAGTTCCATTGCCGGTACCCAGACAGTTCAGGTCCAATGGTCCATAGTGCCGTCGAATTTCGGTGTCTTCTTGTTTCTGCATTAACCGGTCTCCTAATCTTGGACCCTCTAGAACTTCGGCCCGGATCTTGGCTTTTAGTTCGCGGTGCACCTCCCAAATTGCTGTGTCCATTTTCTTGTTTTCCTTCACCTGTTGGTTAACATGCTAGCCTCTAGTTCCCGAGATCGTGGGTTTAAACCCGGCGTAGGGCGATGGAGTTTTTCGGGCGTAAGAAACCTTAGCATGGCTTCCGTCGGATGGGAAGTAAAGCCGGTGATTCCGTGTCGTAGATTTACGGCACGTGAAAGAACCTGAAGCCAGATAACGTGGCCTTTGAGCAAAATTACGATCGTTCACGTCCAATATACAATGGGACGCTAAGAACCACAGTAGTTAAAGGGCGTCCATAAATAAAAAAAACCAATTTAATTTGATGCTCTATTACTGCGGCCTCTATCACCGTCTTGTTTTCCTTCGTCTGTTGATCTTACAGCTTTTCTTGTTGATCTGGACGCCTTTATCACCGTTTTCATTTCCTTCGTCTACTTTTTTGTTTTCTTATTTTCCTTTTCAGGGGAGAGGACAAACTGGCATCTCCTAACTTATTGGCCCTTTTTGAAGTTATTCATACCCAACTGTAGTGAAAATGCCACTTTCTCAAATATTATCTCCAAAACCATTTGTTTAATGCCACATTTATAATTAAAAATGTTTTGCACTTGGTGTATTTTGAACTAATTATATTGAAAATACTGTTTTGGACATTAAGAGAAAATGATAAAAAACGACTATTTCTTCCTCCAAATAGTCAATTTGCTCTTCATTTTAGTTTACGCTGCAGAATGCAGTTCTTCATCTACATAAAACTTCAATTCAAATTTACGCCTCCTTTCATTCCCGAATCTCATCTTTAAGAATGCGTCAACATCCTCCTTTGCTTCGTTGACTCTGTTTTGTAATGTTAAACCCTGGACTTGTGGTGGAGATAGGAATGGCAAAAGTCCTTTAGCTTTGGATCTTTTCGCTTTATATGAAGGATAATGCAAGAAAACAGTTAAGAAATGTCGCTAATTTTTTAAAATCAGAATGAAAGACAAAATACGTAGTAACGCTATTTCAGTATGCTTTGCAGGCATTCCATTACATTTATTCGCATAAAAGTAACACAAAATATACGTTTTAACGACACGATACAAGCCATTTATCTCGGCTTTACTTTGTTTACTTCTTTTCGTTTCCTGCGTTTGCATTCTGTTTCTGGTACCTCTACTGTTACCTGAAACAAGATCATTTGCTTTCCCATGATTTACTACTTAACAAATCTACTATTAGTGCTTCCTTGACACAGCTACCTGTCTCAGACCTTCAAGTAAGAAGGCCCTTTTCATTCGTTTATTCATTAATTTAGCATGATATAACATTGCTAAGAAGACCCAAGGAAGTGATATCTGATGTTGTTTTGCATTTCTAGTTCCACATAACGCAATTCCAGCAGTCAAATGCACGTATGTACACAGTATCTCGTAAGCAGTTTTGCGCTTTTGTAAAACAGTACGTTTTGTTTCATTCGTCTCGGTGAACCAAGCGTTTCTTGAACCAAACGCTGTGTTTGGAGGCCGTTTTACATAGGAAGGAGTGCCATTTGAAAGAAACGGATTCAGCGCTATCGAAATAAAGGGAATCCGTATCAAAAAGCTTTCGTCCATGTATGGATTTAGTGCGTCTGTTCCGATGCTGCTCTATTTCCCTTAGAAGTAATTGAACCCACTTATCTAAAACATAAGTCGGATGCAAAAGCTCGTTTAAATATTAAAACGACATACAATTACTACGTACGTTTCATATGTTACATTAATAATAGTTTAGAAGTTACATTGACAGATGTGATACGTAGGCATTAATTTAAAAGATGCAGAAACGATGGTTTCGGACACAGTTGCTGTTTCGTTGCACTTTGACTGGAAAACAGTTACGTGTGTGCAGGGTTTCTTTGAGACCTTCCGTTCTCCAAGCACTGCCAGTCATTCTCTCTAAGCAAGCGATCATTAGATCTACAACCTGTACTGTAGTCGGGAAGTCCGGCCGTTAATAGCTGACAAAACATGCAAAAAACACCCAATAAGAAGAGTGTCTTAATTGTAAATGAATATGGACGCGAGTATTTCGATGTAAGAGGGGAAAATGTATTTTGTAAAGTATCTCACATTGATATAAAAGGAGAGAGAAGAGTTTTTATTGCAAGGCACTGTAAATCTAAAAAGCACAAAATATTACGTTGCTTCCTAGAAACGAGGGGGTGAGGATATATCATCCACATTAGAAACCACGAACTCATGTAGCCAAACCGAAGCTTACAGGGATTCGTTTGACATGATGGTAAGCACAAACATCCCATTTAATAAATTCTGCTTTTAAAACGTTTCTGGAGAAATGTGCAGCTATAACATTTCCTTGTGAGTCTGGTTTATGAAAATATTATTTGTCTTTGTCATAGATGGCAATACTTGACACAAGTAGACAAATGATCTGCTGAAATAGCACAGCAGAAACTGGTGTGTTTTAGATAAAAACCCAGGATAGGCAATTATGTGCCGTATTAGACAATAATATTATTAATGTTAAGAATAAAATTATTCCAAATAATGAAAATGCATGCGTTTCCCAGAGGCGTGTGACGTTCGTCAGTTTCGTTTTGCACTAGTAACATCATGTGATGTGGAATGGAGCTTTTCAAGATAACTTTTTTGAGTTTGAGAAGAGGTTTCGCTTTTGATGTGTTCGGAAAATATATTGTACTCCATTGTAATAGTTGTCCAGGCATGTAAATGACCATGAAACTTATTATTTCATCTGCCACAATTCAGATTTATTATTTTGCTCATCTTATTTATACTTTGTAATAAAAGCTTAAGTTTACTACAGAACTGTATACTTCTGTACCCATCTATACCTATAGCGTACGAGACTACTACCCCTCTCCGCTCGCTTGTAAACAAGGTAGCAGTATAATACTCGTAGAAGTTAACTTAACCTAATGTCATGTCCGAAGCCTAGTTATTAAGTACCTGCGATAACTTTCGTCTTTAGGAATTTGCGTGTATTCCCATAATTTGTCCTCAAATTTCATTAAAATACACTGTAAACTATGTTCTCTATGGAATCTACACGCCCAATATGACGTCTTCGGTGCACACGATGGCTCCATTTCATCCGTAACAGGAGCGTCATTTCAGTTTCTGCTTGGGGGGTCAAAAATACATGAAGCACTTTCCCAAATTTTCATGTAAATTTTAGCGACACATTTAGCCTAAAAGAAAATCTTTCATGTCTTAAATGTGAAATACCTGTATTCAAAATACAGATGTAATAATTTTTCCTTTGGTAGAGCAGTAATAACCAACAGCGTAAGTATTTCTCGTGACTCTGTGATTCGTAAGAAGCAATGAGTTAAATTAAATGGAGAGCGCGCTGCAGTGGATCTTTGTTGCAAAAAGCGAACTGTGGTTTTTTTCGGCTGCCATATTGATGGAGTAAATGGTGAAGTTATAGTTATTGGAAATCTGAAATGAGATAGCACAATCTAAAATAAACTTAAATATGGGTGTTCATTGCGTCGCATATGGGTTCATTAATTCTAACACTAGTTCACTGGCTTTTCATTAACACCAAAAGCAAGTTTTTATGTTAAAGAACGCTGAGGTTATTGTAAGGGAAGTAAAGCCGGTGGTCCCGTGTCGTAGATTTACGGCACATAAAAGAACCTCAAGCCTGATAAAGAGGCCTCTGAGCAAAATTACCGCTCTTTCACGCCCAATATGGAATGGGACGCTAAGAACCACAGTAGTTAAAGAGCGTCCATAAATAAAACTCAATTTAAATTTATTTACTTTCTATTGTCACCTGCATTTCCATTGTTTTTTCTAATGCAGTTAATGAAGAGTGGGGGTAAAAATGAGATGAACGTTTTAATGCTCGTTTAAAAGTAATTTGGACATCGCATTGTATTAAAATTACTTGTTGGTCTGCACAAAACGTGAAAAATAGGATTTTCATAGTTCCAACCACATCCCCCTTTAAAATGAAAGCATTAAATTCACGTTGATAATTTACTAAATATATTTTGATTGCGCGCTGTTTAAAAACTAATTGCATTTCTGGAATTTTGTGTAAGCAACAGGGTGCATATATTGCATTTTGAAAGAAAAAAAACCCTATTTTTTACTGTCTACTCACGACATAGATTGAGATACGTCAAACGTGACTGCTATTGATTATGATTAAGTTGAATATTACGCACACACACACACATATATATATAATAAAATATTGTATCTATCAAGTTGTGAAAAAGAACACTTCGCACATTTTCAGAAGAAACAGTTCGGGAAAATAAAACGCTACCAAATAATATGTCTATTAACCTATTAAACTGGTATATTTATTACTATGAGCGTATGTGGGCCACTATATTTCCAGATGTTGGAGTTTCCCTATAAGGTATTGTATTGCATGCAGAGAATGTGATGACAGAAAGGTTGTTTACATGTAGGACAGCTGCAGACGACACCTCTGGTTCGAAATGCACGGCCAGCTATCTATAAGTATATAAATCCTTGGTAAGAAGTCTGTTTTGCTGTCTCTCCAGTAAATACACTATCTCAATGGTGTGAAGTCACCACTAGGTTGTTCGTGCTTTCTTCGGGTCAGTCCCCTGTCATTTACCCACTTGCATTATTCCATAATATCGTTCCGTCAGGTGTAGAAACATATACCCACTGAGACAGTCTAACACACTGTATTAAAGCAAGTTAATATATTACTATATTACATATAGTCCTCTAATATGTAGGTATTGTTTCGTTCAAGTTGCCACAGAGTTGCCATCTCGTACCATAATTTCGAGCTTAATACGATCTGCTATTATAGCACACTAAGTTCTTTGTCATATGATAATTCATGGTACCAGAGTCTGGATAAAAAAATAAATAACTTAAATGTAAAATTAATACTTGCTGCTAGATATTGAATATCTTAGGAGCTCTTTTATATGTAGATACATATTATATTTTCCATACTGTTGAACGTCATGCTGTTACTATACCGCCTGAATATCCTCTGTCATAACTTGAATATAAGGCTACGTAAGTACAGGTCCATGTTTTCGCCGTGACAGGGCAGAAACCCGGAGGAGGAGGTGGTAATCGAGGGTGGGGGAGAACGGCTGGCGGTATTCCCCTTACGTGACCTTGGAACACCTGGTGATGTCGCTTTATCTCACGTCGTATACGCTCCTGCTGTTCTTGACCCAGCACCCCGAAGGCAAATGGACTTGTCCAACTACTGCGCATACAAATAAGCCTGTCATGACAAAAAATTCGGCCTGTTGATTGGGTAAGGGCAGGGCAGGCAGACAATTTTGCAGTTTATAAACGATTACGTGACATCGCCACGAAATAATTGTCATGCTTATTGAGTTTGTTGACATCAGTATCACTCAGGTTTTGTTTTCTTGTGGGTGGACACCAAGTTAGTCTCCGTATTTATATTTGAGCTCTAAACTACTAATAAAGCAATAAATTTCTCTTAGATCACAAGCTCTATTACGTCACCTGGTATTTTCGCAAAGTCCCCAAGGCCGAAACTAGGGTCGTTTGCATTTTATTATGTTGTATGATTAATATAAACCAATATTCAATGAACTGAATGCCACTTCTAGTTACATACAGCATGCTTGCTTGTTTGTTTGGCCCCACTGTGAGCAACGCTCAGGGACACTGAACACATCATACAATTATTATGAAATATGCAGCATAACTAACAAACATACCCATCACCAGGATTTTTTTTTTGTTTAACTAATAGCATATCCAACACCAAGGAAATTTCTGCCTCTCTCTCTCCACACCATGCATTATCAAAGAAATGAAAGTTTGTAAACCATCACCATTCCAAGAGTAAACAATAACTACATTATTGTCCTACTGTATCATATATGCTATCTGCCGTGTGTATTGAATATTTATATATTGTACGACATTAAAAAATTCCTCCATAGTAATGGGGAGTCCATATACAGGATGTTTCAGAAATACTTTTACAAACTTCGGGTATGGGTTCCTTACACCACAAGAAGGAAAAAAGTTCATAGTCCCATAATCCTTTGTTTTCTCGTTAGGAGGTGTTCAACACAGTGCTACACTTATAACACACAAAATTCATAATAAATGCTCGAAATGTCCTCCTCTTGCTTCTATGCATGGATGTACTCATCGAATCATGGAATGTCGCCCCTGTCAAAACCTCCGGGATGGTGTCGACTGGTTTCACAGGCTTCCATGACACGTCGATGAAGCATTTCTGCATCCGGGATGGCTGCTGCATAAACCAATGATTTAAGATGCTCACAGAGGTAAAAACCCACTATTGAGGGGAAGACCATGGAATTGCTCCTCCGCCTATCCATCGGTCATGATAGATACCAGTCAATGCATCTCGAACAATGCGACTAAAATGTGCCGGAGCCCCATCATGCATAAACCACATGTTTTTCTTATTTGCAGGGACACATCTTCGTGAAGTAAGTCGGGAAGAGTGTGCTGGATAAAGTCCCTGTAGACAGACCAGTAAGACATGCTGGTATAACGTATGGACCTACCAGACAGTCACCTACAATGCCAGCCCACACATTCAGACTAAACTGTTGCTGATGTCTAGCCTAAAGTCCAGCATGAGGATTACGACCTGCCCATAAGTGTACGTTGTGGAAATTAGTAACTCCATCTCTCCCAAACGTTGCCTCGTCTGTAAACAAAATTGACGAGACAAACAATGGATTGGCTCTTTGTGCTACAAACCATCGGCAAAAGTTATCCCGTGGTGGATAATCGGCAGGCGAAAGGCCCTGCACACGTTGAATATGATATAGATACAGGAGCTGCTCGTAAAGTACCCTCCGTGCTGTGACGTGTGATGTACCAGATGCCACAGCCAATTGTCTTACACTGATACCTGGATCGTCTTCGACACACTTTAACATCTGTTCTTCGCGTTCCGGAGTACGAACAACTCTTGGTCTTCCTGGATCAACAGTCCGTGGTGCAACGGTTCCTGTCTCAGCAAGGCGACGATAAACAGCGACAAAGGTTGGATGACTCGGTTGTCTTCGGTCTGGAAACTCCATCTGATAGAGCCGTGCAGCCTCGCGTCCATTACCATTCGCGCGACCATACATAAAAATCATGTCTGCCTGTTCACGAAATTAATATCCAGCCATGGTGGAACGAAACACGTGCAGTTAACTCACTACATGTACACAATTGAAACGTTGAAGACAGACTAATGACAAATGACAAACGTAAACAAGTCTGCATGGCAACATTTCGCCATCTACCGTATGTAGTACAATGGGTCAAAGCCTTCTATGAATGCATAGAGAAATGAAGTTTTGAGGTTTGACCCCGAAGGCCGTTGAACTCACACTTTCATTGTGAAGGAATAACGCGTAAACCAAGGATTGTGGGACATATGTTCATATGAACTTTTTTCCTTCTTTTGGTATGAGGAACCCATACCCGAAGTTTGTAAAAGTATTTCTGAAACACCAGTATAAGAAAGACTAACTATTTCTTAAACATGTTATGTTGATTACGCTTGCCTAATAGTTTTAAGTAGCATGAAAGGTTATTATAAATTGTTATTGCAGAATAGTAACATCCTTTTTAGAACAGTTTTAAGCTATTTGCTGGTCTATGCAAGTCGCTTACATGCCTTGTATTGGGGTCATGCACAGCAAGGTTTGTTGTGAAGTTATCACAATTATCTGTAAGGTAGCTCAAGAGAGAATATATGCATTAACCATTAAGAATAAGAATCAATTTGGGTTTTGAACAAGGATCTACATGAATGACGGGACCACACACTACAAATAATACTCATGGCGTTTTAACTTCCTCTACTACGTATAGTAAGTAGAGGAAGTATTGTATTCCACCCAAAAATTCGACACCGAGATTTCACCGGAAATATATGTTCTGAGACCCCCTGAATCCAAAAAAAGCATTTTTGGAAACATGTCCGTGTGTGTGTGTGTGTGTGTCTGTCTGTCTGTCTGTGAACAGCATAACTCAGAAACGAACAGTCGAATAAACACCAAACTTGGTATTTAGGTTTAGTATCTTCCAGAGATGCGACACGAAGGTTTTCAAGAAAATCGCCCCACCCCAGATTACCCTTTACATGGAACATTTTTCGAAAATTTTAATTTTCTCAAAAATGGCTCTAACGATTTTGATTAAAACATCATATGTTTAAGATACTTTCATGGCAAATAGAATGTATTTCTTGAATTTTCTGGGAATGTCTCCAAAAGTATTCTTCATTGTGAACGACTTTTGCATAACTGGTAAACCATAAGAGATAGACAAAATTTTACTACACAAAAAATGAGATGGCGTTAAAATACAAAATTTATGTCATATGCATTTTTGTTTTTGTTGTTGCGTGAACCATTTTCGAGATATTGCTTGTTATTCCCTTAAATTTTTCAATGCTTTCTCAAATGGGAATTCGTTATTAATTTTTTGTCTTGGATATGCAAAGAGTATTAATCTGTGGCAAAGAAAATGGTGCTGCGCATAGTAACCAGCTACGATATTAAGAGACCTGTATATGCTTAGAGGCTACGTTATTTTTATATTGCCCTTGCAAATACAAAACAAGGGGAACATAGTACGCCTTTAAGCGATAGTCAAATATTTTTAGAACCGGTCGCTATGTGTAAAATGTAATTCTCTTTGCATGCCGAAAGACCCTTTCTGCAAATGTTTATCTCGATTAATATGAAATAGATGGAGAATAAAAATTTGTAAAAATAGTTTGTACAAGAGTAGAGAAAGTCATGTGAGTGTAATACATAAGATTTTTGTAATATAAATGCTTGCTATGTGCCGAATTACCCAGAATATTATTCCATATCGCAACAGGGAGTGAAAGTAGGCAAAACATGCTCTTCTTAAGGCATTTTGGTGGAGCAAATTTTTAAGCTTGTTAAGGTAAAGGAAGCCGAGCTGAGTTTTGGCAGCATGATGTTTATTTGTTTTCTCCAGTTAAGCTCTCCATCTATTTGAAGTCCAAGAAATTTTGTATCATATACCTATTTATGGTGTAATTGTTAAACCTGATTGCTAACTCACTCATTTGTTTATGCCTCATTTGAAATTGAATAAAATTGGATTTATCATAGTTTATTAAAGCTTATTAGTTTCAAACCAAAAGTTAAAATGTTCGAACACTTTATTGAGAGAATTTCTTAATTGTTGATGTGACTTTTCAGATATAAGAACATTGGTATCATCTGCGAAAAACACAGCTATTGAATCTTTGCTAAGATAATATGGCATATCGTTTATAAATATTAAAAATAACAAAGGACCAAGTATAGAACCTTGTGGGACACCTCTAGTAATAATACCAGGTTCTGAGTCACAACCATTGAATCTGGATCCTATTTGTTAAGTAAGATCTGAACCATTTTATAGCGATATCACTGAAGCTATAAACGTTTAACTTTTGCAGCAAGAGGTTGTGATCTATGCTGTCAAATTACTTAGCTAAATCACAAAATACTCCTAATGATAGTCCCTTTCTATCTAAGGTTGTTAATACTGCAGAAGTGAGCATGTATGTTGCATTTTCTGTTGGCATTTTTTCCTAAATCCGAACTGGGAAACTGAAAGAATATTGTTGAACTCCAAGTAGTTTATAACCGGATTATATACAGATTTTTTTTTTTCCATTAGTTTAGAAAAATATGTCAAAAGAGAAATGGGCCTATAATTGGATACCAGGCTTTTGTCTCCTTTCTTGTATAGAGGCTTAACGATTGTGTGTTGCATTTTTTCCGGAAATATCCCTGACATAAGGGAATGATTGCATATATGACTAAAGGGCTTACTCAACTCTACTATGTAATATTTTAACAATTTGGTACTTATCTCACCCCACCCATGAGAGGTTTTGCTTTTCAATGAACTAATAATATCTTCTATCTCTCTTGGTGTTGTGGAGTCCATCTTAAATTCACAATTAATTTTGAGATGTGCCTTTTTTTTTTAGCATTTATGCAGTTGGGTTTGGGTCAGATCTCTTTGTTTTGCTGTTTGCTGCATTAGCAATTGCACAGCAATTAGTGACGTTATTTTCTATAGTTATGTAATATTACTATTTTAATTAATTCCCTCTGTTTCAGTTTTTATTATATTCCACATTGTTTTAATTGTATTATTGAAATCATCAATGGCTAGTGAGTAATACTTTCTTTTAGTTTCATTAATTACTCTTTCAGGTATTTTACCACATGTTTTGTAATGTGCTTTAATGTTTGAATCATTACTTGTGCGATATAGTAGAACAAATCATAGTAATTAGTCTTTTCTCAGTTTTGTAAAAACGAACCTACTTTATTGACTTTAAGCAATGGGTAAAATCACCATTTTGCTGGCAGGATACCATCATTTCAGGGGTAGACTTGGCAACACCGAGTCGCCATATTGCTTTTGACGTAACATTTGATGCTGTGTGCAAATATCGATCCCATAAAACATATTGATCATAAAGTAAAATGAAGTTACAAAAACATAGTGCAGGAAATAACTGAGATACAAGTCTTGTGTTTTCACAGGTATGACATATCAGTACTTTTAGTTTAATTTTTTTGAAAATTAGGTTCCAATTCTTCAATACTTGCAGAATCATAAAACCATACAAAAGTTCCGCGTGGGTTGTAAATATGATAAGTAAGCTATGTTTTCGTGTGTCTAATAGGTTCCGCGATGACGGAAATTTTAAGAATGAATTGACAGCCTTCTGTGTATCACAAGTTGTACAATCAGCATTTTACATATAAACTACAGGAGTACACAGCGTGCATAAGTGGAGTGACCGTTAATATTTCGTATACGGGTAGGGGCCGCATTCGTTACTCACATGGCGCACGCGCAATTACGTGCTTATCTTCATTATTACACAGTATGAACACAACTGGACATTGTGGTTAACATATTTCATGACATTTGTGAAAAGCATCACTTTTGTTCCATATCAACCAGTTACGCATCTCACTCGAGGCATTATGGGAGCAAATATCCTGTAGTTCTCATTACAAAATGTTTCTATTAACTCTGGGTGACAATTTGTCTGTATTTGTTGCCAACGTAAGATAAATAAATGTGGCTAATTGATTGTCATGAAAGTTATGAATATAAGCTATCCTGTATCATTCAGGTTTAGTCAAACAAATTCTATGGCTATGCACTCTGCTACTTAAAAGAAGAAAATCCCTCGGCTATGCTTTGTGGCCTCAATGTTGGGTTATGCCTGGCAACAGAAGCAATGCTCCCAAAATACCCTGGGTGAGATGCGCATGTCCCTATCTGCATACAGAATGTATACAAAAAGGATTTTCTCCTATAAAATTAAGAAACATCTGTTTAGGATATCTTTAGGAGATTGACATTAACTCATTATTAGCGACAGCAATTTTATGTTCTAATAATACTTTTAATATGTATTCATTGAAAACCTCCATAATAAAACATAAATATGCCCATATAAGAAGTATTTACATCATATTGACATGAAATAGAAATAGATTTATGTAATCTTATATTTCTCGTGCATAAACCTATTGTGCAAACCATATAAATTGTTTAAGCTATCAAAATTTATTTTTAACTTTGAAAACTTACAATGTATTTTCCTTTAAATAAATAGTTTAAAAAAAACAACAAAAGCAATAATAATGAATAATGACACTCAGCTCATTATTCCTCTCACTCTCAACTTCTTCTCTGTTGCAGTTTATGACCACCAGATATTTTAAGTTTTACACAGTTAGCTGCCTTCTATTGCGTCTTAAGACATCCTTATAGCAGTAAAAGCTTCTCTCCACCTCACAAGATTTGGGTATATGAAACTGCAATTTGATCTCCTTTTAGTTGTATTTAACTACAAATTTTAGAGTGTTTCTTCAATCTCTCACATTTCATAATATCCACGTTTTTTTGAAACAGTGCTATGTACATTTTGCTTCACTACATTGCCAACTTTTCCAGGTAACAAATTTAATTTAAAGATCCTGATTTTGAAGTTCATTTATGACGTTGTAACTTTCTCAGTCAGTTTTACTTTAGGCATGATTACATGAAAACAAGGCCTTTACCACAAACAAGCATGGCACCACTGAATTGAAATGTCTGAAGTTTCAACTGGAGAATGACTGCAAACCTGCAGGAATATTTTGAGAGTTAATTTTTAAAACTATTAGCATTTGAACATTTTAAACTACTTCCCTTTATGTCTGTTAGTAGATTAAACTCTTATAAATGTTAAGAGATACCAAACAGTAAAATTTAAAATAAATTTAGTATTACATATAAATATTAACTATTTATTTATTAAAGTAACATTGAGTTGAAATTAACAATCAACAATTCATTAACTTTTAACTTACATATAGAACATGTTTCACAGACGTCTGCATCATCAACTACATGTAACTGTAGAATGTCCGTGACATTCTCTGTGTCACTTGCTTGAAGGTGTTAGGACTTGCTGTTCCCATTGAGTGGGTTCTGCTACATTCACTATAGTCGGCTATTGCAATTACAGTTTTCATATCGTGTACTAACGTTGACTACAGAAGGTGTTGAACTGCTGCAACACATTCTGGCATTTACATGTGCAAGTTTGTCTACCGTAATTCTCCTAGTTTCTCATACAATACTGTCTTTTAACTCACGGATTGTCTTTGTATAACCTACAGCCTTATGAGCTGGGAGACCTAGATGAACATAATTCTGTGATAATAACCCTGTTCGTAAATATTTCCTAATTCAGTGTTTCACCTGCTATTGGGCAGTCATTGAATACTGCTGGAAATAACCACCTTTAACGTCATATTGATTAAGTTTTTAAAAAATATTTATATCTGTGTTCTGTACCTTTTACCATTTATTGCTAAGCAGGTTTCTGTTGCTTTTGATAATTATTCTTTATTCTTGATAATTATTCTCGATCTTCAATATTTTTTTTTTATAATAGATTAGTTAATAAAAGTGATTGTTGACTAAGTTGGAATCAGACTTGACAAATTCAGTTCCAGAGCTTTGGTGCTCTGAGCTGATGTTAGTTGCTGCTTGCCCTGCCATGACAAGTTGCCCACCTCATCACAAGAAACCTCAAATACACAGATATCATACCTCAACTCAAGATGTGTTGTAATGTTGCAGCTGCTGTGTAGTTAACTGCTATTAGGATTAGCGTTTACTTTCTCCACCACACACAGAGAATGTGTTGCATTCCACCCAAAAGTTTGATATTTCACTAGAAGTACATGTTTTAAGACTCCCTGAATCCAAGAAAACCATTTTAAAATATCTGTGTCTGTGAACAGTAAAACTCGAAAACGAAATATGTGATGAATGTCAAGCTTCAGTTAACTTTTCAAAGAATCAACAGAAAGATTTCCAACAAACTCCCCACCCCAAACTACCTTTTACATGGAAGATTTTTCTCAAAAATGCCACTAATTATTTCAATTAAAATACCATATATGATTTAATACATATATGATATTATATCATGTATGTACATGAAAAATAAAATGTATATCTTGAACTTTCTGTGAATAGCCTGTAAAGTCCTTTTCATTTGCAAGGAATTTTGTATAATCTTGTATAACTGGTAAATGTTAGTGATAAATGAAAATTAACTATGCAAACAATATAGATCTCTTTAAAACACATGACTTATTCCAAATAACTTTTATTACGGTATAAGGCCATTTCTGATATTTCCATTAATAATGAGTTGAATTGTTCAGTACTGTCTTACTTTTGGTCTTTTTGATATTCAATTTTTTCTTGTGACATCATGGAAGGAGTGTGGAATTTTAAGGCCAACATTGGAGTCCAGTTCTTAAACATTTGACTATCGCTGTTCCCTTTGTATTTGTAACAAAATGCGTAATGTCAGTATTTCTGTAAAGATTTATTTCAATTCAAAGGAGTTAGATGGACAAATAAACTTTTATAAGAATAGTTTGTACACCCAATAATAAGTGACAGAGGGTAGAGAAAGTCATGTGAATGTAACACATCAGAATTTTCAACTTATTTCATCCACACGACTAGTCTGAAAGAAAAATTATCAAAACACAAATTAACCTTATACTCTTTAACTATAAAGCACCTGGAACATTGCAAGTTGCCTTTGAGGCTAACAGTGATATCTTAATGAAATGAGAAGCTTTAGCACTACACCTGCTGGAGCTAGTTACATGCTTAAAATTGCTGATGCAGCCAGTTTGACTGCTGCTTTTAACACATAGGTTTCAACAAAATTATGCATAAAGTATGTTTAATAATAAAGTGTCAAGAATTCTTGGCAACAGAGTACATGTATTTTTATTATCATTATAGATAGGTTTACATTACAAACTTAATTCTTTTTTTCTAATTTATTTTGTTCACTACTTTGAGAGTATCTAAAGTGCAATGCTGATGCCATAATACTTGATTCATTGTTAATATGTCAATTCACATTCAGTCATTAGTAATGAAATGACAGGAATTCAAACATAAAAGATAGTAAACATTGATGTTTGAATTATTAATGTATAATCATACTGGCAAACATTTCCAAAAGTATGAGGTTTTAAGTTCTGTCTCTTTCTGGATATTACATATTATTTAAGCTTAATCAAGCTGTAATTGTTTTAACTGTAAAAGATGCAATTACAAACTGTAGAAATCACTTTCTTTATGATATATTTTGTGCATGATCCACAGACATGTATTTTGCATCTTATACAAGTTACATGATCTTAGATCTACTCTTCTTCACTTGGCATTACTGTCTCAGTTTCGTTCTTGGCTCTTCTTCTTCCTGTTTGATTTCTAGATTGTAAGTGTTCTGAGTATGGTTCTTCTGCAAGCTTCAGATCTATCTGCTGTCCAGTCACAGACTTGAATATAATGTGACTTGATGGCAGCTAGATAAAGGATGTTATAAAAACATGAACTGATCAACATTGCACAGAACAAACTGAATATAATATAGACATCTTATTTAAAACATACACATGCAAATTTTGTTTCATTGTAGAAGCTAATTGTCTCAGAAACTCCTTTAGATTATTCTGTATTTCAGCTTCTGGGTGCATAGAACTGTACAGAGGAACATTTTTCTTTAGTTTAGCTTGATACGCAGTCAATGTGGTACCTTCATTCTTTGGTAGAACAGATGTGTACAAAGTAATTTTCATACTTTTTACAATGTTTGGGATTTCTCTCCTTGCAAGGTTCACAGTTCCAAGAAATTAGTGCCTTCATCTTTTTTCCAAGTTTTACTGTAGAAGTTATCAGTAGTCACATTCTGACCCTTATTGTGGTATGGCTCTACTAATCTCATGACCACACTTTCAAGAATGTTTTCATTTGATGCTCTCTGTTCATCTTTGCCAACGTAAGGAACTTGTTACAAAGGTATTTAACGTTCACATCTGCTAGTAGCCAGAATTTAATGCCAAATTTATCAGGCTTGTTCTGCATGTATTGTAGATTGAAGCATCTTGTTCTGCTTGGAGAAAGTTGTTCATCTGCAGTAACATTTAGCTGGGCTAAAACACAGCTGACAGTTTTAAATAAATTTGTTCAACATACTTGAAACTAGATCAAACTTATCTGTTTGGTCTGATCTTGTTCTTTTTTCTATCAAAACATAGATACTGCAAGGTTTCTGAGAACCTATTCCTACTCATTGTCTCACTGAAGAGCAGAGGGCCCGATTTTGAAGATCACAGTTCCTCTACCTCTATATTTCTGGCTCCTATAGTACCTCTTACATATAGCAAAGCAATTAATGTGCCTAATTCTTCTAATTTTACACTGCATGAATCATTGTCGAGTACTCTTCGGGCCTCTGTTTCTGTGTAATTTTTTAAATGTTTCAACATTGATTCCCATGCACTTACAACACTATCATTACTTACATGTCACTTTAAATATGCTGTATGCCCTTCCTTGTCATTCTCCGTGGTGTAGTGGTTACCATGCTAGCCTCTAGTTCCAGAGGTTGTGGGTTCAAACTCGGCGGAGAGCGATGGAATTTTTTTTGGCGTAAAAATTCTGAGCATGGCTTCCTTTGGAAGGGAAATAAAGCCAGTGGTCATGTGTTGTAGATTTACGGCATGTAAGAGAACCTCAAGACTGATAAAGTGGCCTCTGATTTCAAGACATTCTGCTGAGTGAACCTGCCAAGAGAAATAAAACTAAAGTCCACTATAGTCCATTCTGTGATAGCATCCTTGCCTAGAAGTTTTGATGCCTTTACTAGAAGTGAGATGCTGTTCTGCATTGAGGCTGTGATGCAGATCCCTCTCCTGCACAGGATCAACCAGGTCCAAAGTTAGTATTATTGTTTGAGGTTCTGCAACTTAATGACATATGTCAGAGCATTTTAGCTTATAAATTTCTATAGCCTTGATGCAAGCCATGTTTGTTTTTATGATGTTGATATTTGTAAAGATGATAATGATGATGATGATAATAATAATAATAATAATAATAATAATAATAATAATAATAATAATAATAATAATAATAATAATAATAACAACAACAGCAATAATACAGGATTATACAAATCAAATTACCTTCATTCTCTTCATTTCCATGTGTAACTGTCTGTATGTCACTCTCATTTTCTGAACTGCTACTTCCAGGAACTGATAGTTGATAATGCTCTTGTGGTGCAGCACTATCACTTTCTATTAGATCCTCCAAATCTGGCTGATCCTCAGAAATTTTATTGAAATAACTAGCATTTAAAGATTAAAAACAGAAGCGTTATTAGCAGTGAAGTATTCATCATGATTTAGATTGAGTCACACTTTTTTACACTCACCTTCACTAATTAAAGTTACATAAAACAGGAAACGTTTTCGAAGGCATTCGTCCTCATCGTCAGTGACTGGGTGACTAAGGGTCGCTTTCTCCCATGTCCTCTTCTTCCTCATCCTGCGAATTCTGACCCTGTTGCCATCTGGTGTTGGGGGCACAAAGTTTTAACACATTGCTTACAGACAGGATTTCAAAATTAATGACGTTGTTGCTGTTTTTGACGATGTGTATTTTTTCCCAGATGTTCAATTCTATTGGTGTGGTGAGGGGTTTTAACAACTTTATACTTTGGCCAATGTTGTGGTTTTCAGTCCAAAAATGGTGTGATACAGCGGATTTCTCTATTTGTTTTAGTTTTATGTTTCTTTGGTGTTCCTTAAGTCTGGTTTCCAAGTTTCTTTTAGTTTTTCCTATGTAGTATTTCTCACATTCCTCACAACTGATCTGGTAAATTCCGGATTTTAATGTGTTTGGGATGGTATTTTTGAAAGGTGTGTTTAGTAAGTTCTTCAAGCTGAATTTGTTCTGTGGAGCTAGTCTAATGTTAAATTTGTTGAAGATTCGTTCAAATTTTTTAAAGGCCCAAGGGTGGTATGTGAATTTCTTGTATTTCCAATTTGCGTTTGAGAGAGACGTTAGAGTGGTGGAAGGTGAAATTTCCTTGAGTTTTTTCTTCTTGTATATCATGTTGCTTATGAGATCTGAGTTGAATCCATTAGTTATTGCTATTTTTTCTATATGTTGTTGTTCTTTTAAAAATTCTTCTTTACTCAAGGGGACGCTATGCAACCAGTGGATTAAACTTCTAAAGGTGGCTAGTTGGTGCAAAGTTGGGTTCCAACCATTCTTCTTTATGTAGTTGTCCACATGTGTAGGTTTTCTATGTATGCCAAATTTAAAGCTATTTTGATCTCTGGTTATAATAAGGTCCAGGAAGGGTAAGGTGTTGTTCTCTTCAATTTCGATTGTGAATTTAATGCTGTTGTCCTGAAGGTTCAGCAGTTTCAAAGCGTCTTCTGTTAGTTTCTGTGGTACGATGGAAAAAATATCATCAACATATCTCCGCCAAAATTTATATATGTGGGGGAAAGCTTTCACTATGTGGACTTCAAGGTGGCTCATGTATAGTTCTGCCAGAATGGGGGACAGTGGGCTTCCCATTGCTGGTCCTTTTGATTGTTTGTAGAATTTATGGTTAAAAGTGAAGAAGTTATGTCTAGTGCATAATTCTGTAAGGTTGATGATGTCATCTTTTTCTGTGGAGTCGCAACAAAAAAAAATCGCGCAATAAGGATCCGACCAATATAATTAATTTATCAAAACAGAAATTCTTAACCGAAGAAATGAAGCTACTCCAGAAAGGATTCAAAACTTGCATTAGTTACTCCCAGAACAAAGATGACTTTATCGCCAACTTAGAAATAGCCACACATAACCTCAAAACGGAAGACAAAATCAAAGTTAAGAATGGTTGCCTAGACATAATAAAACAACTTCGGACAATACAAAACAATAACTACAATAAAATAATTAGGAGTCTAAACAAAAAGCCAGTCATTTACCTGAAAGCAGATAAAGGCAACTCTCTTGTAATCCTGGAACTGGATGACTATAACCACAGAGTAAACCAGATGCTAAATAGCCTGGACTATGAAGAAATCTCCAAGAACCCTTTAACTAGATGCGTGAATGTTGTAAATAAGGCTCTCTCTGTTAACAACACCCTTACAACATCTGAAAAATACTTTCTTAAGTCTGCTAACCCCACTTTACCAAGGTTATACTGCTTACCAAAAGTACACAAAGATGACAATAGTATGAGACCCATTATCAATGGCATTAACTCACCTACTTACCACATTGCTAAGTGGTTAGTAAACAAACTGAAAACCTGGAAATTGAAAACTCCTCGGAATTAATAAACCACCTGCAGACCTACAACATCCCAAAAAACCACATAATGGTATCGTTTGATGTCAAAGCACTTTTCACCAATATTCCCATAGAAAAAATCCCTACACTACTTAGAAAATGGTTAGATCAGACTACAATAGACTCCACAGAAATAGATGACATCATCAACCTTACAGAATTATGCACTAGACATAACTTCTTCACTTTTAATCATAAATCTACAAACAATCAAAAGACTAGCAATGGGAAGTCCACTGTCCCCCATTCTGGCAGACCCCTCAGGGGCTCACCTTATGTGAGTACGGGTTTTTGGCGCACCCGGGGGTTCCCGAGCCATTCATCGCCACATTCATCCCCTCACCCCCATCCGGTCGAGGTGGGTTCTTCAAGTGACCGGTGGACACAAGGTAGGCTCTCGTGCGTTCTTTACATTCCATTCATACCGCACCTCACCATCGTTTCTTTCTTCCCTTATCACTTTCCGGCCATTTCGCACCATGACATTCGCATATCTCTTTTTCTTCCCCGCCGGCCTACCTTGCGTGCGAAACGCCCACACTGTTTTAGTTTCTTTTATCTTTTTATTTAAATCCTCCGTGGACACAGCCTGACGGATACCCGCGCACCGCGTGCGCAGCTGGGTGAGTGGGTAATGGCGTCATCCCCACCACCCGGGGTCGTCATGTAGGGTATGTGTTCGTATCCGCTGTTCAACTGCAGTCCCGCGGGGGGGCCATTGCATGAGCTGCTGACTTCTGACGGCGATTGGGTCCCTCTGTCTATGTTCTGGGAGGTGTGACCCTGGGGTGAGTCTGGTATAGATAGGCCACTCACCCAAGCCGGGGTAACGCCCGAGAAGTCAGAGCCCGAGGTCGGAGACGGTTGCAATGGTGGAGGATTTCTTTCGCTATGGAGCACCCTTCCTCCATTACTACTAACAAGCGCCGAAAAGTCTATGTAACAGAAGTGACACCACCGACAACTGGTTGTTACTTGGTCATTTCACGAACCGAAGAAGGACAAAGCTTTGAGAAGGTGAACCCTTTCATCATTCAAAAGGGCATTGATGCAATTGCTGGTGCGGTTCAGTCCTGCACTCGTCTACGGAATGGTTCCTTATTAGCCCAAACGAAATCCGATCTGCAAAGTAAGACCTTGTTGCGCGCTACACTTCTCCACGGCTATCCTATCCGTGTCGAGAAGCACCGCACATTGAATTCCTGTCGAGGCGTTATTACCACCCATAGCCTCGATGGTATATCGGACGAGGACCTGGTAGAATATCTTGCAGACCAGAAGGTGACAGCGGTCCATCGAGTGCAGGCCAAACGCGACGGCGTATTGGTACCCACTCGTACCCTGTTTATTACATTTGATGGCGTCGATCTGCCCACGAGCATTTCCGCAGGGTACGAACGGATTTCTGTGAGGCCTTATATTCCTAGACCTCTGCGTTGTTTTAAATGCCAACGTTTTGGGCATACGCAAGTCTCATGTAAGAGTGCCGTTAACATCTGTGCAACATGTAGCCAGCCCTTACACGAAGGTACCTGTTCAACAGCCCCCGTCTGCGTTAATTGTAAAGGGTCTCATTCTGCTTCGTTTGCCGACTGTCCGCGGTACTTGGACGAGAAGGCGATCCAGGAGATCCGGGTAAAGGAAAAACTCTCCTTCGCTGAAGCCCGGAGGCGTTACCATGCGCGCCAACCTTCCCTCCTGCGATCTGGCACATTTAGTTCTGTTGTTGCCTCGCCAGTACCACGAGTAGATGCCGAAACACAGACCTGGACCTTGACTGGATTAACCGCCACTACCATCCGGCCGTCTATTAAAGCTACTGTTACCAAGCCTTATAAACCTGGTCCAAAGTCAATGAAGTCGCACGCCGCTGAAAAGAAGCCCAAGCAGAAACTACGTAGGGAAGATTTCTTGAAAGACCCTCCGCGTGCGCGCGGTAGCAAAAGTTCACCTTCTCCTCCTCGGAGGTCGCTGTCCCAGGAAGGTCCTGGGACAAGCCGCGCTCAGCGGCACCCCTCACCCATCGCCACCCAGAACCGATTCACGGCGCTTGAATCGGTTTCTGGCACTGAGCGCGTGGGCCCTCCCTCCGAGGAAGCTATGGAGTCTGACCAACTCCATACAAAAAGCCCGAGCCCAAAGGTTAAACAAAAGGTAATTTTAAGCCGCCCTTCTAAGTAGACAGTTTATCCCTTTTATTCATGGCTATCCTGAGCTGGAATGTACGTGGTGTACGATCGCATAGGGCGGAACTGCAACTTTTATTGCGTTCCCATTCACCTATGGTCGTGTGTTTGCAGGAGACCAAGCTTCGCCCTCACGACCCTTTCGATCTCCGAGGGTACACTCCGGTTCGCTACGATCTTGAACCGGAGGAGGGTGCTCCTGCTCATGGAGGTGTCATGTTGTTGGTGCGTAATGACGTTCATTTTCATCCTATCACACTTACGTCCGACTTGCAAGCTGTTGCCATTAGACTGCAGTTACCCGGTTTTTTCTTTTCTGTTTGTTCTGTGTATACACCTCCATCGTCTCCCCTCGCTCCCGCGGACATTCGATCTCTCCTGTCCGCTCTCCCAACACCATTTCTTCTGTTGGGAGATTTTAATGCCCATCACCCACTATGGGGTTCGCCAAGGGCTTGTGCGAGGGGAACTCTTCTTTCCGACATTTTTTATCAGTTCAATCTTTCCATCCTCAATACCGGTGCACCTACTTTTATTTCTGATTCTTCTGGTACCTTCTCTCACTTGGACCTTGCGATTTGCTCCATCCAGCTTGCACGTCGTCTTCAGTGGAACGTCGTCGCTGACACCTACTCCAGCGACCATTTCCCCTGCATCGTTTCTCTTCTGTCGCACCACGTACAGCATTCCAGAGTACCTACCTGGATATTCGCAAAAGCCGACTGGAGCTTGTATTCCAGCCTCGTGCATTTTGACGACCAGCCCTTCTCCGACATTAATCAACTAGTGCAGCACCTTACGTCTATTATTTTCTCAGCCGCCGAACGCGCCATTCCCCGTTCATCCTCTCAACCTCGGCGAATGCCTGTTCCGTGGTGGAACGAGGATTGTCGGGCCGCCGTTCGTGCTCGTAGGGCTGCACTTAGGGTGTTTCGGCGCCACCCTACACTTGATAATTTGGTGACTTTTAAACAATCGCGCGCCAGGGCTCGTCGCACTATTCAGGATAGCAAGAAGGCGTCGTGGGCTCGTTTTGTCGAGTCTTTTAATCGCTTTACGCCTTCATCTGTTGTTTGGGATAAACTTCGTCGCTTCTCAGGTAAAGTGTCGCATTGTACTGTTTCTGGCCTACAGGTTTCTAATGCCACCATAGTGGATCCGGCTGCCATCGCTAACACTCTGGGTGCTGCATTTGAGGCGGTATCCAGTTCAGACCATTATTCCGCCGGCTTTCGCTCTATCAAAGACCGGCTGGATTCCGCCACCTTTAATTTTCGGTCTGCTAATAATGAGTGTTATAATGAACTTTTCACAATGAGGTAGCTGGAGCACGCTCTTCATTGCTCTCGGCACTCCGCTCCTGGGCCGGACGGCATTCATGTCCTGATGTTAAAGAACCTTTCAGCCGACAGTAAACTCTTTCTCTTACAGGTCTATAACCGTATTTGGCAGGACGGCATTTTTCCTTCCGTTTGGCGCGAAGCCACCATTGTCCCTATACTTAAGCCTGGGAAGGATCGCCAACTACCTTCCAGCTACCGCCCTATCTCCCTCACCAGTTGCATTTGCAAGGTGATGGAGCGCATGATCAACGGGCGGTTGACATGGTGGCTTGAGTCTCAGAAACTTCTAGCGAACGCTCAGTGCGGGTTTCGTCGCTATCGCTCTACCGTCGACCATCTGGTGTCCTTGTCGACGCATATTATGAATGGATTTCTGAGAAAGTGTCAAACCGTGGCTGTATTTTTTGACCTGGAGAAAGCTTATGACACTTGTTGGAGGGGCGGCATTTTACGTACACTTCACGCATGGAATATCCGCGGTCGTCTTCCCATATTTCTTAGGGAGTTCATGACGGACCGCGTCTTTCGTGTACGTGTGGGCTCGGTTTTATCTCGTCGTTTTATTCAAGAGAACGGAGTACCGCAGGGCTCTGTACTCAGTGTCACACTTTTTGCGATTGCTATCAACCCCATTGTTGATTGTATTCCACCTGGCATTTCATCGTCCCTTTTTGTTGACGATTTCGCTATTTATTGCAGTTCACGGCGGACCTGTCTACTCGAACGCCGTCTCCAGAGCTGTATCGACCGTCTCTACGCCTGGAGTAACGCCAACGGCTTTAATTTCTCCGCCGAGAAATCCGTCTGCATCAACTTCTGGCGCCGGAAGTATTTCCCTCCGCCCTCTCTCCATCTTGGGCCAGGGATACTTCCGTTTGCAGACGAGGCGAAATTTTTGGGGTTGATTTTTGATAGGAAGTTGTGTTGGACCTCGCACGTTTCCTTTTTAAAAGCAAAGTGTGACCGTTCTCTTAATATTTTACGTGTTTTAAGTGGCACATCCTGGGGAGCTGATCGGACCGTCCTTCTTCGCCTTTATCGCTCTTTGGTCCGATCCAAACTTGATTACGGGTGTATCGTTTATTCGTCGGCACGTCCATCTGTGTTACGTCGTTTGAATCCCATTCATCATCGTGGTATTAGAGTCGCTACAGGGGCCTTTACAACTAGCCCCGTGCCCAGTCTTTACGCTGAGGCTGCAGAGCCTCCGCTGTCTTTCAGGCGTGAGATGCTCTTATGTAGTTATGCCTGTCGACTTTCCAGCTTGCCTGACCACCCGTCCTTCGCGGCATTTTACGAGGATTCACTTGACCGGCAATATTTAGTTAGCTCCTCTGCTTTGCTCCCTCCAGGGGTTCGATTTCGACTACTACTTCGGCATTTGGACGTTCCGCCAGCGCCGGCCCTTACCCGAGGGGAAACGCGTTTTCCTCCATGGTCGCGCGCTGAGGCCCACATCCAACTTGGGCTGACGTCGATGCCGAAAAATGCGACCCCTGCTTCTGTTCTTAGATCCGCCTTTTTAGAACTACAGGCGCCGTTCGGGGACTGTCATTTTATATATACTGATGGGTCTAAGACTGATGTTGGAGTAGGATGTGCCTTTGTTTTTGGTGTACAGAGTTTTACTTTTCGTTTACCTCGACAATGTTCAATTTTTACCGCCGAACTTTTTAGCATTTATCAATCTGTTTTATTCATTCAGCGGCACGACTTACGGCACTGTTTTATTTGTACGGACTCTCTGAGTGCCCTTCAGGCTATTCATGCGCTGTACACTTACCACCCACTCGTACAGCGCATACATGACCTGCTCCACTCGCTCGGTGTCTCTGGCATCAGCGTCTGCTTTATGTGGATTCCAGGTCATGTGGGCATCTCAGGTAACGAGTCTGCCGACGCCGCTGCGAAATCGGCGATTTTATTACCCAGATTTTTTACTTCTGTTGTTCCCTCGTCAGATTCGTATGTTATTTTACGTCGCCGCATCCTCTCGCGCTGGCGCGATGAGTGGACGGCCCTCCGGGGGAACAAGTTGCGGGAGGTTAAGCCTTTCCCGTTCATCTGGGGTACCTCTTCTCGTTCTTGTCGTCGGGAAGAGGTAATTTTAGCTCGTCTACGGATTGGACATTGTGTTTTTAGTCATAGGTATTTGCTCAGTGGTGACCCCGCACCCGTCTGTGGGCAGTGTGACGTGCCCTTAACGGTGCGTCACATTTTAACAGAGTGTCAGGTTTTAGCTTCATTGCGTGCTCGTGTGGGTCTGCCTGTTGGCCTAGCCAACGTTTTGGCAGACGACACGCATGCTGTGGAATGTGTTTTACGTTTTATTCATGACAGTGATTTTAATCTGCGCATTTAATGCGTTGAGCGTCTGTTAGCTTCGTACTTTTATCCTGTCGGTTTTTATGGGAACTCTTATCCCCAGTGGACATATGGCGCTCATGTCCCTCGCATTCTACAGTACCTGACACGTTTTAATCCTTTACTGCCTATGCTTTTAGTGTGTTGTTTTTCAGATCTTTGTCTTGTTATTATTGCTGTTATTGTTATTATTGTTTTTATTGTTATTGTTATATTTGTTATTGTTATATTGTTAGTTTTAGCTTTTTGACATCGCGGGTTTGTGTCCCGTTTTTTAATTATGCGGTTTTTTACCTATCTTTTATTTTTTGACTTTATATTTTATACCTTGTAAGGGCGCTGATGACCTCAGCAGTTTAGCGCCCTTAAGCCGCATTTCATCATCATCATCATCATTCTGGCAGAACTATACATGAGCCACCTTGAAGTCCACATAGTGAAGGCTTTCCCCCACATATATAAATTTTGGCGGAGATATGTTGATGATATTTTTTCCATCGTACCACAGAAACTAACAGAAGACGCTTTGAAACTGTTGAACCTTCAGGACAACAGCATTAAATTCACAATCGAAATTGAAAGAACAACACCTTACCCTTCCTGGACCTTATTATAACCAGAGATCAAAATAGCTTTAAATTTGGCATACATAGAAAACCCACACATGTGGACAACTACATAAAGAAAAATGGTTGGAACCCAACTTTGCACCAACTAGCCACCTTTAGAAGTTTAATCCACTGGTTGCATAGCGTCCCCTTGAGTAAAGAAGAATTTTTAAAAGAACAACAACATATAGAAAAAATAGCAATAACTAATGGATTCAACTCAGATCTCATAAGCAACATGATATACAAGAAGAAAAAACTCAAGGAAATTTCACATTCCACCACTCTAATGCCTCTCTCAAACACAAATTGGAAATACAAGAAATTCACATACCACCCTTGGGCCTTTAAAAAATTTGAACGAATCTTCAACAAATTTAACATTAGACTAGCTCCACAGAACAAATTCAGCTTGAAGAACTTACTAAACACACCTTTCAAAAATACCATCCCAAACACATTAAAATCCGGAATTTACCAGATCAGTTGTGAGGAATGTGAGAAATACTACATAGGAAAAACTAAAAGAAACTTGGAAACCAGACTTAAGGAACACCAAAGAAACATAAAACTAAAACAAATAGAGAAATCCCCTGTATCACACCATTTTTGGAATGAAAACCACAACATTGGCCAAAGTATTAAGTTGTTAAAACCCCTCACCACACCAATAGAATTGAACATCTGGGAAAAAATACACATCGTCAAAAACAGCAACAACGTCATTAATTTTGAAATCCTGTCTGTAAGCAATGTGTTAAAACTTTGTGCCCCCAACACCAGATGGCAACAGGGTCAGAATTTGCAGGATGAGGAAGAAGAGGACATGGGAGAAAGCGACCCTTAGTCACCCAGTCACTGACGATGAGGACGAATGCCCTCAATAACGTTTCCTGTTTTATGTAACTTTAATTAGTGAAGGTGAGTGTAAAAAAGTGTGACTCAATTAAATCATAACTAGCATTTGTTCATCTGTGAGAGGCTGTTGCCTATACCATTCTGTTCTCTATGACATGTTTAGTGCTCAAATATCACTTCTCAAATGAATTGTGAACTCTATTGTTGAAACCAATTTAGCAGTTTGAAACCGTCCTACCATTATTGAGCATTCAGTTAATTTTTTAATTTGAATGGCCAGTATACAAGTCATGGTGGATAGTTCCACTAAAAGTAACATGATAGTGGTCACAGTTCTAAGTATGAATGCCGATAAGTATGAAACTAAACTTGAAAAAATAAATATTGCAGCATCTACATGATCTAGGCGACTACTTAGAGAAAGTTATGACATACATATTGTGAAAACTGTAACAATAATTATACATTGATATTATGACTGCCAAGATGGTTCTAGATTAATGCTCATATAGGTATCTCTACATGGTAGCTAGAGTGGTAGTATCATTCACATGAAGAGGCAAAATATCCATGGTTTGAGTCTCTGACATGGAATTGAACTTTTCTTTTCTGATTCAACTTTCCAAGAAGTAGGTTTATTTGTGAGAGAACAGTGGAGGTGTGTGACATAGTTTTAACCACAGCTGATGTATTCAAAGAATCTGATCGTTAAATTATAGATATTTTATGGTATACCTGACATGTTTCTTTTTCTACAGACTGCTAATGAAATTAAGAACACCACCAAATTGTGAAATGGATACCAAAATAGAAGTCAAAGAAGAGGATCCTCTATCAGATGATGTAGCCTCACAGAATGAGAGAGAGTTCCTTACAATGAAGACCAACAGTGATGCTGTACTTCTGGATGTGCCAATCAAAACAGAAACTAAATCAGACACTCTTTTTCCAGACTTTTGTTCACAAAACGAGAGAGGATTTCTTACCAAGAATGCCATAAAGCAGATTAAGTTTGAAATTGTTACATGCAGCAACAACTGTGGTATAAATATCAAAACAGAAATTGAGGAACAGACTCTGGTTTCAGACTTTGGTTCCCAGAACAAGAGAGAATTTCATCCAGAGGATCCTGTAATGAAGGTTAAGAAGTACAACAGCGATCAGGAAATGGATAAAAAGATAGAAATTAAAGATGAGCCTTGCTGGCTGGAAACAGAAAGTTCAACTGTTTCTGATGATGCTAAGGTAAGTTTTGTAGAAATCTATAGCAGATAGAATGTTTGTTTATTGTATACTTGATAAAATATTTGAATTATGTAATACAAAATTAATAAGGATACAAGAGTCATTAAAAGTTTTGAGAAAGAATGTAACCCAATTTTAAAAATTTAGTTTTAGTCATTGCATCTTTATAAAGTACTCTTTAATATCCTTTTAAAGTATGAGCGTGTGATCGTTTGAAGCCACTTTCCTAATGCCGAACCCTTTCTTCATGGACAGAGTGCTAATACTGCAGCTTCAGGTGATTGGCCTCAAAGTTTTTGTTTATTTTGGGGAACAGAAAAAGTTTGCATCTGGACTGTAGGTAGGATGGGCTCCTGACTCCTGCAGAAACTGGCTTCTTTGTAATGGTGGTGCAACAAAATTGCACACAGACCAGGACACTTTGTTCTCAGTTCATTGAAGACTTGTGGTGGCAGTAGCAGAACTGTCATAATATAGCCACTAGCTGAGGAGAAGAATGAACACATCATGTTCTGGACAACACTTCTTTGTCGCCTCACTCTCCTTGGAAGAGCCAGACAAATGACTGTCTCTTAGTTTCTGGATCATACCAGTATATCCAACTTTCGTCACCTGTTATCACATTAAATATGTTTTTGGATATTCCCCCATAAAATGTTTATCAGTTTCTGTTGATTCGTGAGGTGGAGTGGAGCTTCCTGACATGAAGTTTTTCTTTAAGGAATCTGATAGTATGTGCAACAATGATCTTCTCGTAACATACACACTGCTTTCATCAGATGCCTGCACAGTGTTCATCTTTGTCGGAGTCCCTTCTTCTAAACTCTGTGAACTATCAATAAATCATGGATGGGAAGGGCAAATACATGACATAGTCTTTCAAGGCATTCTCCCTTTTCTAAACTGACTAGAAAGTCATTGCATGGAAATGCTGTCACTCCATCCTTGTGTATGGCAGAGCAACAGTGCTGACCTGCACACCCAGGCTTGTACATCTGAACTTCAGTAGGAACTCATTATTGCACATTCTCAGAGTGACCCTAAGTAAGAGAGAGTCTGTGAATGTGTCACATGGATTAAAAGTGATAGTTCATGAAAATGATGAGATAATTGAGGGAAGGTTTGTTGAAATCTTACCAAAATATTCTGTGATATTGTAGTACCTGATGATCAGCTATACTTGAAATAAATGCTGTGAAATGGAAATTTGGTGATTCAAACATAACAGAACCCAGTTATAAAGCATAATGCCTCTTATTTTGTCCCCTGGGAACGTAAAGCCTAAAAAAGTGGAAGAAAGAAAAAAGAATGAAACTTATTTGAACCGGTTATTTGGAAAATGCCAGATATCCACATTTGTTCAAAATTGACTTTTTCACCCCACTTGACTGGTAGATGCACATTATGTGTGAAAGGACCATGTCCAGCAAGCCTTGTTACCACAAAAACCCATATGATATTTCAGCAATTGTTTCAAGAAGGCCACTTCTACATAGTTGTGGCCTTTTCCAGCAGAATGTACTGGAGTCATTGTCAGCTATGTTCCTAATACTTACATTGGCAGCAGTAATGTTGTAACAATGAGAGCCACATTGTGTTCTTTTGTTTGAGTAGGGCTGTCACAAGAATCAAGATTATGAGTGACAATGACACTGTTGATTCTCCTGTTAAAAGTAAGAGGAGAAAAGGCTCACATAATAGAGAAAATTACAAGTCTGAAGTGATTAAATGTGCCAAGTTAAAGGGAGAAGTGCATGTAAGCTATACAGGAAAAGATATTGCAGCTCAGAAAACAGGTTCTAATTGCCGGTATGATTATTATTTATTGTTTTATTTTATCACATAAAAATAATTGATTGCAGTACTTCTTTCGGCTTGTCATTTTATTCATGATTGCCTTGAAGCTAAATTAGCAATAATATTCATGCACTGTTTGCTTGAAAACTAACAATACTATAGTCTTCTAATATATTGTATTTTAGATGACAGTGAAACTATGTCAATAAATTATCAGAAGATCATTTAGTCATTCTAAAAAGGTTTCATGATTTTGATGATAAGAGTGCTCAAGATACATATTTTCAAGGGTTGATTACTGCAAAACCTGTTGTGCAGTCTTGGAAATCTGCAACAGATAAACCACAAGACAGATGTACAAAATACATTTACCATGTTAACATTAAAGAATTTAAAATGGAGGTCTGTAAAACTAGATTCTTACATCTGTATGGAGTTGAAGGAAAAAGAGTTCACCGTCTATACAATTTATTGCTTGGTGTCTCTTCACCTAATGATGGAAGGGAGAGATCTGTTGGTTCATGGCATAACATTATTTTAAATGTAGTTTGCTTGAAATTAATGGAACATGTTGAGTCGTATGACATTAGAGAGATCCACTATTCAAACACTATTAAGAAGAAATACTTGAACATAAAAGCATGCACAAAATGTTCCTTGATAAATATCCTGAATACAAAGTAACTCACCATTCTTACCAAAAATTACAACAATTACTCATTTGGCAGACCACTGATAGATGTTTGTTCAAAATGTAAAGAGATTGGACAGAAAATGAAGAGTCTCTTTCTGAACAATAAGACTAAATGTGTTGCTGCAGTGGAACTTGTAGTTCAGAAACTGTATAACAAACAGAAACTCTTTGTGCAGAACAAAATGATGTCATGAATATACCTAGTGATGACATGCAGAACGTTCCACTTCTGTACATTGCTGACAGGAGGTCTTTTATTTAAATCAGTGAGGGTGATGTACCAATTCTGTGTACATAATATGAAGACAGGGAAAGCAACATTTTTATTCACATCATGAAAGAGAGCATGAAAAAGGGGCTAAGAAAATATGCAGTGTTCTGAATGACTATTTCAAAATTGAAATTCCTGAGCCAGTTAACGTGTTTCATGTATACTCAGATGGGTGTGGAGTTCAAAACAAGAATACCACAGTAACCAGATTTCTTCTTGCTTTGGTTTCCAGTAAAAGATTTGCTAAAATATTTAATTACTTCCCTGTTAAGAGACCAGTTTTCTGCCTTATGACAGAGACTTTGGGGTAGAGAAAAGACAGAATTTACACCCCAAATTAATATAACAGCCTCATAGAGAAGTGCACAAACTTAACTGTTGTAAGAGCCAAAACAAAAGACATTATTGAATTTAAAACTTGGTGGCCTGTGTATTATAAAAAAAAAAAGAAAGAAAAAAAGAAATAGCTTTTTCAGCGCACTCAGGAAACAAATAAATGATTTATTGTAAAAGCACCATAACTAACATTTTGTACAAAATGCATTTTTTTGTATATTTTTATTGCCAGCATGAATACACATATTTTGATATAAAACCCTATATCTAGACTACCGTAACATTTTATAACTTGGACAAGAAATATGTATTTATTGTAAAAACCTCACATAAACCTCAGCATCACATATGGTGTTTTTCATAGAAGCTAGACTGTCAGACTCCAACACCTAATTCCAGTCCCAGTCAGATCAGTGTTCTGTTCTGTCTATTGTTGATTAAGTGTTATCATACTATTATTATCTGTTTTGAGTATTTTCTTAGAAGATGGTTAGTTCAAGTGATGAAAATCTTGCTACTAATTATAAATGAAGTGTATAAGAAAAGAAAAAGACGTGTTATGAATGATGAAATGCACAAAAGCAACATAAAGAGGGCTAAGTTAAAAGGAAAATCTTACATAACCAACAAAGGAACTATTAAACCTGAATTGGCCCAGATTGCAAGTCAGTAAATGCTAAGATTGCTTTTAGAGTTGTAAGAACATGATATAGTGCTAGTATTTTAATTAATCAAAGAACTTTGTACACCCAAAAATCCTTGTTTACAAAGCTTTCTAGGTTATGACTGTGTGCTATTATTTTGATCAGGTTAAGCATTATGTTTTTACTATTTCCCGTGTGCATTAGGCCTACACCATGAATATATTATTGTGTAGGCATATGTTCCATTTTGTTCAGTAGATAGTAAATTTTGTATTGAACTCCTCTCAAAGCACTATCTATAGTAGAACATTATTATTTCCTTATAATTTAATGTAACATGTATACTTTATAACAATGTGCTGGAAAATAAAACTAACCAAGATGGTATTTTACTTATTCAACAAAAAATGTTGTGCACAATATCCGAAATGGAAAAAAATCACATCATTTTCCAACTTTTGGGATATTGACTCCAAAAATGGCCAAGACCTTATTTGCAAAGCTTCATCACTAAGGAAGAAGTTAAGTGTTGCACAAAACAAAATGAAACAACTTTATTATAGCTTTTAATTACCACATAAGCTTACATAATGATGCACTGCAGGTAAGCAAACTTGCTTTTTGTAACATTTTCAGTGAGATCCCTGATCGAGTCAGAAGAGGAAAGGTCCAGCTATGTGCACAATCTCATTGCAAGCTTTCCTGCAACTTCTCACCCACTTAAGCACCATATTAACAATGCACAGTTTGTTTAAAGTCAGTTACTACTTCTACTATAAGATTTTCAACCTATATTTTGTTAGGTCTCAGATTGACTCGTGTATAACTTGTTTAGTGAAGATTAAATGTCCATCATTAAACAAGGCAGCAAAATGTGCTGCACTTGCTGAGTTACTGCTACACAAAAAGTTTTATACTAAACTCAAAAAATAAATAAACTGAGTTTTATTTATGGATGCTCTTTAACTGTTATGGTTCTTAGTGTCCTTTCTATACTGGGTGTGAAAGACTGGAAAGTTTGCTCAGAAGTCTCTTTATCAGGCTTGAGGTTGTTTTACGTGACATAAATCTACAACACAAGACCACTAGTTTTACTTCCATTCTGAAACAAGCTATGTTAAAGATTTTTATGCCCCAAAAAATCCTTAGTATGGCTTCCTTTGAAGGAAAGTAAAGCCAGTGGTCTCATGTTGTAGATTAAGAGGATAGTTAAAGAGCGCCCATAAATAAAACCCAATTTTAATTTTCCGCCAGGTTTCAACCTGCAACCTTGGAAACTAGAGGCTAGAGTAAAGAAATCAGACAGAAATGTGAGGAAGATGCATCAATTATATGATGAATCTTTCATTACTTCATATATCTTTTACTACCAGCTACTTACTGTTATAGTTTTTATATAACTAATCTCAGAGACAATACCTCCTTCCAGAAAGTGAACTGCCGCAAATCACCTAACAAGGTCACTTCTTTCATCAGTGATGACATTCAAATTAAATTAGGTCAACATATTAAAACATTATATTTCTTTAGTGATAATTGCAATGGACAGAGTAAAAATGCTATGCTAGTAAGATTTCTAAATGCTGCAGCTGATATGGGCCTTTTTAAAAAATGTGGTACTTGGCCATTCTTTTCTGCCATGTTATTGGGCATTTGGTACTATTAAAAGCACTAAGAACAAAACTGATTGTATCTGTACCATTGAACAAATAACTGAGATTATACAGACTTAAGTGAGTGTGGTTAACTTAAAAGTTTGGCGGCAAACATTTTATAAGCTGTCTACCAAGTCTGATTCATGATGAACCAAAGGATAACATTTTAAAATTTCCACAGTGAATGACACCTTCGTAAAGAGTTCATTGACAGTATTGTACCGGCAGAAGTATTCACCATTGCAATTCCTGAGAAAAGTGTTTGTACTGAAAATTTACATTTGAACTGCTAACAAACCTAGCTTATAACAGCTCGAGGCTACCAATCAGTGTTAATAAAATGGAGCACCTTAAGAACATTTTGCAGTACATCCGGATGAATTATATAGCAGAACTGTACACATGACCAGCAAAGATATTAATGACAGTGGAAGTGAAGGCTAAAAAAGTAATACATCCTGATGAGAAAAATGTCTGTTGCAACAGAAATAAGTAACGTTTGTGATTTTATACTGTAGTTTTTACATAAATTATAAAGCTTGTTTATACTTAATGTAATACTTGGAAAAAACCCATAAAATCCTAATTAATTCAATTTTTAGAGGACTTTATATATTATAAAACACAATAAATGGTGAATAAACCTCATGTTTAGCAACATATCTTATAGCTTATAAAATTTGCTAAATAAGCAATTAAAATCAAAGGGACATAAAATAGCACTTCAAATTTTTCAGTATTCTGAATTTGAGTATGATTCAAATCTTCCAAAACAGTTATTACTGGTTACTGTATATCAATGCAATTTTCAGTAGAAAAAACCTTCTGGAATAAGACCAAATTTGCCTTCAAATTTAGCATACATAGGAAAGCTGTCCATTAATGACAAAAAATGAACAACATTAAGAAATTTATTTGTTACATTCCCAGTGATAAAATGTATTTCTATGAAGATATCTTGGTCAACAGCTGCTTCTGTTGAATCACCAGAAGAAGATTTCTAGAGCTGCAAAATGAGAAAAAAAACAAAACTGAGTTACTACTGCAGGAAAAGTACTTATAAGGTAAGAAGAATATAAGAAATCTCTCATCCTGTCTGCATATGTCTTTGTATTGTTGTGTGGTGATAATACGATCATTATATTAGAATATTCTGTTTAGTTAAAGGACAAAATAATTCATGAAGATAAACATTCTTCTAAGTGTCCATTTATTGCTAAAACTTTGTTATACTTGTAATGCTTCTTCAGTCACATTTATTATTATTATTATTATTGGTGTAAAATATGCCTTTGAATGTGTAGTTATGCAAAACATCATTTCTGTCCCTGGAGGTAATAACGTTTACAGTCCTTAATGCCAATTTTCTTCAAAAAAGTCACATCTCCAAGATATGTATTTTTATATAACAAAAAGGTTATACACTTAAAATGAATTTACAAACACTAAAACAATTGTTAATAGGCACTCCTTATATTGGTAATCTCAATTTATGTATAAGTATTGTAAATTCTGAAAGATAAAGTTGTTTTGTTCCAGAGTTTATGGAGTTGTGGTCTTTTCCAAATAACTTATTCATTTGTAGTAAAAGATAAAAAATGCCTTTGATATTAATATGTGAGAAAATTTGTATGAAATTTGAAGATATGAGTATATAATACCTGTGTGGATGTCTTACAGTGCTTGCCCTGCAGGAAGAACATGATTCAGTGATGAACGAATTATCAAAATCAGTCACCTTGATGGTAAACTTACCTGGGAGTGCCATATTCACTGGCTTCGGGTGCTAAAGGTTTTATGTGGAGCACCTTGGGGTGGTATGATGCTCCTTGCTTCAGTTCAGACTGGACTATGACACTGCATATACCTTTAAACTCTACCTCTTAGACACTGTTCATAATGTTGGTTTTGTTAATCAGGCTTTCCACACTAGTCATGCTGAACCTCTATTGTCTATTTGATGCTCAGTTTTACTCTGTTCTTATGTTGCAAAGTTGACGGCTCATCCAGGTCACCCTTGTTTTAACTCTGTTTTGCACCTGCAGAATCGTACTTGTTCATGCCCCAATAGTATCCAGGTTTGCAATCTTATCATTGCATATGACCTCCAACTGCCTTTTGTGGAGCGGTCCTCCATGGCAACTCTAGCATGCCTGGTTTGACCTAGCACTTGTGGATAATGTGTGCTCCTCTAACCAACCGTCAGTGTTTTACCAAGCTTCTGGCTCACTGGTATCTCCTTTTAGATTTCAGTTCCATTTTTACTGCCAAGTACTCTGACATCTTTTATTTCCTACTTTTTATCTTCACTTTAGTTCCAGGGTGTTTTTTAATATGCTCCAACTCTTTGAGCGCCCTTGAGGCCTTGGCTCCTCCTCGTGAGAATTGTCTCCCAGTTGCTCTGTCGTGGATACCAATTAGTTTTTACATGGACCCCCAGCATTACCAGCAATGAGGAGGCAGATGCAGCTGCTTAGTCCTCCTGTCATTTGTCAGGGCAACTGTGCCTTATAGAGATGTCCAGCGATACTTCTGTTGCAATATATTTATGGCCTGGCAAGAGTCATGAGAAGCATTGGCTTGCCGTCCTACATGTTATAGTGGTTACCATGCTAGCCTCTAGTTCTAGAGGTCACAGGTTCAAACCTGGTGGAGGACAGTCGATTTTTTGGGCATAAAAATCCTTAGTATGGCTTCCTTCAGAAGAGAAGTAAAGCCAATGGTCCAGTGTCATAGATTTATGGCATGTAAAAGAACCTCAAACCTGATAAAGAAGCCACTGAGCAAAATTACTGGTCTTTCATACCCTATATAGAATGGGACAGTAAGGACGGCAGCAGTTAAAGAACGTCCATAAATAAAACTCAATTCAATTTAAAAAGAAGCATTGGCTGGTACTCAAGTTCAGACATCAAGGCCACCATCCAACCCTGGCCCACTCCATGCAGGGAATCCTGATAGTCAGAGGTTATTGTAACTCATCAATGACTGGGTCATACCCATGCCACTCATGGACAGTTTTTGTGCGGTGACCTGGCCCCTGTCTGTCTGATATGTGACGTGTGCCTCTGTGTATTATATGTTGTCCCTACTTGTCTGTGGTATATGAGTGCCTGTCCTTTGGCCTAATTTCTACATTGTGTTCGGTTTTAGGCGACGACCTCATGGCTGTTGATCAGGCACTGTGGTTCATCTCCACTATTGGGTTCCATACACAGATCTAAATTGCCTGATTTGCTTTTATCCTATTTTCACCTTGTGCTTTTAACCTTCTAGGCTTGGGCCTCTTTACTATTTTAGCTTTCTTTTTAACTTATAACTTGTAGGTTTTTATGGTTTTAGGTTTCGACTTTGGGTCCTAATATTCTAGTTGTTGGCAGGTCCTTAAAGTCACTCACTCACATGTATAGTTTCTCTCTTTATAATATTCAGTATATATAAAACTTGTGAATATCTGAATAGTTAGCAAAAGAACGGACATTGTCACTTTTCCACTTTGGCTTTTTCAAATTCCCTTTGTTTAAAATGAAATATAGTCTTCTACAAAATAATGTATTCAGATGCTATGGATAGTGGACAAATCCTGTATTTCTGAAAACCCATTTGAATTTACTGTTCTTGTTATTATCATCATTAATAGTAATCTGCTTACATCAACTCTTAAATTATTGATGTAAAATTAAAACTCTTAAGGTTCTTGTTTACAAGCCCAGTATCTTATGCACCTCAGCACCCAGGTTATTGTAGAAGAATCTAGTTTATTCCTCTCCTCTTCCCTGCCACTGTCTCGCTATGCTTATCAGACATTTCTGTCTTAATTTTTCTAAGTACTTCTCTAATTGAATCATGTATTCTGATTTACTAAACATTGCTTTTGCCAGTTGTGTGTTCTGTAAACAAAACCATTCATTTAGTTATAAATACAACCTCCATTTTTCCCTCCTTTTTTAAGGAGATAAAGGACAGTAGTGTAATTTAATATTTGCATAATTATTTGAGTTGATTAGTGGTGTATAAAGGTCACTGACTCAAATCCTTCCACAAATGCTTTCTACATTGCTTTGTTTACTTGCATCCCATTTCATGAAGTGTCAAATGTTTGTTTCCACGTTTCTCCTGAAGCAGAAAAGTTAAATACAAATTATATTTGACTTACCTGTTTGAGTAAAAAATGTTAGATATGCAGAATTGGTGTTGATGATGATGTTTTGCAGTTAGGGCGCTCATTAGCACCCTTTACAGAATGGTTCAATTCAATGTGACATTTATGTATCAGTTTTGCTGCTTGCATATTATTGATGTTACCATCATGTTTATTATATTGTATTTATTATGGAATTGTGAATTTGTTCTTCATTAACTTATATTTGTATTTAGAGGTTGAATTAATTTATTCAGTTAGCAATCATGGCCAGCTTTAGTAAAAATTAGTAAGTGAAGGAAAACTTGTACACAAGTAAAACACATGACCTTTTTATTCCATAAAAAGGGAAGTAACAATAAAATAATGAATGTTGCAAGGGACTATAAATAATTCTCTTCTCCTTAGAAGAAATCAGTACTCAAACTGGAGAGTTGTGTTTTAACTTTGCTATTAGTATCTCATTAATACTAAAATTAGTAGTTATGCTTTACAATTATACGTGAGAAGATATCTAAATTTATATAAAAAACAAAAATGTGAAGCTGAAAAATAAGAAATAAATAAAATAATTTAATTTGTGAAAAGTTCAGTTATAGTTCATGCTGGGAGTATATTCAAGTGAAGAAGCCTTTCCTGTGACATGCCCTGAAAATATTGTAAATTGCATTGCTGAATTATAAAATATTTTCACAGACATACTTAAATTCCACTTCATTCCTAATATGATATTCCAATTTATAAATAAATCAAATGACATTGTACCATAAAAGATAACCATGTTATGCAGGAAATTTGACTGCTACTGTATGTTTCAATTATTTTGTTACAGGTTGGGGACTTTCCTTCAGTAAAATTTCTAAGGTAAGACATGACTCTTAGCTAATGTTTTAATTGAGATGCATTTTGTTTCTTGCATTACACTTTTCCTTCAGTTCTGACATAACATCACATTTATGTTGTAGCAGATGTCTCGTGTTCTTGAAGTGATACAGATGGGAAAATAATAATAAATCAAATTACATATAGAAATCTTCTGTATGATTGAGTCCATATACACTGTAGAGGGTTTTATACTGCACCATAGGCAGGTTTGAATAAATAGCAATTTTTAAATGAAAGTTTTTTTTGTTTTGGATGTGTGGCAGCATTGTAGAGTACACCTTGGAAATGAGTTTGTCAATTTCTATTCTTTTTTTGATGTATTAAAATTGAGCACTGGATAATGAGGGAGAGTGTTTGTGCTGTACATAGAACCAGTTCCATCACAGAAACCCAAAGAGCATTTCAACAGGAACTGAATGGACATGATGTAGCATCTAAGGATGCTATTCAGTGTAAGGTGTAACACTGGAATGAAGGAGATAGTGTGAGAAACAAACCTTAGGCAAGCTTCTTCTGTTTGCTCCAATTCAGGCATCTGGGCAGTGGAATGAATCCATGCCAGTCAGTAACGAAACATGTCATTCCTCTAAGCATAACAGATCAGAGTATGCTGCAAATCTTCCAAAAATAAAAAGTGTTCTCCAATCTCTACTTTAAATTTATGTAATCGAAAGATGAATAATTATTAAGAATTGAAACATTTCTCACTTTCATACCTGATATTTTTTCTGCCGCATCCTGTATAAGGGTGGTTGAAATACAAATTGCCTATCGCATACCTACACAAAAATTCAATAGGAAGATTTCAATAAAATAATGTTTTAAAGTACCCTTTAATATAAAGGCCAAAATATACACTTTTGCAAAAAGAGATATGTGTCAGAGAGAGAGCATAAGACTCAAAATGAAATATCTCGGAAATATCAAACTTGGATCAAAGATCTGCAACATCTAAATATAGAGCATGCAGATTTTCAAAAAAATCCTCCTACCACAAACTGCCCTTTAGATACAGGATTTTCATTATTTTTTATTTTCTCAAAACTGGCTCCAGTGATTTTGATTTAAGAAATGCATGTCTTGAACTTTATGTGAATAGCTTATGAAGTTGTTTTCATGCTGAATGAATATTATATAATTTTTTGTTACTTGTAAACCACAGAGATGGATAGGAACTTACCATACCAAAAATGCAGTTATTTAAAGCACACTCATACACCTGTATTTTTCTTTTGTACCGTACCTGGGATCTTCTCAAAGTTTGATACCTTTACATTTTCCACACGGGGAAGCTCTTAAATAATGTGTTGCTCAGTGGATGTGTGTACCTTCTGCTCACTCACTGTGCTACTGATGAGAGAAGTGACTTGCTGTAAGTAAGGAATGAATCAAAGAATGTCTCCAGAAATACCTTCCATTTACAGTTTGAAGTTTATCTCAGCTTTTAGTTATAGTTCTCTCTCTCACATATGGGATAAATGAACCTTCCATTTACAGTTTGATGTTTATCTGAGTTTTCAGTTATAGTTCTCTCTCTCACATATGGGATAAATGAACCTTCCATTTACAGTTTGATGTTTATCTGAGTTTTTAGTTATAGTTCTCTCTCTCACATATGGGATAAACGAACCTTTCATTTACAGTTTGATGTTTATCTGAGTTTTTAGTTATAGTTCTCTCTCTCACATATGGGATAAACGAACCTTTCATTTACAGTTTGATGTTTATCTAAGTTTTTAGTTATAGTTCTCTCTCTCACATATGGGATAAATGAACCTTTCATTTACAGTTTGATGTTTATCTGAGTTTTCAGTTATAGTTCTCTCTCTCACATATGGGATAAATGAACCTTCCATTTACAGTTTGATGTTTATGTAAGTTTTTAGTTATAGTTCTCTCTCTCTCTCACATATGGGATAAACGAACCTTTCATTTACAGTTTGATGTTTATCTGAGTTTTCAGTTATAGTTCTCTCTCTCACATATGGGATAAACGAACCTTTCATTTACAGTTTGATGTTTATCTGAGTTTTTAGTTATAGTTCTCTCTCTCTCACATATGGGATAAACGAACCTTTCATTTACAGTTTGATGTTTATCTGAGTTTTTAGTTATAGTTCTCTCTCTCACATATGGGATAAACGAACCTTTCATTTACAGTTTGATGTTTATCTGAGTTTTCAGTTAGGGTTCTGTATGCGTAGGAACTCAAAACCCATAGTCACTGTGGAATTTGGAATACAAGACTTCATGTACTCACTGGTGATAAGTATTAGGGAAGTAAAGGAAATACAGTCTTTTGTGTTGAGTACATGACATCTGAAGTATCATTACTTTGATACAGGGCTAAACCCAAGGGCGCAGCTGATCTGACCATATGCTCTGTCGTGCATCACCTGCCTTCCATTATGTAAACAATTGAAGACAGATGTGCAGAATTAATTCCATACTCAATTGGTTAATGTTAAGTGTAAAGAATAGAAGATATCACAGTCTAGAGAAGAGAAATTAAAGAAGACGTCTATTGCAACTATTGCACTTATATTTTGAGGATAGAAAATTTATATATAATGCATTTATTTAGAAGGTTTTAATGGAAAATACCCTGATTTTGATTTTTACTGTGTTTTTAAAACTGATAAACATATTCTCAGAACAATAGCTTAAATACACAATCTCACTTTGAGCAAAAAGTTGCCCCTGAAACGTGATGTTTCCTTTTATTTACATATCATCCAGATCAGGCTCAAGCCTATAAGCAGATCACCTTAATGTTCAAATTAAATGTTGATCACTAATACAGCTATGAAACCAAACAATTTTTTAATTTGTGATGAAGTTCTTCAGCAGCCTTTACTAAATGGTCTTTTACAAATTCATTGACTGAAAAATGTTTAGATGGCTAAGTAATGCAATGAGAAATTCTGTAACTACCATAAACAACAGACAGTTGGTGAACTTTACTTTACTTTTGAGATGTTGCAAGCCTTTTTCACTAGCCACCACCAATAGTTTTGCCTTTCTGTATTCTTCAATGTCCATTGTAGTAAAATATTGTTTTATATTATGATGCGACATGTATCTAATTTTGTTTCACACACTAGACCGTATGTATTTCCATCCTCTGACAAAAAGAAAACATTCTTTGTTACACTTTTGAGTTAAACACAGGTGCAACATGTGAAGTTGTTTTGAGAGGGTGCATCACTGACCGTTATGTGGTGCAAGTAAGTGATGTAATTGCAACTGTCATACCTCTAACCATGAGCAGTGGGTGCAAGGCACTGAGTATGACATAGCAGTTTCACAGACCAACAATAACCAAATCCTTAAATCTGCAGTCAATTATCTTAATGTATTTTGTGGGCACTAACACATACAATAAGGCATTTAGTTACTCTTTCTTCACTGCTAGCCAGAGCAAAGCTAAGGTTGTGGTGCTAGTTTCCCAGTTTGACTTGTTTCTTGCCAATTTCATCTAGCATCTGTACTTTATTATTGAAATGTATGAGTAATTCTGTAACATATCACAGCTTTTGAAACATTATCTAGAAATAGAAATGTGGCTTCATGCACCATTATGAATGTTGTGCTGATATAATTTCTGAACCCCTTATGCACTTTAATTAGAAGTATTACTGTAATATAACTCAAAAATTCATTATCTTTCACCGGAAATATCCATTTTGAGATCTTAGCTCAAAAAGAAAAAGTTTGGTAAACCATCTATTATTTTGAGAGACCATTAATGCAAAAATGAAAAGCCAAATGAATGAAAACTTCTTATGGTTCATTAAAACACAAAATTGTGTGAATTTCTACTTCCTCAATACATAACCCATTGCAAATAGAGTAAGTATTTTTCACCCAAAAATTATAAACCATGATTCCATGAAAATACGTGTTTTATTGTAAGAAAAGAATCAGGTGTTAGCCAAAGTCTTACAGAAAACTGAAAAGACTGATAAATGCCATAGTTGGAATTTAAGTTCAGCATCTTCCAAAGATGGGTTGGAAGTATTTTCAAGAAAGTCCACACCCCATCCTTTAAATTGAAAATTTTCAATTTTTATTTTCTCAAAAGTGTTGTCTAAGAATTTTGATTCAATAAAAATATAGCATAGTTTTATGACTAATGATAACATTTGTGAATATGGAGTAGTGTCTGAATGAATTTAATTTTGTATCACTGCTAAGGAAAATTAACAATATTTGAGATATTTTATTGCTACTGGTTTGAAATTGCAAAAACTTTATAATGTTTACAAGTAATAAGTCATCATTCATTTGCTTCTCATAATGTTGGCTTCCTAATAAGCCATTGTTATCCATATATTTTCTTGCTAAATGTAAGCAGCACAGAATGTAAAAACTACTTTGAATAATTGCTGTTACAGCAAACCACAATGTTGACGTATTTTTCGGTGTACATAACATACATTCCTTGTTTTACCATTAACATGTTTTTCATTTCACACATTTTATTAATTACCTAATGATGTTATACATTAGGGAACTTAATTCAATTGTAATGAATAACACAGTTGCTTTGCATGAATAATTTGTAACTACAGTTGATGAAATTTCACTTATTTCTGAGCATGTACCTGTTGTTTTCAAACAGAAATTTTCTTTTAACATTTAATTGCTTAATCATTCTGATTTTTTTATTTAATGGTAGTAAATCCTTCAACATTTCAGATTGTCGTTAGAAGCAGTTTCTGGTGATAGTGGTAAGTCACCATTGCCCTCTCCTGAAGACTCAGGGAAAGACATAAGCTTCTATAATGCAAAAGATTTTTCTGAATGTGAAAGTAGAAAAGGTGATATCACAGAAAGGCCAACTGTAGAGGAACAAGTTCATTCAAAACAATCTGATAAATATAATAATGGAGAAATTTACAGCAAAGGTTTACACCTGAAACAAAATAATTTGATTCGTGATGGTAAAAAGCCACACCAGTGTGAAATATGTGAAAAGAGGTTTACTCGGTTGTCACATTTGAAAAGTCATAATTTGATGCATGAAGGTAAAACACCACACAAGTGTGAAGTATGTAATACAAATTTTACTCATTTGTCAAATTTGAAAATCCACAATTTGATTCATGAGGGTAAAAAACCTCACAAGTGTAAAATATGTGAAAAGAGCTTTACTCGGTTGTCACATTTGAAAAGCCATAATTTAATGCATGAGGGTAAAACACCACACAAGTGTAAAATTTGTGATAAGAGATTTACTCATTTATCAAATATGAAAACTCATGTTATGATTCATGAGGGTATAAAACCACACAAGTGTGTAACTTGTGATAAGAGTTTTACTCGTTTGGCAGATTTGAAAAGCCATAAGTTGATTCATGAGGGTATAAAACCACACAAGTGTGAAATATGTGATAAAAGGTTTACTCGCTTGTCAGAACTGAAAAGACATAATTTTAATCATGAGGGTAAAAAACCGTACAATTGTGAAATATGTGATAAGACATTTACTCGTTTGTCAGATTTGAAAAGTCATAAGTTGATTCATGCCGGTATAAAACCATACAACTGTGAAATATGTGATAAAAGGTTTACTCGCCTGTCAGAACTGAAAAGACATAATTTTAATCATAAGGGTAAAAACCCGTACAATTGTGAAACATGTGATGAGACATTTACTCGTTTGTCAGATTTGAAAAGCCATAAATTGATTCATGAGGGTATAAAGTCACACCACAAGTGTTAACAATGTGAAAAGAGCTTCACTCGGTTGTCACATTTGAAGTATCATGAACTTATTCATAAGGGTAAAATACTGCACAAGTGTCAAACTTGTCATAAGAGTTTTACAGGGTTGAAACGTCATAATTTTATTTATGAGAGCAAAAAGCCACACGAATGTCAAATTTGTTATAAGAACTTTATTCCGTTGTCACACTTGAAGTATCATAATTTGATTCATGAGGGTAAAAAGCCACCCAAATTAGTAACTTGTGATATAAGCTTTACTAGTTTGTCAGATAGTCATAAATTGATCCATAAGGGTATAAAATCACACGAGTGTGAAATATGTGATAAGAGGCTAATTCATTTATCATATTTTATAGGCCATGATTTCATTCATAAGGGTAAGAAACTATATACTTGCGGAATATGTGATGGGAGGTTTACTACATTGTCACATTTTTAAGGCAATAATTTGACTAACGAGGGTAGAAAACCACACCAGTATGTAATATGTGATAAGAGGTTTACTCATTTGTCAAGTATGATAAGCCATATATTTATTCATAATGTCATAATAGCACATACATGTGAAATATGTAATAAGAGCTTCATTGTCAGATTTGCACAGTCAGTTTGTGATGAGGGTATAAAATCACATAAGTGTGAAATATGTGATAAAGATTCTGCTTCTAGCTTCTATTCCGTGCGGTTGACAAGTGAAATCACTTCACCAGGACTCCAACCCGGGACGTTTCGCCGAGAACTCTCCTGACCGTTATACATGCGTTCTGCGCATTGTTTAACCTATGGAATGTTCTAGAACATCACATTACCAGAAAAGGACCGAATAGACCGAATGTCTCCCAAGCAAACAACTGGTGACCACGGCCAATGCTGCTTAACGTTTGTTAAGCAACTATTTGGAGCAGGGCGGTCCTCTATACACCATGCTTTAATAAAAGCAGCGACAAACTGTGACCATCTAGCTGACTGACATCAAACAAGTAGCGGGCGAGCAACAAGGCCGCAAGGTGAGGTACGGCGCACTTAAACTTAAGTGTCCGGCTCTCTGTTGTCACTCCATTGGGCCCCGCCACCTGTAGGTGAGTGGTGAATTCAGTGAGTAAGGAGTGCGCTGCGCACATGTATTTACCCTTGATCCCGTCAACATGAAGCCCGCACCCAATAGCGAGGTTACCAGTGGCCCTGCTTTGAAGGAGCAGGAGCCAGCACCAGCACTGGTGTAACTCAATAGTTCTTCCCAGGCCTCCGCGTCTGGAACAACTCGACGAATCATAAAGACAACGCGTAAGCGGAAAGGGGGACTCAGTCCGTTCGGCCTCGGCCGACGATTCTGACAAGGGCCTCTCACGCAAGCGTTCTCCGCTGCATTTAGACAGAAACATCGTGTCTGGGTACTTGGATTGTGACAGTGACGTCACAAGTTTCTCTGGATATTCCGACAAAGCTTCGGTCTTCTCCGTACACTCCATATTGAGGAGGAACTAGGATAATCACACTGTTTCAGGGATTTGGTGTAGTGGGCAGAAAGGGAATGCCACTACCACCAGCAAGCAGGCAGTCCCGCCGTGAGCAGACAGTCGAGGCGCCACATTCCACCGATCATCGTGGACTCCTTCCAGGGTGTGGTGGGCTTCCTTCAGGAGGTCATCCCTACCCTCTGCCAGGAGTGTACGGAGACCAGGAGAAAAAGCCGTTACGTTTTCCAGCCAAGGACCTCGGAGGACTATATGTTCTTGCTCAGTGCCCTCAAGAAGGATATCCCTCATTTTACTTTTGGCCTCGACAAGAACAGAGACCTTAAGCGAGTCATTAGAGACCTGCCTGTGGACACACCAGTGGGGGATATAGAACATGACCTCGTCCGTCAGGGCATAAAGCCCGGTCTCGTGAAGCAGCTCACGAAACCCGCTCCAGCTGTACAGCAGCCCAACAAAATCTCCACTCCCCCTCTTTTTAGTAGTGGTGGAGTGGGTTAATGATCCGGAGATCAAGATAGATTGGGTCACCTCGATCTGTTATCTCCGGGTCACAGTTAAAGCCTCCTGTTGCCCTGCACAATGTCATCGTTGCTTGGGATTCAATCACTCAAGCAACTACGGCCACCGTCTACTGCGCTGCCTTCGTTGCGGTGGTATGTAGCAAAAGAGGTCTGTCCTAGGTTCCTCGCAGATGTGCGCAAACTGCAAGGGTGAACGCACCGTCTGCTACGGGGGATGCTCCACACGCCTCGTCCCGAGTTCCGCAAACAACCAGTGAGCGATCAGAACCACCCACGGTTCTTCAGAATCCCAGGCCAACATCACGTCAGGCGCCACCACCAGCACCTAGGGGCGTCTTGTACGCGCAGATGGTCTCTGGTCGGGGTGTAACACTACACTCCCAGCACACAAAAGGTCAACCACCGAAACAGAAACCTACATCCAGACAGAAGAGGAAGCGAACGGACCTTGGGACCGGTGGCTGCAGGTCCTACGCCTCACTCATCACGCGCCTTCGGGGTCGAGAAGGTGGGTGATCTCCCACTACCTCTTCAATCCTCTCAACCATCCACACCTGCTGTTGATTTTACGGGACAGACGCGGTGGCTGCAGTTATTACTGCAGGAGCATAGACGTCGCGTCCAGGATCTCATCATCAGGTTTCTCCAGCAAGGCGATGATCACCTTTTTGCTATCCCTTGCACCATTGCTCCAAAATGGCGGACGGAACTAGGGCTCTACCTTCCGATTCGCCTTTTGGAATGCTAATGGGGTAAGGAACCATTGGTTTGCCAACCTCTATGCTTTGGACCTCATTTTAGTTTTGGAGACACATTTGCATCCTGACATCCCATTCCGTATACCTGGCTACGTTTGTCATCGCAGTGATCGAGTGCCCGGCACTGGGGGCGGCATTTCGGTCCTTGTGAGGTAAAACGTGGTCCACAAAGCCATTCCTCTTCCACCCCTGCAAACTCTTGAAGCGACGGCAGTGTTTTGAACTGGGCGGTACGGAGGTTATCATAGCCTCTATTTATCATCCGCCTGCTCGGCTGTTCGTCTGTTCGTACCTGCTGATTACCAATCCATACTAGCCCTTCATCATTGCGTGATTTTGTCGGAGGACTTTAATGCCAAACATCAGCGTCAGCATTCGGGCCCACGTGCAAATCCAAGAGGAAACGAAATTATGCTCATGATAGACAGATCCTCAGCTTAGAGTACCGGGTTCCTGGCAACCCACCCACCATCAGCAAGGTCGAAGATTACCCACTGTCATCAACTTTGCGATCATCAAGCACTACCCTATCATCTCACACTCATGGCGCTGCATTCCGACCATAACCTCGTGTTGGCAGAGATCAACACACGGGTTGCTAGCAACAATCTCTCTGGTCACATCAGAGAAATCGATTGGAGCTGCGTAAAGGTTTGCCTCAACGCATCAATCACGCCAAGCCCCAGGATTATTTATATTCCCTTCCTGGAACAGCAGCCAAATCCTTTACTACCACAGTGTTGCGAACAGTTCATAACCTCCCCCTCTGGACCTTTAACTCCTCCTCCGCCGCTCCTGGGCAGCCCGAAGGTTATACAAGCCAGGACTTCTGAGATATCTTCGCGGAGAGGTACGTGACCGACTGCCTGCGCACAGGGTGTAAGCGTGGGAGGCCACGATGGCCCGTCGGAACCTCGATAGTGGTGACATCTGGCGGATAGTTAAAAACCTCCCCGCTCCAAGGTAACCTAGGCCTTGTTTATGAACCCCTAGCCAAACCTAATATGCTCGCTAAGTATCCTTGAGGACACCTGCAGGCCCAGAGATGACCCTCAGGACGATACCTTTACTGCCCGCGTCAACCAGGAGGTAGATCCCTATTTGCGGCTACCTCCTGATGGAGCGGAGAATCCCCTTTCAATCATCCGCCCAAGTGAAGTCCAAGGCGCACTCCGGCGTCTCAACTCCTAAAAGGCTTGCGGACAGCGCTGTCATGCTCCGCAACCTTCTTTCCGAGCCGTACTTTTCCTTACCAGGGTATTCAACATGTGTATCACCTTGGGACCCTTTCCATGCGAGGTCGTTAAAGAGTATCCTAGGACCAAACAAGAACTGCGATGGTTTCTGGGCTAAATTAAATCGAAGTTTATACATGAACGCTCCTTAACTTCTATAGTTCTTAGCGTAACATTCTATACTGGGAGTGGAAGACAGCAAATTTTTCTCACAGGCCTCTTAATCAGGCTTGAGGCTCTTTTACATGTCATAAATCTACGACACGAAACCATCGGCTTTACTTTCCCTCCGAAGGATTTATATGCCCGGAAAAATCCATTGTCATCCTCCACCGGGTTTGAACCCGCGACTTCGGGGACTAGAGGCTAGCATGGTACCCCTAGACCACGCAGGACTACATTTCTGTGTCTCTGCGCGTACTATAGGAAATTCTTGTCGGGGTATACAGAAATCGCCAAAACGCTGACACAACTGACAAAGTAACCACCACCCTACAACAGTTCCATCATCCCTCTGGTTAAGCCCTTTCAGGGGTAGGTACATAGAAAATTCAATTAGGCTCATCACGAGCCTACCAGACCGGAGGTGAGGAGGAGGAGGTATGTGATAACAGATTTACTCTTGTCAAATATGAAAAGGCATAATTTGAGTCAAAGTTAAAGCATTACAAGTGTGAAATATGTAATAAGAGCATCCTTCATTAGTCGCATTTGAAAAGTCATATTTTGATTATAAGCGTTATATACCCATACAATTGTGACTTTTGTGAACAGAGTCACCCTTTTGTATAGTTAGAGAATTCATCATTTGAATCATTAGTGAAGAAACTCATACAAGTAAGATATTTATGAGGATGTTAAAGACATAATATAACTTGTGAGAACAAGCACCACAACTAAGACACAGACAGCTAATACCATCCATGCAACTTTTTGTATATTTGTGATATAATTTATGCTTTAAAACCTTGAATGTTTAAATATAAGGAATGATTTGTATGAATATTGAGCAGGTTATAGTATTCACCACGCTCAGGGCAGCGCTTAGCTCAGGTTTATTACCGGCGCTGGATTGCATCTTGCCTCATCAAGTTTACTGTTCTGTAAACAATGTAATTTATAGCTTATTACAAGCTGTTTCAATTACAAAAATTAATGGGTTATGTTGTCATATGGAGTATTTCCTGCAGAACATTTATTTTACAGCATCAAAGGCTAAGGGGGAAACTAATGAAAATGTGACCAAAACTGACATTGATTTTTTGTGTTTTTTTACCAAATAATACTAGGTTGTTTGAAGTGCACATATGCAAAGTTTTAAGGCACTACACCGCTTGAAAATGGCTCTAATTACATCATATTTAAATGTGCCTGAGGAGGCATGGCAGGTGATGAAATCGTTGCATCAAACAAAAAATCCGCTTTTGCGATTTTTGTGGGATTTTTTCGGCAGGTTAGTTACTAATGTGTGAGCCATCGTGATCAATAAGGCAGCTCTGCCGGTATCATGTAACATCAAATTTTATGTTGTTTCATATACACGAGCAAGAAACAAGTTAAATAATGTAAATAATACCAATGATGAAATGATACATGAGCAAGAATGTGGTGTACAAAAGAATTAAAGAGAAACACCTGGAGGATAATTGTAATGATGATGAGATGCGGTTTAAGGGCGCTAAACAGCCAAGGTCATCAGCGCCCTTACAAAGTATAAAATTTACAGTCCAAAAATAAAAGAAAGGTTAAAAACGGCACACAAACCCGCGATGTCCAAAAAGGTAAAAAAACAAAATACCAAAACGAACACAATAAAAGCATGGACAATAAAAGAGTAAAACAACCTGTCAAGAACTGTAGAATGTGAGGGACCTGAGCGCCAGATGGCCACTGGGGAGTAGAGGCCCCATTAAAAAGACAATATAAAATCACAAGTCAAAAGACGCTCAGTGCATCAAATGCGTCGGTTAAAACCAATGTCACTAATAAAACGTAAAAGACATTTTACAGCACGCGCGTCGTCTGCCAAAACGTTGGCTAGGCCAACAGGCAGACCAACACGAACGCGCAACGGAGCTAAAACTTGACACTGTTAAAATGTGACTTACCGTTAAGGGGGCATCACACTGCTCAAAGAATGTCGCGGGGTCACCACTGGGCATGTATCTATGACTAAAAAGAAAATTTCCAATTCATAAGCGAGCAAAAAGTACCTCTTCCCGACGAGAAGAGATACTCCAGACTAACGGGAGAGGCTTAACCTCCCGCAACTTGCTTCCCAGGAGGGCCGTTCACTCATCCCTCCAAAGAGAGAGGATGCGGCTACGTAAAATAAACAAACCTGTGGAGGGAACAACAGAGGTAAAATATCTGGGTAATAAGATCGCCGATCTGGCAGCGGCGTAGGCAGATTCATTACTGAAATGCCCACATAACCTGGAAGCCACAAGAAGGAGACGCTGATGCCAGAGACACCAAGCGAGTGGAGCAGGTCATGTATGCGCTGTACGAGGGGGTGGTAATTGTACAGAGCGGTAATACTCTGAAGGGCACTCAGAGAGTCCGTACAAACAACACAATTATGAAAGTCGCTCCGCTGAATGTATAAAATGGATTGATAAATACTAAAAAGTTCGGCGGTAAAAATCGAACATTGCCCGGGTAAACGAAAGGTAAATTGTACCCCTGGAGGGAGCAATGCAGAGCAGCTAACTAAATATTGTCGATCAAGCGAATCCTCGTAAAATAACTCCAAGGACGGGTGGTTAGGCAAGCTTGAGAGTCGACAGGCATAGCTGCACAAAAGCATCTCACGCCGATAGGACAGCGGAGGCTCTGCAGCTTCAGCGTATAGACTGGGTACAGGAATAGTTCGACAGGCCCCTGTAGCGACTTATACCACCATGATGAATGGTATTCAAGCGACGTAGCAAAGATGGACGTGCCGATGAATAGACAATGCACCCGTAATCAACCTTGGATCGGACCAAAGAGCGATAAAGGCGAAGAAGGACGGTCCGATCAGCTCCCCAGGATGTGCCACTTCAAACACGTAAAAGATTAAGAGAACGGTCACACTTTGCTTTTAAAAAGGTAATGTGCGAAATCCAACTCAGCTTTCTATCAAAGATCAACCCCAAAAATTTCGCCTCCTCCGCAAAAGGAAGCATCTCCGGCCCAAGATGAGGAGAGGGCAGATGAAAAAACTTCCGGCGCCAGATATTGATACAGACAGATTTTTCGGCGGAGAAATTAAAGCCGTTGTCGTTACTCCAGGCGTAGAGACGGTCGATACAGCTCTGGAGACGGCGTTCGAGTAGATAGGTCTGCCATGAACTGCAATAAATGGCAAAATCGTCAACAAAAAGGGACGATGAAATGCCAGGTGGAATACAATCAACAGTGGGGTTGATAGCAATCGCAAAAAGTGTGACACTGAGTACAGAGCCCTGCGGTACTCCGTTCTCTTGAATAAAACGACGAGATAAAACCGAGCCCACACGCACACGAAAGACGCGGTCCGTCATAAACTCCCGAAGAAATATGGGAAGACGACCGCGGAAATTCCATGCATGGAGTGTACGTAAAATGCCGCCCCTCCAACAAATGTCATATGCTTTCTCTAGGTCAAAAAACACAGCCACTGTTTGACACTTCCTCAGAAACCCATTCATAATATTCGTCGACAGAGAGACCAGATGATCGACGGTAGAGCGGTGACGACGAAATCCGCACTGAGGGTTCGCTAGAAGTTTCTGAGACTCAAGCCACCATGTCAACCGCCCGTTGATCATGCGCTCCATCACCTTGCAAATGCAACTGGTGAGAGAGATAGGGCGGTAGCTGGAAGGTAGTTGGTGATCCTTCCCAGGCTTAAGGATAGGGGCAATGGTGGCTTTGCGCCAAACTGAAGAAAAAGCGCCGTCTTACCAAATACGGTTATAGACCTGTAGGAGAAAGAGTTTACGGTCGGCTGAAAGGTGCTTCAACATCTGGACATAAATGCCGTCCGGCCCAGGAGCGGAGTGCCTAGAGCAATGAAGAGCGTGCACCAGCTCCCTCATTGTGAAAAGTTCATTGTAACATTCCTTCATAGTAGACCGAAAACTACAGGTCTCGGAATCCAGCCGATCTTTGAGAGTGCGAAAGCCGGCGGAATAATGGGCAGAACTGGAAACCGCCTCAAAGGCAGCACACAGAGTGTTAGCAATGGCAGCCGGATCCGCTACGGTAGCATTAGAAACCTGAAGGCCAGACACAGTAAAATGCGACACTTTACCTGAGAAGCGACGAAGTTTATCCCAAACAACAGAGGAAGGCGTGAAGCGATTAAAAGACTCGACAAAACGAGTCCAAGAAGCCTTCTTGCTATCCTGAATAATGCGACGAGCCCTGGAGCGCGATTGTTTAAAAGTAACCAAATTATCAAGTGTAGGGTGTCGCCGAAACACCCTAAGCGCAGTTCTACGGACACGAACGGCGTCCCGACAGTCCTCATTCCACCACGGAACAAGAATATGCCGAGGGTGAGAGGACGAACGGGGAATGGCGCGTTCGGCGGTAGATAGCAACTTAGACGTAAGGTGCTGCACCATTTGGTAACGTCGGTGAAGGGCTGGTCGTCAAAATGCACGAGGCTGGAATACAATCCCCAGTCGGCTTTTTTGAATATCCAGTTAGGTACTCTGGAATGCTGGACGTGGTGAGACAAAAGAGAAACGATGCAGGGGCAATGGTCGCTGGAGTAGGTGTCAGCGACGACGTACCACTGCAGACGACTAGCAAGCTGGAGCGAGCAAACGGCAAGGTCCAAGTGAGAGAATGTGCCAGAGGAGTCAGAAAGAAAATTAGGTCTACCTGTATTGACGATGGAAGGGTTGAACTGATCAAAAATATCGGAAAGAAGAGTTCCCCTCGCACAAGCCCTTGGCGAACCCACAGGGGGTGATGGGCATTAAAATCTCCCAACAGAAGAAATGGTGTTGGGAGAGCGGACAGGAGATCTCGAATGTCCGCGCGTGCGAGGGGAGACGATGGAGGCGAATACACAGAGCAAACAGAAAAGAAAAAGCCGGGTAATTGAAACCTAACGGCAACAGCTTGCAAGTCGGGCGTAAGAGAGACAGTTTGAAAATGGACGCCATTACACACTAATAACATGACACCTCCATGAGCAGGAGTATTCTCCGGTTCAAAATCGTAGCGAACCGGAGTATACCCTCGGAGATTAAAAGGATCGTTAGGGCGAAGCCTAGTCTCCTGCAAACACACGACCATAGGTGAATGTGAACGCAATAAAAGTTGCAGTTCCGCCCTATGCGATCGTGCATCACGTAAATTCCCGGTCAGGATAGCCATGAGTAAAAGGAATAAACTTCTTACTTGGAAGGGTGGCTCAAAATAACTGTGCTTAACCTTGGGGCTCGGGCTTATTGTATGGTGTTGCCCAGACTGCATTGGTTCCTCGAAGGGAGGGCCCACGGGCTCAGTGCCAGAAAACGATTCAAGCGCCGAGAATCGCTTCTGGGTGGCAACGGGTGAAGGGGCCGCTGAGCGCGGCTTGTGCCAGGAGCATTCCTCCTGGGACTGCGACCTTCGAGGAGGAGAAGGTGAACTTTTCTTCCCGCGTGCACGCGGAGGGTCTTTGAGAAAATCTTCCTTACGGAGTTTTTGCTTGGACTTCTTATCAGTGCCTTGGGACTTCATGATCTTAGGACCAGCTTTACATGGCTTGGTAACTCTAGCAGATACGGACGGCCGGATGGTAGTGGCGGTTAATGCAGTCATGGTCCAGGTCTGAGTTTCGGCATCTCGTCGTGGTGCTGGCGAGGCATTCAACAGAACTAAATGTACAGATCGCAGGAGCGAGGGTTGGCGCGCATGGTAACGCCTCCGGGATTCAGCGGAGAGTTTCTCCTTTACCCGGATCTCCTTCTGGTCCAAGTACCGCGGACAGTCGGCAAATGACGCAGAATGAGACCCTTTGCAATTAACGCAGACGGGGGCTGTGGAACAGGTACCTTCGTGTGAGGGCTGGCTACATGAGGCACAGATGGTACCGGCACTCTTACATGTGTGGCAGTAAGTTGTATCATAACAATGTAAATGCCAGAGTGATTGTAGTGTAAATAAGCATTATTGTATGACATTGATTTGAGATGTTTGTTAATTATAAGCATTGTTAGGAAATAAGTTTACACGCAAACTGACAATAATAGCGGGCAACAGTGTAGCGAGGGGGTGAGTTGTTTATCAATTATTAGAGACAAGCAAATGACGTAAGATTGGCGCGCTTTTCTTATAAATGGCGGGAATTTCTTCCCTAGAACATATGTGTTCATAATTTTGATTGGATATAAAAATAAACGCTAATGTTGGCGCGTTTTATTAACCAATAGAAGCTCTGTTATAATCTTTAGGCATATTTGGTGGGGGAGTATAAAGAGCTAAAGTTAGAGATGGGCAACGCTCAGTCCAGAAGAAGCATTCACGTGTAATACGTCGATCAGTTCAACATAAGTATTCGTGAGTTATACGTCGCGTAGTTCAACGGAAGCATACATAAAGTACACGTTACGCAGTTCAACAAAATCTCTCGCGTTCGAAAGTTAGTTACAAAAAAGTTGAAGTACGCGAATTAATAATGTGCAGTAAATAAGTTATTATAGTAACAGAAAATATAAGTTTCAGTCTGGCGTGTATCAAGAGTCAATATGTGAACTTGATTAATTGTGACGGTAATAAAAGTGTAAAAACAAATTCTTTTATCAGTGTTATCTTTGAGTAACAACTTCTTTCCGTTCACACACCCTGTTCAAGAGATGTGATCGACTGAGAAATAATAGCTAGCCGGAGGACAATGAACCCAAATTTAAAAATAGTAATACAATAACAGGCGCTCAGCAAAAAGATAACACGAAGTGACCGCGACAAACTGGCTTCCATACGTGGGGCAGATAAACATGAAGCATCTTCCTACTACAAAAAAAAATATTTTACTTCAAATTGGCACCCAGAACGTGGGGCGAAATAACCAGGAAGGGACGAAGGAACCAGGACGTGGATTGAATGGAGCAGTGAAATTAACTACATCATGCAAATTCCAGAAACAACCACTAGAATGACTTACGACGCGGATGAGTGGACATAGTAATTACGAGAATAGAAGGCAACAGGGAATTCAACTACAGGACACAAAGACAGCGAAACGGCGCAGATCCATCGTAGTATGACGCAGAGGCGACATATACATCTAGGAGAGAGGGGCAGGAAGCTGGACATCAAAACATCATCATCAGATAGCATCATAAAGGTTAGAAAATTGTGAGAAATTAAATGTTAATGAGAAGTGGTAGGATTAAGAAAACAAAGTCCACTAATAATACTGAAGAAACAATTATGGAAGGGGATAATGTAACAGTTAGCTGTAATTCAATGCAGGTTACAGAAAATAGCTCAAACAATGTAGGATTTGAGGGAGGAAATATTAGTGATGATGATATGCGGTTTAAGGGCGCTAAACTACTATGGTCATCAGCGCCCTCACAAGGTATAAAATTGAAGGTCCAAAAATAAAATACGAGTTAAAAACCGCATAGACAAAAATACTCTAAAATCAGTCATCAACAGTTAAAACCACTATAAAAGCCACGAAAACAATGCAATCAAATAGTAAAACGTGTCAAGTACTGTAGAACGCATTGGACATGAGCGTCATATGTCCACAAGGAAAAGCCCCCATTAAAACGGCAATATAAAATCATAATGTTTAAGGACGCTCAACACATCAAATGCGCCTATTAAAATCACTGTCATTGATAAAACGTAAAATACATTCCACAGCATGCGCGTCGTCTGCCAAAACGTTGGCTATGCCAACAGGCAGACCCAGACGACCGCGAAATGGAGCTAAAACTTGACACTCTGTTAAAATGTGACGCACCGTTAAGGGCGCATCACAGTGCTCGTATACTGGTGCGGGGTCACCACTAAGCAGGTATCTATGACTAAAAAGGCAATGTCCGATTCGTAGACGGGCTAAAAGTACCTCTTACCGACGAGAAGAACGAGAAGAGGTACCCTAGACTAACGGAACAGGTTTGACCTCCCGCAATTTGTTCCCCCTAAGAGCCGCCCACTCATCGCGCCAGCGCGAGAGGATACGGTGACGTAAAATAACATAAAAATCCGAGGAAGGAACAACACAGGTAAAACATCTGGGTGATAAAATGGCCGATTTGGCAGCGGCGTCGGCAGACTCGTTGCCTGAGATGCCCACATGACCTGGAATCCACACGAAGGAGACGCTGATGCCAGAAGCACCAAGCGAGTGGAGCAGGTCATGAATGCGCTGTACGAGCGGGTGGTAAGTGTACAGCGTGTTAATACTCTGAAGGGCACTCAGAGAGTCCGTACAGACAACACAACACCGTAAAACGTGCCGCTGAATGTATAAAACACATTGATATATACTAAAAAGTTCGGCGGTATAAATCGAACATTGTCCATGTAAACGAAAAGCAAAACTCTGAGCACCAAAAACAAAGGCACATCTTACTCCAACATCAGTCTTAGCCCATCAGTATAAATAAAATGACAGTTCCCGAATGTTGCCTGTAGTTCTAAAAATGCGGATCTAAGGACTGAAGCAGGGGTCTCAGACTTCGGCATCGACGTTAACCCAAGGTGACAGTGGGCCTCAGCGCGCGACCAAGGAGGAAAACGCGTTTCACCCCGAGGAAGGGTCGTCGCTGGCGTAACATCTAAATGCCGAAGTCGCTGTCGAAATCGAACCCCTGGAGGGAGCAATGCAGAGGAGCTAATTAAATAGTGGGGATCAAGCGACTCCTCGAAAAATAACTCGAAGGACGGGTGGTCAGGCAAGCTGAAGAGTCGACAGGCATAGCTGCACAAGAGCATCTCACGCCTGAAGGACAGCGGAGGCTCTGCAGCTTCAGCATATAGCCTAGGTACAGGGCTGGTTGGAAAGGCCTCTGTAGCGACTCTTATGCCACGATGGTGAATGGCATTCAATCGACGTAATGTAGATGGACGCGCCGACGAATAGACAATGCACCCGTAATCAAGCTTGGATCGGACCAAAGAGCGATAAAGGCGAAGAAGGACGGTCCGATCTGCTCCCCAGGATGTGCCACTTTAAACACGTAAAAGATTAAGAGAACGGTCTCACTTTGCTTTTAAAAACGAAATGTGCGAGATCCAGCTCAGCTTTCTATCAAATATCAACCCCAAAAATTTCGCCTCGTCTGCAGAGGGAAGTATCCCTGGCCCAAGATGGAGAGAGGGCGGAGGGAAAGCCTTCCGGCGCCAGAAATTGATACAGATGGATTTCTCGGTGGAGGAATTAAAGCCGTTGGCGTTACTCCAGGCGTAGAGACGGCGTTCGAGTAGACAGGTCCGCCGTGAACTGCAACAAATAGCAAAATCGTCAACAAAAAGGGACGATGAAATGCCAAGTGGAATACAATCAACAATGGGGTTGATAGCAATTGCAAAAAGTGTGACACTGAGTACAGAGCTCTGCGGTACTCCGTTCTCTTGAATAAAACGACTAGATAAAACCGAGCCCAAACGTACACGAAAGACGCGGTCCGTCATAAATTCTCGAAGAAATATGGGAAGACGACCGCGGATATTCCATGCGTGAAGTATACGTAAAATGCCGCCCCTCCAACAAGTGTCATAAGGTTTCTCCAGGTCAAAAACACAGCCACGGTTTGACACTTTCTCAGAAATCCATTCATAATATGCGTCGACAGGGACACCAGGTGGTCGACGGTAGAGCGATATCGACGAAATCCGCATTGAGCGTTCGCTAGAAGTTTCTGAGACTCAAGCCACCATGCCAACCGCCCGTTGATCATGCGCTCCATCACCTTGCAAATGCAACTGGTGAGAGAGATAGGGCGGTAGCTGGAAGGTAGTTGGCGATCCTTCCCAGGCTTAAGTATAGGGACAATGGTGGCTTCGCGCCAAACGGAAGGAAAAACGCCGTCTTGCCAAATACGGTTATAGACCTGTAAGAGAAAGAGTTTACTGTCGGCTGAAAGGTGCTTTAACATCAGGACATGAATGCCGTCCGAGCCAGGAGCGGAGTGCCTAGAGCAATGAAGGGCGTGCTCCAGCTCCCTCATTGTGAAAAGTTCATTATAACACTCATTATTAGCAGACCGAAAACTAAAGGTGTCGGAATCCAGCCGGTCTTTGATAGAGCGAAAGCCGGCGGAATGATGGTCTGAACTGGATACCGCCTCAAAGGCAGCACCCAGAGTGTTAGCAATGGCAGCCGGATCAACTATAGTGGCATTGAAAACCTGAAGGCCAGAAACAGTACAATGCGACACTTTATCTGAGAAGCGACGAAGGTTATCCCAAACAACAGATGAAGGCGTAAAGCGATTAGAAGACTTAACAAAACGAGTCCACGACGCCTTCTTGCTATCCTGAATAATGCGACGAGCCCTGGCGCGCGATTGCTTAAAAGTCACTAAATTAGCAAGTGTAGGGTGTCGACGTAACACCCTAAGTGCAGTCGTACGGGCACGAACGGCGTCCCGACAATCCTCGTTCCACCACGGAACAGGCGGTCGCCGAGGTTGAGAGGATGAACGGGGAATTGCGCGTTCGGCGGCAGAGAAAATCGTAGACGTAACGTGCTGCACTAGTTGGTTAATATCGGCGAAGGGCTGAGCGTAAAAATGAACGAGGCTGGAATACAATCTCCAGTCGGCTTTTGTGAATATCCAGGTAGGTACTCTGGAATGCCGTACGTGGTGTGACAGAAGAGAAACGATGCAGAGGTAATGGTCGCTGGAGTAGGTGTCAGCGACGAAGTTCCACTGAAGACGACTAGCAAGCTGGAGTGAGCAAATGGCAAGGTCCAGGTGAGAGAATGTACCAGAAGAATCAGAAATAAAAGTAGGTGCACCTGTATTTAGGATGGAAAGATTGAACTGGTAAAAAATGTCGGAAAGAAGAGTTCCCCTCGCACAAGCCCATGGCGAACCCCACAGTGGGTGATGGGCATTAAAATCTCCCAACAGAAGAAATGGTGTTGGGAGAGCGGACAGGAGAGCTCGAATGTCCGCGGAAGCGAGGGGAGACGATGGAGGTGAATACACAGAGCAAACAGAAAAGAAAAAACCGGGTAACTGCAGTCCAATGGCAACAGCTTGCAAGTCGGACGTTGAAAATGAACGTCGTTACGCACTAACATGACACCTCCACGAGCAGGAGTACCCTCCTCCGGTTCAAGGTCGTAGTGAACCGGAGTATATCCTCGGAGACCAAAAGGATCATGCGGGCGAAGCTTAGTCTCCTGCAAACACAAGGCCATAGGCGAATGGGAACGCAATAAAAGTTGCAGTTCCGCCCTATGCGATCGTACACCACGTACATTCCAGGTCAGGATAGCCATTAAGAAAAAGGGATAAACTGTCTACTTAGAAGGGCGGATTAAAATTACCTATGGTTTAACCTTTTTGGTATGGAGTTGGTCAGACTCCATAGCCTCCTCGAAGGGATGACCCACGCGCTCAGAACCAAAAACCGATTCAAGCGCCGTGAATCGGTTCTGGGTGGCGATGGGTGGGGGGGCCGCTGAGCGCGGCTTGTTCAGGAGCTTCCTGGGACTGCGACCTCCGAGGAGGAGAAGGTGAAGTTTTCTTACCGCGCGCACGCGGAGGGTCCTTCAGAAAATCTTCCCTACGAAGTTTCTGCTTGGGTTTCTTTTCAGCGGCTTGCGACTTCATGGACTTTGGACCAGGTTTATAGGGCTTGGTAACAGTAGCTTTAATGGACGGCCGGATGGTAGTGGCGGTTAATCCAGTCATGGTCCAGGTCTGAGTTTCGGCATCTACTCGTGGTACTGGCGAGGCAACAACAGAACTAAATGTGCCAGATCGCAGGAGTGAAGGTTGGCGCGCATGGTAACGCCTCCGGGCTTCAGCGAAGGAGAGTTTTTCCTTTACCCGGATCTCCTGGATCGCCTTCTCGTCCAAGTACCGCGGACAGTCGGCAAACGACGCAGAATGAGACCCTTTACAATTAACGCACACGGGGGCTGTTGAACAGGTACCTTCGTGTGAGGGCTGGCTACATGTTGCACAGATGTTATCAGCACTTTTACATGAGACTTGCGTATGCCCAAAACGTTGGCATTTAAAACAACGCAGAGGTCTAGGAATATAAGGCCTCACAGAAATCCGTTCGTACCCTGCGGAAATGCTCGTGGGCAGATCGACGCCATCAAATGTTAGAAACAGGTACGAGTGGGTACCAATACGCCGTCGCGTTTGGCCTGCACTCGATGGACCGCTGTCACCTTCTGGTCTGCAAGATATTCTACCAGGTCCTCGTCCGATATACCATCGAGGCTACGGGTGGTAATGACGCCTCGACGAATTCAATGTGCGGTGCTTCTCCACACGGATGGGATAGCCGTGGAGAAGCGTAGCGCGCAACAAGGTCTTACTTTGCTGATCGGATTTCGTTTGTGCTAATCAAGAACCATTCCGTAGACGACTGCAGGACTGAACCGCACCAGCAATAGCATCAATGCCCTTTTGAATAATGAAAGGGTTCACCTTCTCAAAACTTTTTCCTTCTTCGGTTCGTGAAATGACCAAGTAACAACCAGTTGTCGGTGGTGTCACTTCTGTTACATAAACTTTTCGGCGCTTGTTGGTATTAATGGAGGAATGGTGCTCCATAGCGAAATAAATCCTCCACCATTGCAATTGTCTCCGACCTCGGGCTCTGACTTCCCGGGCGTTACCCCAGCTTGATGAGTGGCCTATCTATACCAAACTCACCCCAGGGTCACACCTCCCAGAACATAGACAGAAGGACCCAATGGCCGTCGGAAGTCAGCAGCTCATGCAATGGCCCCCCGCGGGACTGCAGTTGAACAGCGGATACGAACACAAACCCTGCATGACGACCTCGGGTGGTGGGGATGACGCCATTACCCACTCACCCAGCTGCGCACCCAGTGCGTGGGTATCCGTCAGGCTGTGTCCACGGAGAATTAAAAGAAAAGTTAAAAGAAATAAAACTGTGTGGGCGTTTCGGACGCAAGATAGGCCGGCGAGGAAGAAAAAGAGATGCGTAAATGAATGGACGTGGTGCGAAATGTGCAAAAGTAAAAGAGAAAAAAGAAACGATGGTGAGGGGCGACATGGAATGAAATGCACAGAACGCACGAGAGCCTACCTTGAGTCCCCCAGTCACGAGAACGAACCCACCTCGACCGGACGGGGATGAAAGGGTGAAAATGGCTATGAATGGCTCGGATACCCCGGGTGCGCCTAACCCGTACTCACAAAAGGTGAGCCCCTGGGGGGGAAATATTAGTGAAGAAAGTGAGAATAGCAGGAAATGTTAATTTTGATGCTAGTATGATGGAAATGCTGAGAAATATTGGTGAAACATTAAATAAGAGTCATAGGGAATTAAGGGAAGATATGGAAAACAATAAGAAAGAATTGAGGGAAGTTATTGGTAAGAGTATTACAGATCAATTAAGGGAAGATTTTGATAGAAGTTTAGAACAAAAACTAACTCAGAATAATGAGAAATTAGAACAAAAACTAACTCAGAGTATGGAAAAAAAGTCATAGGGAATTAAGGGAAGATATTGGTAAGAGTAATGAGAAATTAGAAAAGAAAATAGATCAAAACAGGGAAGATATGGAAAAGAAATTTATGGAGCTAGATAGCAGTATGACAAGAATGAGAAATGAAAATCAGGAAATGATAGCAAATGAGATAGGGAAAGTTTCAAAGAAAATGCTAGACATGAGCAGGGAAATATCTAACGAAAAAAGTGAGGTTAATACTAAAATTGAACATGTTGATGTAAAATGTACAGAGTTAGGAAGTCGAATGAGTAGCATTTCAAGTGAGCTAAGAGAGATGAATGCAGATTTAAATCAGGTGCAAGTTAATTTCAGAGGGGAGAAATCTGAAATTCAGAAGGAATCGGAAAAACAAAGAAATAAATTGTCTGAAGAAGTTAAAGTTTTATCTATAAATTTGGATCAAAAATTAACTTCTGAAATTAACAAGTACCAAACTGTTCAAAATGAAAACTCCAATCCAGTACAGTTTATTACAGACTTGTCAGAGTACTCTCAAATTAAAAAGATACCGGAAAAATTGAAAATGACAGTTGTTAAAAGATGTGTTGTTCAGAAAACTTTAGATTGGTTTCAAATGTTATCAGGGGAGGAAATTTCATATGAATCCTTTAAGAAGCTATTCATTTTGGAAGGTTACGATACAGCTACGAGTAATGTTTAGCCATAGAGAATTTGATCCAGGAAAGGGAATAGCAATGACCGCTAAAAAGGGGGGGGCAAATTTAGGATAAGCAAAGCTGAACTGCAGAACAAAGTATTGGAATGTAAGAGGGTTAACTATGTATGTATGTCATAAGAGAGGAGAAATAAATTCAGGACAAAAATAAACGTTTAAAGGGGAAAAAGAACATTTTCTCAGTAAACTGTAACAGCATTTGAAATGAAACATGTAATAATGAAAACTTAAAGTAAAAGTACGTAGATATAATTCAAATAGTATTTTGATTATAAAGCACAAAACAAAAAAAGGGTAAAGATAATTAAAACAAATACTTATGTAGTACACAGATAATGTGAAATTGTGTCTAGAATTCAGAGATGTAAATATATTTGTGTAGAGGATGAATATTTTGGTAAATATATTCAAAAATTACAAGATGAGCTAAATTAAAAATCTTGAATGTATAAAATTCTATGTCAATAATCTAAGAAAGTATAAACACTTTATAACTAAATAGTTCAGGGTACAGTATTTGCTATAAAAAATTGTAATGTCAGATGTATGTATATAAACACATTAGACCAGAGCCAGTGAATAGTGGCAAGAAAAAGGCAAAATATATGTTGTGTGTTAAATGCGTGTGCAGTGTTAAGTGCAAATAATAAATAGCGTGTGTTACAAGATTCAGGAGACTAAAAACACAATTATAAAATTTTCAAACAAGTTGTAAATATGTATAATTATGTTTCTAGTGGGGCATATGTGGCAGTAATTTGTATCACAATGTAAATGCCAGAGTGATTGTAGTGTAAATAAGTATTATTGTATGACATTGATTTGAGATGTTTGTTAATTATAAGCATTGTTAGGAAATAAGTTTACACGGCCTCACTGAAACTGACAATAATAGCGGGCAACAATGTAGCGAGGGGGTGAGTTGTTTATCAATTATTAGAGACAAGCAAATGACGTCAGATTGGCGCGCTTTTCTTAGAAATGGCGGGAATTTCTTCCCTAGAGCATATGTGTTCATAATTTTGATTGGATATAAAAATAGATGCTAATGTTGGCGCGTTTTATTAACCAATAGCAGCTCTGTTATAATCTTTAGGCATATTGGGTGAGGGAGTATAAAAAGCTAAAGTTAGAGATGGGTAACGCTCAGTCCAGAAGAAGCATTCGCGTGTAATACGTCGATCAGTTCAACATAAGTATTCGTGAGTTATACGTCGCGTAGTTCAACGGAACCTTACATAAAGTAAACGTTACGCAGTTCTACAAAATCTCTCGCGTCGTAAAATTAGTTACAAAAAAGTTGAAGTACGCGAATTAATAATGTGCAGTAAATAAGTTATTATAGTAACAGAAAATATAACAGTTTCAGTCTGGCGTGTATCAAGAGTCAATATGTGAACTTGATTAATTGTGACGGTAATAAATGTGTAAAAACATATTCTTTTATCAGTGTTAACTTTGAGTAACATCTCCTTTCCGTTCACACACCCTGTTCAAGAGATGTGCTCGACTGAGAAATAATAGCTAGCCGGAGGACAATGAACCCAAATTTAAAAATAGTAATACAATAACAGGCGCTCAGCAAAAAGATAACACGAAGTGACCGCGACAAATTGGCTTCCATACGTGGGGCAGATAAACATGAAGCATCTTCCTACTGTAAACAAATATTCTACTTCACATGAGACTTGCATATGCCCAAAATGTTGGCATTTCAAACAACGCAGCAGTCTAGAGATATAACGCCTCACCGCAATGCGTTCGTACCCTGCTGAAATGCTCGCGGGCAGATCGAAGCCATCAAATGTTATAAGCAGTGTACGAGTGGGTACCAATAAGCCGTCGCGTTTGGCCTGCACTCGATGCACCGCTGTCACCTTTTGATCCAAAAGAGATTCGACTAGGTCATCGTCCGATATAGCATCGAGCTATGCGTGACGACGCCTCGACAGGAATTCAAAGTGTGGTGATTCTCAACACGGATGGGATAACCGTGGAGAAGCGTAGCGCCCAACAAGGTCTTAAGATTGTTGATCGGACTTGCTCTGTACTAATAATGACCCGTTTCGAAGTCTAGTGCAGGAATGAACCGAACCAGCGATAGTCAATACCCTTCTGTACTATAGAAGGGTTCACCTCAAACGGTTGGCCTTCCTCTGTTCGCGTGATTACTAAGTAACAACCAGTTGTTGGTGGTACTACTACTGTTGCAATGACTTTTCGGCGCTTGTTGGTATTAATGGAGGAAGGGTGCTCCATAGCGAAAGAAATCCTCCACCATTGCAACCGTCTCCGACCTCGAACTCTGACTTCCCGGGCGTTACCCCGGCTTGGGTGAGTGGCCTATCTATGCCAGACTTACCCCAGGGTCACACCTCCCAGAATATAGACAGAGGGACCCAATCGCCGTCAGAAGTCAGCAGCTTATGCAATGGCCCCCAGCGGGACTGCAGTTGAACAGCGGATACGAACACAAACCCTACATGACGACCCCGGGTGTTGGGGATGACGCCATTACCCACTCACCCAGTTGCGCACCCAGTGCACGGGTATCCGTCAGGCTGTGTCCACGGAGGATTAAATAAAAGGATAAAAGAAACTAAAAGTGTGAGGGCGTTTCACACGCAAGGTAGGCCGGCGAAGAAGTAAAAGAGATGTGTAAGTGAATGGTCGTGGGGCGAAATGTGCGTAAATAGAAGTAAGAAACGATGGCGAGGGGCGTCATGTAATGAAATGCACAGAACGCAGGAGAGCCTACCTTGAGTGCCCCGGTCACGAGAACGAACCCACCTCGAGCGGACGGGGATGAACGGATGAAAATGGCGATGAATGGCTCGGGCACCCCGGGTACGCCTAAACCGTACTCGCATAAGTTGAGCCCCTGGGGGGGACGATAATTGTGAAATACCTGTTGTAAATAATGAATAGTGTAAATATATATTGGACACTAGTTTTACTGTCATCATTGGTGACCGACTTGAGGTGTAATGACCACAATCAAAAGTGTTTGTACATAAGGCTTGGCTTATGTCACAAATTAGAACTGATTTGTACTGCTTGTAATGAAAAAAAGTACAAATTACACATCTAACCAGGACATTTCTAGGATGGTCTGTAAGTTATTACTCCTGCTTAACTGCATGCAAACCTTTAAACTCATTTTCCCCACTTTAATTTTTGCTACGCGTTTATTCGTTCAGAAAAAAATACATAAAAAAATTAGAAGATAGAGGGCTGAAATGTTTACTGTACTTTCTATAAACCATAGTAAAACAACTGACGCATGGGATTCACGGTTAACCTAGTACTTTTTGACATAAAACATAAAGTGTGCGTAGTGATTGCAGATCATATATTTTTTTAAAATCCCTTACAATTAAGGTATAACAAAACCTATGTGTCAAGTTTTTCTAAATGAGCCTGGGTTTGTAAACAAGAATTCAAGCTTTCATTAAAAAAAAGTGTGGAGTTAAATTTCATTTTGTAATTTGCGAATTTTTTAAAGAAAATGTTCAATAATTCAAAAACTGACATACAAAAAATGAAACTCTGCCAAATAGTTCCACACAACACCCCAAATATGTGTACAACAATTAAGTGTGTGACTTTAAAATTGTGCAAAATAGAAATTTCACCCATTGCTCCCCCTTAAGTTGAGGTGCAGGGCTTAAGTAAAACAACGGGAATTTTGCTTTCTAATGGCCAGCTCAACTTACTACTGTCCAACGATACCATAGTGAAGTTTTGGTGCCAGCCAGTATGCATTTTCAGGTGGTACGAGACCATCACTAATATCCAGCAGTTTTGGTGATAGTGAACATTACGCCATGTGACCATAGAGTTTAAAGAACAATGTGAGAAACATTCACCCTTTAGACGAAGGGACTCAACTCATGCCTCTTTATCTGAAGATTCCAGTAATTCCTCCATTTTTCCAAAACTAGGAAATATGGTTTTGATTTTTATTGCAGGTCTTATTTAGCTTTCATAGGTTTATTTTTAGTAATCATAGATGCTTAGTTTTCATATATATCCTTTTTTTCTTTCAATTAGTTTGCTAAAGATAATTTTTTCTGAGAAATAAACTTATTTTTATATCAATGTTTGTTCATTATTGGTATATTTATTTGCTTGTTCTGTAGCATATTCAGATTCCTCATCTTTTTCTTTGTTTGGTACATTGCCATAAGTGGTTGCATATTTATCAGTATATGTTCTCGTCAGGTTTACCAAGTTTGGCACTCGACTCCTTTATTGCTTTAAATTCTTCACGCAATTTCTCCACATGTTCCTTTATCAGTTCTAGCAAAACTTGCTGTTTTGTTACATTTTCTTTCTACGTTTCTCTCAATTTTGTTTCACTCACTTCTATATTCTTTATAACCACTTGCAGTTCTCTATTCAACATCTCTATCTTACGATACTCCTTTCTGATGAGATAGAGCATCTATTGCTTTATCGTGTTTATACGCTTCCTCAAATGTTTATGAACGTTCGCCGTTGGATGCACAGGGACAACTTTCGACAGGACCATCGTGTTGCTGGGACAGGATACCCCCATATCGACTTTACTGGCCTCCGTGTTTAAGATGAGGTTTTTACCGGGAATAAAGTATCTTAACACTGGGGACGTGTACAGAGGGTTTTTTATTTCTGGTTATGCAAAGAGAATTAAATTTAAAGTCATCACATAGCGAGCCGCTGTTATAAGATTTGACTATCGGTGAAGTCTGCGGCAATCCCATGGAAACGTGTAGTAAAAGCATTTCTGAAAACGTTTATCTCAATTAACGTGAAATAGATAGAAGAATGACCAATTATAAGAATAGCTTATTGGAGAATGGGTAGTGAAAGTATATAAATGTAACACATAAGTTCTTTTTTTACTTTCTCTACTACGTATAGTAAGTAGGGGAAGTATTGCATTCCACTCAAAAATTCGATACCGAGATTTCACCGGAAATACATGTTTTGAGACCTCCTGAATCCAAAAAATTCTGATGTGTTACACTCACATGACCTTCTCTACTCTTGTACAAACTATTTTTACAAACGCATATTCTTCATATACTTCATGTTAATCGAGATGTTAATCTTATTGCTAATTTTCTTGTAGATGCAAGGGGAATTGGTAGGCTTTAAGCAATAGTCAAATGTTTTAAGAGCTGGTTGCTATGTGAAGTATTCCATTCTCTTTGCATTACCAGAACAAATAAAAGAATAACGAATTCTCATTTGAGAAAAAGTATAAGTATTCGAAAATTTAAGGGAATAACAAGCAATATCTCGAAACTGTTTCACTCAACAACAAAAATTTTATGACATAAATTGTGTATTTAACCGATCTACGTTTTATCTGTAGTAAAATTTTGTCTCTCTCTTATTGTTTATCAGTTATGCAAAAGTCGTTCACAATGAAAAATACTTTTGGAGACATTCCCAGAAAATTCAAGATATACATTTTATTTGTCATGAAAGTATGTTAAATATATGATATTTTAATCAAAATCGTTAAATCCAGTTTTGAGAAAATCAAAATTTTGAAAAATGTTCCATGTAAAGAGTACTCTGGCGTGGGGGGATTTTCTTGAAAACCTTCGTGTCATATCTCTGGAAGATACTGAACCTAATGCCAAGTTTGATGTTTATCCGACTGTTCGTTTCTGAGTTATGCTGTTCATAGACACACATGGACATGTTTCCAAAAATGCTTTTTTTGGATTCAGGCCTCAAAACATGTATTTCTGGTGAAACCTCGGTATCGAATTTTTGAGTGGAATGCAATACTTCCCCTACTTACTATACGTAGTAGAGAAAGTAAAAAGTATTTTTGGAAAGATGTTCGTGTGTGTCTGTGAACAGCATAATTCAGAAACGAACAGTCGGATAAACACCAAACTTGGTATTTAGGTTCAGTATCTTCCAGAGATGCGACACGGAGGTGGTCAAGAAAATCCCCCACCCCGGATTACCCTTTACATGGAACATTTCTCGAAAATTTTAATTTTCTCAAAAATGGCTCTAACGATTTTGAATAAAATACCATAAGTTTAAGACATTTTTATGGAAAATGAATTGTATATCTCGAATTTTTTGAGAATGTCTCCAAACGTATTCATTCGGAATGACTTTTGCATAACTGTAATCCATAAGAGATAGACAAAATTTTACTACAGAAAAAATGTAGATCGCGTTAAAATACAGAATTTAAGTCATATACATTTTTTTGTTGAGTGAACCATTTTCGAGATATTGCTTGTTATTCCCTTAAATTTTCCAATACTTACACTTTTTCTCAAATGGGAATTCGTTATTCACTTTTTTTGTCTTGGATATGCAAAGAGTATTCATCTGTGGCAAACAGAATGGTGGTGCACATAGCAACCAGCTATTGAGATATATGTATATGCTTAAAGGTTACTGTATTTCTATATTGCCCTTGCAAATACAAAACAAGGGGAACATAGTAGGCCTTAAGCGATAGTCAAATATGTTTAGAACTGGTCGCTATGTGTAAAATGTAATTCTCTTTGCATGTCAAAAGATCGTTTCTGCAAATGTTCATGTGGATTAATATGAAATAGATGGAGAATAAGAATTTGCAAGGGTTTGCAACACACAGTGGAGGCATTATTATCTAGCGCAAGTACACACACTGACACTTAAGCCAAACACCACGGTAACCGCGCAAGCAAAATCACAGCTGGCAGCGTGCTCTGTTGAGTCCTGTGAGGCCGGGCGCAGGGAAATAACATTGTGATGCCATAACATGGTACACACGAAAATAGAACAGCACTGCCTAAAGGCAGATTTCTGTCGAATCGGAGTAAACCCGAATCATCGGAAGTGCTGAATGAATGTGTAGGTTGTAGCAATCGTTTGGTAGATCAATACCATTCTTTGAGATGCTGTCATAACCTAGGAGTACCGGGTTCAGTCGAGAAATATTAATTCTTAAAAACAATAGCGTAAACTCTAAAGCGTGGTAAAATGAATAGTAGCCATTGCCAACGGATGAACGGAGGCTGCAGCACGTGGGATATACAATAGAAGCTATTTTAGTGAGAGATCTATTGCGTGATTGCAATGTAGTGGTATTATATACCGTCAAAAATATATGCAAGGCGTTTAAGAATTCTTGTTACAAGAGCATTTTGATTATAACATTAAAAAATGTAAAATGATATAATTTAAAAGCATCTAAACTAAAAGTATAGGAACATGCATCGATATAACTAGTGTATTCTCGTGCATGAACAATTTTCTCGAAGTTGATGTAATCAAATCAATACAGTATTTTTGCCCTTGCAGAATCTTATATCAGCGATAAATAATCCACAACGTTCGAGAATAAATTTATTGAATTTCTCTTTTGATGCTACCATGTCAATTCTCGCACAATAACCAGCAGGGGCGATTTATATAACGGGTAGGCTGAATTCCTTGTAAACGTACTCTTAGTCATATTGTGCCTTCTAAACATGCATAGAAGTATAACACATGTAGTTGTTTTATTGTGCTAGAGAAAATGCAGCACATAGGAATAGTTGTTGGACAGCTCACAGTTGTAGCGACGAGTCGACCAACCTCATTGTCGTGGCTTGGCTATTCCTAAACAAGCAACAATTGTTGAACTATAAAATAACGATGGCGCTCGGACGTCACCGTACTCCGATATTGGTAACCTATTTCCATGAACCTATCCAACCAAAGTGCGCTGTCTAGTTATTTTTTTAATATCAACCCTTCTATTGTGAATATTTTCGGAGATATGTGTTATCGCTAAACGGGCGGCATTTTATTTTGCTTAGGACTACTTTACAACCGAAATAACTTACACTTTAACACAATAATTAAAATTATAACCTTAGTTATCTAAAATATTTTTGTACAAGAGTTCAGCCCTTCGATCCTTTTTCTCTGCAAAGATTTCGATGAGCCTTTCCACAAAGTCATGGCTCAGATTTAACTGCGCTTTTCTCAGTTGCTAACAAACTGGACAGCCATTGTATATGGAAGATATAATATTTTCACATGAAGCTGTTCTTGCTGGAACGCTCAATTTCATAGATTCTAGTGCAATTTCTTTTAACGATACTAAAATAACTTAAAGACAACTCATTTTCTCGCCCAGTTAAACATTTGTTGGTGTACTAAGATAAAACACTATCAATACCAATCTAACTTCAGCTAACTCACAATTCCTCCTTAGATTTTAGTAATTCTGCTTGAGGAAAAAGCTGTATTTCCGAAGAATCATTTTTGTTGACTAATCCATCACTGCTGTCTTCCTCAAAACAATAGCATTAATATAAACCACTTCATTGGCTACAAGTAGTTTCTTTTGCTGAACTGATAGCTCAGGGTATGTTTAAATTAATTCTATAAACTCACAAAAATGTCACTTCCATGTATTCTTGTTACAATGCTTTGTAAAGCTATGAGGTGTTCATCAGATGGTAACGTGAGAATTAACCACATATTCCCAAATTAAGTGCATCATCAGGGAATGTCCCTTGGTGCTAATTCATTTAAACTCTGTGAATTTTAAACCAATTAATCAAATATACTTTTTAGTATTCGTGCATGAGCAAATTTTACACTATCGGTTTTTACACCATCAAGAAATAATTTCATTTTAAACTACATTAAGTTCTTAAAGGGTTCTTCCGGAGTTCACCAACTGAACATCATTTTTGAAGATTCTAAACATTTCTGCATACACGTTCCAAAAACGGCATACGCTGAGTACAATACACAGTCGTCTACGAATGTGTATGGCGATATCCCTGGGGAACACATTTCGAGATAGAATTGCTATAGCAAACAGTGTAACGCTTAGTACTGATCCCTGAGGCACTCCGTTCTGCTTCGAATAAACCGAGCCAACCCTTCCTCGGAAAACGCGGTCTTTCATGAACTCCTGAATGTATACTGCTAAACGTCCAGCATATTTCGGGTGTGTAGGGAACGTAGTATCCATGTTCATCAACACCTATTATAAGCTTTCTCAAGGTCAAAAATATCGCAACGGCTTGACTATCCTTCACGAATCCGTTCATGATCTAAGTCGATAAAACAAGGTAGTCCATTGTTGAATGGCGTCGACAAAATTCACACTGGATGTTGGCCAGTAGGTTCTGAGATTTCAACCACCATACCAACCGTCGATTGGTCATGCGTTACATCACCTTGCAAACGCTACTGTTGAGGGAAATAGGACGGTAGCTGGACGTTAGATGACGGTCCTTTCCAGCTTTCAAAATGAGTATGACGATGGCCTCTCGCCACTTTTCTGGGAAAGTGACGTCAACCCAAACAAAATTATAGGCCTCAAGCAGGGAAGCCTTGCCTTCAGGAGAGAGCTCTTGCAACATTTGTACGTGGATACCATCCAGTCCTGGTGCTGATAGCCGCGAAGATGGAGTGTGTCCTAACTCCGCCATGGTGAAAAGGCAATTGTAATATTCAAGGTTTCCAGAACAAAAACAGTAACCTTGAGGTTCCATCTGAGTTTTAACAGAAAGGAACTCGGGCGAATAGTTATCCGAGTTAAGTAACTTGAGCGAAAGTGCGGCCAAATGTGATATCCACGTCAAATGCATCAACAGCTCTGCAGCTGTTTTAGGACAGACTAGCACACCCTTAACTTCTCCCATACGACAGAGGAAGGTGTGCATCGATTAAATGAAGCCACAGACCTGGTCATTGATGTGCTTTTGCTATACTTAATAACTTGTCTAGACTTGGCACACTTTTCTTGTATTCGATCAGTTGTCCTGTAAGGTTGCGCTGGAAATGCCTAAAAGCACACCTGTGAGCACAAATGGCACATCGGCATTTATCCGTCCACCAACGGACCGGAAATCGACGGGGGTGGGCAGTCAACCGAGGAATAGATTGTTCGCAACAGAAAGAACCGTCTCGACTAAAGGATTCACAGAGTCGTGCTCATTGTGATTAAACACAGCCAACTGGGAGTAAAGGTTGCAGTTGGATTGATCCAAGTGCCATCTAGATAAGCGTGTGGAACATATATTTGATGTTCATATGTTTGGTGAGACTAATAAGACGGTGGTCACCAGATTGTAAATTAGAGATGACATTCAATTGTAAGGAAACTGCTAACTGTGGTGAACAAACTGCAATATGTGAAAATGTGTCGGAGTCTGAAACAAATGTAGGCTCGCCGGTGTTAAGAAGAGCTAGGTTATAAATGTCCAAGAAATCGGCGATTAATTTGCCTCTTGCACAAGCCCGAGGTGATCCCAAAGAGGGTGAGGGCAATGATGTCTCCCACCAACCGAAAATGTGCTGGAAACTGGATCTTGTAAATCGTGGGCGACTGATCGCCAGCTGGAGGCAGATAAATATTACAAATGGTAAATCGGATAGATGGCAGTTTAATCCTTACAGCGACTGACTGGGTGTCAGACTGTATGGATACAGATTCCTCGAATATATCACTTTTGATGAGCATCAGTGTCCCGTGCGCAGTAATAACCTCTTTCGGTGTTAGATCACACCGTGCTGGGGTATACCGTCTAATTTGAAAGTTGTCTTGCGGACGGAGTTTAGTCTTCTGCAAACATATAACCAAAGACTGATACTTGTTGAGCAAAAGCTCAAGCTCTGGTCGATGTGTTCTAATTGCACGTATGTTCCATTGTAGGATAGCCATAATAATTATAATGGGATACGTTCTCAACCGTAAGAGTCTATTACGTTGAGGGTAGCGGTGGTAGAATCTATGTAACCTTTTTCTTTGGTGTCAGGCTAACATCCTTAACGGTGAATTTATCCTGCCTCTATTTCACTGTTGTTCTCGCAGTGTGGGCAGAATCATCCTGCTCCATTTCCTCCACGAGGGAGGATCCTTTTCCATTAGAAAATCTCGAACCGATTGGAGCTGGAGATCAGCAAAGATGTGAATCGCCGATCTGAGTCCTTCCCAGAAGATTCTTCAGAAGAGGATCTCCGACTCGTGGACTTTACTTTCCCTTGGATGTTGCAGGGACAGACTTCGTTTTCTGTCAAGAATTCAGTTCTGTTATAGCTGATCTTGAACTTTATCTTTGGTGCATTATAAGTTAAAGGCTTGCCAGTCTTATTGTTCGAGGTCGATGGTCTTGGTGATGTCTTTGCTGAAGGGATCCTGTGTAACAGACTTAACAGATGTAGATTTCGTGGGCTATGGAAGTGATCTGGCTAAGAAAACCTTTTCTGAAATTGTGGCCCCGTTAATATCACTGGTTTGTGTTGCGATTTCCCGACTCAGTACCGGTTTAGCTGTAACTGAGCTATAGGTACCGGACTTCGGGATAGAGGGTTGGCGAATGCACAGGAGTTTCCGGGCATCCGAGAACACCTTCCTAACCGGATTTCTTGGATCGCCCTTTCCTCTGTAAAACGGGGGCATTTTCGGGAACTAGATGAATGTCCACCGCTGCAGTTAACGCATGCTGGAGCTGATCTACATGGTCCCTCGTGTGAGAAATGTCTCCACAGTTAACGCAAGTATCTTCAGCGTTACAGAAATCACTTGTGTCCAAAGCGCTGAAACCTATAACATCTCGGCAGGTTGGGGATATATAGTCTAACTTCAATGGCTTCATACCAGCCTTAATCCTTTGAGGGAGGTCTACCCGATCAAAGGTAAGAAACGGTAGAGTACGCGAATTCACCTCTTTCTCTCCGCTAAAAAAGCTAAATTGAGTTTTATTTATGGACGCTCTTTAACTACTGTGGTCGTTAGCGTCCTATTTTATATTGGGCGTGAAAGATAATTTTGTTCACAGTCCTCTATCGGGCTTGAGGTTCTTTTACGTGCCGTAAATCTAAAACACAGGACCACCGGCTTTACTTCCCTTCCGAAGGAAACCATGCTAAGAATTTTTACGCCCGAAACAATTCCATCACCCTCCGCCGGGTTTGAACCCATGACCTCGGGAACTAGAAGCTAGCATGGTAACCAATACACCACGGAGGACGACAAATTTCTCTCCACTGATCCCGATATATGCATGTTATATATTGATGTTCAAGATTTTCTTGAATCTCCTTGTTGACATTCGGTCCAATGCATGGTTGATTACAACACGGCGTGGGAAATTCAAGGTCTTGTGCATCTCGACTCGTATTGGATAGCTGGGTAACATCTTTGCTTTCAAGATAATCGCTGCCTGGGAAACTGAATTTGCTTTAACCAGCAGTGTGCCATTGCGACTTCTAATGCACGACTTAACAGGACCAGCAATTTTATCGACACCCTTTTAAACTGTAAATGGGATCACTGATGTAACTTTTCTTTCCTCCTCTGTTTTCTTGATAACTAAGTAGCAAGGAGGCCTAAACTCAACTACTACTTTTCCATTCCCGTTTACAGTATCTTTGGATTTTTTGTCTATGGCGATTAAATCCTCCATCATTGAAAATGTCTCTGATGGCATGCTCACATCCTGGGTGCCACACCGGCTTATGTGAGAGCGCTGGCCTGTATCTTGCTCACCTTGGAGTCCCACCTCCCAATTTAAAAACAGAGGGGCCAATCGCCTTCATAAGTATTACAGCACGTCGGGACTGACTTTTATCAGCCGATATGAATAAATTATACTTAAGTGCTTGGAATTACGCGTTACCCAGTCACTCCTCTGTTCCGTGCAGCGGTATCTGTCAGATTATGTCCAGGGCTGTAACTGCTAATTTGTCAAACACACTTGTGGACCAAAACTGCTTGAGCGTTTGGAATAAGCCCTCTCACCTCTTAGAGGAACCCAATCGAAAGTGTGGCTCGGGATTCCAGGAGAGCCAATCCTATACCTACCGTAGTAGGCCCCTGGGGAGAGAATTAAGTGAACTTGCCAAATTCTCAATTGGGTTTTTCCTTTTCACCGATGTCTACATGGTACCACTACCACAGACTGATAAAATAACATAAACAATGAACTAGATAACAAAATGCCGGTAGTAAAGAGCTTCAACCTGGGGCAAAGCAAATATTTCAGTAGAGTTGTGACAAGAAAGTGTGTAAGCAGGCACTTTTACCATTGCATGGGATTAGTACCGGCAGACTTTCAAAGGCAGTTGAAGGGGAAAAACAGATTAAAGGTACCACAAAATCAGATGCTTTTGGCAAACATGAAAACAAACCAAATAAAACTAGTGAACAGTGATGTAATTTGGTTGTGAGTCGCATCAATAGCTTTCTATTGTGTGAGTGCCATTATTTTTTATGTTCACCACCAAATAAAAAATGTTACCTGAAGGTTTCAATATAACAATGATGTACAAACTTTATACACATTGGTTAAGACCAGAACACTATTGCAGTGATATTCTGAGAAAATATGTGTACAGGGAAATATTCATTACTAAGTTCAAGCTAACTTTTTCCATATCATCTACCCACAACCGTAAGAATGCTGAAGATGAGGTTGAAAAATCAAAACTGGAATCAGATTTGCGTCAATTAAAAGCATAGAGGGCATACAATAACGTGGAAAGTGACCTTGACTATTGTAACGCTGATAACTCAGTGAAGGCCTTGACTTGCAGCATCTGCATACGATGAAGTATTTGACAAGAGACTTACAACTTCTTTGTTCTGGTTATATATATGGCAGGACATGCTTCAGATAAGGAAACATACGTTTAAGCAATTATAGCTCCAAAGCTGTAGCAAATTAATAGTTTACTCTGACAACAGTTTGACCCAAAACAAAAATCTCTCTTGCAAGTTCTTTGCTGCAACACAAACAGTTTGTCACAGAAATCCAAAACAAGTACCTTCTTTCAGGCCATGTGACAAGGACTTTGGTCTGACGAAAAGAAAAGAATGCAAAAGTATGTTTACACTCCTACTGATTGCACACAACTCTTGAAAAATACTAAGACAGGTAAAAAGAGATTTAATGTGACTGAAATGCAGCAGGCTGGCTTTGGAAGTACAAAGACTCTAACTGACAAAATAACTAATGAGAAGTCCACAAAGAGAAAAGGCCGATTGCTTTCTCCATTACACAATGCTGAAAGTACAATGTAACGTTTTCTTATTCAGATCCAAAAGATAATTATGTGAATGTTGTTAAAGGGCAAAAAAGAAAGGATACACATTCTGGATATTAACAATCCTAAGCTTGAACCAAAATATTCCAAATCCGTGAAATAACTTCAAATAAAATTAAGAGTATTAATGACTTTTGAAGTACGTCTGACCAGTTTAGCATTCATTTTATAACAGTTTCATTAGCAAAACTGCAATTACTCAGGATTGTTAAAATGAGGTAGAGAATGACATTTTTTTGACAGGCCTGATTATGTATAATAGACCAACAGGAGAACTGTAAACATTATGCTTTAAAACTTGAATGAATAAAACATATTTTCTTACCTTTGAGCTTATCATATCCATTTTATAATACAAGGCATATTTTTAAAGTAAGTACTGTTTTTATGTTTTGGTGCTGCAGCACTGAAGTCACGATTATGAACATGTGCGATCCCTTCCTCCATGCAGCTATAAGCAATCGTCACCTTGTGTTTTCCTGTTATTAGCACATTTTCAAATCTTTATAACAATCAAACATGTTGCTGACTGTGAAGTCAGATCAGTTATTCGTTTTATGAGTACGAGAAATGCTACACCAACAAACATTCATTGCCAATTGAGCGAAGTTTATGGGGAGCAATAATGACTGACAATGCCCGCCCACACACAGTCAAACAAACTCAAGATCCGATGGTTGGGAACAATTTGACCACCCTCCCTACAATCCAGCTTTAGTACCATGTGATTCACATCTGAAGAAAAGCCTTGGTGGAAAACATTTCAACGACGTTATGAAACAAGCAGTACAGACTTGGCTTTCCATCACAGATGGCATCATTCTTTGAAGAAGACATACAAAAACTTACATCAAGTGTCTGAATAACGGTGGTGGCTATGTTAAATGGAACTTTTTATTTATTGATGCTCTTTAACTGTTGTGGTCCCATTCTATATTGGGCGTGAAAGACCAGTAATTTTGCTCAGAGGCCTCTTTATCAGACTTGAGATTCTTCTACGTGCCGTAAATCTACGACACGGGACCACCGACTTTACTTCCCTTCCGTAGGAAGCCATGCTAAGGATTTCTATGCCCGAAAAAATACATCGTCCTCGACCAGGATTGAAGCCACGACCACGTGAACTAGAGTCTAGCATGGTAACCACTACACACGGAGGATGACATGGTGGCTATGAGGATAAGTAGTGAAGGTGTAGGGAAATGAATGAAAATAAAGGATTTGGAAAATAACGTTCTCTTGTTTTTTCTAAAAAAATATCGCTACTTACTTTACGCACCTCGTAGTATGATTTTGCAAATTTGAACTACCCAGGTATGTGAAAATGAGACGAAACTGAAAATATGTTTTATTTATGGACACTAACTACTACGGTTCTTAGTGTGCCATTGTATATTGGGCATGAAAGACCAGAAATTTTCCTCAGAGACCTCTTTATCAGGTTTGAGGTTATTTTCAGTGCTGTAAATCTATAACACATGACCACTGGCTTTACTTCATTTCTGAAGAAGGTTATGTTAAGAATTTTCACGCCTGAAAAAATCCATCACCCTCCGCCAGAATTGAACCCGTGACCTCGGGAACTCGAGGCTAGCATTGTACCCCTAGACCATGTGGGATGATGGATGCTTAAAAATAATTATTTGCTTAATATATCTGATTGAGCGAATATCACCCTTGTAACAGCTTACATGAATCAAACATGTTTAATTTTCCTTTGAATATGCCCTAACCATTTAATAATTATGTAAACATGACAATAAACTTTTAAGAACTTGTTAGGATAAACACGTTTCATTTCGTTTGTAAAAACCACATATTTATTGCAAGGGTTTTTTGTGTGTATTAAGACAGAAGAAAAAGTATCAGTGCAACAGTGGTCTACCCAGAAAAATATTTGCAGCAAATTAAAAAAAACTATTGTATCTAAAAATGTTTTAACACTGATCAGTGCATTGCGTTAAGCTGAAAAAGTATCAGTAAAGAATCGGTGTGATTCAAGCAAGGTTTTCCTTATTTAAAAGAAAAATTCAGGTGAGTTTAACCTTTACTTAAATTTTCTCATTTTTAAACCAGATGGTTTAGACCACTGTTACACTGACGCCTCAAATCTAACAACTAGCTAAAGGCTTTATCACATACTTCATACTAGTTTGTAATTTTAACCTCATGATAAGACTTTTCAAATCTGATAACTGAGTGAATCTTGTACAACATAACTCACACATGCAAGGTTTTTTTACCCTCATGAATAAAATTATGCCTTTTCAAATGTGACATCTGAATAAAGCTCTTATCGCATATTTCACACTTGTGTGGTCGTTTACCCTCATGAATCAAATTATGGCTTTTCAAATTCGACAAATCTGTAAAACACTTATGACATATGTCACACTGGTGTGGTTTTTTACCTTCATGAATCAAATTATGCCTTTTCAAATGTGACAATTGAATAAAGCTCTTATCACATACTTCGCACTTGTATGGTCTTTTACCTTCATGAATCAAAATATGGTTTTTCAAACTTAACAAATGAGTAAAGCTCTTATCACAAGTTACACACTTGTGTGGCCTTTTACCCTCATGCATCAAATTATGACTCCTCAAATCTGACAAGCGAGTAAACCTCTTACCACATATTCCGCACTTTTGTGGTTTTTTACCCTCATGAATCAAATTATGGCGTTTCAAATGTGACAACCGGGTAAAGTTCTTATGACATACTTCGCACTTGTGTATCTTTTTACCTTCATGAATCAAATTATGCATTTTCAAATGTGACATGTGGGTAAAGCTCTTATCACACATTTTACACTTGTATGGCTTTTCACCCTCATGAATAAAATTATGCCTTTTCAAATTTGACAATTGAGCGAAGCTCTTATCACATATTTCACACTTGTGTGGCTTTTTAAATTCATTAATAAAATTATGACTTTTCAAGCTTGACATGTGAGAGAAGCTCTTATCACAAGTTTCGGAATTGCATGGTTTACCTTTATGAATCAAATTATGCCTTTTCAAATCTGACAAAACAGTAAATCTCATCTCACAAAGGTCACACTCGTGTGACATTTCACCCTTGTGAATCAAATTCTTTTGTTTCAAGTATAAACTCCTGCTGTAAATTTCTGCAACATCAGATTGTTCGCAGTGGACGTTTTGTTCTACAGTTGGTATTTCTGTGATATCATATCGAGCAAAATACTTTCTATTAAAGAAGCTTGTATCTTTCCCTGAGTCTTCGGCAGAGAGCAATGGTGACTTATCAGGACTATCACCTGAAACTGCCGCTAAGCACAATCTGAAACGTTGAAGGACTTAGAATCATTAACTACAAAAATCAAAAAAATGAAAGGGAATTAAATGTGAAAAGAGAATCTCTGTTTTATATTAATAGGTACATGCTCATAAATAAGTGATATATTGTCAAATGTAGTTACACATTCTTCATGTAAAGCAACTATGTTGTTTATTACAACTGAATAAACTTTCTCAATCCAGAATATCATTACATAATTAATAAAATATTTCAAATGAAAAACCTTTTAATGGTAAAGCCGGTCTGAAACGTTCATTGCAATACAAACAATTGTAGCACATGCACTGAAAAATACATCAACACCTTGGTTTGTTCTAAAAGTAATTATTCAAAGTAGTTTTACAAATAATTCCTGTGTTGAATACATTTGGCAGGAAAATATATGCACAGCAGAATATTTATCAACCAGCAAGTACACATTCAGCATCAAATACAACAGATGGAATTTTTCACACAAGGAAACTCTTTATGACTCTATGACATGATAAACAAATGAATGGCAACTTAACACTTCTAAACATTACAAATTTTCTGAAACTGTAAACCACTTGCCAAAATATCTGAAATAGTTAATGTTCAAAAACAATTTGTTTAACAAATAGCGTATTTGTCAATATCTACATTTACATTTAGTAACTATGTGTGTCTATCTTATCATTTGGTAGTAATATAAAATTAAATTCATTCAGCATGAAAAGAGTTCACATTACTCTGTATTCACAGAAAATACAAGATATACACATCATTAGTGATTATATGTCAAACTTAAGACATTTAAATCAAAACTGCCAAGAGACTTTTTTGAGAAAAGAAAAACGAAGTACAAATTTTCTATTTAAATGGTAGGATGGGAGATTTCCGTGAAAACTTTTGTAACCCATCTTTGGAAGTTGCTGAATATAACTAACTCTGCGATTTAACTTGTCTTTTCATTTTTGAATTATGCTTTCCACACACACAAACTAGCATCCATTGCAAACACTTTGGTTCTTCCAAGGGACCTCCAAACATATATTAAGTGAAGTCATAACTTCTAATTTATGGAAGGAATAAAATAGTTCCCCTAATTTCCATAGGCATGTGTAGAGAAAGTTATAAATGTATACCAACTTTGTTTTAATGAACTGTGTTTTTTCCTAGAGTAAGTTTTACCAGTCATTTTGAGAAGAGGAAGGAGAAGAAAAAAATGTATATTCAAATGGCTGGGAGCATTTCATGGAAATCTTTGTGCTGCATGCTTAAAAGCTGCTGGACTATAGAATGAAGTTGACAGTCAATTGAGGTTTTATTTCTGAGTTAATTGTTTATCAGACACAAAGAAATGCTTTTCCAAAATTGATGTTTTTGGGTCCAGGAGACCTCAAAATGAATATTTCTGGAGAAAGCTAAATACTGAACTTTTAAATGCAATACAATGCTACTCCTAACTAAAGTGGGTAAACGGTTAAGAAGAAGAACCACCGCCACCATCACTGTAAATCAGTTACAGGAGTGATCAATGTTTGTTATCTTATTAAGGTGGACGAGCACATAACAATCTCTGAAGTTACATCAGCAGCCTGAATCAGTTACAGATGTGATCAATGTTAATCATCTATTGAATTGGAGGGCACATAACAATTTCTTACGTCAGCAATGTGAATCAATTACAGGAGTGATCAATGTTTGTTATCTTATTAAGGTGGACGAGCACATAACAATCTCTGAAGTTACATCAGCGTACCCCCAGGGGTTTGTACCTTATAAGTACGTGGATGGTGCCCATAGGGTCCCATGTTGAGTTTGATAATTCTTAAACTAACTTGTTCCAGAATCACTTTTCTCTTCTACACTATAGGTGTCTGTTGACCAACATCTTCATTTTTTACACCTAAGTCATCACGGCTAGGGAGTATTTCCTTTTTCCTATACTTTATTGCTGATAAGGGATAAGATGCAGACGTGGAGTGACAAATCATAGTCTGATTGGAAGGTCAATCATAGAGAAAGCTGATGTGAAGCAGTTCTGCCGAGTTCTTGCACTATCCCTTGCCCACCATCCTCTTTGGACGTGGCAGATAGTATACCATGGGTAAAGGATGTGGAGGCGTTTACTGTTACGAGCGAGCTCCCAGGATGTTGGTATAGTGAGTTGCAAAGTAGCTAACTCCCCAGCGTGGGTGAAAATATAAGAAGTGATGGACTGAGGGAACTCAGGCAGGATAAATATCCGGGGCATGCCCAGTCACACCAAGGATAGCGACACGCTTAGAATGTCACACAACACTTACATACAGCTCACTGGAGCTTCAGGAAACTTTACAGATACTGAAGAGGCAGTCAATTATCTGAAACAACGCTGTCAGCATCAGCACCTGGTCCTTCTCATTAAGGACAAGCTCTCTCTGAGGAAGAAGAAATGTTGGAGGACATCAAGGAAACTTCCCCGATCAGACTGAAGCAGTCACTATGAGAATGTCATCTCTCAAGGTGAAAAAGTTAACAAGTGAATGAAAAGCCATGTTGAAGGAGAAACTTGCTGCTCAAGGGATCCCTCCAAGTGGAAAAAGAAAGAACAAGAGACTTCCGCGGTAGCAGGAGAGACGGGAGCATGAAACATAGGCATCCCAGAAAACTCCACCCCTTCAGTCATAAAGGAAACCCTAAGTCACAAATGACATCCACCTCTTCAATAAACTACAAAGATGGTAGTTATCTACTAAGATGGTAGTAGTAATTGACAATTATCCAAACAGCAAGCTCACTAATGAGCCGTATGAGAAAATTGAAACTGCTACTGTAGAACAATTAAATATTTTAACACATGGAGAATATCCCCAATTTATCTCATCGCACTTAGAAGCAGGAGCTTTTGTCTAAATCTTTGTGAACGAGGTAACTAAAAGTTGGTTATAGAAACTATCACAAAATTAAAACCTTGGGGAAAATGTGAAATTATGAACAGGTGAACAAAAGGAGATCCTAAGGGTGACTAAGGTGCTTTTCAAAGTGCCCAATGTATACTCAAGGATGAAGCTTCCGAAATCCTGAACATAATTAAAAAACACAGCAAGAATCTAAATACAGCTGATTGGAAAGTTGTTAACTCCAACAAGAAAAATCCATCAGGGTAATAGTTGCTCTAATTGATGTCATCCTCCGTGGTGTAGTGATTGCCGTGCTATCCTCTAGGTCCTGAGGTTGTGGGTTGAAACCCAGCGGAGGGCAATGGATTTTTTCAGGCGTAAAAATCTTTAGCATGGCTTCCTTCGGAAGGAAAGTAAAGCCAGTGGCCCCATGTCGTACATTTATGGCAAGTAAAAAAACCTCAAGCCTAATAAAGAGGCCTCTTTGAACAAAATTATGGGTCTTTCATGCCCACTATAGAATGGGATGCTAAGCACCAGAGCAGTTAAAGAGCGCTCAAAATAAAATTCAATTTAATTTTTTCTCTAATTGACGACACTTCATTTAAAGCTCTTAAATCTAAAGGAATGAAAGCTTTTCTTGGATTACAAAAAATAAACTTCATAATCATGTCAAAAGAACAAAAGAAAGATGGAGAAGATAAAACTAATCCAAGTGAACCTACATTGCAGTATTCAGAAATTCATAACAGATGACATAGATATAGCCCTAATACAAGAACCATGGATAAGAAGTGGTAGAATTATGTGTCTTGGAAATACTCAAGGTAAATTAATATGTAACAGCTCTATAAACAATTTGAGAACATGCATATTGGTGAAAAGGCACATACAATGGTTAATGCTCATGGACTTATGTTCTAGGGACATAACTTGTTCAGAATTCACTGCAATGTCAGGGGTAGTAAAGAGCAATGTAATAATCACTTCCTAGAACTTGTCCTATGATGCTACAGAACTTACGCCTACCAAAGACCTTGACTCCCTGGTTTGTTATTGCAGGATGAAACGGAAAAACCTTAACATAGCAATGCATTCCAATTCACATCATGGAACTTGAGGCTCTAAGAATACAAATCCTAGACGGCAAAATACGATTAAAGACCATTAAGAGAAAGCGCTTACTGTCGGCTGAAAGGTTCTTTAAAAGCAGAACATGAATGCCATCCGGTCCAGGAGCGGAGTGCCTAGAGCAATGAAGAGCGTGCTCCAGCTCCCTCATTGTAAAAAGGGCATTATAACACTCCGTATTATCAGACCGAAAATTATAGGTTGCGGAATCCAGCCGGTCTTTGATAGGGCGAAAGCCGGCGAAATATTGGTCTGAACTGGAAACCGTCTCAAAGGCAGCACCCAGAGTGTTAGCGATGGCAGCCGGATCCAGTATGGTGGCATTGGAAACCTGAAGGCCAGAAACAGTACAACAGTACGACACTTTACCTGAGAAGCGACGAAGTTTATCCCAAACAGATGAAGGCGCAAAGCGATTAAAAGACTCGGCAAAACGAGTCCACGACGCCTTCTTGCTATCCTGAATAATGTGACGAGCCTTGGCGCGCGATTGTTTAAGTCACCAAATTATCAAGTGTAGGGTGTCGTCGAAACACCCTAAGTGCAGTTCTACGGGCACGAACGGCGTCCCGACAATCCTCGTTCCACCACGGAACAGGAATACGCCGAGGACGAGAGGATGATCGGGGAATTGTGCGTTCGGCGGCAGATAGAATCGTAGACGAAAGGTGCTGCACCATTTGGTTAACGTCAGTGAAGCGCTGGTCCGTAAAAACACGAGGCTGGAATACAATCTCCAGTCGGCTTTTCGGAATATCCAGGTAGATACTCTGGAATTCTGGACACGGTGAGACAAAAGAGAAAGGATGCAGGGGTAATGGTCGATGGAGTAGGTGTCAGCGACGACGTTACACTGCAAACGACAAGCAACCTGGATGGAATCAAATGGCAAGGTCCAAGTGAGAGAATGTACCAGAAGAGTCGGAAAGAAAAGTAGGTTCACCTGTATTGAGGATGGAGAGGTTGAACTGAGAAAAAGTGCCGGAAGAAGAGTTCCACTCGTGCATGCCCTTGGCGAACCCCACAGGGGGTGATGGGCATTAATCTCTCCCAACAGAGGAAATGGTGTTGGGAGAGAGGACAGGAGATCTCGAATGTCCGCGTTAGCAAGGGGAGACGACGGAGGTGAATAGACAGAGCAAACAGGAAATAAAAAGCCGGGTAATTGAAGCCTAACGGCAACAGCTTGCAAGTTGGAGGTAAGAGCGAGTGTTTGAAAATGAACGTCACTACGCACTAACAACATGACACCTCCATGAGCAGGAGTACCCTCATCCGGTTCAAGATCGTAGCGAACCGGAGTGTACCCTCGGAGATCAAAAGGATCGTGAGGGCGAAGCTTAGTCTCCTGCAAACACACGACCATAGATGAATGGGAACGCAATAAAAGTTGTAGTTCCGCCCTTTCCGATCGTACACTACGTAAATTCCAGGTCAGGATAGCCATGAATAAAAGTGATAAACTGTCTACTTAGAAGGGCGGCTTAAAATAACCTTTTGCTTAACCTTTGGGTTCGGGCTTTTTGTATGGAGTTGGTCAGACTCCATAGGCTCCTCGAAGGGAGGGCCCACGCGCTCAGAGCCAGAAACCGATTCAAGCGCCGTGAATCGATTCTGGGTGGAAATGGGTGATGGGGCCGCTGAGCGCGGCTATTCCCAGGTGCATCCTGGGACTGCGACCTTCGAGGAGGAGAAGGTGAACTTTACTTACCGCGCGGACGCGGAGGGTCTTTAAGAAAATCTTTCTTGCGTAGTTTCTGCTTGGACTTCTTTTCAATGCTTTGCGATTTCAGCACTTTAGGACCAGCTTTAGATGGCCTATTAACTGTGCCAGAAATGGACGGCCGGATGGTAGTGGCGGTCAATGCAGTCATGGTCCAGGTCTGTGTTTCGACATCCTTCCGGGGTACAGGCGAGGCAACAACAAAACTAAAGGTGCCCGATCGCAGGAGCGAAGGTTGGCGCGCATGGTAGCCGCTCCGGGCTTCGGCGAAGGAGAGTTTCTCCTTTACCCCTATCTCCTGGATCGCCTTCTCGTCCAAGTACCGCGGACGAGACGCAAATGACGCAGGATGAGACCGTTTGCAATTAACGCAGACGGGGGCTTTTGACAGGTACCTTCGTGTGAGGGCTGGCTACATGATGCACAGATGGTGATGATGATGAGATGATGTTTAAGGGCACTCAACATCTAAGGTTATTAGCGCTCTTACAATGTATAAGATATAAAATTTAAAAGGCAAAAATTAAAATATCACATACAAACCCGCTTGGTCGAAAACAGTAAAAACAACAGACCAAATTCTGATACCTACCACACTAAAATCATGGTCAAAAAGAGTAAAACGAATTGTCAAGAGCTGTAGAACGCATGGGACATGAGCGCCATGTCCGCTGGAGTGTAGAGTCCCCATTAAAACAGGCCTAAAATACAAAGCTAAAGGACGCTCAGCGCATCAAATGCGCAGATTAAAATCACTGTCACTAATAAAACGTAAAACACATTCTACAGCATGCGCGTCGTCTGCCAAAACGTTGGCTATGCCACCAGGCAGACCCACGCGAACGCACAATGGAGCTAAAACCTGACACTCTTCTAAAATGTGACGCACCGTTAACGGCACACCACACTGCCCACACAGTGGAGCAGGGTCACCACTGAGCATATATCTATGACTAAAAAGGCAATGTCCAATCCGTAAACGAGCTAAAATTACCTCTTCCCGACGACACGAACGAGAAGAGGTACCCCAGACTAACGGAAGATGCTTAACCTCCCGCAACTTGTTCCCCCGTAGGGCCGTCCACTCATCCCTCCAAAGCGAGAGGATGCGGCTACGTAAAATAAGATACAAATCAGTGCAGCGAACAGAGGTAAAACATCTGGGTAATAAAATCGCCGATCTGGCAGCGGCCTCAGATGCCTCAGATGAGATGCCCTCATGACCTGGAATCCACATGAGGGAGACGCTGATGCCAGACACACCAAGCGAGTGGAGCAGGTCATGTATGCGCTGTACGAGTGGGTGGTAATGGTACAGCGCGTTAATACTCTGAAGGGCACTCAGAGAGCCCGCACAAATAACACAGTGCCGTAAGTCGTGCCGCTGAATGTATAAAACAGATTGATAAATACTAAAACGTTCGTCGGTAAAAATTGAACATTGGCCAGGTAAACTAAACGTAAAACTACATTGACCAAAAACAAAGACACACCCAACTCCAGCATCAGTCTTAGATCCATCGGTAAAGATAAAATGAAAGTTCCCGAATTGCGCCTGTACTTCTAAAAAAGCCGATCTAAAGACTGAAGAAGAGGTCTCAGTCTTCGGCATCGACCGTAGCCCAAGGTGACAGTGGGCCTCAGCGTGCAACCATGGAGGAAAGAGCGTTTCCCCCTGGGAAGGGCAGGCACTGGCGTAACGTCCAAATGCCGAAGGAGCTGTCGAAATAGTACCCCTGGATGGAGCAATGCAGAAGAGCTAATTAAATATTGCCGATCAAGCGACTCCGCGAAAAATAAGTCGAAGGACGCGTGGTCAGGCAAGCTTGAGAGTCGACAGGCATAGCTGCACAAAAGCATCTCACGCCTGGAAGACAGCGGGGGCTCTGCAGCTTCAGCGTGAAGACTGGGTACGGGGCTAGTTGGAAAGGCCCCTGTAAAGACTCTGATACCACGATGATGAATGGGATTCAAGCGACGTAACACAGAAGAACGTGCCGAGGAATAAACAATGCACCCGTAATCAAGTTTGGATCGGACCAAAGAGCGATAAAGACGCAGAAGGATGGTACGATCACCTCCCCAGGATGTGCCACTTAAAACACGTAAAATATTAAAAGAACGGTCACACTTTGCTTTTAAAAACGAAACGTGAGAAGTCCAGCTCAGCTTTCGATCAAAGATCAACCACAAAAATTTAACCTCGTCTGCAAATGAAAGGACCTCCGGCCCAAGATGGAGAGAGGGCGGAGGGAAAGCCTTCCGGCGCTAGAAATTCATACAGACGGACTTTTCGGCGGAGAAATTAAAGCCGTTGGCCTTACTCCAGGCGTAGACCGTCGATACAGTTCTGGAGACGGCGTTCGAGTAGACAGGTCCGCCGTGTACTGCAATAAATGGCCAAATCGTCAACAAAAAGGGACGATGAAGTGCCAGGTGGAATAAAATCAACAATGGGGTTGATAGCAATTGCAAATTGTGGCACTGAGTATAGTGCCCTGCGGTACTCCGTTTTCTCGAATAAAACGACTAGATAAAACCGAGCCCAAACGTACACGAAAGACGCGGTCCGCCATTATGTCCCGAAGAAATATGGGAAGACGACCGCGGATATTCCATGCGTGAAGTGTACGTAAAATGCTGCCCCACCAACAAGTGTCATACGCTTTCTCCAGGTCAAAAAACTCAGCCACGGTTTGACACTTTCTCAGAAACCCGTTCATAATATGCGTCGAGAGGGACACCAGATGGTCGACGGTAGAGCGATGGCGACGAAATCCGCACTGAGCGTTCGCCAGAAGTTTCTGAGACTCAAGCCACCATGTCAGCCGCCCGTTGATCATGCGCTCCATCACCTTGCAAATGCAACTGGTGAGGGAGATAGGGCGGCAGCTGGAAGGTAGTTGGCGATCCTTCCCAGGCTTAAGAATAGGGACAATGGTGCCTTCGCGCCAATAGAAGGAAAAATGCCGTCTTGCCAAATACGTTTATACACCTGTAAGAGAAAGACTTTACTGTGGGCTGAAAGCTTCTGTATCATCAGGACATGAATGCCGTCCGGCCCAGGAGCGGAGCGCCTAGAGCAATGAAGAGCATGCTAAGCTCCCTCATTGTGAAAAGTTCATTATAACACTCCTTATTAGCATACCGAAAATTAAAGGTCTCGGTATCCAGCCGGTCTTTAAGGGTGCGAAAGGCGGCGGAATGATGGGCAGAATTGGAAACCGCCTCAAACGCAGCACCCAGTGTTAGCAACGGCAGCCCGATCCACTATAGTGGCATTGGAAACCTGAAGGCCAGAAACAGTACAATGCGACACTTTACCGGAGAAACGACGAAGTTTATCCCAAATAACAGAGTAAGGTGTGAAGCGATTAAAAGACTCGACAAAACGAGTCCAAGATGCCTTCTTGCTATCCTGAATAATGCGACGAGCCCTGGAGCGCGATTGTTTAAAGGTAACCAAATTATCAAGTGTAGGGTGTCGCCGAAACACCCTAAGTGCAGTCCTACGGGCACGAACGGCGTCCCGACAATCCTCGTTCCACCACGGAACAGGCGGTCGCCGAGGTTGAGAGGATGAACGGGGAATTGTGCGTTCGGCGACAGATAGAATCGTAGACGTAAGGTGCTGCACCACTTGGTTAACGCCAGTGAAGGGCTGGTCCGCAAAAGACACGAGGCTGGAATACAATCTCCAGTCGGCTTTTTTGAATATCCAGGTAGGTACTCTGGAATGTTGAACGTGGTGAGACAAAAGAGAAACGATGCAGGGTAATGGTCGCTGGAGTAGGCGTCAGCGACAACGTTCCACTGCAGACGAATAGCAAGCTGGATGGAATCAAACGGCAAGGTCCAATTGAGAGAACGAACCAGAAGAATCAGAAATAAAAGTAGGTTCACCTGTGTTGAGGATAGAGAGGTTGAACTGATAAAAATGCCGGAAAGAAGAGTTCCCCTCGCACAAGTGTTTGGTGAACACCACAGGGGATGATGAGCATTAAAATCACCCAAAAGAAGAAATGGTGTTGGGAGAGCGGACAGGAGATCTCGAACGTCCGCGTGAGTTAGGGGAGACGATGGAGGTGAATACACAGAGCAAACAGAAAATAAAAAGCCGGGTAATTGAAGCCTAACGGCAACAGCTTGCAAGTAGGACGTAATTGTGAGAGTTTGAAAATGAACGTCGTTACGCACTAATAACATGACACCTCCATGAGCAGGAGCTCCCTCATCCGGTTCACGATCGTAGCGAACCGGAGTGTACCCTAGGAGATCAAAAGGGTTGTGATGGCGAAGCTTGGTCTCTTGCAAACTCACGGTTATAGGTGAATGGGAACGCAATAAAAGTTGCAGTTCCGCCCTATGCGATCGTACACCATGCACATTCCAGGTCAGATAGCCATCAAGGAAAGGGATAAACTGTCTACTTAGAAGGGCGGCTTAAAATAACTTTATGCTTAACTTTGGGACTCGGGCTGTTTGTATGGAGTTGGTCAGACTCCATAGGCTCCTCGAAGGGAGGGCTCACGCGCTCAGTGCCAGAAACCGATTAAGCGCCGTGAATCGGTTCTGGGTGGCAATGGGTGAAGGTGGCCGCTATCGCGGCTAGTTCCAGGAGTATCCTGGGATTGCGACCTTCGAGGAGGAGAAGGTGAACTCTTCTTACCGCGTGCACGCGGAGGGTTCTTGAAACATCTTCTCTACGAAATTTCTGCTTCGATTTCTCAGTGCCTTGTGACTTCATAACCTTTGGACTAGGTTTAGAGGGCTTGATAACAGTAGCTGTTATCAAGCTGCAGTCATGGTCCAGGTTTGAGTCTCTGCATCCTTCCGGTGTACTGGCGAGGCAACAACAGAACTGAATGTTCCCGATCGCAGGAGCGAAGGTTGGCGCGCATGGTAAGGCCTCCGAATTTGGGCGAAGGAGAGTTTCTCCTTTACCCGGATCTCCTGGATCGCCTTCTCGTCAAAGTACCGCGGACAGTCGGTAAATGAAGCAGAATGAGACCCTTTGCAATTAACGCAGACGGGTCCTGACGAACCTTCGTGTGACGGCACAGATAGATACGGCACTCTTACAAGAGACTTGCGTATGCCCAAAACGCTGGCATTTGAAACAACGCAGAGTTCTAGGAATATAGGGCCTCACAGCAACACGTTCGTACCCTGCTGAAATACTAGTGGGCAGATCGACGCCATGGAACGTGAGAAACAGGGTACGAGTAGGTACCAACACACCGTCGCGTTTAGCCTGCACTCGATGAACCGCTGTAACCTTTTGGTCGGAAAGATATTAGACCAGCTCATCGTCTGATATTCCGTCGAGGCTGTGAGTGGTGACGACGCCTCGACAGGAATTCAAGGTACGGTGTTTCTCAACACGGATAGGATAACCGTGGAGAAGCGTGGCGCGCAGCAAGGTCTTACTTTGTTGATCGGACTTACTCTGAACCAACCATGAATCGTTTCGTAGGCGAGTGCAGGAATGAACAGAACCAGCAATTGAGTCAATGCCCTTCTGGATTATAAAAGGGTTCACCTTCTCGAATGATTGTCCTTCGTCTGTACGGGTAGTCACTAAGTAACAACCAGCTGTTGGAGGTGCTACTTCTGTTGCATAAACTTTTCGGCGCTTGTTGTTAATAATGGAGAAAGGGTGCTGCATAGCGAAAAAAATCCTCCACCATTGCAACCGTCTCCGACCTCGGGCTCTGACTTCCCGGGCGTTACCCCGGCTTGATGAGTGGCCTATCTATACCAAACTCACCCCAGGGTCACACCTCCCAGAACATAGACAGAGGGACCCAATGGCCGTAAGAAGTCAGCAGCTCATGCAATGGCCCCCCGCGGGACTGCAGTTGAACAGTGGATACGAACACAAACCCTACATGACGACTCCGGGTTTTGGGGATGACGCCATTACCCACTAACCCAGCTGCGCATCCAGTGCGCGGGTATCCGTCAGGCTGTGTCCACGGAGGATTAAAATATATAAAGTGGGAAATAAACCAAAAGTGTGGGCGTTTCGCACGCAAGGTAGGCCGGCGAGGAAGAAAAAGAGATGTGCGAATGGTGGTGCGAAATGTTTGGAAATTGACAAGGGAAGAAAGATACGATGGCGAGGTGCGGTATGAACGAAATGCAAAGAACACACGGGAGCCTACCTTGTGTCCCCGGTCACGAGGACAAACCCACCTCGATTGGACGAGTGTGGAGGGATGATGATGGCGATGATTGGCTCGGGCACCGAGGGTACGCCAAACCCGTAGTCACATAAGGAGAGCCCCTGGGAAAAAAGGTTCGAAAATACCGAACCGACTCTTGCACGGAAAACGCGGTCCTTCATAAACTCCTGAATGAACAGCGGTAAGCGTCCACGTATGTTCCAGCTGTGTATGGAACGTAGTATCCCTGCTCGCCAAAACGTATCATAAGCCTTCTCAAAGTCAAAAAATATCGAAACGGTTTGAAAATTCTTCATCAATCCGTTCATGATCTGCGGCGATGACACAAGGTAGTCCATTGTTGAAAGGTGTCTTCGAAAACCGCACTGGGTATACGTCAGCAGGTTACGAGTTTCCAACCACCATACCAACCATCCATTGATCATGCGTTCCATCACGTTGCAAACGCAACTAGTGAGAGAAATAGGAGGTAGTTGGACGGAAGATGCCGGCCCTTTCCAGCCTAAAAAATGGGTATGACAGTGACTTCCCGCCACTTTTCTGGAACCCAAACACGATTATAGACCTCGAGTTTGAAAGCCTTACCTTCAGGAGAGAGCTGTTGAAACATCTGTACGTGGATACGATCTGGTCCTGGTGCTGATAGTCGCGAAGATGAAAGAGCGTGTTCTAACTCAGCCATGGCTAAAAGGCGATTATAATCCTCAAGATTTGCTGAACGTAACGATAAACCTTTAGATTTCACCTGATACTTAACAGGAAGGAACTCGGGCGAATAAATTATCTCAGTTAGACACTTGAGCGAAAGCACAGCCAAATGTGTTAGCCACGTCAAATGTATCAACAGCTCCTGCAGCCGTTTTAAGACCGGCAATTGGCATGTGGGTCGATTTTCCGGCCACACGCGTTAACTTATCCCAAACGACAGAGGAAAGTGTATGTCGATTAACTGTAGCTACAAATTTGCTCCATGATGCCTTTTTGTTGTCCTTTACATGTCTAGACTTTGCACGCATTTCCTCGTATTCGATTAGGTTATTCAGCCTAAGATGACGCTAGAAAACCCCAAGAGCACGCCTGCGAGCACCAATTGCATTTCGGCATTCTTCCTTCCACCAAAGGACTGCGGGGGTTGGCAGTAGACCGAGGAATAGCTTGCTCAGCCGGAGAAACAATCGTCTCTGTGAAATGTTCGCCTAAAACATCCAGAGTCGTGCTCATTGTAATTACACTCGCTGCCAAAGAAGAAAGGGATTGACATTTCGGGGCGAGAGAGAGGCCATGTTGCCGCTTATCGTTACCACGTGGAGAGCTCGTTAGAATTGTGTACGAAGGCGATTGGGTTGCGCCTGCATTGTAGAGCGGGAAATTGAGTTTTGTTTATGGACGCTCTTTAACTGCTGTGGTCCTTAGCGTCCCATTCTATATTGGGCGTGAAAGACCGGAAATGTTGCTCAGAGGTCTCTTTATCAGGCTTATTGTAGAGCGGGTATTGTTCATATTCGTATATGAAGCCAATTATAAACTAATGAATCTACATGTAAAGACAGAACATGGAAGAATATATCAGTGTACAGATCTGCGTTAACAAAGGAGACATATCTCTGAAATATTGATACTTATTCTAATGGGAAAATGCCACTGATTCTCTCACAGAGCATATTGTTTCCCGCGCTTGTCCTTTAATTAGAATACCTTTACCAAATAGTTTTAGTCGGTTACCCAGTACATTCAATTTTTTGTTCGCATCGTTGTGTTTGCCGCTATTTTTGGATATTGTGAAATATGCATTAAAAGTGTTAACACAATTGCAAATGCTCACAACACCGACATAAACACGAAGCAAATAACTTGTCAGTACATAGGCAATCTCGAAACTGATGCAAATACAAGCAGTGGCTAAAGGAAGCATTGTTTATAACTGCAGAAGATAAGACGTACAGTTCATGTTATTGCAACGGTCCCTCGCCAGGCACGTCGTGGTAACTACCTGTTACAATAGCGGCAGCAACGTCTTAGTTCTAATTGGTCCTTCTAATAGTTGCTATGACGTATTCATCCCCTACAATTCATTTAAAGGTTTCCGCCACACGGCTAGTAACCGCCAATCTCTGTCTTGATTGGCGCCGACTGTAAACACAGCCAGCTCGGAATAAAGTTTACAGTTGGCATGATCTAAGCACCATCTAGGTGGGCGTGTGGAACACATGCATGGTGTTAAGAGAGTAATAAGGCATGGAAAGTGGCCACTATAGTGTAAATCAGAGATGACATTCCATTGTAAGGAAAGTGCTAAATGTAGTGAACAAACTGGTATATCAAGGTGCGAAAAAGTATTATAGGAGTCTGAAATAAATGTAGGTCCTCCGGTGTTCAGAAGAGCTAAGCCATAATTGCCCAAAAAATCCGCAATTAATTTATCTCTCGCACAAGCCCGAGGTGAGCCCCAAAGGTGATGGGCATTAAACTTTCCCATCAGGAGAAAAGGCTTTGGTAAGTGAAAAACTAGATCTTCTAAATCTGCGAGCGGATGGAGCAGATAAACGTTACAAACGGTTAATCGGATGGATGACAGTTTAATCCTTACAGCCACTGACTGTATGGACACAGATTCCACGAATACATAATCTCTGATGAGCAGGAATACCCTCTTCCGGTGTAAGATCACACCGTACTGGGGTATACCACCTGATGTGAAAGCTGTCTAGCGGACGGAGCTTAGTCTCTTGTAAACATACGAACAAAGGATTATTCTTGAGCAAAAACTCAAGCTCTTGTCAATGTGTACTAATTCCACTATGTTCCAGAGTAGGACAGCCATAGTATTCAGATAAGTTCTCAAGCCTAAGAGTCCACTACCTTGAGGACGACGTTGGTCGAATTCAATTTGTCCTTTTTCGGTGTCGGGCTAGCACCTTTAACGGTGAAGGATCCTGCCTCCTTTTTACTGTCGTTCTGGCAGTGCGGGCAGAAACCTCCTGCTCCATCTCCTCCACAGGACAGGACCCCTTTCTTATTGAAAACTTCGGTTAGAGAGCTTCGAACCGATTGAAAGTGGAAATCGGCGAAGATGTAGACACCGATCCATGTCCTTCCCGAAAGTTTCCTCAGAAGAGGATCTCCAAGATGCTTGTGGACTTTTCTTGTCTTTACATGTTCTGGATAAAGGGTTACCATTTTCTTTCAAAGTCGGTTCATTCATAGCTGGTCCTCAACTTCTTTGGCGATGCATTCCTGGATAGCTCTTTCCTCTGCAAAATGACTGCATTATCGAGAACTTGATGGTAGTTCACCGCTGCAGTTAACGCACGTTGGAGCAGGTGCACATGCTCCATCGTGAGAGATCTCTCCACAGTTAACACACGTTGGAACAGATGCACATGCTGCATCGTGAGAGATGTCTCCACAGTAAACGCACATTGGAACAGATGCACATGCTCCATCGTGAGAGATGTCTCCACAGTTAACTCAGGTTGGAGCAGATGCACATGCTCCATCGTGAGAGATGTCTCCACAGTTAACTCACGTTGGAGCAGATGCACATGCTCCATCGTGAGAGATGTCTCCACAGTTAACTCACGTTGGAGCAGATGTACATGCTCCATCGTGAGAGATGTCTCCACAGTTAACTCAGGTTGGAGCAGATGCACATGCTCCATCGTGAGAGATGTCTCCACAGTTAACTCAGGTTGGAGCAGATGCACATGCTCCATCGTGAGAGATGTCTCCACAGTTAACTCACGTTGGAGCAGATGCACATACTCCATCGTGAGAGATGTCTCCACAGTTATAGCACGTTGGAGCAGATATACACGCTCCATCGTGAGAGATGTCTCCACAGTTAACTCAGGTTGGAGCAGATGTACACACTCCATCGGGAGAGATGTTTCCACAATTAACTCAGGTTGGAGCAGATATACACGCTCCATCGGGAGAGATGTCTCCACATTTAACTCAGGTTGGAGTAGATGCACATGCTCCATCGTGAGAGATGTCTCCACAATTAACTCAGGTTGGAGTAGATGCACATGCTCCATCGTGAGAGATGTCTCCACAATTAACTCAGGTTGGAGCAGATATACACGCTCCATCGGGAGAGATGTCTCCACAGTTAACGCACGTTGATTTGCCAGTGTGTCCAAAGCGCTGACACTTACAGCATCTGAGCGGATTCGGTATATATGATCTAACTTCAATGACTTCATACCCCGACTTAGTCCTTTGAGGGATATCTACCCGATCAAAGGTAAGAAACCCGGTAGCAGTAGGCACTAATTCACCTTTCCTTCCCATGAACCCGATATACGGATGTCACGCTTTGTTCTTCCAGATTCTCTTGAATCTCCTCATTGGACAATCATGGGTGTTTACAACTCCGCGCGAGCAGTTCAAGGTCTTGTGATTTCGACTCGGATGGGATAGCTGGCTAACATATTTGTTTTCAAGACAATTGTTGCCTGGGATGCTGAATTTGCTTCAACCAGCAGCATACCATTCAACTCCTAATGCATGACTTAACAGGACCAGCAATTTTATCGAGACCCTTTTGAACTGTAAAAGGGTTCACCGATGTAAATTTTCTTCCTTCCTCTGTTTTGTTGATAACCAAGTAGCGAGGACCATGCACTTGACTAATTCTTTCCCATTCAACTTTTTTATTTTATTTGATTTGGTCACCATTGCAAATGTCTGCAATGACATGCTCACATCCTGGGTGCCACGCCAGCTTAGGTGAGAGTCCTTTCTGACCTTAGGGTTCTCAGCTTCCAATTTAAAGACAGAGGGACCCAACTGCCTTCAGAAGTGTTACAGCTCATGCAATGGCCCCTTCCCGGGACTGACCTTAATCAGGTGATACAACACAGCCCTATGTGATATTCAGGAGCTGGGAATTACACGTTACCCAGTCACCCTTTGCAACTCCCTCCTCTGTCCAGCACAGCGGTATCTGTCAAACTGTGTTCAGGGAGGTAACTAGTAGTTGTTCAAACACACTTGTGGGGCAAAGTTGATTGGGCATTTGACATAGGCCCTCGCACCTATTAAAGGAATCCAATCAAGATTTCGGTTTGGGACCCCATGAGTGCCAATCCCATACTACAATAGTAGTCCCCTGGGAGCGCTTATGATAATGCTACCTATGATTCAATCATAAGGAAAATGAAATAACGGGGTCTGAATGAAACCATATATAAATGGTTAAAATCCTCACTCCGTAACAGACTAATCCAAATAGATAAATTTGGTGATAGAATTGAAGTGCCAGCGGTGAAAGGAACCCCTCATAGAGTAATCCTCTCACCTACCCTATGGAACATAGTAGTAGACACTTTAATTAACAAACTCAACACTAAAGGTATTTTCACCCAAGGCAATGAAGACATAGTCATATTAGTTGGAGGAAACTTTTCAAATACAGCTTCAGAAATCGCTCTGAAAACTGTTTATGCCTTGTGTAGAGAAGGGGGGGTCTTGGCCTAAGCCCCAAAAAGACCGTCAGGGTTCCATTCACCAAGAAAAGGAAACTTTCCGGTTTAAACAATTTAAACATTGACAAAATCAAGGTTGAAATCTCAGAAAAGCTCAACTATCTAGGACTTATACTAGATAAATTTACCTAGAATAAATTACCTGTAAAGCTAGATGGACACTTATGTCTGGAATGTTTAATAGATAAAAACTGGGGTCTAAAGCTTGACATATACTGGTGGCTTTATGAGGTTGTGGTAAAACCACAAATTACTTAAGGAGCATTGGTATGGTGGCCAAAGACTCTACAAACTAAACAAAAGAAAAACTAAATAGTCTCCAGAGGTGGGTTAGTTTAGGCATATCTGGAGCTTTTAGAAGCACAGTCCTCTTTATTTTGGAGACTTGACTAGGTTATACCCTACTGGAACTATGTATCCAAGCAGAAGCAGCATCCAGGTGGAGAGAGAAACGCTATAAAGCAGGCCACCCCCCAACAAAATGGGAGATTATGTATTATTAATAAAATCTGATTTCATGTCAGAAATAATTTCATTTCCCAACCCTTCAAAGTAAGTATTGTTGATAGAATTGCTGAAGAAAAGTCTCATATAAAGCATAAGAACTATTTGGTAATATATATACTGATGGTTCACTCATAAAACTGGTGCAGATATTTATTGTGAACCAACAGCCAAATGCTATAGCATAAGCCTAGTAAGATTCACTTCTGTCTTTCAGGCAGAGATACTTGCTATACTTGAAATTGCATGCCTGTGCTGGAAAAAGAAAATTGTAGGGAAATATATCATTATAAACTCTGACAGACAGACTCCTTTGAAAGCCCTTGGCTATCATCAATTTAAATCGCAATTGGTGTGGGAATGCTATCAATATTCATCAAACCTTTCCACCCACAATACAGTAGAAGTGCGGTGGGTACCTGGACACACAGGTATCAAGGGAAATGAAAAGTTTGACTCCTTAGCAAAGAAAGGTGCATTTCTCCTTTATAGGACCCGAACCTGCATGTGGATTTAGCAAGTTAAATATGAAAAACACAGATTTTGGGTTCAGAAAGCAATCCAAAACACATGGAAAACTATACCCAAAAACAAACTGTACAAGGGAATAACTAATAAGCCTAGAGAGAAACTAAGTAATTTACTCACTAAACTTAATGAACCCATACTTAGAAGAGTTATAAGCCTCATAATGGACATAGAATGTTCAGAAAACACCTAGACAATGGGTTTATATAATATCAAAGCAATCTGAACTATATGCCTACACGCCGATGAAACAGCGTAACACCTTCTATTTGAATAAGAAGCCTCAGAAAGGACATGTTAAGTCTTTGGAGCTACTGCAAACCTAGAAATAGGTCCTAAAATGATGAGAAAAATACTACAAATAACTAAAACTGGAGATATTGATCCATAAATTACAAAACCAGGAAGTGCACAAAAAGTCTTTTAGGGATGAAGTTCTTAAAGGAAAACCTGTTTCTTAAATACTACTGTAATATACATCAGCAGCATAAATCAGTTACAGGAAAAACCAATGTTGTGTTATCTTATTGCGGTGGACGACTTCACAACAATCTTAAACTTATATCAGCAGCATGGATGATTTACAAGAGTGACCAACGTTTTGTCATCTTATTTGGCTGGATGAGCACAAAACAATCTCTAAACTTATATCAGGAGCATGAATGGCTTACAGGAGCAATCAATGCTTCATTATCTTATTGAAGTGGATGACCACATAATCTCTGAAGTTACATCAGTAGCATGAATCAATAACATAACTGATGAATCTTTGTTCTCTCACTGAGGTGGACAAGCATAACGACACGCACATCTCTGAAGTTACATCAGCAGTGTGAATCAGTTACAGAAGTGATCAATGTTTCTCATCTTATTGAAGTGGATGAACACACAAGAATACCTCAGGTTACATCAGCAGAGTGAATCACCTATACACGTGATCAATGTTTGTCATCATACTGAGGTGGATGAGCACATAATATCTTAAGTTACATCATTGGTGTGAAACAGCTACAGGAGTGATCAACTTTTGTGATCTTATTGAGCTGGACAAGCAAATAACAATATCTAAACTTACATCAGTAGTGTGAAACAGCTACAGGAGTGATCAACTTTTGTGATCTTATTGAGCTGGACAAGCAAATAACAATATCTAAACTTACATCAGTAGTGCGAATCACCTATACACGTGATCAATGTTTGTGATCTTATTGAGCTGGAGAAGCAAATAACAATATCTAAACTTACATCAGTAGTGGGAATCACCTATACACGTGATCAATGTTTGTGATCTTATTGAGCTGGAGAAGCAAATAACAATATCTAAACTTATATCAGTAGTGGGAATCACCTATACACGTGATCAATGTTTGTGATCTTATTGAGCTGGAGAAGCAAATAACAATATCTAAACTTACATCAGTAGTGGGAATCACTTATACACGTGATCAACTTTTGTGATCTTATTGAGCTGGACAAGCAAATAACAATATCTAAACTTACATCAGTAGTGGGAATCATCTGTACACGTGATCAACTTTTGTGATCTTATTGAGCTGGACAAGCAAATAACAATATCTAAACTTACATCAGTGGTGTGAAACAGCTACAGGAGTGATCAACTTTTGTGATCTTATTGAGCTGGACAAGCAAATAACAATATCTAAACTTACATCAGTAGTGCGAATCACCTATACACGTGATCAACTTTTGTGATCTTATTGAGCTGGACAAGCAAATAACAATATCTAAACTTACATCAGTAGTGGGAATCACCTATACACGTGATCAACTTTTGTGATCTTATTGAGCTGGACAAGCAAATAACAATATCTAAACTTACATCAGTAGTGGGAATCACCTATACACGTGATCAACTTTTGTGATCTTATTGAGCTGGACAAGCAAATAACAATATATAAACTTACATCAGTGGTGTGAAACAGCTACAGGAATGATCAACTTTTGTGATCTCATTGAGCTGGACAAGCAAATAACAATATCTAAACTTACATCAGTGGTGTGAAACAGCTACAGGAGTGATCAATGTTTGTGATCTTATTGAGCTGGACAAGCAAATAACAATATCTAAACTTACATCAGTAGTGGGAATCACCTATACACGTGATCAACTTTTGTGATCTTATTGAGCTGGACAAGCAAATAACAATATCTAAACTTACATCAGTGGTGTGAAACAGCTACAGGAGTGATCAACTTTTGTGATCTTATTGAGCTGGACAAGCAAATAACAATATCTAAACTTACATCAGTGGTGTGAAACAGCTACAGGAGTGATCAATGTTTGTGATCTTATTGAGCTGGACAAGCAAATAACAATATCTAAACTTACATCAGTAGTGGGAATCACCTATGCACGTGATCAATGTTTGTGATCTTATTCAGGTAGACAAGTAAATAACAATATCTGATGATACTCAGTAATGTGAATCAGTTAGCAGGAGTGATCAATGTTTGTTATCTTGTTGAGGTGGATGAGCACCATATAATATATGAAGTATCATCACCAGTGTGATTCAGTTACAGAAGTGATCAATGTTTGTTATCTTGTTGAGGTGGATGAACACCATATAATATCTGAAGTAACATCACCAGTGTTACTCAGTTACAGATGTGATCAATGTTTGTTATCTTGTTGAGGTGGATGAGCACCATATAATATCTGAAGTAACATCACCAGCGTGATTCAGTTACAGAAGTGATGAATGTTTGTTATCTTGTTGAGGTGGATGAACACCATATAATATCTGAAGTAACATCACCAGTGTGATTCAGTTACAGAAGTGATGAGTGTTTGTTATCTTGTTGAGCTGGATGAGCACCATATAATATCTGAAGTAACATCACCAGTGTTACTCAGTTACAGAAGTGATGAATGTTTGTTATCTTGTTGAGGTGGATGAACACCATATAATATCTGAAGTAACATCACCAGTGTGATTCAGTTACAGAAGTGATGAGTGTTTGTTATCTTGTTGAGGTGGATGAACACCATATAATATCTGAAGTAACATCACCAGTGTTACTCAGTTACAGAAGTGTTAAATGTTTGCTATCTTGTTGAAGTGGCTGAGCACAAAAGGCCCTGGTGAGACAGCAATTCCATGATGATGAAGCAGTGGAACAGTTCTGTACAAAAGGCCCTGGTGAGACAGCAATTCCATGATGATGACGCAATGGAACAGTTCCATACAAAAGGCCCTGGGAAGACAGAAATTCCATGATGATGCAGCAGTGGAAAATTCTGTACAAAAGGCCCTGGTGAGACAGAAATTCCATGATGATGCAGCAGTGGAATAGTTCTGTACAAAAGGCCCTGGGGAGACAGCAATTCCATGATGATGCTGCAGTGGAACAGTTCTGTACAAAAGGCCCTGGTGAGACAGCAATTCCATGATGATGCACCAGTGGAACAGTTCTGTACAAAAGGCCCTGGTGAGACAGCAATTCCATGATGATGTAGCAATGGAACAGTTCTGTACAAAAGGTCCTGGTGAGACAGCATTTCCATGATGATGCAGCAGAGGAACAGTTCTATACAAAAGGCCCTGGTGAGACAGCAATTCCATGATGTAGCAATGGAACAGTTCTGTACAAAAGGCCCTGGTCAGACAGCAATTCCATGATGATGCAGCAGAGGAACAGTTCTATACAGAAGGCCCTGGTGAGACAGCAATTCCATGATGATGCAGCAGAGGAACAGTTCTATACAAAAGGCCCTGGTGAGACAGCAATTCCATGATGATGTAGCAATGGAACAGTTCTGTACAAAAGGTCCTGGTGAGACAGCATTTCCATGATGATGCAGCAGAGGAACAGTTCTATACAAAAGGCCCTGGTGAGACAGCAATTCCATGATGTAGCAATGGAACAGTTCTGTACAAAAGGTCCTGGTGAGACAGCATTTCCATGATGATGCAGCAGAGGAACAGTTCTGTACAAAAGGCCCTGGTCAGACAGCAATTCCATGATGATGCAGCAGTGGAACAGTTCTGAACAATTGACTGTTTACACTTCCCTCTTGGTTCTTCAAGGAAGGAAAAGCATGTGCCAATTCAATGCAGAAAGTGTACTTTGAAATGAGAAGGTTATGTACCAAAGTGATATACTATGGTTACATGATTTCACTGGTTCAAGAAATTATTTTAAAAAATATTGTGTGAGGTGCGCACATGCATATACCTACACACACATCTATCGTTTTTCTAAAAGTGCTTATTTTGGTTTCAGTGAACTTTAAAATGTGTATTTCCATTCAAATCTTAATACTGAATTTTTGGGCAGAATGTAGTATTTCCTCTACTTCAGTATGTAGCTGTATTTGATCCACCTTTGTACAACTTGCACCAGAAACAATAAGCAGATTTTAATGTGAAAAATATTTTAATTCGTAAGAATTATTTATCTTCCTATTACATTACTTCATGGTGGAATTCTTGTGGTTTAGACAACACTTCTCGTTTCTTGAAGATTTGCATCACCCTTCAATTTGATATGCATAAAGCAATGCATGTTGCTTATTCAGTTCCCGCTGAAATGCTCTTTGGGTTTTTGTAATGGAACTGGTTCTGATGAATGACACACTCAATACCTCACTATCCAGTGCTCCATGACCAACACATTGGAGACTAGCAAACTCATTTCCAGGGTGGAATCTACAAATCTGCCACATATTCAAAACAAAAACTGAACAGCTTAAAAATAGCTATCAATTCAAACCTGCTTGTTTTTTTTAGCTGCATCCTGTATGAAGCTATAAAACCCTCCACAGTATCTCTGGACTCAATCACACACCAAATTTCAATATGTAATTTGATTACTCGATTATTACATTCCCATTTGAACCACTTGGACACAAACTTCTACAACATAAATGTGACAGTTATATAAGACTTAAAAGGAAAATGTAACACAAGAAGCAGAAGGCTTCTCAACTGGAACATTAGCCAAGAGTTAAGTCTTACCTTGAAGATTTTACTGGAGTAAAGTCCCCAACCTGTAACAACAATTCAAACATACAGTTTCACACAATCATGTATACAGCGCTATTTACATGTCCTGAATCACATTTGATTTATCTATGAATTAAAATAAAGTATTAGGATGGAAACAAAGAGTTCAACATTTCATCTTGTAATAGAGCGTAAGAAAGCCAAGAAATGGAAAACGTATTTGAGGAAAGATCTGAGTCATTCAGTTACATTTATACATCAATAACTGAGCCAAATGCTTCCCCAAATATTAAATTACACCACTATCCTTAATCTCGAGGGAAAAAATAAGAAATTGTTTACAACCAAATAAATTGCTTGGTTTAGAGAACACATAACTGCCAAAAGTAAATCAGAATATATGATCCAGTTAGTGAAGTATTTAGCAAAAATTAAGACAGAAAAATATTTGGTAAGCATAGGGAGACAGTGGCAGGGAAGACGGGAGGACTAAACTGGGGTGTACAAGATACTGGGCTTGTTAACGGAATCTTACAATTTTAATTTTACATGAATAATTTTAGAGGTGAGGGATTCCATCATACAAGTTTTGTGCAAATTACTATTAGTGATAACAAAAACAGTACATTGAAATGAGTTTTCAGGAACACAGCGCTTGTCCACAGTCCAACTGGATACGAATGTATTAACTTATACAACATTGTGTTCCATTTTAAATTAAGCAAGTTGGAAGAACCTAAATTGCAAAAGTATCAATTTCCATTATTTTAAGTATTCAGATACTTCCAACTAATAATATATATTAAATACTTGTACTAAGCTCTTTACATATGGGCTAGAGCTAACCCATGCAATACAAGATTATTAATAGCACTACTTGCTACAACTATACATTGCTGTTATCATACTATGATTATACTTTCATGATTAACAACCTACTTCTGCTATGTACTTCAGTTTAATTTACTGATTGGATCCATTTCTTTTTAATTCTAAACAAGAACTCTCTTAAATTAATAACCTGAGATCATTACTGAATATTATAAAGAGAGAAAGTGTGTTCAACATAATCTTTGAAAACATTCAACTGACTCTGATAATACCTTCATTGCTGAATTGTATTTCTCCAGCAGGACAAACACTCTTAAGACACCCACAAAGATTTTAAAAATGTGCAATTACGAGTATTCGCATACTCACATTATCTTTTCAAACTAGTTTTTGATCCTTTACTGCAGAACGTTTATTTCATTTTTTGTTTGTTTTGTTTATAGTCCTGAGGGATAAAAGTGGAGTCATGTTGGCCAGTTTCACCAAGCAACACTAAAGTTCATACAAATTGTTTCATTGAACAAAGTTGGAAGATCCAAGCTGTTGATGAAAGTTTGCTGTGTTTGGCTAAAAGGAAAACCTGTGATCATAGTGGTCATGAGATTACAATATTACCAACAGAAGCATGTCTCCTTTTCCTCCGACATTTCTTGCTGCTGGCACTTTCTGATTTAATGTGGGTGATAGTGCTGGTACTTCCAAAGCTACTGTGTGTGTGGAAGCTGCTTCTAGAATCAAACAGTATTTTTGTTGGGGTCTGCCTGATCATCCTCAAAATGCAATAACACATTTTGGTTTCAATGTGATGTCCACCACCAATTTTAAACTGTTTTAAATGCTCTTCACACCTGGCATTTTTGGAGCTGCATTTTATGTTAACATTAAATTACTGCAGTTGCTTACTGGACCTGGGAAAAACACACACATTTCAATCAAATTACTTTTGGACTTTATTCTTATGCTTTACTGTCAGCTGTTTTGCACTTGATAATTCCTCTTTATTTTATATGTAGTTCTATATTTAATGCTATTCAAATGGTGAAAAATTAGTTCCTCTACACCTAGATTTTTCAGCTGAATCGTGTTGATTCTAACCTCAATCAGGAAAATCACGTAGCATGAATGTAACTAGTTGTCTGCTACTAATGCGTTGAGTGCTGCAATTTGTAAACAAAATTGCATAGGAACACGTTCAGGAAACAGGTAGTATGGCCAACACCTTCTCCAAAACTACTGCATTTTATGTTATCAACATGTTAGTTAACATTTCACTGTAAAAGCTTTATAAAACACACGAGTTTTAACAGTAGTTGGTGAAACTGCCCTAAGCCTTGGGTTGTATGTTGTCTTTGAACCAATGAATTTGTTTTTGACATCATTTCAAGTATAGCTGATTGTCAGATACTACAACATCACGGAATATTTTGGTATGATTTCAACAAAACTTTCCTCAAGTATCTTATTTTCAAGAACTATCGCCACCATTACTTTCAGTCCTTTAAATATACCATCTGACAAACAGTATACACACTCACAGACTCTCTCTTAGGGTCGGTTTCACCAACCAATGTTAAAACTACTCTAACATCTCGTTTGTTAACAAGGTGTTCAAAGTTAAAACTTTTGCATTTCATCAAGCTTTTACAGTAAATTGTTAGCTAACATTTTGTTGTTTGCTAGCTTTCGAGAAGGCGGTGGCCGAACTAGACTGCTTCTGTACACACTCCGATGCACTTTAGTCTATGTATTGCCGCGCTCTCTGTATCAGTAGCCGACAACTATTTACATTCATGGCAATGGCCATGTGATTTTCCCGGTTGTTTGAGGTTAGAATCATGATGTCAACTGAAATAAATGTTTCACCGTTTGAAAAGCGTTATTACATTTGGTTGATAAGTATAGACGTATTGTCAAGTGCGAAAGAGCTGACATTCTTACATTAAAGGATAAGACTGCAGCCTGGGATAAAATCCACGAGTACTTTAATTGGAATGAACACATTTTTCTTATGTCCAGTAAGCAACTACATCAATTTTATGCTAACATCTTGCAGCACCAGAAACATTAGGTGCGAAAAGTGTTTAAAAATGTTTTAAAACTGGTGGTGGATACTACATTGAAACTAAAGTGGACAAAAATGTGTTATTGCTGATTAATCAAGCAGATCCAAAAAAAATACCGTTTGTTTCTTGAAGCAATTGCTTTGGAAACCTTCTGGATAAACCCACAAACAGTAGCTTTGGAAATTCCAACATTATCACAAGTAACTGAAAAATGTTAGTAGCCTAAAATCTAAGTATTTAATTAACACTTAGCATAAGTGAAAGGGGCATGCTTCTGTTGGTAGTATTCTAACCTCTATTATTTGACATAAAACCTTGCTCATGAACCCTTGAACAATCTATATTGCTTTAAAAATTCCTCCTTTTGCAGGGTTTCAAATTTATTATGACGTACGACTGCTCTTCTATTAAGAACGGCATTAAAAATGGCAGCTGTAGCAAATTCGCATCAACAGCTTGGTTTACAGCAGCCACTTTCCAATTTCTAACATTTGTTAAATGCCTTAACACAGGGGTATCAGGATGTTAACTTACCACCAACTTTAACACATTGCTAAAATTAACATTGTTTGATGAACCAGAATTTGTGTTAACTGCAGTGTTAAATCAGTTTAATATTGTGTTACGATTTAGCATCCCTTGGTGAAACCAGCCCTTATACTTATAAATGTTGCATTACATAATTCAAACCTTTTATCAAGTGTACAATAAACAAACATTCTAATTGCATTAGATTTCTACAAAACTTACCCTAATGTCATCACAAACAGATGAAGATTCCGTTTCCAACCACCAAGGTTCTTCTTTAATTTCTATTTTGTTATCCATTTCATGATCATTGTTGCATTTCTTAAGCTTCATTTCAGGATACTCTGGAAGAAATTTTCTCTCGTTCTGTGAACCAAAGTCTTGAAAAGGAGTCTCTGATTTAATTTCTGTTTTTATATTCATCTCACAGCAGTCGCTGCCTGTAACAGTTTCAGACTTAATTTGCTTTACAGGAAGTCTGGTAAGACACTCTCTCTCATTTTGTGAACAAAAGTCTGGAAAAGGAGTCTCTGGTTTAATTTCTGTTTGGACTGCCACATCAAAACTATCGTTCAGAAGCACGGCATTACTGTTTATCTTCATTGTAACAAACTCACTATCATTATATGAAACTATATCGTTTGAGAGAGGAAACTCCCCTTTGATTTCTATTTTGGTATCCATTTCACAACTTGGTGTTGAACTTAATTTCATTAACAATTCTGTGGAAAAAGAAACATATTACGTATACCATATAATACCCATAATTATAACAGTCAGCATCTATGAGTATATCACTTGTTTTTCAAACTATGGCACAACTCATCCCACTGTTCTACCAAACATAAATGTACTTCTTGGAAAGTTAAATAAAACTTACAAAAATTCAATACCATGTCAGCGACTCAAACCAGTGGATCTTCATCTCTACAAATTATACACACTAACACCATTAATACTCTAAAAATTATATGCACTATTACCATAATACTCTACAAATTAAACACACTATCACCATCATACTCTACAAATTAAACACACTATCACCATCATATTCTACAAATTAAACACACTATCACCATCATACTCTACAAATTATACACACTATCACCATCACACTCTACAACTTGTACACACCATCACCATCATACTCTACAACTTGTACACGCTATCACCATCATACTCTACATCTTATACACACAATCACCATTATACTCTACAACTTGATACACACTATCACTATCATTCTCTACAACTTGTACACACTATCACCATCATACTCTACAACTTGTACACACTATCACCATCATACTCTACAACTTGTACACACTATCACCATCATACTCTACAACTTGTACACACTATCACCATCATACTCTACAACTTGCACACACTATCACCATCATACTCTACAACTTGCACACACTATCACCATCATACTCTACAAATTATACACACTATCACATCATACTCTACAAATTATACACACTATCACTATCTCACTCTACAACTTGTACACACTATCACCATCATACTCTACAACTTGTACACACTATCACCATCATAATCTACAACTTGTACACACTATCACCATCATACTCTACAACTTGTACACACTATCACCATTATACTCTACAACTTATATGCACTATCACCAACATACTCTACAACTTGTACACTCTATCACCATCATACTCTACAACTTGTACACACTATCACCTTCATACTCTACAACTTATACACGCTATCACCATCAAACTCCACAAATCATACACACTATCACATCATACTCTACAAATTATACACACTATCACTATCTCACTCTACAACTTGTACACACTATCACCACCATACTCTACAAATTATACACACCATCACTATCTCACTCTACAAATTATACACACTATCACCATCAGACTCTACAAATTATACACACTATCACTATCATACTCTACAAATTATACACACTATCACCATCACACTCTACAAATTATACACACTATCACTATCACACTCTACAAGTTATACACACTATCACTATCACACTCTACAAGTTATACACACTATCACTATCACACTCTACAAATTATACACACTATCACTATCACACTCTACAAATTATACACACTATCACTATCATACTCTACAAATTATACACACTATCACTATCTCACTCTACAAATTATACACACTATCACTATCACACTCTACAAATTATACACACTATCACTATCACACTCTACAAATTATACACACTATCACTATCACACTCTACAAATTATACACACTATCACCATCAGACTCTACAAATTATACACACTATCACTATCACTATCACACTCTACAAATTATACACACTATCACTATCTCACTCTACAAGTTATACACACTATCACCATCATACTCTACAAATTACACACACTATTACTATCATACTCTACAAATTATACACACTATCACTATCTCACTCTACAACTTATACACACTCTTACCATCATACTCTACAAATTATACACACTATCACTATCATACTCTACAAATTATACACACTATCACTATCATACTCTACAACTTATACACACTATCACTATCTCACTCTACAACTTATACACACTATTACTATCATACTCTACAAATTATACACACTATCACTATCATACTCCACAACTTATACACACTATCACTATCTCACTCTACAACTTATACACACTATTACTATCATACTCTACAAATTATACACACTATTACCATCATACTCTACAAATTATACACACTATTACCATCATACTCTACAACTTATACACACTATTACTATCATACTCTACAACTTATACACACTATTACTATCTCACTCTATTACTATCATACTCTACAACTTATACACACCAGTACTATCATACTCTACAAATTATACACACTATTACTAACATACTCTACAACTTATACACACTATTACTATCATACTCTACAACTTATACTCACTATCACTATTATACTCTACAACTTATACACACTATTACTATCATACTCTACAACTTATACACACTATTACTATCATACCCTACAACTTATACACACTATTACTATCATACTCTACAACTTATACACACTATTACTATCATACTCTACAACTTATACACACTATTACTATCATACTCTACAACTTATACACACTATTACTATCTCACTCTATTACTATCATACTCTACAACTTATACACACCAGTACTATCATACTCTACAAATTATACACACTATTACTATCATACTCTACAACTTATACACACTATTACTATCATACTCTACAACTTATATACACTATTACTATCATACTCTACAACTTATACACACTATTACTATCATACTCTACAACTTATACTCACTATCACCATCATACTCTACAACTTATACACGCTATCACCATCATACTCTACATCTTATACACACAATCACCATCATACTCTACAACTTGTACACACTATCACTATCATTCTCTACAACTTGTACACACTATCACCATCATACTCTACAACTTGTACACACTATCACCATCATACTCTACAACTTGTACACTCTATCACCATCATACTCTACAACTTGTACACACTATCACCATCATACTCTACAACTTATACACGCTATCACCATCAAACTCCACAAATCATACACACTATCACATCATACTCTACAAATTATACACACTATCACTATCTCACTCTACAACTTGTACAAACTATCACCACCATACTCTACAAATTATACACACCATCACTATCTCACTCTACAAATTATACACACTATCACCATCAGACTCTACAAATTATACAAACTATCACTATCATACTCTAGAAATTATACACACTATCACACTCTACAAATTATACACACTATCACTATCACACTCTACAAGTTATACACACTATCACTATCACACTCTACAAGTTATACACACTATCACTATCACACTCTACAAATTATACATACTATCACTATCACACTCTACAAATTATACACACTATCACTATCATACTCTACAAATTATACACACTATCACTATCACACTCTACAAATTATACACACTATCAGTATTACAGTCTACAATGTATACACACTATCACTATCACACTCTAAAATTATACACACTATCACTATCACACTCTACAAATTATACAAACTATCACCATCAGACTCTACAAATTATACACACTATCACTATCACACTCTACAAATTATACACACTATCACTATCTCACTCTACAAATTATACACACTATCACTATCACACTCTACAAATTATACACACCATCACTATCACACTCTAAAATTATACACACTATCACTATCACACTCTACAAATTATACACACTATCACCATCAGACTCTACAAATTATACACACTATCACTATCACACTCTACAAATTATACACACTATCACTATCTCACTCTACAAGTAATACACACTAGCACCATCATAATCTACAAATTACACACACTATTACTATCATACTCTACATATTATACACACTATCACTATCTCACTCTACAACTTATACACACTGTTACCATCATACTCTAGAAATTATACACACTATCACTATCATACTCTACAAATTATACACACTATCACTAACTCACTCTACAACTTATACACACTATCACTATCTCACTCTACAACTTATACACACTATTACTATCATACTCTACAAATTATACACACTATCACTATCATACTCTACAACTTATACACACTATCACTATCTCACTCTACAACTTATACACACTATTACTATCATACTCTACAAACTATACACACTATTACTATCACTCTACAACTTATACACACTATTACTATCATACTCTACAACTTATACACACTATTACTATCTCACTCTATTACTATCATACTCTACAACTTATACACACTAGTACTATCATACTCTACAAATTATACACACTATTACTATCATACTCTACAACTTATACACACTATTACTATCATACTCTACAACTTATACTCACTATCACTATCATACTCTACAACTTATACACACTATTACTATCATACTCTACAACTTATACACACTATTACTATCATACTCTACAACTTATACACACTATTACTATCATACTCTACAACTTATACACACTATTACTATCATACTCTACAACTTATACACACTATTACTATCATACTCTACAACTTATACATACTATTACTATCATACTCTACAACTTATACACACTATTACTATCTCACTCTACAAATTATACACACAATCACTATCTCACTCAACAACTTATACACACTATCACTGTCATACTCTACAACTTATACACACTATCACTATCTCACTCTACAAATTATACACACTATCACTATCTCACTCTACAAATTATACACACTATCACTTTCTCACTCTACAACTTATACACTCTATCACTATCTCACTCTACAACTTATACACACTATCACTATCTCACTCTACAACTTATACACACTATCACTATCTCACTCTACAAATTATACACACTATCACTATTTCACTCTACAACTTATACACACTATCACTATCTCACTCTACAAATTATACACACTATCACTATCTCACTCTACAAATTATACACACTATCACTATCTCACTCTACAACTTATACACACTATCACCATCTCACTCTACAACTTATACACACTATCACTATCTCACTCTACAACTTATACACACTATCACTATCTCACTCTACAAATTATACACACTATCACTATCTCACTCTACAACTTATACACACTATCACTATCTCACTCTACAAATTATACACACTATCACTATCTCACTCTACAAATTATACACACTATCACTATCTCACTCTACAAATTATACATACTATCACTATCTCACTCTACAAATTATACACACTATCACTATCTCACTCTACAACTTCTACACACTATCACTATCTCACACTACAACTTATACACACTATCACTATCTCACTCTACAAATTATACACACTATCACTATCTCACTCTACAACTTATACACACTATCACTATCTCACTCTACAAATTATACACACTATCACTATCTCACTCTACAACGTATACACACTATGACTATCTCACTCTACAAATTATACACACTATCACTATCTCACTCTACAACTTATATACACTATCACTATCTCACTCTACAACTTATACACACTATCACTATCTCTCTCTACAACTTATACACACTATCACTATCTCACTCTACAACTTATACACACTATCACCATCTCACTCTATTCTATCATACTCTACAAATTATACACGCAACCACTATCATTCTCTAGAACTTGTACACACTATCACCATCATACTCTACAACTTGTACACACTATCACCATCATACTCTACAACTTGTACACACTATCACCATCATACTCTACAACTTGTACACACTATCACCATCATACTCTACAACATGTACACACTATCACCATCATACTCTACAACTTGTACACACTATCACCATCATACTCTACAAATTATACACACTATCACTATCTCAGTCTACAACTTGTACACACTATCACCATCATACTCTACATCTTATACACACAATCACCATCATACTCTACAAATTATACACACTATCACTATCTCAGTCTACAACTTGTACATACTATCATACTCTACAACTTGTACACACAATCACCATCATACTCTACAACTTTTACACACTATCACCATCATGCTCTACAACTTGTACACACTATCACCATCATACTCTACAACTTGTACACACTATCACCATCATACTCTACAAATTATACACACTATCACCATCGTACTCTACAAATTATACACACTATCACATCATACTCTACAAATTATACACACTATCACTATCTCACTCTACAACTTGTACACACCATCACTATCTGACTCTACAAATTATACACACCATCTCTATCTCACTCTACAAATTATACACACAATCACCATCATACTCTACAAATTACACACACTATCACCATTATACTATACAACTTATATGCACTATCACCAACATACTCTACAACTTGTACACTCTATCACCATCACACTCTTCAAGTTGTACACACTATCACCATCATACTCTACAACTTATACACACTATCACCATCATACTCTACAAATTATACACACTATCACTATCTCACTCTACAACTTGTACACACTATAACATCATACTCTACAACTTGTACACACTACCACTATCTCACTCTACAACCTGTACACACTATCACCATCATACTCTACAACTTATACACACTATAACCATCATACTCTTCAACTTATACACACTATCACCATCATACTCTACAACTTATACACACTATCACCGTCATACTCTACAACTTATATACACTATCACCATCATACTCTACAAATTAAACACACCATCACCATCATATTCTACAAATTATACACACTATCACTATCTCACTCAACAACTTATACACACTATCACCATCATAGTCTACCAATTATACACACTATCACTATCTCACTCTACAACTTACACACACTATCACCATTATACTCTACAAATTATACAACTATCACATCATACTCTACAAATTATACACACTATCACTATCTCACTCCACAACGTATACACACTATCACCATCATACTGTACAAATTATATACACTATCACCATCATACTTTACATATTAACCACACTATCACTATCATACTCTACAATTATACACACTATCACCATTATACTTTACATATTACACACACTATCACTATCATACTCTACAAATTATACACACTATCACCATCGGACTCTACAAATTATACACACTATCACTATCATACTCTACAACTTATACACACTATCACTATCTCACTCCACAACTTATACACACTATCACCATCATACTCTACAAATTATACACACTATCACTATTTCACTCTACAACTTATACACACTATCACCATCATACTCTACAAATTATACACACTATCACTAACTCACTCTACAACTTATACACACTATCACTATCATACTCTACAAATTATACACACTATCACTAACTCACTCTACAACTTATACACACTATCACCATCATACTCAACAAATTATACACACTATCACTATCTCACTCTACAAGTTATACACACTATCACCACCACACTCTACAAATTACACACACTATTACTATCATACTCTACAAATTATACACACTATCACTATCTCACTCTACAACTTATACACACTCTTACCATCATACTCTACAAATTATACACACTATCACTATCATACTCTACAAATTATACACACTATCACTATCATACTCTACAACTTATACACACTATCACTATCTCACTCTACAACTTATACACACTATTACCATCATACTCTACAAATTATACACACTATCACCATCATACTCTACAAATTATACACACTATCACTATCTCACTCTACCACTTATACACACTATCACTATCTCACTCTACAACTTATACACACTATTACTAGCATACTCTACAAATTATACACACTATCAACATCATACTCTACAAATTATGCACACTATCACCATCATACTCTACAAATTATACACACTATCACTATCTCACTCTACAAATTATACACACTATCACTATCTCACTCTACAACTTATACTCACTATCACCATCATACTGTACAAATTATACACACTATCACTATCTCACTCTACAAATTATACACACTATTACTATCATACTCTACAACTTATACACACTATCACCATCATACTCTACAACTTATACACACTATCACTATCTCACTCTACAAATTATACATACTATCACCATCATACTCTACAAATTATACACACTATCACTATCTCACTCTACAACTTATACACACTATCACTATCTCACTCTACAACTTATGCACACTATTACTATCATACTCTACAAATTATACACACTATTACCATCATACTCTACAAATTATACACACTATCACCATCATACTCTACAAATTATACGCACTATCACCATCTCACTCTACAACTTATACAGACTATCACTATCTCACTCTACAGCTTATACACACTATCACTATCATACTCTACAAATTATACACACTATCACCATCATACTCTACAAATTATACACACTATCACCATCATACTCTACAAATTATACACACTATTACTATCATACTCTACAAATTATACACACTATCACTATCTCACTCTACAACTTATACACACTATTACTATCTCACTTTACAACTTATACACACTATTACTATCATACTCTACAACTTATACACACTATCACCATCATACTCTACAAATTATACACACTATCACTATCTCACTCTACAACTTATACACACTATTACTATCATACTCTACAAATTATACACACTATCACTATCTCACTCTGCAACTTATACACACAATTACTATCATACTCTACAAATTATACACACAATTACCATTATACTCTACAACTTATACACACTATCACTATCTCACTCTACAACTTATACACACTATTACTATCTCTCTCTACAAATTATACACACCATCACTATCTCACTCTACAAATTATACACACCATCACTATCTCACTCTACAAATTATACACACCATCACTATCTCACTCTACAAATTATACACACCATCACTATCGCACTCTACAAAATATACACACCATCACTATCATACTCTACAAATTATACACACAATGACTATCTCACTCTACAAACTATACACACCATCACTATCTCACTCTACAAATTATACACACTATCACTATCTCACTCTACAAATTATACACACCATCACTATCTCACTCTACAAATTATACACACCATCACTATCTCACTCTACAAATTGTACACACTATCACTATCTCACTCTACAAATTGTACACACCATCACTATCTCACTCTACAAATTATACACACTATCACTATCTCACTCTACAAATTATACACACAATCACTGTCTCACTCTACAAATTATACACACTATCACTATCTCACTCTACAACTTATACACTCTATCACTATCATACTCTACAAATTATACACACTATCACTATCTCACTCTACAACTTATACACAGTATCACCATCATACTCAAAAATTATACACACTATCACTATCTCACTCTACAAATTATACACAGCATCACCATCATACTCTACAAATTATACACACTATCACTATCATACTCAAAAAATATACACACTATCACTATCATACTCTACAAATTATACACACTATCACTATCTCACTCTACAACTTATACACACTATCACTATCATACTCAAAAATTATACACACTATCACTATCTCACTCTACAACTTATACACTCTATCACTATCATACTCTACAAATTATACACACTATCACTATCTCACTCTACAACTTATACACACTATCACTATCATACTCAAAAATTATACACACTATCACTATCTCACTCTACAACTTATACACAGTATCACCATCATACTCAAAAATTATACACACTATCACTATCTCACTCTACAACTTATACACTCTATCACTATCATACTCTACAAATTATACACACTATCACTATCTCACTCTACAACTTATACACAGCATCACCATCATACTCTACAACTTATACACACTATCACTATCATACTCAAAAATTATACACACTATCACTATCTCACTCTACAAATTATACACAGCATCACCATCGTACTCTACAAATTATACACACTATCACTATCATACTCAAAAATTATACACACTATCACTATCATACTCTACAAATTATACACACTATCACTATCATACTCAAAAATTATACACACTATCACTATCTCACTCTACAACTTATACACAGCATCACCATCATACTCTACAAATTATACACACTATCACTATCATAATCAAAAATTATACACACTATCACTATCTCACTCTACAAATTATACACAGCATCACCCTCATACTCTACAAATTATACACACTATCACTATCATACTCAAAAATTATACACACTATCACTATCTCACTCTACAAATTATACACAGCATCACCATCATACTCTACAAATTATACACTCTATCACTATCATACTCAAAAATTATACACACTATCACTATCTCACTCTACAACTTATACACACTATCACTATCTCACTCTACAACTTATACACAGTATCACTATCTCACTCTACAAATTATACACACTATCACTATCTCACTCTACAACTTATACACACTATCACTATCTCACTCTACAACTTATACACACTATCACTATCTCACTCTACAACTTATACACACTATCACTATCTCACTCTACAACTTACACACACTATCACTCTCTCACTCTACAAATTATACACACTATCACTATCTCACTCTACAACTTATACACACTATCACTATCTTACTCTACAAATTATACACACTATCACTATCTCACTCTACAAATTATACACACTATCACTATCTCACTCTACAAATTATACACACTATCACTATCTCACTCTACAACTTATACACACTATCACTATCTCACTCTACAAATTATACACACTATCACTATCTCACTCTACAACTTATACACACTATCACTATCTCACTTTACAACTTATACACACTATCACTATCTCACTCTACAACTTATACACAGCATCACCATCATACTCAAAAATTATACACACCATCACTATCTCACTCTAAAACCTATACACAGCATCACCATCATACTCAAAAAATTATACACACTATCACTATCTCACTCTACAACTTATACATACTATCACTATCTCACTCTACAACTTACACACACTATCACTATCTCACTCTACAAATTATACACAGCATCACCATCATACTCAAAAATTATACACACTATCACTATCTCACTCTACAACTTATACACACTATAACTTTCTCACTCTACAAATTATACACACTATCACTATCTCACTCTACAACTTATACACACTATCACTATCTCACTCTACAACTTATACACAGCATCACCATCATACTCAAAAATTATACACACTATCACTATCTCACTCTACAACTTATACACACTATCACTATCTCACTCTACAACTTATACACACTATCACTATCTCACTCTACAAATTATACACACTATCACTATCTCACTCTACAAATTATACACACTATCACTATCATACTCAAAAATTATACACACTATCACTATCTCACTCTACAAATTATACACACTATCACTATCCCACTCTACAACTTATACAGACTATCACTATCATACTCTACAAATTATACACACTATCACTATCTCACTCTACAACTTATACACTCTATCACTATCATACTCAAAAATTATACACACTATCACTATCTCACTCTACAAATTATACACACTATCACTATCTCGCTCTACAACTTATACACACTATCACTATCATACTCTACAAATTATACACACTATCACTATCTCACTCTACAACTTCTACACTCTATCACTATCATACTCTACAAATTATACACACTATCACTATCTCACTCTACAACTTATACACACTATCACTATCATACTCAAAAATTATACACACTATCACTATCATACTCCACAAATTATACACTCTATCACTATCATACTCTACAAATTATACACACTATCACTATCATACTCTACAAATTATACACACTATCACTATCATACTCTACAAATTATACACTCTATCACTATCATACTCTACAACTTACACACACTATCACTATCATACTCAAAAATTTTACACACTATCACTATCACACTCTACAAATTATACACACTATCACTATCTCACTCTACAACTTACACACACTATCACTATCATACTCTACAAATTATACACTCTATCACTATCATACTCTACAACTTATACACACTATCACTATCATACTCTACAACTTATACACACTATCACTATCATACTCTACAACTTATACACACTATCACTATCATACTCTACAAATTATACACACTATCACTATCATACTCTACAACTTATACACACTATCACTATCATACTCTACAACTTATACACACTATCACTATCTCACTCTACAACTTATACACACTATTACTATCATACTCTACAAATTATACACACTATCACTATCATACTCTACAACTTATACACACTATCACTATCTCACTCTACAACTTATACACACTATTACTATCATACTCTACAAATTATACACACTATTACTATCACTCTACAACTTATACACACTATTACTATCATACTCTACAACTTATACACACTATTACTATCTCACTCTATTACTATCATACTCTACAACTTATACACACTAGTACTATCATACTCTACAAATTATACACACTATTACTATCATACTCTACAACTTATACACACTATTACTATCATACTCTACAACTTATACTCACTATCACTATCATACTCTACAACTTATACACACTATTACTATCATACTCTACAACTTATACACACTATTACTATCATACTCTACAACTTATACACACTATTACTATCATACTCTACAACTTATACACACTATTACTATCATACTCTACAACTTATACACACTATTACTATCTCACTCTATTACTATCATACTCTACAACTTATACATACTATTACTATCATACTCTACAACTTATACACACTATTACTATCTCACTCTACAAATTATACACACAATCACTATCTCACTCAACAACTTATACACACTATCACTGTCATACTCTACAACTTATACACACTATCACTATCTCACTCTACAAATTATACACACTATCACTATCTCACTCTACAAATTATACACACTATCACTTTCTCACTCTACAACTTATACACACTATCACTATCTCACTCTACAACTTATACACACTATCACTATCTCACTCTACAAATTATACACACTATCACTATTTCACTCTACAACTTATACACACTATCACTATCTCACTCTACAAATTATACACACTATCACTATCTCACTCTACAAATTATACACACTATCACTATCTCACTCTACAACTTATACACACTATCACCATCTCACTCTACAACTTATACACACTATCACTATCTCACTCTACAACTTATACACACTATCACTATCTCACTCTACAAATTATACACACTATCACTATCTCACTCTACAAATTATACACACTATCACTATCTCACTCTACAAATTATACACACTATCACTATCTCACTCTACAAATTATACACACTATCACTATCTCACTCTACAACTTATACACACTATCACTATCTCACACTACAACTTATACACACTATCACTATCTCACTCTACAAATTATACACACTATCACTATCTCACTCTACAACTTATACACACTATCACTAACTCACTCTACAAATTATACACACTATCACTATCTCACTCTACAACTTATACACACTATCACTATCTCACTCTACAAATTATACACACTATCACTATCTCACTCTACAACTTATATACACTATCACTATCTCACTCTACAACTTATACACACTATCACTATCGCACTCTACAAATTATACACACCATCACTATCTCACTCTACCAATTATACACACAATCACTATCTCTCTCTACAACTTATACACACTATCACTATCTCACTCTACAACTTATACACACTATCACCATCTCACTCTATTCTATCATACTCTACAAATTATACACACAACCACTATCATTCTCTAGAACTTGTACACACTATCACCATCATACTCTACAACTTGTACACACTATCACCATCATACTCTACAACTTGTACACACTATCACCATCATACTCTACAACTTGTACACACTATCACCATCATACTCTACAACATGTACACACTATCACCATCATACTCTACAACTTGTACACACTATCACCATCATACTCTACAAATTATACACACTATCACTATCTCAGTCTACAACTTGTACACACTATCACCATCATACTCTACATCTTATACACACAATCACCATCATACTCTACAAATTATACACACTATCACTATCTCAGTCTACAACTTGTACATACTATCATACTCTACAACTTGTACACACAATCACCATCATACTCTACAACTTTTACACACTATCACCATCATACTCTACAAATTATACACACTATCACCATCGTACTCTACAAATTATACACACTATCACATCATACTCTACAAATTATACACACTATCACTATCTCACTCTACAACTTGTACACACCATCACTATCTGACTCTACAAATTATACACACCATCTCTATCTCACTCTACAAATTATACACACAATCACCATCATACTCTACAAATTACACACACTATCACCATTATACTATACAACTTATATGCACTATCACCAACATACTCTACAACTTGTACACTCTATCACCATCACACTCTTCAAGTTGTACACACTATCACCATCATACTCTACAACTTATACACACTATCACCATCAAACTCTACAAATTATACGCACTATCACTATCTCACTCTACAACTTGTACACACTATCACCATCATACTCTACAACTTGTACACACTATCACCATCATACTCTACAAATTATACACACTATCACTATCTCACTCTACAACTTGTACACACTATAACATCATACTCTACAACTTGTACACACTACCACTATCTCACTCTACAACCTGTACACACTATCACCATCATACTCTACAACTTATACACACTATAACCATCATACTCTTCAACTTATACACACTATCACCATCATACTCTACAACTTATACACACTATCACCGTCATACTCTACAACTTATATACACTATCACCATCATACTCTACAAATTAAACACACCATCACCATCATATTCTACAAATTATACACACTATCACTATCTCACTCAACAACTTATACACACTATCACCATCATAGTCTACAAATTATACACACTATCACTATCTCACTCTACAACTTACACACACTATCACCATTATACTCTACAAATTATACAACTATCACATCATACTCTACAAATTATACACACTATCACTATCTCACTCCACAACGTATACACACTATCACCATCATACTGTACAAATTATATACACTATCACCATCATACTTTACATATTAACCACACTATCACTATCATACTCTACAATTATACACACTATCACCATCATACTTTACATATTACACACACTATCACTATCATACTCTACAAATTATACACACTATCACCATCGGACTCTACAAATTGTACACACTATCACTATCATACTCTACAACTTATACACACTATCACTATCTCACTCCACAACTTATACACACTATCACCATCATACTCTACAAATTATACACACTATCACTATTTCACTCTACAACTTATACACACTATCACCATCATACTCTACAAATTATACACACTATCACTAACTCACTCTACAACTTATACACACTATCACTATCATACTCTACAAATTATACACACTATCACTAACTCACTCTACAACTTATACACACTATCACCATCATACTCTACAAATTATACACACTATCACTATCTCACTCTACAAGTTATACACACTATCACCACCACACTCTACAAATTACACACACTATTACTATCATACTCTACAAATTATACACACTATCACTATCTCACTCTACAACTTATACACACTCTTACCATCATACTCTACAAATTATACACACTATCACTATCATACTCTACAAATTATACACACTATCACTATCATACTCTACAACTTATACACACTATCACTATCTCACTCTACAACTTATACACACTATTACCATCATACTCTACAAATTATACACACTATCACCATCATACTCTACAAATTATACACACTATCACTATCTCACTCTACCACTTATACACACTATCACTATCTCACTCTACAACTTATACACACTATTACTAGCATACTCTACAAATTATACACACTATCAACATCATACTCTACAAATTATGCACACTATCACCATCATACTCTACAAATTATACACACTATCACTATCTCACTCTACAAATTATACACACTATCACTATCTCACTCTACAACTTATACACACTATCACCATCATACTGTACAAATTATACACACTATCACTATCTCACTCTACAAATTATACACACTATTACTATCATACTCTACAATTTATACACACTATCACCATCATACTCTACAACTTATACACACTATCACTATCTCACTCTACAAATTATACATACTATCACCATCATACTCTACAAATTATACACACTATCACTATCTCACTCTACAACTTATACACACTATCACTATCTCACTCTACAACTTATACACACTATTACTATCATACTCTACAAATTATGCACACTATTACTATCATACTCTACAAATTATACACACTATTACCATCATACTCTACAAATTATACACACTATCACCATCATACTCTACAAATTATACGCACTATCACTATCTCACTCTACAACTTATACAGACTATCACTATCTCACTCTACAGCTTATACACACTATTACTATCATACTCTACAAATTATACACACTATCACCATCATACTCTACAAATTATACACACTATTACTATCATACTCTACAAATTATACACACTATCACTATCATACCCTACAACTTATAAACACTATCACTATCTGACTCTACAACTTATACACACTATTACTATCATACTCTACAACTTATACACACTATCACCATCATACTCTACAAATTATACACACTATCACTATCTCACTCTACAACTTATACACACTATTACTATCATACTCTACAAATTATACACACTATCACTATCTCACTCTGCAACTTATACACACTATTACTATCATACTCTACAAATTATACACACAATTACCATTATACTCTACAACTTATACACACTATCACTATCTCACTCTACAACTTATACACACTATTACTATCTCTCTCTACAAATTATACACACCATCACTATCTCACTCTACAAATTATACACACCATCACTATCTCACTCTACAAATTATACACACCATCACTATCTCACTCTACAAATTATACACACCATCACTATCGCACTCTACAAAATATACACACCATCACTATCATACTCTACAAATTATACACACAATGACTATCTCACTCTACAAACTATACACACCATCACTATCTCACTCTACAAATTATACACACTATCACTATCATACTCAAAAATTATACACACTATCACTATCTCACTCTACAAATTATACACACCATCACTATCTCACTCTACAAATTATACACACTATCACTATCTCACTCTACAAATTGTACACACCATCACTATCTCACTCTACAAATTATACACACTATCACTATCTCACTCTACAAATTATACACACTATCACTATCATACTCTACAAATTATACACACAATCACTGTCTCACTCTACAAATTATACACACTATCACTATCTCACTCTACAACTTATACACTCTATCACTATCATACTCTACAAATTATACACACTATCACTATCTCACTCTACAACTTATACACAGTATCACCATCATACTCAAAAATTATACACACTATCACTATCTCACTCTACAAATTATACACAGCATCACCATCATACTCTACAAATTATACACACTATCACTATCATACTCAAAAAATATACACACTATCACTATCATACTCTACAAATTATACACACTATCACTATCTCACTCTACAACTTATACACACTATCACTATCATACTCAAAAATTATACACACTATCACTATCTCACTCTACAACTTATACACTCTATCACTATCATACTCTACAAATTATACACACTATCACTATCTCACTCTACAACTTATACACACTATCACTATCATACTCAAAAATTATACACACTATCACTATCTCACTCTACAACTTATACACAGTATCACCATCATACTCAAAAATTATACACACTATCACTATCTCACTCTACAACTTATACACTCTATCACTATCATACTCTACAAATTATACACACTATCACTATCTCACTCTACAACTTATACACAGCATCACCATCATACTCTACAACTTATACACACTATCACTATCATACTCAAAAATTATACACACTATCACTATCTCACTCTACAAATTATACACAGCATCACCATCGTACTCTACAAATTATACACACTATCACTATCATACTCAAAAATTATACACACTATCACTATCATACTCTACAAATTATACACACTATCACTATCATACTCAAAAATTATACACACTATCACTATCTCACTCTACAACTTATACACAGCATCACCATCATACTCTACAAATTATACACACTATCACTATCATACTCAAAAATTATACACACTATCACTATCTCACTCTACAAATTATACACAGCATCACCATCATACTCTACAAATTATACACACTATCACTATCATACTCAAAAATTATACACACTATCACTATCTCACTCTACAAATTATACACAGCATCACCATCATACTCTACAAATTATACACTCTATCACTATCATACTCAAAAATTATACACACTATCACTATCTCACTCTACAACTTATACACACTATCACTATCTCACTCTACAACTTATACACAGTATCACTATCTCACTCTACAAATTATACACACTATCACTATCTCACTCTACAACTTATACACACTATCACTATCTCACTCTACAACTTATACACACTATCACTATCTCACTCTACAACTTATACACACTATCACTATCTCACTCTACAACTTACACACACTATCACTCTCTCACTCTACAAATTATACACACTATCACTATCTCACTCTACAACTTATACACACTATCACTATCTTACTCTACAAATTATACACACTATCACTATCTCACTCTACAAATTATACACACTATCACTATCTCACTCTACAAATTATACACACTATCACTATCTCACTCTACAACTTATACACACTATCACTATCTCACTCTACAAATTATACACACTATCACTATCTCACTCTACAACTTATACACACTATCACTATCTCACTTTACAACTTATACACACTATCACTATCTCACTTTACAACTTATACACAGCATCACCATCATACTCAAAAATTATACACACTATCACTATCTCACTCTACAACTTATACACAGCATCACCATCATACTCAAAAAATTATACACACTATCACTATCTCACTCTACAACTTATACATACTATCACTATCTCACTCTACAACTTACACACACTATCACTATCTCACTCTACAAATTATACACAGCATCACCATCATACTCAAAAATTATACACACTATCACTATCTCACTCTACAACTTATACACACTATAACTTTCTCACTCTACAAATTATACACACTATCACTATCTCACTCTACAACTTATACACACTATCACTATCTCACTCTACAACTTATACACAGCATCACCATCATACTCAAAAATTATACACACTATCACTATCTCACTCTACAACTTATACACACTATCACTATCTCACTCTACAAATTATACACACTATCACTATCTCACTCTACAAATTATACACACTATCACTATCATACTCAAAAATTATACACACTATCACTATCTCACTCTACAAATTATACACACTATCACTATCCCACTCTACAACTTATACAGACTATCACTATCATACTCTACAAATTATACACACTATCACTATCTCACTCTACAACTTATACACTCTATCACTATCATACTCAAAAATTATACACACTATCACTATCTCACTCTACAAATTATACACACTATCACTATCTCGCTCTACAACTTATACACACTATCACTATCATACTCTACAAATTATACACACTATCACTATCTCACTCTACAACTTATACACTCTATCACTATCATACTCTACAAATTATACACACTATCACTATCTCACTCTACAACTTATACACACTATCACTATCATACTCAAAAATTATACACACTATCACTATCATACTCCACAAATTATACACTCTATCACTATCATACTCTACAAATTATACACACTATCACTATCATACTCTACAAATTATACACACTATCACTATCATACTCTACAAATTATACACTCTATCACTATCATACTCTACAACTTACACACACTATCACTATCATACTCAAAAATTTTACACACTATCACTATCATACTCTACAAATTATACACACTATCACTATCTCACTCTACAACTTATACACACTATCACTATCATACTCTACAAATTATACACTCTATCACTATCATACTCTACAACTTATACACACTATCACTATCATACTCTACAACTTATACACACTATCACTATCATACTCTACAACTTATACACACTATCACTATCATACTCTACAAATTATACACACTATCACTATCATACTCTACAACTTATACACACTATCACTATCATACTCTACAAATTATACACACTATCACTATCATACTCTACAAATTATACACACTATCACTATCATACTCTACAACTTATACACACTATCACTATCATACTCTACAACCTATACACTCTATCACTATCATACTCTACAAATTATACACACTATCACTATCTCACTCTACAACTTATACACACTATCACTATCATACTCAAAAATTATACACACTATCACTATCATACTCTACAAATTATACACTCTATCACTATCATACTCTACAAATTATACACACTATCACTATCATACTCTACAAATTATACACACTATCACTATCTCACTCTACAACTTATACACATTATCACTATCTCACTCTACAAATTATACACACTATCACGATCATACTCTACAAATTATACACACCATCACTATCATACTCTACAAATTATACACACCATCACTATCTCACTCTACAAATTATACACATTATCACTATCTCACTCTACAACTTATACACACTATCACGATCATACTCTACAAATTATACACACTATCACTATCTCACTCTACAACTTATACACATTATCACTATCTCACTCTACAAATTATACACATTATCACTATCTCACTCTACAAATTATACACATTATCACTATCTCACTCTACAAATTATACACATTATCACTATCTCACTCTACAACTTATACACACTATCACTATCTCACTCTACAACTTATACACATTATCACTATCTCACTCTACAAATTATACACACTATCACGATCATACTCTACAAATTATACACTCTATCACTATCATACTCTACAAATTATACACACCATCACTATCTCACTCTACAAATTATACACATTATCACTATCTCACTCTACAAATTATACACACTATCACGATCATACTCTACAAATTATACACTCTATCACTATCATACTCTACAAATTATACACACCATCACTATCTCACTCTACAAATTATACACATTATCACTATCTCACTCTACAAATTATACACACTATCACGATCATACTCTACAAATTATACACATTATCACTATCTCACTCTACAAATTATACACACTATCACGAGCATACTCTACAAATTATACACATTATCACTATCTCACTCTACAAATTATACACACTATCACGATCATACTCTACAAATTATACACATTATCACTATCTCACTCTACAAATTATACACACTATCACTATCTCACTCTACAAATTATACACACTATCACTATCTCACTCTACAACTTATACACACTATCACCATCATATCCTACAAATTATACTCCATATCACCATCACACCCTACAACTTATAAACACTATCACTATCACATCCTAAAACTCATACACACTATCACTATCACGCTATACAGCTTATACACCCTACAACTTATATACACTATCACACTCTACAACTTATAAACACTATCACACTCTACAACTTATACACACTATCACACCCTACAACTTATACAGTATCACACTCTACAACTTATACACACTATCACACCCTACAACTCATACAGTATCTCTTAGATTCTACAACTCACACTGTATCACTCTCACATTCTGTAACTCACAGTATCACTCTCACATTCTCTAACTCACACTATCACTATCACACTCTGCAACTCATTCTATCACTTCCGCACTCTACAACTCATACACAATATTAGTCTATCACTTTCAAATTTGAGGGTGTGTTCAAACCCAGCAGAGGATGATGGATTTTTTTCAGGTGTAAAAATGCTTAGCATGGCTTGCTTTGGAAGGGAAGTACACTGGTGATCCCATGTCGTAGATTTACGGCACGTAAAAGAACCTCAAGCCTGATAATGAGGCCTCTGAGCAAAATTAGCGGTCTTTCACACCCAATATGGAATGGGACACCAAGGACCATAGTAGTTAAAGAGCGTGCACAAATAAAACTCAATTTTTTTCTCACACACTGTCAATTTCACATACTACAACTTTTACCCACTTTCACTCTGACACACATACATACCCACTCTCTCATACGCACTATACATTACTCACACATATTACTCTCTCTAGCACTCCCTCACACATTTCCACACACACTCATGCAAACACTCACACACTTTCATAGTCTGCAATTCACACAACAGTAACACATAAGGTAGGAAAATGTGCTTATTAAAAGTGTAGAACTCAAAAACGAAAGTAGATAAATAAATGTACATAGTTTCAGTTTCCATGAATATGATTTTCTTAAAAAAAGTGTTTGTTAGACGAAGGTTGTTCAATAACATGACTAATTTTTACTTTCTCTACTACTCATAGTAAGTAGGGGAAGTATTGTATTCCACCCAAAAAACCGATACAGAGATTTCACCTGAAATACATGTTTTGAGACCCCCTGAATCCAAAAAAAGCATTTTTGGAAACATGTCCGTGTGTGTCTGTCTGTCTGTCTGTGAACAGCATAACTCAGAAATGAACAGTCGGATAAACACTAAACTTGGTATTTAGGTTCAGTATTTTCCAGAGATGCGACACCAAGGTTTTCAAGAAAATCCCCCCACCCCAGATTACCCTTTACATGAAAGATTTTTCGAAAATTTTAATTTTCTTAAAAATGGCTCTAACGATTTTGATTAAAATATCATATATTCAAGATATTTTTATGACAAATAAAATGTATATCTTGAGTTTTCTGGGAATGTCTCCAAAAGTATTCTTCATTGTGAACGACTTTTGCATAACTGGTAAACCATAAGAGATAGACAAAATTTTGCTACACAAAAAATGTAGATCGTGTTAAAATACACAATTTATGTCATATACATTTTTCTTGTTGATTGAACCATTTTCGAGATATTGCTTGTTATTCCCTAAAATTTTTCGATACTTATTTTCTGAAATTGGAATTCGTTATTCATTTTTTTGTCTTGGATATGCAAAGAGTATTAATCTGTGGCAAAGGGAATGGTGCTGCACATAGCAACCAGCTCTTAAGAGATATGTATGTGCTTAAAGGCTACTGTATTTCTATATTGCCCTTGTAAATATATATTCCCCTTACATCTACAAGAAAATTAGCAATAAGACAGAGTCTGCAAATGTTTATCTCGATTAACATGAAGTAGATGCAGAAGAAGCGTTTGTAAAAATAGTTTGTATAAGAGTAGAGAAAGTCATGTGAGTGTAACACATCAGATTTTTGTCCTGGTAATGCAAAGAGAATGCAATACTCCACATAGCAACCAACGCTTAAAATATTTGACTCTCGCTTAAAGCCTATCAATTCCCCTTGGATGTACAAGAAAATTAGCAATAAGATTAACATCTCGATATCTCGATTAACATGAAGCATATGGAGAATGAGCGTTTGTAAAAATAGTTTGTACAAGAGTAGAGAAAGTCATGTGAGTGTAACACATCAGATTTTTTTTAAGTATAACACGTTCTTGATCACAGTATACAACATGCAGGCAATTTGTATAGATCAGCAATTAGCTTATAAGGTTCCAAAAAGGATTTACTATTCTGCAATAAAATTGTATAACAACCTTCCATGTTACCTACAGTTATTAAACAATTCTAATTAACATAAAATCTTCAAGAAACATATTTCTTATATACTCACTCCCCATATACTAAAGAGTCTTAATATGTCGTGCAACAGGTAAATACTCGATACATACAGTAGCTTACATGTGTTGGTGATCTAACTTATTTGTTGTTGTTTTTCTCCTACTGTAATGCATATTGAGAAAATGACTCTTGAAATGGTGATGGTTTACAAATTTTCATCACCTCTTAGATAATGCATGATGTGAAAATAAATAAAGAAAGAAAAAAAGTTACTGTTGGTGATGGGTATGTTATTAGTTATACTAAATATTTCATAATTATATAAAGTGTTCAATCTCCCTGAGCATTGCCCAATTGGGGCCAAATAAACCAACCAAGGTATGGCAGTACCAACACCAGAACTTTGTATTTGCTGGTGCCAGCAATTACCAACATAATATTTAACATTGCTAGACATTAAACACATACATATTATTTTGAAATGTGTGTTTCGAATAAGAGAACAACCTGAAAAACCAATGCATGTCACATGCAATGAATACATATGTAAAATAAGTAATGTATGTTCTCTATAAGGGTAAATAAAAGTGAAATGTATATAAACACGGGTATAATTCACATAAATATGTGGGAAAACACAAAAACAAAAAGCCATAATACTGCAAAACAAAATATGCAAATCAGGCAAAGCATATGCAAGTACACAATAAATATGCAGGAAATCAAAGGGAAAGATGAAGTATATGTTACATTTGGAAAGAAATATTGAAATCTTACCTTTTATTTTTTCCTTTCTTTTTTACTTTCTCTACTACATAGATAATAGGTAGAGAAGGTTTTGTATTTCACATAAGAATCTGATATCAAGATTTCACTAGAAATACATGTTTTGAGGCCCCCTGAATTCAAAAGCATTTTTAGCAAAAGGCCTGTGTGTGTGTGTATCTGTAAGCTGTCCCTGGTCAGCTTAACTCAAAAATGAGAAGCCGGATAAATACCAAACTTAGTATTTAAGTTCAGTATCTTTCAAAGATGTGACATGAAGATTTTTCAAGAAAATCCCCATACCTCCAAATTCCCTCTACATGGAACACTTTAATTGTTTTATTTTCTCAAAAATAGCTGCCACGATTTTCATTAAAATACCATACTTTGAAGATATTTATATGATAAATAAAATGTATATGTTGAATTTTCTGGGAATACCTGTGAAATCCTGTTTATTCATAAGGAATTTTATACAATCTTGTATAGATAAAAATTAGTTTTATTTAGGGACTCTCTTTAACGCCTATGGTTCTTAGTGTCCCATTTCATATTGGGCCTAAAAGATAGCAAAATTTTGCTCAGAGGCCTTTCTATCAGGCTTCAGGTTTTTTACAGGCCATAAATCTATGACATGGACCACGGCTTTACTTCCCTTCTGAAGGAACCTGCTAAGGATTTTTACATGGAAAAAAAATTTCCCATCCTCCGCCGGGTTTGAACCTGTCTCAGGCACTAGAGGCTAGCACAGTACCCCTAGACCTAACCTTGCATAATATAAACATTAAACAACAGATGAAAATGTACTACACAATAAAAGCAGATCTCTTCAAAAAACACAATTTGTGGCATAAACTATTTCTGAGATATCCGTTATTAATGGTTGGACTTGCTTAATACTCTTGTCATTGTTTAGAAGTGCTCTCATCATTTACTTATTCCTCGCAATGTCATGGAAACTGTATGAAATTTTAATGCCAGCATATAGACGTTCAGTTCTTAAACATTTGACTATTGCTGTTACCTTGTACACTATCGAAATGTGTAATGCTGCTATTTCTGCAAAGGTTTATGTCTATTAGAATGAACTAGATAGAAAAATATGCTCTTTTAGGAGTAATTTGTATACCTTTTGCACATGACCAAACCATATTTGTTGCTACAGAGGACAATCTTCAGAAAGCTATTACGGAATTACACAAAATAGGGGAGATGTATAATTTAAATATTTCACATACAAAAATTAAAACAATGGCATTCCAGGGTATAAACCATATAAGATGTAAAATAGTACTGAATAATAAATCATTGATCAGGTCACCAGTTTTAATTATCGGGCTTCAATATTTCTTATGGACACAGGCAAGACCTAGACATAAAATTAAACAAATTTCAAGCAATATGCGAAACCATCAGAAGAACAATAAAGAATAAAACAAGAAGAGCTACACAATTGAAGCTATACAAAACAATGGCAGTACCAGACTGGACCATAAGCAGACAGGACAGAGGAATTGAATGCTCGGAAATTAAATCCCTCAGGCTGTTGTCCGGATTTAAGTTAATAGATCACAAGAGAAAGATATAAGTAAGAGAGGAACTACAAATCTATAACCTAAACAAGCATATAAATTAAGAACAGATTGGTATCAACACACAATAAGAATGTCAGATCACGGATTCCCAAAAATCATATTCAATTATGAGCCCTAAGGTTACAGAAGCAGAGGTAGACCATTTGTAAGATGGCAAGACCAATATTTGAAGTCAGAACAGAACCGATGGCCTAATCCTTGTTGAAGAAGAAGAATTTGTATACTCACTAATAAACAACGGGGTGGAGAGTCATGTGAATGTAATGCATCAGATTCTTTCATTCACAATTAATTATTTTTTATGTGTCATTACGAAATGATCTTTGGACCTTAAAGTTTAACATATAACCATTTGTGACTTTAAAATTTATATTAGAACATCAATTGAGTAGGTAGCATGAAAGGACAAATGGTAAGTATAATAGAAGCGAAAAAAGGTGTATATATATATATATATATAATTTTTGCCAAATTTAACATACACTTAATGCTTTCACAATCATTTTGTACACATTGTGTAGTTTGTGTACATTTGGCTTTAAACATTATGTTAAGCTTGGTCTACGTGTTTACTGCTTTTCATTTCTGTGTCTTCGCACACAATCCATGCACATTTGTATTATACCCACGTTTATGCACATTTCACTTTTATTTTCCTTTATAGAAAAAATGCATTACTTATATTATGCATGTATTCATTATGTATGGCAGCCACTGTTTTTCCAGCTTGTTCTCTTATTTGAAACACGCATTTCAACATAATGTATGTGTTTCACGCTTGTTTAATGTCTAGTGAAGATGTTAACTGTTACATTGGTAGCAGCTGACATCCACTGAATACACAGCTCTGATGTTGGTGTTTCATATGCGCTGCCGCCACAAAGAATTACCTAAACAAATGCTACATCTATTTCCACACAAAAACAACCAATCTAATGAAAGTAAAGTTTCTACATATATTGATAGTGGCTACTTTTATAATATGTTATACTGTGCATTTTGATGTTTCTTTAGTTGCAACACATCAGCCACTATTATACAACATTGTCCTGGAGGCTTTACTCATTTTGAGGTTAAAGCATTTAGTTAAGGACAGTGAATATTGCTGACACTAGAAATGGGAGATACACATCTAGTCAATATGTCCATTAGTGTTGTGCCCTAATTGATTACGGTAAACTAGTGCATCTCCAAAACAGTACTTGCATAGCTTTAAGAAAGGGCCGATTTTTATTAACATTTGGGTGACGTCATGATAAATGTTCAGTAAGCAGTACCTATTTTAAATACATGTTGGTTCTAGTGCAGTAGTGGATTATGGGCTACTGAGTTGTTTTACTTACGACATTGTTGTTTTTGTTTTTTTATCCAGAGTAATCCTTGTGTTATGAGGAAGTTAACGTAACATGTTGCTGTTGTGGAATTATTGAGCCCAATTCCCTCCCTTTTATACAACCGTTCTTATATAGTGGTATCTGGCGATTTTTAAACACAGTGCTGCTAACGTGAATCCTTCGAGTGGTAAATTGCCTTACTTGCACCGGAATTAGCGACCGAAGTGGACTTAGATGTCAAACATATGTCCCTGGGTGTCCTACAGATGGCACTGTATCTCACTCACTCTCTGACTTTAACGCAATGCAACATATGAATAATGCCACCGAAGCCGGTAAGATACTCAGCCTCAAGGCGTAGCCGAGAGATTAAGGGCCCTCAGCCTCAAAGAGTAACAGAGGGATCTGCGCGTCTAAAACTCGAATGATTCACGTTCGCAGAAACAACAGCACATCACATATGTAGTGCATTTCACTTTTTATTTAGGTTGGCAGTACCCACTTTGCATGTGATTTATCGGAAAAATGGCTACGTTTGTTGTGTTTTTGACGCGATATGCCTATATAAATAAAGCACCTCAAACGGGCGGGCACGTGGGCACCAGATATAGAAGAGATCACATCATGTTCTAAACTCACTCCTAAGGTAATTTATTAACTTCCTTATACCTAATATAGGTCGGTGCAAGTATGACAATTTATCCCAGAGTTCTAGACGCGCAGATGTTATAGCTACGCCATGCCGTCGCTCCGCAGTTGGTGCCATCACTAGGCTACACTTTGCGTCCTCAATCGTATTCTCAGCTGTTGGGATTTCAAATGTTGGCAGCAGAAAGGCAACGCAACTCACTTTTCCATGATGCCATAGGTGAATTGCATGCTATGTGTATAAACATATTACGCATAATCCGATACTGCAATGTATCTATAATTTACTCTTTGTACAGCTTTTTTATAAGGGAACCTGTTAAATAAGAACGCCTAGATTATATATATTTATAACCCACGCGAACTTTTGTATGGCTTTGCGATTCCCCAAGAAGTGATAAACAGGAAGCTAATTTTCAATGAAATTTGGTTAAAAGTACTGAACATACCTGAGAAAACATAAGACTTCTGTTCAGGTTATTTCTTGCACAGGTGCTTTTGTAACTTCACATTAACTTTTTGAGTAATGTTTGATCTTATACTTTTAATTCCAGCCACCACAATACCTTGTGATAGCGATGCGTTCAGGATCAGGAGAAGATCCAGAAGAAAATAATATGACCACTTGATTTTGTTGGCTTATTTCCAGTCCGCCGATCGGAGATGTCCAACACGATGGAAGATATAATGCAACAGCTGATTATATAAGTTGGTGTAGGACATTATCACAGTCTGAATCTATATTGTATTCATTACTTACTATTATATATATATCATCGAGAAGTCGCTCCGCACCTCCCGTATAACCAAGATTCTCCTAGATTCGGGAATTCTGGTGGCAGCACTGGCTGGCGCGAGCGTATGGTGAAAATGTTTCGCTGGTTAAGAAAACTGCTAGGTTCACTATATTCATGCATGAAAGGTAATGTAGAAAAATAATATGCAACTAACCTGTTTAAAGATGTTCAAAATGTTTACCATTTTCTTGAAGACACAAATTCACTAGTTTTAATTTATTTTCGAACACTGTAATTAATGTCTCCTTTGTTATAGATGTTATGTAATCTTCTATTGCCGTTTTCAGCTCATCGATTGTTTTTGGATTGTCCTTATAGACCGCAGCTTTAGCGGCTCCCCAAAGAAAATAATCCGGAGGGATAAGATCAGGAGACCGCGGAGGCCACAAACCTTTAGAAATTAATCTTTCCCCAAAAAATTCCACTAACAGTTCCATGGATTTATGTGATGTATGAGCAGTGGCGTTATCTTGTTGAAAAAATGCACCGTTCACTTCATGTTCATTTAGCTGTGAAATAAATGGAAAAAGAATATCCGAGCAATAAACATCTGAATTAATTGAGTTATGGAAAAAAAATTGGCCCAATAATTCGAGAGCGAGAGATCGCACACCATACACCAATTTTCTCTGAATGTAAAGGTTTCCTGAATTGCATTAGGATTTTCAGTAGACAATACTCGCGTATTTTGTGAATTTACGCATCCTGAAGTGGAACCAAGCTTCATCAGTAAAAAATGTCCTATCTAACACATCAATTCCATGGTGCAAAATAAACCTCTGAAACCATTCACAATACTGAACTCTTTTCCCGTGATCTGTGGGTTTTAATTCGTATACGACTATATGGATTACAAACCTAGTTCTTTTTTTTTGACTGCTTTGTATGTGGAACCATAAGAAATATCACATTGTTGCGCCAATTTGTTTATTGATTTCTGTGGACTTTTAAGCAATCTATCCGATAGTTTTTCTTCTGTTAGCACACTGGGTCTTCCACTTCTAACAGCATCATGCACGGAACCTGACTCCCGAAATGTATTAATTAAATCACGCACAGTATCTCGGTGCGGTAGTTTTGAGTTAGGGAACCTGACAACGAAATTTTGTTTCACTCAGTATCATCTTTATCTTTATTGAGTGTTGAGCTAATACAACACATTTGGGCATGATCAGCGTCGAGCCCTGGCTGCTTTTGCCGATCATACCCAAGCTTCTACACTTACAAAATATGTGTGTTGAGTTAGCTTCATATCGGTAACAGTTTCTCATTTAAAGTCACTATACTGCTTAGTGTTCTTCTCCCATTCCCATCTCCTTCCCTTACTTCCTCCGATCGTCTTTGAATCTCCACTATCAGCGGGAACTATTAGATGCAAATTTAGAGGATACTTATTGTGTACCCCGTACTGATCGTCCATAACACTCGCTTGTTCATATTAAGAAATGAATCTCACCGTGTTTACCGTCCTTTATATCTAAATCATTCACTTCACGATTTCACATAAATCTATCACTTGCTTATCAATACACTTGTCTTTACTTTGTCTAATTTGTTCCCTTCTATTCATTCTATAGTCACTCTCCCTCCCTATTATATTAACTCCCCCATTATTACTGCTTCTGTTTTCCCATACTTCTCACAGAGCCTGCTCTATTTCTATACGTGTGGCACACTTTTCTACTCCATAAATCTATTTCTGTTGGCTCCCTTGACGGTCCCGCTTTGTTTCTGTCCAAAATTCGTAAACTCCCATTGGGTGTCAACACAATGCTTTCTTATTCCACCAATTCGGCACTCTGAAACCACGCCTCTGCCCTGCCCGCAACCATATCACGTGGCGATTGAACTTCCTCCCTCCTCGATGATGTCATTTTCCTAACTTTCCAGCTATTTGCCATACATCACTGCCTTGTCTCCCAATCTTATCTCTGACAAGACGATCTTCTTCCCACCAGCCCCACGTAGCAGTGACGTAACTTCCATATATCCATCCTTCTCCGATTTCCAGTCGCTCTTTGGACTTCCTTCCAATCTGCATTCCTTCTCTCTGGTCTCGGTTTATTTAGCTGAAACATTTCCTGCTCCTAAAATCTGCTGCTCCTTGTGTCTCTTTCGCATCCAGCCACCATGCGCCCATCGACCCACAACCGTAAGTTCTTTATGACGGCCCTTTTCCCTTCCATTCTTGCCAGCTTCATTTGTTGTATTAAATCTTTCTTCAAGGCCCGTTGTTCCACCGATAAATCTCTGTTTATAAAAATATTTGTTCCTTTTAGTTGCTTTGTTTTCTTTAACACTTCATAATCAAACTGCACTGACGTAAATCTTGCAACTATCATTCTGGCTCCTCTTGATCTCCCCACTCTGAATGCTTCCTTAATCTCCCAGCCCTGTAGCACCATTCCAAGCTTTCCTTTTATAATCTCTCTGACCTCTTCAACAGGCCATACTCCATTCCTTTCTTTCACTCCTGTTATAACTAGATTGTCTCTCTTCCAACAGCTCTACTCTTCTTTTGAGTTTCTGTACCTCATTTCTTATATCTTGCATTTCAAAAGATCATTACATGTATATACAGAGATTAAAAGGACATGGGAAAGAGAAAACTATGTTGATGTTTGTAATAAAATAGCAAGCGAGGGCTTTGCATGGGCTAGGTCAGGGGTGGTGAGGTTAAAAGACATAGGAGAAGGAGAGAATGAAGGCAAATGTCCATTATGTAATAGAAAATTTAATAATTACTGGCATTTAATGTTAGAATGTGAAGGAACAATGAATATGAGGAAAAAATTACAAAGAAACAATTGGTCTAGATTACCAAATGAAATTATAGGTAAAAGGTTGTTAAGAGTTAAATGCAAGGAAAGTTTATTTGAAATAGGAAAATATTTAGAAGTAGTGAGAAATAAATGGTTGAAAAAAATTAGAAATAGGGAATAGAAAGAAAATGTAAATTGTTGAATCATAAATTAAATAGGACCCAATGACTCAACAACCATGGTTGGATGTCTGCGGGCCCTTAGTAATGCAGCAATTTAGTGAAAATGGTATGTAAAGGGTAATGTGTAGAGATAAAATTATGTATTATAGAACTTATATGAGAATTACTTTATGTAACCAACGAAGTGAAATAAAATATTTATCTATCTTGCATTTCATTTTTGATCTCTCTTGATACCTATTAGTTCCTTTTCTATTCCATTAAGTTCGTTTCCTAATTTCTCACCCATATCTTTTATACTAGCCAAAATTTCGTCCATGATGTTTCGATTCCCATTTGGCCCAGGATTAATTTCGACTCCATCAATTACTAGTAGCATACCTGTTATACATGCCTTCTCAGTATAATTTCCACGTTCATTAAAAACGTTTTCCACTAGAAACACACGTTCCTCTGTAGAATACATTGATTTCTCTTCAGACGCACGTTAGAACTCACAGCATGCTAACCAGTACAATAAACAACTCATGCGCTCGCAGCCGCCGATAATCATAACATCCCGTCGGAATCGAATGCGATAAAGCTAGGGATGCCAGCAGCAAGGTGCGGAGCAAGTTCTTGATGACCCAAGCTGGCACACAGGCGTGAGAGTTTACAACAAAACTGCTGCCTGCGCAACGTCACCCTAAACTTCTACTTGGTAGACACCTATAATAACAAGGAAGTGTTGGTGACTAATTTCACATATTGTTTATGTATCTAATATTTATTATGCTACATAGTTTACATTGGCCTTTATTGGTTGTAACTTCCAATCATACAATAATAAATGACTAACTCTATGTTGTTATAAACGTAGATAAGATACCACCCCTCCCGCAAGTAACTTCCTTCACTCAGTTACACCGATACAGGTAAATGGCAAATCACTAAACCGGAGGGAAGTAAATGCATTGTTTTGGGTTTTGCAATGAGCATACTTTTCATTCAATAGGGTACCTTTCAGATAAATAACAGTTTTTGCAGTGTGCATGTCTGTGTTTTAAGCTCCCTAAATTGAACTGTGTAATATTTGCATTTATAGTTCGCTCAGTCTTTTAAGACAGTGGGGAGAGGGAGGTAAAAAAAACGGCTGCACGCGCAAGTTCGGCTTGTGTGGCGACTTTAGTGCTAGCTACCGCGTGAATTCCTTCTCCTGCCACATCTACCTTACCTCTTTTCGACAAAATTTCATCCAAATTCTAAACTACTCCCCTAAATCTCAAATATAGACCTTTTCCAACAAATGTTGTTCTCCCGTACCAAACTAACTCCCCTTCCACTGCCAGTATAGGACACCAGTACCCCGACGACTAGTCTCCACCTCCACTCATCCTAGAAGTAGCAAATTCCTATCTCCCCCCTTCCACTGTCCCAAAAGACATAAACAATAACTGAATAAAATGGTTTATTGCTGTGTGCCTTTTTGTGAGTCACGGCAAGAAAAAGGACGTGGCTTGTCATTCCATGCATTTCCAAAAACAAGCTGAGCTGTCTGGACATCAGAGCCAAAGACCTGTAGTAGGCATTTCAAACAACCTGATTACAGTGTTGCCAAGTTGGTGGTTTTACCGCTGAATCTGGTTGTTTGTATTACCTGTCTGGTGTGCAAATTTTATATCTAGTGGTTAGTGGGAATTATGGTGGATTTTAAAAATATTTAGGTTTTACGGTAAAATTATTTTTAAAAATCATTTGATTTATCAACATGCAGTAAATAGCACTATTTAATTTCCTAAGTTCTTCAATTTTAATCACCTAAAAATTTATAACATATGGTCTTCGTTCCCTTATTGCTATGTTTTCTCATGGAATGGAATGAGTCAGTCAGTTGTTACTGGTTTCAGAACCTGAGGCAGCAAAGCTCCTATTCCATCCCATAAACATGTGACATCACCGGATTCAATAAACTGAAGGCAGGCAATTGTGATCCTAAAGTATAGGGATTTTAAATGTTTAGATTATCATATATCGACACACCACAAGGTTCCTTTATTTTAAATAAATTTTTGACATTGTTGAGTGGGTGACAGTCATGCGGTTTGCGTGCTATTATTAGCACATCTGCAACGTGAAAGAATCTTTAAAAATAAATCAAGCTGAGGGTTTCCTTGCATTGTTTGTTTTCAACCATTGTGCCATCATGTTATGTGATCACTTGAGTGATTTGTGCAAGGGTTAATTCCCAGACAGTGACATTGCCAGAAAACTTCAAATACACAGAACAACATGTAGTGCAGTGTTATAAAACACACCAAATCCCTATTTGTGGCAAGATAATGGTTATAATGCTATACACCATGTATAGCATTCTAACTGATGAATCAACAGACATTAATGTTACCCAAGGTTTAGGAATAATAATAATAATAATAATAATAATAATTATAATACAGTGCTGGGCTATTTTGCTTTTAGATGGTCTTCATTGAAAACGCTGAAAAAATCAAGAAGGAATGGAGAAATTACCTTAAGAGTGAATTTATAAGTAGATGTGATCTCGTCAATAGTTGGTGCCCATGTTTTACTTTTATAGGAAAATTGCGATATGAACAGAACAAACATAGCTATCTTCCCGCTAAAACAGACGCTGAATGGGAAGTGCCAATCTAAATAAGAAGTGAAATCTGCGAAGTAAGGAATTTCTGCAAACGTGAATCATTCGAGTTTTAGGCGTGCAGATCCCACGGCTACGCCCTGTCGTCGCTTCGCAGTTGCGGCCTTTAGAGTGACATCTGTAGGACATATAAGACATCACTTCCATCGCTGTTGAAGACCACCTAAAAGCAACTTACCCCAGTGCTGCATCAATGCAAGCATTTCAACATTTTCTTGTTTAAATTAGTCGACTTGGAGCACTGTAATGCAGTATATTGTAAACATTCATTGAGTGCCAAGATCATTACAATCAATTGGAAGCGACTGCTCTGGACCTGGCCATTTTAGTCATCTCTCCTGCTTTCATTATAATTTTATTATGTTTATTTTATTTGATTACAATGTTAAGGCCAAGTGGCTACCACTTTTGTCCCTGGCCATGAACCAGCATAACCCATTTGATATGTACACTCGTTTACTAGAAGAACTCTACATAACGATTGCTCGTAATCGGCAATTAAAGTCCACAAGCATTTAATAACATTTTTGTACTTTTATAGATTACACGCATTTCAGCAAAATAAATACCAGAAGACTTGATGACAAACAGAATCGCATAAAATTATGTTCCTTAAACCCACTGATGCCATGGAAATCCAAAATATTATTTATAAATTAAAATCTAAATTTTCCTGTGATACAGATATTATCCCAGATGTATGTAGTGATTAAAATGGGTGCAGATTGCATAACGCAGCCTATGGGCGATATTTACAACAGCTCATTACAACATGCAAATTTTCCGCAGTCCCTTAAAATAACCAAGACTAAACCCTTGTATAAAAAAAGGTTCCAAAATGAAACCAGTAACTATAGACCTATTTCTATTTTATCCAGTTTTGCAAAAATCATTGAAATACTTTTTATAGAAGGATATTAACTTTTGGGGAAGAAAACCAATTGCTTTCAGATAGCTAATATGGCTTAGAAAATCCAAGTCCACCGAAAGTGCTTTATATTGGTTTATTAGTAATAGGTATTTTAAGAGCACTTGAGAATAAAATAAATATTTCAGGGATCTTCTTAGACCCACCAAAGGCATTTGATGTATTAAACCATAAGATACCTTTTAATAAGTTGGAAAAAATCAGCATAAGGTGTCATGCGCTAAACTGGATTAGATCCTATATTGATGGCAAAAAACAGTTGTTAGAAATTGCCTTTGTAGAAAAGGGGCACATTAAACAATGCCAATCAGCAATCGAGAACCGGTCGCCCAGGTTCACCTGGGCGGAATGTGATCGCCACAGTACCTAGCCGCTTACGGGGCTTTACCTGTGCGATATAGGAGGTTTTACAGAATTTTCACAAGCTTTTGTCAATTTATCTCGAGCGGTGTTTAGCTTCCTGCGATACCATTGGCTGGGTCTCGGTGTTCCCACATGGGCGGACTAGCGACCACGTGGTGACCAAGCCCAATACTGCTTAACTTGGGCGACCGCTTGTGTGGTCGTCAAGTTAAGCAGGCCGGCATGGCAGCAAGCGTGATGGGAAAACTGGGTAATGGATGGGGTTATCCAAGTTGGCTGCAGGTCGGGTCGTTGCTAAATGGCAGTCATCCAGCTAGCGAACAGGCCCAAATGCTGCTTAACTTGTGGATGCTTTGGATGTGAGGGATTGGCAGGCCTCAGCCTCGGGGGCCCAAGCCGTCCTTCGGGAACCGGTAACTCTTTCTCCGCCTTGGCGCTTTGTGGTCATAGCGGCCCAAAGAGTTCACCAGCTGGTTGGTGTGGTAAGTGAGTTTCGTGTACATGGTACGGGTTCTCTCCCGAACCACGTCCACGATGTATGGGAGGCCGGAATGGGTGTGCAGGATGTGTGACGGGAATCTACGCCCGGAATCATAGATCATCCGAAGCGCCCTGTTCTGGACGGTCTGTAGCCTGCGGATGGTGGACGCTGTCGCCGATCCCCAGACCTTGCAGCCATACAGAATCAGGGGCGGGATAATCGCCTGATATAGGCGTCGTGTGAGGCGTATGGGAATTGTGGAGCGGAATACAGGGTACAGCTGTCTGACGTCGGAGTGGCCGAGGCCGACCTTTGCCCTGACATGTGGAGCGAAAGTGAGGCCGCGGTCGAGCGTGACTCTGAGGTAATTGGCAGAGGTAACCCAGGGGATTCTCCTCCGCCGCAACCTCAGAGGCCGCTCGGGCCGCCACCGACGGACCTTCGCCAGGAGAAGCGCAGAGCTCTTCCCCGGGCTAATGACCATCTTCCACTTTTCGCTCCACCTGCCAGTGGCTCGGAGCTGTCGCTGTAGTGGAGGGAAACAGAATCGGGCATTCTTGTTCTGATCAAACTTACAAAACATAAAACATGGAATCCCCCAAGGTTCCTTCTTGGCTCCTTTGTTTTTATTATGTGTCAATCACGTTAAAACCAACGTTTCAGCAAAAACCATTGTTCAGTATGCAGACGATACAAATATCACAGTAGAAAGTAGGTCTCTTGAGATTGCAGTGATTAATTAATAAAACTACAGCTGAAACCTCCTTGACTGGTTCAGCCAAAATCATCTAAGTGTCAACACTGATAAGATAGTCACAATTCATTTTTATCTCAAACATCACAATAGTATGGATGAACCTGTAGCAACTTTCAATGACAAAACAAAATAAATACTGTTTCTCGGCATATGGATTAGTCAAAATTTAAAATGGGATAAACATACAAAGTACCTAATAATAAACATAGTAGCATCTGCCATACATTTAGATTATTAAGTGCAAGAGTAAATGTAAACACACCTTAAAATGCATACTTTGTTTAAGTAAATTCATGTTTAGATTATGGCATTCTCTAGTGGAGAAACAAATCACTTGTAAAAGAAAATAATACAAGTACTGGTTGGAGGAAATCAAAGTGTCTCCTGCAAGTTATATTTAAAAAAAATTGCAATTCCTGACATTACCATTATGTATATAGTTGCAGCACCGACGGTAAAGGCTTCATTTCCATAATTACAAAACAAGGCAAAGAAAACATTTACATGTACAAACAACAAACACATATCAGAACAGTTTTAACTACATGGCAGTCAAATTGTTCAATAAATTACTACACAAAATTAAAACACAAACAAAACTGACAACATTTAAATCAGCAGTAATGTCATACCCGTTCTACCCAATAGATGAATTTATGACGACTTAATTTAAGTGTGAAAGGTTGAAACTGTTGAATCCTTTTAATACCTTTGTATAGTTTTAGTTTGTGCTTATATAAGATTTTTGACAAATCATCTGTTTGTGCGCATTCCTAAATACCGTAAATGTATGTGAAAACAAAATTATAATGACCAACATGATCATGCTTCCAGATTTCAAACTGCATCTAAACACACTGCAGGCACAGATAATACTAGTGTGATGGCAGTTGGGGTGGAGGATCCTCCTACATCATCATGCTTCCAGATCTAAACAAGCTGCAGGCACAGATAATACTAATGTGATGGCAGATCCTTTAGTTGGGGTGGAGGATCCTCCTACATCATAATGGTTCCAGATTTCAAACTGGATCTAAACAAGCTGCAGGCACAGATAATACTAATGTGATGGCAGTTGGGGTGGAGGATCCTCCTACATCATCATGCTTCCAGATCTAAACAATCTGCAGACACAGATAATACTAATGTGATGGCAGATCCTTTAGTTGGGGTGGAGGATCCTCCTACATCATAATGGTTCCAGATTTCAAACTGGATCTAAACAATCTGCAGGCACAGATAATACTAGTGTGATGGCAGTTGGGTGGAGGATCCTCCTACATCATCATGCTTCCAGATCTAAACAATCTGCAGGCACAGATAATAATAATGTGATGGCAGTTGGGTGGAGGATCCTCCTACATCATCATGCTTCCAGATCTAAACAAGCTGCAGGCACAGATAATAATAATGTGATGGCAGTTGGGTGGAGGATCCTCCTACATCATCATGCTTCCAGATCTAAACAAGCTGCAGGCACAGAAAATGCTAGTGTGATGGCAGTTGGGTGGAGGATCCTCCTACATCATCATGCTTCCAGATCTAAACAATCTGCAGGCACAGATAATACTAGTGTGATGGCAGTTGGGGTGGAGGATCTTCCTACATCATCATGCTTCCAGATCTAAACAATCTGCAGGCACAGATAATACTAGTGTGATGGCAGTTGGGGTGGAGGATCCTCCTACATCATCATGCTTCCAGGTCTAAACAAGCTGCAGGCACAGATAATACTAGTGTGATGGCAGTTGGGGTGGAGGATCCTCCTACATCATCATGCTTCCAGATCTAAACAAGCTGCAGGCACAGATAATACTAGTGTGATGGCAGTTGGGTGGAGGATCCTCCTACATCATCATGCTTCCAGATCTAAACAAGCTGCAGGCACAGATAATACTAGTGTGATGGCAGTTGGAGTGGAGGATCCTCCTACATCGTCATGCTTCCAGATCTAAACAATCTGCAGGCACAGATTATACTAGTGTGATGGCAGTTGGGTGGAGGATCCTCCTTCATCATCATGCTTCCAGATCTAAACAATCTGCAGGCACAGATAATACTAGTGTGATGGCAGTTGGGGTGGAGGATCCTCCTTCATCATCATGCTTCCAGGTCTAAACAAGCTGCAGGCACAGATAATACTAGTGTGATGGCAGTTGGGGTGGAGGATCCTCCTACATCATCATGTTTCCAGATCTAAACAAGCTGCAGGCACAGATAATACTAATGTGATGGCAGTTGGGGTGGAGGATCCTCCTTCATCATCATGCTTCCAGATCTAAACAAGCTGCAGGCACAGATAATACTAATGTGATGGCAGTTGGGTGGAGGATCCTCCTTCATCATCATGCTTCCAGATCTAAACAAGCTGCAGGCACAGATAATAATAATGTGATGGCAGTTGGGGTGGAGGATCCTCCTACATCGTCATGTTTCCAGATCTAAACAAGCTGCAGGCACAGATAATACTAGTGTGATGGCAGTTGGGTGGAGGATCCTCCTACATCATCATGCTTCCAGATCTAAACAATCTGCAGGCACAGATAATACTAGTGTGATGGCAGTTGGGGTGGAGGATCCTCCTACATCATCATGCTTCCAGATCTAAACAAGCTGCAGGCACAGATAATAATAATGTGATGGCAGTTGGGTGGAGGATCCTACTACATCGTCATGTTTCCAGATCTAAACAAGCTGCAGGCACAGATAATACTAGTGTGATGGCAGTTGGGGTGGAGGATCCTCCTACATCGTCATGCTTCCAGATCAAAACAAGCTGCAGGCACAGGTAATACTAGTGTGATGGCAGTTAGGGTGGAGGATCCTCCTACATCATCATGCTTCCAGATCTAAACAATCTGCAGGCACAGATAATAATAATGTGATGGCAGTTGGGTGGAGGATCCTCCTACATCAACATGCTTCCAGATCTAAACAAGCTGCAGGCACAGATAATAATAATGTGATGGCAGTTGGGTGGAGGATCCTCCTACATCATCATGCTTCCAGATCTAAACAAGCTGCAGGCACAGATAATACTAATGTGATGGCAGTTTGGGTGGAGGATCCTCCTACATCATCATGCTTCCAGATCTAAACAAGCTGCAGGCACAGATAATAATAATGTGATGGCAGTTGGGTGGAGGATCCTCCTACATCATCATGCTTCCAGATCTAAACAAGCTGCAGGCACAGATAATACTAATGTGATGGCAGTTTGGGTGGAGGATCCTCCTACATCATCATGCTTCCAGATCTAAACAAGCTGCAGGCACAGATAATAATAATGTGATGGCAGTTGGGTGGAGGATCCTCCTACATCATCATGCTTCCAGATCTAAACAAGCTGCAGGCACAGATAATAATAATGTGATGGCAGTTGGGTGGAGGATCCTCCTACATCATCATGCTTCCAGATCTAAACAAGCTGCAGGCACAGATAATACTAATGTGATGGCAGTTGGGTGGAGGATCCTCCTACATCATCATGCTTCCAGATCTAAACAAGCTGCAGGCACAGATAATACTAGTGTGATGGCAGTTGGGGTGGAGGATCCTCCTACATCATCATGCTTCCAGATCTAAACAAGCTGCAGGCACAGATAATACTAATGTGATGGCAGTTGGGTGGAGGATCCTCCTACATCATCATGCTTCCAGATCTAAACAAGCTGCAGGCACAGATAATACTAATGTTATGGCAGTTTGGGTGGAGGATCCTCCTACATCGTCATGCTTCCAGATCTAAACAAGCTGCAGGCACAGATAATACTAGTGTGATGGCAGTTGGGTGGAGGATCCTCCTACATCATCATGCTTACAGATCTAAACAAGCTGCAGGCACAGATAATACTAATGTGATGGCAGTTGGGTGGAGGATCCTCCTACATCATCATGCTTCCAGATCTAAACAAGCTGCAGGCACAGATAATACTAGTGTGATGGCAGTTGGGGTGGAGGATCCTCCTACATCATCATGCTTCCAGGTCTAAACAAGCTGCAGGCACAGATAATACTAATGTGATGGCAGATCCTTTAGTTGGGGTGGAGGATCCTCCTACATCGTCATGCTTCCAGATCTAAACAAGCTGCAGGCACAGATAATACTAGTGTGATGGTAGTTTGGGTGGAGGATCCTCCTACATCGTCATGCTTCCAGATCTAAACAAGCTGCAGGCACAGATAATACTAGTGTGATGGCAGTTGGGTGGAGGATCCTCCTACACCATCATGCTTCCAGATCTAAACAAGCTGCAGGCACAGATAATACTAGTGTGATGGCAGTTGGGGTGGAGGATCCTCCTACATCATCATGCTTCCAGATCTAAACAATCTGCAGGCACAGATAATACTAGTGTGATGGCAGTTGGGTGGAGGATCCTCCTACATCATCATGCTTCCTGGTCTAAACTATCTGCAGGCACAGATAATAATAATGTGATGGCAGTTGGGGTGGAGGATCCTCCTAAATCATCATGCTTCCAGATCTAAACAAGCTGCAGGCACAGATAATACTAATGTGATGGCAGTTGGGTGGAGGATCCTCCTACATCATCATGCTTCCAGATCTAAACACACTGCAGGCACAGATAATACTAGTGTGATGGCAGTTGGGTGGAGGATCCTCCTACATCATCATGCTTCCAGATCTAAACAAGCTGCAGGCACAGATAATACTAGTGTGATGGCAGTTGGGGTGGAGGATCCTCCTACATCATCATGCTTCTAGATCTAAACACACTGCAGGCACAGATAATACTAGTGTGATGGCAGTTGTGTGGAGGATCCTCCTACATCATCATGCTTCCAGATCTAAACAAGCTGCAGGCACAGATAATACTAGTGTGATGGCAGTTGGGTGGAGGATCCTCCTACATCATCATGCTTCCAGATCTAAACAAGCTGCAGGCACAGATAATACTAGTGTGATGGCAGTTGGGTGGAGGATCCTCCTACATCATCATGCTTCCAGATCTAAACAAGCTGCAGGCACAGATAATAATAATGTGATGGCAGTTGGGTGGAGGATCCTCCTACATCATCATGCTTCCAGATCTAAACACACTGCAGGCACAGATAATACTAGTGTGATGGCAGTTGGGGTGGAGGATCCTCCTACATCATCATGCTTCCAGATCTAAACACACTGCAGGCACAGATAATACTAGTGTGATGGCAGTTGGGTGGAGGATCCTCCTACATCATCATGCTTCCAGATCTAAACAAGCTGCAGGCACAGATAATACTAGTGTGATGGCAGTTGGGGTGGAGGATCCTCCTACATCATCATGCTTCCAGGTCTAAACAAGCTGCAGGCACAGATAATACTAATGTGATGGCAGATCCTTTAGTTGGGGTGGAGGATCCTCCTACATCGTCATGCTTCCAGATCTAAACAAGCTGCAGGCACAGATAATACTAGTGTGATGGCAGATCATTTAGTTGGGGTGGAGGATCCTCCTACATCGTCATGCTTCCAGATCTAAACAAGCTGCAGGCACAGATAATACTAATGTGATGGCAGATCCTTTAGTTGGGGTGGAGGATCCTCCTACATCGTCATGCTTCCAGATCTAAACAAGCTGCAGGCACAGATAATACTAGTGTGATGGCAGTTGGGTGGAGGATCCTCCTACATCATCATGTTTCCAGATCTAAACAAGCTGCAGGGACAGATAATACTAGTGTGATGGCAGTTGGGTGGAGGATCCTCCTACATCATCATGCTTCCAGATCTAAACAAGCTGCAGGCACAGATAATACTAGTGTGATGGCAGTTGGGGTGGAGGATCCTCCTACATCATCATGCTTCCAAGTCTACACAAGCTGCAGGCACAGATAATACTGATGTGATGGCAGATCCTTTAGTTGGGGTAGAGGATCCTCCTACATCGTCATGCTTCCAGATCTAAACAAGCTGCAGGCACAGATAATACTAGTGTGATGGCAGTTTGGGTGGAGGATCCTCCTACATCATCATGCTTCCAGATCTAAACAAGCTGCAGGCACAGATAATACTAGTGCGATGGCAGTTGGGGTGGAGGATCCTCCTACATCATCATGCTTCCAGATCTAAACAAGCTGCAGGCACAGATAATACTAGTGTGATGGCAGTTGGAGTGGAGGATCCTCCTACATCATCATGCTTCCAGATCTAAACAAGCTGCAGGCACAGATAATAATAATGTGATGGCAGTTGGGGTGGAGGATCCTCCTACATCATCATGTTTCCAGATCTAAACAAGCTGCAGGCACAGATAATACTAATGTGATGGCAGTTGGGGTGGAGGATCCTCCTACATCATCATGTTTCCAGATCTAAACAAGCTGCAGGCACAGATAATACTAGTGTGATGGCAGTTTGGGTGGAGGATCCTCCTACATCATCATGTTTCCAGATCTAAACAAGCTGCAGGCACAGATAATACTAGTGTATTGGCAGTTGGGGTGGAGGATCCTCCTACATCATCATGTTTCCAGATCTAAACAAGCTGCAGGCACAGATAATACTAGTGTGATGGCAGTTTGGGTGGAGGATCCTCCTACATCAGCATGTTTCCAGATCTAAACAAGCTGCAGGCACAGATAATACTAGTGTGATGGCAGTTGGGGTGGAGGATCCTCCTACATCATCATGTTTCCAGATCTAAACAAGCTGCAGGCACAGATAATACTAGTGTGATGGCAGTTTGGGTGGAGGATCCTCCTACATCATCATGCTTCCAGATCTAAACAAGCTGCAGGCACAGATAATACTAGTGTGATGGCAGTTGGGGTGGAGGATCCTCCTACATCATCATGCTTCCAGATCTAAACAAGCTGCAGGCACAGATAATACTAGTGTGATGGCAGTTGGAGTGGAGGATCCTCCTACATCATCATGCTTCCAGATCTAAACTATCTGCAGGCACAGATAATAATAATGTGATGGCAGTTGGGGTGGAGGATCCTGCTACATCATCATGTTTCCAGATCTAAACAAGCTGCAGGCACAGATAATACTAGTGTGATGGTAGTTGGGGTGGAGGATCCTCCTACATCATCATGTTTCCAGATCTAAACAAGCTGCAGGCACAGATAATACTAGTGTGATGGCAGTTGGGTGGAGGATCCTCCTACATCATCATGTTTCCAGATCTAAACAAGCTGCAGGCACAGATAATACTAGTGTGATGGCAGTTGGAGTGGAGGATCCTCCTACATCGTCATGCTTCCAGATCTAAACAAGCTGCAGGCACAGATAATACTAGTGTGATGGCAGTTGGGTGGAGGATCCTCCTACATCATCATGTTTCCAGATCTAAACAAGCTGCAGGCACACATAATACTAGTGTGATGGCAGTTGGAGTGGAGGATCCTCCTACATCGTCATGCTTCCAGATCTAAACAAGCTGCAGGCACAGATAATACTAGTGTGATGGCAGTTGGGTGGAGGATCCTCCTACATCGTCATGTTTCCAGATCTAAACAAGCTGCAGGCACAGATAATACTAGTGTGATGGCAGTTGGGTGGAGGATCCTCCTACATCATCATGCTTCCAGATCTAAACAAGCTGCAGGCACAGATAATAATAATGTGATGGCAGTTGGGTGGAGGATCCTCCTACATCATCATGCTTCCAGATCTAAACAAGCTGCAGGCACAGATAATACTAGTGTGATGGCAGTTGGGGTGGAGGATCCTCCTACATCATCATGCTTCCAGATCTAAACAAGCTGCAGGCACAGATAATACTAGTGTGATGGCAGTTGGGGTGGAGGATCCTCCTACATCATCATGCTTCCAGATCTAAACACTCTGCAGGCACAGATAATACTAGTGTGATGGCAGATCCTTTATTTGGGGTGGCGGATCCTCCTACATCGTCATGCTTCCAGATCTAAACAAGCTGCAGGCACAGATAATAATAATGTGATGGCAGTTGGGTGGAGGATCCTCCTACATCATCATGCTTCCAGATCTAAACAAGCTGCAGGCACAGATAATACTAGTGTGATGGCAGTTGGGGTGGAGGATCCTCCTACATCATGCTTCCAGATCTAAACAAGCTGCAGGCACAGATAATACTAGTGTGATGGCAGTTGGGGTGGAGGATCCTCCTACATCATCATGCTTCCAGATCTAAACAAGCTGCAGGCACAGATAATACTAATGTGATGGCAGTTGGGGTGGAGGATCCTCCTACATCATCATGCTTCCAGATCTAAACAATCTGCAGGCACAGATAATACTAATGTGATGGCAGTTGGGGTGGAGGATCCTCCTACATCATCATGCTTCCAGATCTAAACAATCTGCAGGCACATATAATACTAGTGTGATGGCAGTTGGGGTGGAGGATCCTCCTACATCATCATGCTTCCAGATCTAAACAAGTTGCAGGCACAGATAATACTAGTGTGATGGCAGTTGGGTGGAGGATCCTCCTACATCATCATGCTTCCAGATCTAAACAATCTGCAGGCACAGATAATACTAGTGTGATGGCAGTTGGGGTGGAGGATCCTCCTACATTATCATGCTTCCAGATCTAAACAATCTGCAGCACAGATAATACTAGTGTGATGGCAGTTGGGTGGAGGATCCTCCTACATCATCATGCTTCCAGATCTAAACAATCTGCAGGCACAGATAATAATAATGTGATGGCAGTTGGGGTGGAGGATCCTCCTACATCATCATGCTTCCAGATCTAAACAATCTGCAGGCACAGATAATACTAGTGTGATGGCAGTTGGGGTGGAGGATCCTCCTACATCGTCATGCTTCCAGATCAAACAAGCTGCAGGCACAGATAATACTAGTGTGATGGCAGTTGGGGTGGAGGATCCTCCTACATCATCATGCTTCCAGATTTCAAACTGGATCTAAACAAGCTGCAGGCACAGATAATACTAATGTGATGGCAGTTGGGGTGGAGGATCCTCCTACATCGTCATGCTTCCAGATCAAACAAGCTGCAGGCACAGATAGTACTAGTGTGATGGCAGTTGGGGTGGAGGATCCTCCTACATCATCATGCTTCCAGATCTAAACAATCTGCAGGCACAGATAATACTAGTGTGATGGCAGTTGGAGTGGAGGATCCTCCTACATCATCATGCTTCCAGATCTAAACAATCTGCAGGCACATATAATACTAGTGTGATGGCAGTTGGGGTGGAGGATCCTCCTACATCATCATGCTTCCAGATCTAAACAAGCTGCAGGCACAGATAATACTAGTGTGATGGCAGTTGGGGTGGAGGATCCTCCTACATCATCATGCTTCCAGATCTAAACAAGCTGCAGGCACAGATAATACTAGTGTGATGGCAGTTGGGGTGGAGGATCCTCCTACATCATCATGCTTCCAGATCTAAACAAGCTGCAGGCACAGATAATAATAATGTGATGGCAGTTGGGTGGAGGATCCTCCTACATCGTCATGCTTCCAGATCTAAACAAGCTGCAGGCACAGATAATACTAGTGTGATGGCAGTTGGGGTGGAGGATCCTCCTACATCATCATGCTTCCAGATCAAACAAGCTGCAGGCACAGATAATACTAATGTGATGGCAGTTGGGGTGGAGGATCCTCCTACATCATCATGCTTCCAGATCTAAACAATCTGCAGGCACAGATAATACTAGTGTGATGGCAGTTGGGTGGAGGATCCTCCTACATCATCATGCTTCCAGATCTAAACTATCTGCAGGCACAGATAATACTAGTGTGATGGCAGTTGGGTGGAGGATCCTCCTACATCATCATGCTTCCAGATCTAAACAAGCTGCAGGCACAGATAATACTAATGTGATGGCAGTTGGGGTGGAGGATCCTCCTACATCATCATGCTTCCAGATTTCAAACTGGATCTAAACAAGCTGCAGGCACAGATAATACTAATGTGATGGCAGTTGGGGTGGAGGATCCTCCTACATCGTCATGCTTCCAGATCAAACAAGCTGCAGGCACAGATAGTACTAGTGTGATGGCAGTTGGGGTGGAGGATCCTCCTACATCATCATGCTTCCAGATCTAAACAATCTGCAGGCACAGATAATACTAGTGTGATGGCAGTTGGAGTGGAGGATCCTCCTACATCATCATGCTTCCAGATCTAAACAATCTGCAGGCACATATAATACTAGTGTGATGGCAGTTGGGGTGGAGGATCCTCCTACATCATCATGCTTCCAGATCTAAACAAGCTGCAGGCACAGATAATACTAGTGTGATGGCAGTTGGGGTGGAGGATCCTCCTACATCATCATGCTTCCAGATCTAAACAAGCTGCAGGCACAGATAATACTAGTGTGATGGCAGTTGGGGTGGAGGATCCTCCTACATCATCATGCTTCCAGATCTAAACAAGCTGCAGGCACAGATAATAATAATGTGATGGCAGTTGGGTGGAGGATCCTCCTACATCGTCATGCTTCCAGATCTAAACAAGCTGCAGGCACAGATAATACTAGTGTGATGGCAGTTGGGGTGGAGGATCCTCCTACATCATCATGCTTCCAGATCAAACAAGCTGCAGGCACAGATAATACTAATGTGATGGCAGTTGGGGTGGAGGATCCTCCTACATCATCATGCTTCCAGATCTAAACAATCTGCAGGCACAGATAATACTAGTGTGATGGCAGTTGGGTGGAGGATCCTCCTACATCATCATGCTTCCAGATCTAAACTATCTGCAGGCACAGATAATACTAGTGTGATGGCAGTTGGGTGGAGGATCCTCCTACATCATCATGCTTCCAGATCTAAACAAGCTGCAGGCACAGATAATACTAATGTGATGGCAGTTGGGGTGGAGGATCCTCCTACATCATCATGCTTCCAGATTTCAAACTGGATCTAAACAATCTGCAGGCACAGATAATACTAGTGTGATGGCAGTTGGGGTGGAGGATCCTCCTACATCGTCATGCTTCCAGATCAAACAAGCTGCAGGCACAGATAATACTAGTGTGATGGCAGTTGGGGTGGAGGATCCTCCTACATCATCATGCTTCCAGATCTAAACAATCTGCAGGCACAGATAATAATAATGTGATGGCAGTTGGGGTGGAGGATCCTCCTACATCGTCATGCTTCCAGATCAAACAAGCTGCAGGCACAGATAATACTAGTGTGATGGTAGTTGGGGTGGAGGATCCTCCTTCATCATCATGCTTCCAGATCTATACAATCTGCAGGCACAGATAATACTAGTGTGATGGCAGTTGGAGTGGAGTATCCTCCTACATCATCATGCTTCCAGATCTAAACAAGCTGCAGGCACAGATAATACTAGTGTGATGGCAGTTGGGGTGGAGGATCCTCCTACAACGTCATGTTTCCTGTCACAAAACTTCCAGTGGACATTGAAGTCTCCATTTAGAAAAAGACAAGACAAAAATAAATTAACTAAAGAAATAGAAAGAAAAGACAGGAATAAGCAAATAAAGGATTACAAAGGAATGAAATGTGAGTGTACCACTCACACAGAAACGACCTAATATGTTAACTGCCAGTGCAGCCTACTAATCTCCAACAAACCAGTTAGGTGAGTGTGATCAATGTGTAATATTATGTTTTAATTCAAGCTACCACTGCTATCGATTAGATGTGTTTACTTCCGGCCCAAGCTTCAGGAGGTCGTTGAGAGCAGCTGCAGGGATAAACAGAGATAAGTAGTGCTCTCGTCCAGCATAGACACCATAAGCGCTATCCAGATAACCAGAACCTTTTGGAAGTTTCCCTTCCTCCTGTTTCTCCAACGTTCTGGAACTCTGTAGAAGACTCCGTTCTCACAAGTCAGTCAGTGAGTGCATCACAGGTGTGACAAAAGGTGCTGTTCTCTGAGCAAATTTCTGATGTGCAATAAGTGCCAGAGATTAAAGACATCCTGTGTTCAACTCCCTAGCGAGTGAAGTGAGCCTAAAGAGAGACTATGCTGTTCGTATTTAATTAAGTCACAGGGAAACTGTACTAGTTCACATTAATGAAATCACACAAAAACTTAAATTAGATCGGGTTATTAAGTGACAGCAAGGGCTTTGTGAATAACAGTTGAAAACTGGTAAGTCACAATACATGGTGCTTTAATTATTGCTTACTAGATATTACTAGGGAATAGCTTTAATACACATTATAGAACACTGTTGGAATGGTAATCAGTGAGTAAAGCGTGTCTATACGAATACAGGCATCTGCTGCTCTGTGGAATTCAACTTTCAAACAGAATTTATGGTGGAAGTCATGTATAGCATAATTAAATGTCTCTGTAAATGATATGTGTGCTCCCAATTTTGGTATATCAACATCTCTTATTCTGCTGCTTTGCTGACACATTCTTGAGGCAAATCTCTGATCGCACAAATGTCAACTGTAGATACCAGTTTTGTAAACAAAGTGACCTTCTTTAAATGGAGAAGCACCTATCTGAAAACAACAGTCGCATTTACTTCTCAAGAACATGAAGAGAAACAAATAAAATAGAAAGATTCGTATATAAAGCTCGGTTTACAGCATGAAGCCTTCTAATATGATTTGAATCTGAAAAAAAACTTCCAACTCCAGAAAAAAAATGTTTGGTGTAAACTGTCCATATTTGACAAACACAGCGTGAGCATAACAAATATTAGTGATTGTAGTGAAGTGTGTTTAAGAGTAGCTAAGCAAGGCAACCGCTACTGAAGAGCTTGTTGATATAGTGTCAACAGTAATAAGTGCTGAAGCTGCAATAACCCTTTGGTAGTACAGTAGTCAGGTGGTTTTCTCGTCTTCTTCCTCTACAAGGAATACGCCTGTCGACCTCTTCAATCCTCAATTAAACTTAGTTAATTAAAAATTAAATATTCGCGAACAAAAAAATACAAAACAAAAGAAGTGTGCCTTTTTACTTTCTCTACTACGTATAGTAAGTAGGGGAAGTATTGTATTCCACCCAAAATTTCGATACCGAGATTTCACCGGAAATACATGTTTTGAGACCCCCTGAATCCAAAAAAAGCTTTTTTGGAAACATGTCCCTGTGTGTGTCTGTGTGTGTCTGTGAACAGCATAACTCAGAAACGAACTGTTGGATAAACACCAAACTTGGTATTTAGGTTCAGTATCTTCCAAGGATGCGACACGAAGATTTTCAAGAAAATCCCCCCACCCCAGAGTACCCTTTACATGGAAGATTTTTCGAAAATTTTAATTTTCTAAAAAATGATTAACGATTTTGATTAAAATATCATATGTTTAAGATATTGTTATGACAAATAAAATGTATATCTTGAATTTCCTGGGAATGTCTCCAAAAGTATTCTTTATTGTGAACGACTTTTGCATAACTGGTAAACCATAAGAGATAGACAAAATTTTACTACACAACAAATGTAGATCGCATTAAAATACACAATTTATGTCATATACATTTTTTTTGTTGAGTGAACCATTTTCGAGATATTACTTGTTATTCCCTTAAATTTTTCAATACTTATTTTCTAAATGGCAATTCGTTATTCATTTTTTGTCTTAGATATGCAAAGAGTATTAATTTGTGGCAAACAGAATGGTGCTGCACATAGCAACCAGCTATGAAGAGATATGTATGTGCTTATATTGCCCTTGTAAATACAAAACAAGGGGAACATATTAGGCCTTAAGCGATGGTTAAATATTTTTAGAACCGATCGCTATGTGAAAAATGTATATCTCTTTGCATGTCAAAAGATCGTTTCTGCCATAGGGGTGATGGTGGTATTGGCTAAGTGGAAACAGAGGGCACTAACTCCCCATATGAGCACGGTGTGCCACTAGTTGTACTTTTGCGGGAAAGGCGAATTTTCCGATTGGCTGTTTCAAGTTTCGACGTTCGTAACGAACTAAATGGCAGGCACGAAGAAAGGGACCATGTTGGATTTTTATAGCTGGAAGTTTTCGTCCGAAGTTTTTTCACCAGGAACAAAGCCGAGACGGTAATCATACATTTATGCTATTTCTGATTGAATGTATATTTGTTGTAATATTGGTATTTTCTATTAACTTCAGTGATATTCGTAGAATGAGGTAGAAAACTGATAGGTTATTGTGTGTTGCAACATTTTTATATAACGAATTAATTTTCAGATACATTGAGCCGTCCAGACAGAGGGGATACGCCTACGATTTACATTCCTTCCAGTGTTGTGGTTCGAGTCCCGAATGGTGACATAGAATCTGAAGGTATGTTATTAAGTTTCCAGCATGAGAGTGCTTGATGAAAGGTTAAGTTTTTAAGAGCTTCTTAGTGTTGCTGTTTTTTATATTGTCTGATTTACTTTTCAGATATTGTGAGTCATCCAGACGGTGGAATATACGATTAATTTTCGTGTTTGCACTTCATAATTGATGGGTGGAGATTACAGCCAAAAGTAGGTAAGGTAAAATCAACCTTTAATGCAAATTAATTAGCATGTTACTGTGCTAATATTCGAACACATAGATGCAGATCATGCGAGTGATACTCTTGTATAATTAAAAAATGTAGGATTATTGGTGGACTGACACACTAACTGTCAAGGATAGCATGCCAATGATACTATAATTCTTTTAAGACAGTGCCCCAATGAAATTTTCTAATACAGAAGGAAGAAAGATATTTGATATCATTCACATATATTTCAGTAATTCACCCTCTTTTGGGCATTTTTATCTAACTGCCACTATGTCCTTTTTTGAACTGGGCATGGTGTATGAAAATAGAAATTCTGGTAGCTTTTTTGACAATTAATGTCCTTGTAATCTGTTATTACAGATGCTCAAAAGCATTTGTTTCCAAGAATAACTGAAGTGTTTGTTTTGAGTGAAATTAGCAGCTTCGGTATGTGTTCTGAGGCTTTGAAATTCCAAAGTGGTTTCAATCTTTCGTGTCTGTTTTCTACCATTTAAACTTTGTAGCAATTTTGATGATACAAAATCCTTCCGTTAAAGATACATTGTGGAGTAGTAATTAAGTTGCAGGATATAATAAAAAATGTATAGGCATTTAAATGATCGTGTTGTTTTTGTGCAAAAATCAAAGGTTTTGAAGTAATGGTCATTTAATATTTTTTAAATGTATTGAAGCCTTTTAAGTTAACACATATGATAAACATGAAGTTGATCACGATATATGATGAATCATTTGTAGAATACTTATGAAAATAGCTTACTGTGAGTAGAGAAAATCTTAGATGGCAGAGCAGTGGTATGGCAAGGTAAAGATTGCTGGTTTGAATCCCAGGCATGGCATTGAATTTTTTTGTCTGATTGTATATACTAGTAGTAAGGATCCTCGGTAAGCAGAACTGGAAGTCGGGGTCAAGCAATTTGACCTCTAGTGATGTCCCTTGGTGATAGGGGCGCCACTAGTGTTCCGGTTCCAGTTTTGCCAACCGAGGGTCCAATTCTTTATTGAAAAACATTACAATAATGAGGTTTGTTTAACAAATACAATTCTGAAAAGGGTTACACAAGGTTGAAATGTTAGAAATGGTAGTTCATCCTGTAAGGTATTTTTGGTTTCACACTTAAACTGAATATGAACAAAATTATTATCTGGAACGGTGGAAGGAAGACACACAGGAGCAATAATAGTCTTAGAAGTTGTAGGAGCAATGGGCTCGTCGTTGATGGTGAGGTTCCAAACAGCGTCACATCCGGAGGGTGAAATCTTTGTAGGGTTGAAGGACAGGAAGATGACTGCAGCGTTGGATACGTTGACTTCGATGGTGACGGTTTTGATGGGTCCAAATTTGTCGATATGGGTGGAGATAATGTCGAAAGCGTCTTCGTTAACGAAGGTCCCATGTTTAGACACTGAATCTGGCACCGAGAAGTGAATGTTGGCCATAAGGTTGTTTCCTGGGGAAGAGAGAGGAAGAACATTAGAAACACACATGTAAGCTAAAACAGGAGAAAAAAAGTAGACAAACGATACTACCAATGTCGATATAATCCGATGCGCAGCTCATTATTGCGGAGGAAGGTCTCTAAACAGTAGAATGTGTCTTTTGAGACCGTTGGAGTTAGGGATCGGCTCTATACCCTTGTAGATAAATTGGAACGGTGCCTGGTTGAGTTGATTGATGTGATCGTCGTCAAGGTTGTTGTAAGCAGACGGTAGGAATACCTCCTTTCCGTTTTCAAGTTTGATGACAGTTTTCCAACCGTACTGTGTGTTGAGACCTCTAGCACCGACGGCTACATAAGGTATGTTGAGGAGAAGGTCCCGAACTCCAATGATGAGGGGTGTCTGACCACGACTGTTGAGCTCCTTAAAGACACTGCGTTGCATGATGGCTGCTTCTCGACTGAAGAGGCGGAGATACTTGATTGGGTTAATAAATAGAATTATGAAACAAGTTTAGACTTGTAAACGGTGAACAGGTGTTTGAGGTTTGCCCACTCTTGTGCAAAAATTGCAATACCACCAGGTTTAAGCCCCTCAGGGGCTCACCTTATGTGAGTACGGGTTTTTGGCGCACCCGGGGGTTCCCGAGCCATTCATCGCCACATTCATCCCCTCACCCCCATCCGGTCGAGGTGGGTTCTTCAAGTGACCGGTGGACCCAAGGTAGGCTCTCGTGCGTTCTTTGCATTCCATCCATACCGCACCTCACCATCGTTTCTTTCTTCCCTAATCACTTTCCGGCCATTTCGTACCACGACATTCACATATCTCTTTTTTCTTCCCCGCCGGCCTACCTTGCGTGCGAAACGCCCACACAGTTTTAGTTTCTTTTATCTTTTTATTTAAATCCTCCGTGGACACAGCCTGACGGATACCCGCGCACCGCGTGCGCAGCTGGGTGAGTGGGTAATGGCGTCATCCCCACCACCCGGGGTCGTCATGTAGGGTTGTTGTTCGTATCCGCTGTTCAACTGCAGTCCCGCGGGGGGGCCATTGCATGAGCTGCTGGCTTCCGACGGCGATTGGGTCCCTCTGTCAATGTTCTGGGAGGTGTGACCCTGGGGTGAGATCGGTATAGATAGGCCACTCACCCAAGCCGGGGTAACGCCCGGGAAGTCAGAGCCCGAGGTCGGAGACGGTTGCAATGGTGGAGGATTTCTTTTCGCTATGGAGCACCCTTTCTCCATTAATACAAACAAGCGCCGAAAAACTATTGTAACAGAAGTAGCACCGCCGACATCTGGTTGTTACTTAGTCATTTCAAGAACAGAAGAAGGACAAAATTTTGAGAAGGTGAACCCTTTTATCATTCAGAAGGGAATAGATGCTATTGCTGGTGCGGTTCAATCATGCACTCGTCTACGGAATGGTTCCTTATTGGCACAAACTAAGTCCGATCAGCAAAGTAAGACCTTGTTGCGCGCTACGCTTCTCCACGGTTACCCCATCCGTGTTGAGAAGCACCGCACATTGAACTCCTGTCGGGGCGTCGTTACCACCCATAGCCTCGATGGTATATCGGACGAGGATCTCGTAGAATATCTATCCGATCAAAAGGTGACTGCAGTGCATCGAGTGCAGGCCAAACGCGACGGCGTATTGGTACCCACTCGTACCCTGTTTATTACATTTGATGGCGTCGATCTGCCCACGAGCATTTCCGCAGGGTACGAACGGATTTCTGTGAGGCCTTATATTCCTAGACCTCTGCGTTGTCTTAAATGCCAACGTTTTGGGCATACGCAAGTCTCATGTAAGAGTGCCGTTAACATCTGTGCAACCTGTAGCCAGCCCTCACACGAAGGTACCTGTTCAACAGCCCCCGTCTGCGTTAATTGTAAAGGGTCTCATTCTGCTTCGTTTGCCGACTGTCCGCGGTACTTGGACGAGAAGGCGATCCAGGAGATCCGGGTAAAGGAAAAACTCTCCTTCGCTGAAGCCCGGAGGCGTTACCATGCGCGCCAACCTTCACTCCTGCGATCTGGCACATTTAGTTCTGTTGTTGCCTCGCCAGTACCGCGAGTAGATGCCGAAACTCAGACCTGGACCTTGACTGGATTAACCGCCACTACCATCCGGCCGTCTATTAAGGCTACAGTTACCAAGCCGTATAAACCTGGTCCCAAGTCAATGAAGTCGCAAGCCGTTGAAAAGAAGCCCAAGCAGAAACTACGTAGGGAAGATTTTTTGAAAGACCCTCCGCGTGCGCGCGGTAACAAAAGTTCACCTTCTCCTCCTCGGAGGTCGCTGTCCCAGGAAGGTGCTGGGACAAGCCGCGCTCAGCGGCACCCTTCACCCATCGCCACCCAGAACCGATTCACGGCGCTTGAATCGGTTTCTGGCACTGAGCGCGTGGGCCCTCCCTCCGAGGAAGCTATGGAGTCTGACCACCTCCATACAAAAAGCCCGAGCCCAAAGGTTAAACAAAAGGTAATTTTAAGCCGCCCTTCTAAATAGACAGTTTATCCCCTTATTTTTAATGGCTATCCTGACCTGGAATGTACGTGGTGTACGATCGCATAGGGCGGAACTGCAGCTTTTATTGCGTTCCCATTCACCTATGGTCGTATGTTTGCAGGAGACTAAACTTCGCCCTCACGATCCTTTTGATCTCCGAGGATATACTCCGGTTCGCTACGACCTTGAACCGGAGGAGGGTACTCCTGCTCATGGAGGTGTCATGTTCTTAGTGCGTAACGACGTTCATTTTACACCTGTCACACTTACATCCGCCTTGCAAGCTGTTGCCGTTCGCCTTCACTTACCCGGCTTTTTGTTTTCTGTTTGCTCTGTATATACACCTCCATCGTCTCCCCTCGCTCCCGCGGACATTCGAGCTCTCCTGTCCGCTCTCCCAACACCATTTCTTCTGTTGGGAGATTTTAATGCCCATCACCCACTATGGGGTTCGCCAAGGGCTTGTGCGAGGGGAACTCTTCTTTCCGACATTTTTTATCAGTTCAATCTTTCCATCCTCAATACAGGTGCACCTACTTTTATTTCTGATTCTTCTGGTACTTTCTCTCACCTGGACCTTGCCCTTTGCTCAATCCAGCTTGCACGTCGCCTTCAGTGGAACGTCGTCGCTGACACCTACTCCAGCGACCACTTCCCCTGCATCGTTTCTCTTCTGTCGCACCACGTACAGCATTCCAGAGTACCTACCTGGATATTCGCAAAAGCCGACTGGAGCTTGTATTCCAGCCTCGTGCATTTTGACGACCAGCCCTTCTCCGACATTAATCAACTAGTGCAGCACCTTACGTCTATTATTTTCTCAGCCGCCGAACGTGCAATACCCCGTTCATCCTCCCAACCTCGGCGGCCACCTGTTCCATGGTGGAACGAGGATTGTCGGGACGCCGTTCGTGCCCGTAGGACTGCACTTAGGGTGTTTCGGCGCCACCCTACACTTGATAATTTGGTGACTTTTAAACAATCGCGCGCCAGGGCTCGTCGCATTATTCAGGATAGCAAGAAGGCATCTTGGGCTCGTTTTGTCGAGTCTTTTAATCGTTTTACGCCTTCATCCGTTGTTTGGGATAAACTTCGTCGCTTCTCAGGTAAAGTGTCACATTGTACTTTTTCTGGCCTTCAGGTTTCTAATGCCACCATAGTGGATCCGGCTGCCATCGCTAACACTCTGGGTTCTGCCTTTGAGGCGGTTTCCAGTTCAGACCATTATTCCACCGGCTTTCGCTCTATTAAAGACCGGCAGGATTCCGCATCATATACTTTTCGGTCTGCTAATGATGAATGCTATAACGACCTATTCACAATGAGGGAGCTGGAGCACGCTCTTCATTGCTCTCGGCACTCCGCTCCCGGGCCGGACGGCATTCATGTCCTGATGTTAAAGAACCTTTCAGCCGACAGTAAACTATTTCTCTTACAGGTCTATAACCGTATTTGACAAGACGGCATTTTCCCTTCCGTTTGGCGCGAAGCCACCATTGTCCCTATACTTAAGCCTGGGAAGGATCGCCAACTACCTTCCAGCTACCGCCCTATCTCCCTCACCAGTTGCGTTTGCAAGGTGATGGAGCGCATGATCAACGGGCGGTTGACATGGTGGCTTGAGTCTCAGAAACTTCTAGCGAACGCTCAGTGCGGGTTTCGTCGCTATCGCTCTACCGTCGACCATCTGGTGTCCTTGTCGACGCATATTATGAATGGATTTCTGAGAAAGTGTCAAACCGTGGCTGTATTTTTTGACCTGGAGAAAGCTTATGACACTTGTTGGAGGGGCGGCATTTTACGTACACTTCACGATTGGAATATCCGCGGTCGTCTTCCCATATTTCTTCGGGAGTTTATGACGGACCGCGTCTTTCGTGTACGTGTGGGCTCGGTTTTATCTCGTCGTTTTATTCAAGAGAACGGAGTACCGCAGGGCTCTGTACTCAGTGTCACACTTTTTGCGATTGCTATCAACCCCATTGTTGATTGTATTCCACCTGGCATTTCATCGTCCCTTTTTGTTGACGATTTCGCTATTTATTGTAGTTCCCGGCGGACCTGTCTACTCGAACGCCGTCTCCAGTGCTGTATCGACCGTCTCTACGCCTGGAGTAACGCCAACGGCTTTAATTTCTCCGCCGAGAAATCCGTCTGCATCAACTTTTGGCGCCGGAAGTATTTCCCTCCGCCCTCTCTCCATCTTGGGCCAGGGATACTTCCGTTTGCAGACGAGGCGAAATTTTTGGGGTTGATTTTTGACAGGAAGTTGTGTTGGACCTCGCACGTTTCCTTTTTAAAAGCAAAGTGTGACCGTTCTCTTAATCTTTTACGTGTTTTAAGTGGCACATCCTGGGGAGCTGATCGGACCGTCCTTCTTCGCCTTTATCGCTCTTTGGTCCGATCCAAGCTTGATTACGGGTGTATTGTTTATTCGTCGGCACGTCCATCTGTGTTACGTCGATTGAATGCCATTCACCATCGTGGCATAAGAGTCGCTACAGGGGCCTTTCCAACTAGCCCTGTACCCAGTCTGTACGCAGAAGCTGCAGAGCCTCCGCTGTCCTTCCGGCGTGAGATGCTTTTGTGCAGCTATGCTTGTCGACTCTCAAGCTTGCCTAACCACCCGTCCTTCGATGTATTTTACGAGGATTCGCTTGACCGGCAATATTTAGTTAGCTCCTCTGCATTGCTCCCTCCAGGGGTTCGATTTCGACTGCTACTTCGGCATTTGGGCGTTACGCCAGCGCCGGCCCTTACCCGAGGGGAAACGCGCTTTCCTCCATGGTCGCGCGCTGAGGCCCACATCCACTTTGGGCTAACGTCGATGCCGAAGAATGAGACCCCTGCTTCAGTCCTTAGATCCGCATTTTTAGAACTTCAGGCAACATTCGGAGACTGTAATTTTATTAATACTGATGGGTCTAAGACTGATGTTGGAGTAGGATGTGCCTTTGTTTTAGGTGCGAATAGTTTTACTTTTCGTTTACCCGGGCAATGTTCGATTTATACCGCCGAACTTTTTAGTATCTATCAATGTGTTTTATACATTCAGCGGCATGTTTTACGGCGTTGTGTTATTTGTTCGGACTCTCTGAGTGCCCTTCAGAGTATTAACGCGCTGTACTCTTACCACCCCCTCGTACAGCGCATTCATGACCTGCTCCATTCGCTGGGTGCCTCTGGCATCAGCGTCTCTTTTATGTGGATTCCAGGTCATGTGGGTATCTCAGGGAATGAGTCGGCCGACGCCGCTGCGAAATCGGCGATTTTATTACCCAGATTTTTTACTTCTGTTGTTCCCTCGTCAGATTCGTGTGTCATTTTACGTCGCCGCATCCTCTCGCGCTGGCGCGATGAGTGGACGGCCTTCCGGGGGAACAAGTTGCGGGAGGTTAAACCTCTTCCGCTAGTCTGGGCTACCTCTTCCCGTGCTTCTCGTCGGGAAGAGGTAGTTTTAACACGCCTTCGTATCGGACATTGCCTTTTTAGTCATAGATACCTGTTAAGTGGTGATCCCGCACCTCTGTGTGGTCAGTGTGACGTGCCCTTAACGGTCCGTCACATTTTAACCGAGTGTCAAGTTTTAGCTGCACTGCGCGTTCGCGTGGGTCTGCCTGTTGGCCTAGCCAACGTGTTGGCAGACGACGCGCATGCTGTAGAATGTCTTTTACGTTTTATCACTGACATTGGTTTTAGCCGTCGCATTTGATGCGCTGAGCGCCTTTTAGCTGTTTGATTTTATATTGCTAGTTTAATGGGGCCCTTCTCCCCAGACATAGGGCGCTCATGTTCCTTACATTCTACAGTTCTTGACACGTTTTATTCTTTTAGTGACCATGATTTTAGTGTGTTGGTTTTTTAGATATTTGTATTGTTATTTTGTTGTTATTGATATTGTTGTTCTTGTTTTTATTGTTGTTATTGTTATTATTCTTGTTATTGTTGTTATTATTATTGTTATTGTTATATTATTTTAGCCTTTTTAGACATCGCGGGTTTCTGTCCCGTTTTTTAATTATGCGGTTATTTTATCCTTTTGACTTTATCTTTTATACATTGTAAGGGCGCTGATGACCTTAGTAGTTTAGCGCCCTTAAACCGCATCTCATCATCATCACACACCAGGTTTAAGAATAATGGCTGGAAAACCAAATAAGTATTTAAATTGAATGGAGAACGTTTCAGAAATGGTTTCTGAGAACGATGGTTGCCTGGAGGTAGAAGAGAAGTGAGAATCGATTTTAGGACCTAACACCTCGAAGAGGGTTGACCATTCGTTGAGAGAGTGAAGAACTGAAGATTTTCGTTTTCCACAGGATGCTATGGTGATGGCAACTTCAGGTGCGGTTGCCACGGAGAGATATTTAGTTTCTGATGCGTTGAGGAAGTGTATACACGACCTAAAACATAAAAAATTTAAAGTACATTAGAAGTGAGAAAAACAAAAGAGAGGGGAAAAAGGAACGTAAAGAGAGGAAGTACTTACATGATGAAGAACCAGAGCGCAAGTGTACACTAAACGCGTTGGCGTCTAGTACTTATAGGTATGATGACAACGGTTGACAGGATTGGCCAACAGAGGAGCACTTTGCAGAGGAGGATTGTAAGATGAGTTTATCGTTGAAGAGGTAATCGGAAATTTTGAATTTGGAAAAGAAGGTGATAGCAGGCATGTTACAACACCGATGAGACAGATACCCGACTACGTAATGACCACATGTAGTGGAGACGTCGCTTTGTAGACGACGCGTATTGTGGTGCCATTGAGGACCGCAATAGTTGTTGAGAAAATAGAGAATGGATGGTAAGAGAGGAGGTAATGCGTAACTGTCAAAATATTCACCGATCCCATTTTTGGAAACGAAAATGCAAATCCAATGTTTTCCTGGTTTGGTGTGAGAGTCGGTGTTAATAACTACAGCTATTGGAGGGGGAATAGAGAACAGTGTAGCTAATTGGTCGGAAGCAAACACTCCAATAAACTGAGGGTATTTACGTAGACATGAGAAAATTTGGGAAGAGTTCATGATACTAGAATCGAACGGTGGACATCAATTTCAACGAATCTATATATTTCAGCAAGCATGAGGAGACAAATTGGTTCTGGTAACATTTTAGAAAATTCTAGCTTTATAGCTAAATTACCGTGATGCAGACCGGATGCGTAATCTTTACTAGCTGACATGTCAGCGGTTAAGTCAAAAGAAAATAAGGTAAACCCTTTAGGATATTCCTCCCTAGATATGTTAATACCTTTTGATTTGAAAATCATACCCAAAGCTTCAAAGACGGAATGATACCCTTGAATGAACTTTCCGTCTGGAAAATTGAGGTTTATTACCTGAAGAGGGACGGGACGATTGTTCACAAACAGTTGAAGGGCAGACAAGTTAAAGTGTTGGAAATTAAAAGGGTTTTTTGTTACATCACCAGTGTACGCTTTATCCGTTACCATAGCAAGAGTAATGCGCCTAGGTATTTTACCGACAAGTAGGTTATTGAAGGATGCAGAAGTCGTTCCTGTACCTATACTTAAAGCTTGAAAATCAACGTCTTTATACCAATAGCCAGCATTGGCTTGGGTAAGCCCTTTTTGATGTGCAAGTTTAATGGTTGAAGTGGGTCTAACCTTTTTGAGATGAAGTTTAGCATAAACAAATTTTGTGAATGCGTTAACGGCAGGGGTATTGGAAATAAGATGAAACTCGGGGGCAGATGGGGTTAGGGTTATGGTAAGGTCAACGTTATTTAACATAACTAAATTTTGATTAAAGAGACCATGAGAAAGGCAACCTAACATTTGAACTTCTTTGCTGTTTTTGGTAAACGCAAAACGTGATTTCACTCCAGTGTTAGTATCAAAGCTATCCATTTGACCAGCGGTGTCTTTGAACCATAGGGAGGATTGTAGGCGACCATTCATAGCGTCGGAGGAGTAATTGAGCAAAGTTTCGAGGTAAGTTCGAAAAGGATAACCCTGTTGAGGTATGGATATGTTGACATTGTTTAGAGATGCGGAAACTTGGCTAAATAAGGAATTTAGAGAATTATTAACAAATGTTACGTGGTCCTCATCACCAAGATTGCTACCATCTTCCTTAATAATTTTGACACATACCTCTAACATAACATATGATAGATCGAGATAGTCGTCAGCATTGGAAGAATAATGAAAAGATATTGGTGAGTTTTGTGATACAGCATTCTGTGGATTAAGGGAAAATATCTCGTACTGTTCAATGTTAGTTTGAATGGGGAGAGGTTTAAATATGTCTAGTTCAGAATTCATGTACACAGTATCGCCCATTATGTAAAGATATCGGTCTTTTTGGTACGACGTTGAACGCGTTTAGACGCAGACTGTTTTTTTCTTTGCTTACGTTGCCTTTTTATCTTAATTCGTTTCTTTCCAGAACCTAACATGGTATCAATTTTAGCCTCGGCTTTGCGTTTGAGATTAGAACCAGCCTCCTTTAAACGAGATCTAAAGGCTTCTTTAGGAGTAGCAGAGCTTGAAGCAACGTCAGATAAAACATTTGAACCCATTTTTAACGCCTCTTTTCCGATAGCTTTAGCACCGCTTTTAAAAACAGGTAAAACCGTGCAAAACAGTCCGCCTAGAGCACTAAAAAGACCACTACCCTTTTGAAATGGGGAACCTTTATAAAGAATGAAGTCTCGATCATTGTACTGACCACCAGCCTGATTGAGGTAATAACGAAAAATAATATGATCATTAGCGTTCATTTCTTGGTCTAAAGGATAGAACTATAGCTGAAGAAAAACCGTCCGCAAATGCTAAGAGGTTTCCAAAACCATTTCTTAAATCTATATTAACAACGTTAAAATCTTGTTGAAGCAATGGTACCCAGTTTTGAGGATAAAATGTCTTTTCTGCCGAAAGACGCTTTGTATGTTTGGATTCTAGTTCAATGATGGTACTATCCACCACCTGAGCGAATATATCGCCAACTAACTGGGGAGACACAAGATTACAATAAACGAAAACCTCATAGGGAAAACCCATGGACGGGTCTAAAGGATAAACAGCGTTTCATATATTTACTAGGTCTGTACCAGGAATAAAGCCTAGCATTCTGTATAAGTTAGGAGAGAGAAATAACTTGGACAGCTTTCGTCTACTTCCCGTTTTAGGTGGAGGCCGTTTAGGAGCATCAGACATTTCCAAGTCCTCGTGGACGGGTACAGTCTTGTGTGGAACTATCACTTCCGAAGGATTATCCAAACCTGAGATGGGTAGTACATTGAAACCTGGAAGATTTGCAACCTCTACAGGTGAGGTAGGGGTGACATTTGTTACAACAGAGGGGAATATGGAAACCTTACCATTTGCGTATGTAAAAACATCAGGAATTTGTACGTCCAGTTTTATACGATGATTAATACGTTTGTAAAGGTCTGAGGCATTTGTTTCCGTATAGTTTTTAAAGTAAACACAAAAATTTGTAGATTTACCATCTTCAATAAAAGTACCTTTTACACTACAGTGGGTAGTAAGATTATAAAAACGAATGGGATATCTAAGTTTGGAGAGGGACACCTCCCAATCACCGTGCAAAACAATTCTTTCTGGTAAGTGGTTTGAGAAGCGAGCAGTGGTATTATTGGAAAAACGATCCGTGGATGCATTGCTTGCCAACAAAAGAGAAAAAGGTTTTGTTCGAACAATCATAGTTGTAAGATATCGGATTGTTTTACCCAAGAGTTAAATTTATCGGGATACCCTTTCCATTTAACAAACAACTGCTTACTGCGTCCTCGTCCTTTTGTATCAAGAACTTTATCAACCTTGAATGTAGAGGGAAGGGATACGTTTTGCAACTCCTGTCTATAAAATATACCCTCTATGTCTTCACCAGCTAAATCACGAATTTTGTATACGGGTGGTGAACTTAGAATTACCTTAGATATTTGAAAAATCTCATCCGTCCAGTTTTGTTCATAACCCTTATCAAATTTCATCTTTTCTTTAGATATGCGAACGTAGTCCCCTACTTTATATTTCCCTTTGGATGGTATGGGTGGGTGATGTAAATTGTAATAAACCTGAAGAATGTTATTGGGCGAAACATCCTTTGGTGCCATTTTAATGGATCGATGGTACGAACTGTTATAAGACTTAACGAGAAGCGGCAATACATTCACACATTTATATGTGTTCTTATGAGTGAAATATTTCCACATTTTTGCCTTTAAGGTTCTATTAAAGCGTTCCACTACCGCAGCCTTAACTTTATTGTTAGTGGTAAAGTGAGAAACTTTGTGTTGTTTTAGAAAGCTTTGAAATGTTTTGTTTGTGAACTCAGTACCCTTATCTGTTTGTAACACTTTGGGAAAACGTTTGCTGTCGGTAAATATATCTTTAAACGCTTTAGACAAATTGTCCCCTGTCTTGGAAACTAAGGGCAGAGCCCAGGCATATTTTGAAAAGACGTCAATCACCGTTAAAATGTATCTATACGGAGTGTTGTAAGATTTAACGGAATCCATTACATTTAGATCAGCTTCCCAAAGATCGTCAATATTAGAGACATGATAATGTTTGGTGGGATAACGTTTCCGTACCGGTTTGTGTAAGGTGTAACTTTCTTTTGTTTTAAGGAAGGACTCTATTGCGGCCGTAGACAACCCTGTGGCTTTGCGAAGTTTGTCGGCAGTACCCAAACCCGCATAATGATCAATTTGATTGTATATTCGCTCTAGTACAGAGGTTCCCATTCTATATCTTCGTCATCCGATTTTTTCACACGTGGTCTAAGTCCGTAACGCTGGGTAATGTGAGCTAAATTGCGAGACCTTTTAGACGCCAGAGATTCTGGATCTTTTTTTTTAACTGCCTGAGATTCGGGTTGGCTTTGTGTAATTGCTTCGTGCTCGTCTCGTTTTGGTTTATCTTCATCGATGTCGGAAGGAGATCTTAGTTTTGAAATAAGATCATAGTACGTCGCTAACTTATACTTTAAAACATTCCATTTATCTTCTGGGAGCATTTTAGTATCCATAACCTTTGAAATATCTTTAGAGATAGATGATATAGCTGAATCGATCACATGTAATCTTTTCGCACTTTTAGGTAGTGAACGATGCAACACAATATGTTTTGCGTATTTCATACTCAGACGTACTTTGAAACTAGAGCGCTAGCAATTGAACCAAGAACTGGTAGAAGGAAAGCTGGTAAAAAACCTCCTTTCTGCATAAGAATCTTTCGCTTCTTCTTCAATGACACCTTCTTGTCAACTAGACGTCTCCATAAAGTTTTATGTCTTTTTAAACGTTTTTTACAAGTTGGAGATATACGTATCTTGCCTCTACTTACATTGTACACGCATTCCGAAATAGCCTTAATTGTTTCGGGTTTGGCATCCTTTATCAGTTTTTTCCGTTGTTTAGGTTTAGCTTTGCTAATAGCAACAAGATTAGCAGTTTCATTAGCAATTAGAGGGGATGTCACCTTTCTTATCTTCTTATCCATAATGAGAAAAATACCCCTTGGTATAGGCGTATTTATACTGGAACAAAACACGAGGGGGTTTCGTCAGGCAGAATTCCCGTTCTATAACGATAATGGTCTGGTGTGTACTGCGTACAGTCAAGCAATAAATAACCGTGAGGGTTTTCGGTGGCTTTTTCAAAAGCCTCTAATAGAAATTTAGATTTACGTGGTTCCATTTGTTGGAATAATCGTTCAATCTGCATTTTATCTCTACTATTTTTAAAAACAATTATGTAATTGGCATTGAGTGATATTGTACGAACCATTTTTCCTTGAGGGAACACATTTTGCAGTATGTAAATAACTCCAAAGTTTCGGTGATGTGAATCTTTTGTGAAAAAGTTAGAAACCTCTGTAGAGTCAGCTTCAAACATTAAATCATCAATTATCAAAAAATCCCCGTCTTTGATAGATTCTAAAGGAGGAATACCTGCGTGGGTGTAAACATTAAATGTACAGTTATTAAATTCGTTACCCATTTGAGGTGGGTACTCTGAAGGATGGCACCAAACGGCACGTTTTATAGGTTTATCAAACATGTGTTCTGCATTGGAAAGAAGCCGTTTTACAAATGTAGATTTACCGCAGCGAGAAGGCCCTGCTACCTGTATGGTACTAGGAAAGGTAAGCTTAGATACTTTATCTGGTAGTATATTTTCACACATTTCCACCTCCTGTCCAGGATTTACACGTTTAAATTTGCCCTTGTCAGGTATCACTTCTCCCAGAGACATATCCTCCATTTCTAACACCTGTCCAGGTTTTACACGTTTAAATTTGCCCTTGTCAGGTATTACTTCCCCCAGAGACATATCCTCCATTTCCACCACCTGTCCAGGATTTACACGTTTAAATTTGCCTTTGTCAGGTATTACTTCTCCCAGAGACATATCGTCCATTTTCACTACCTGTCCAGGATTTGTATGTTTAAATTTTCCCCCACGCCTTCCTGCGTTACCCTTTCTTTTAGTTGTATTCTGCTCAACATGACGCTTTATTGGTTCCGGCGGTAGTGGATTGTTTGACTTACGTTTACGAGGAAGTAACGCATGCCAATTAATTGGTTTCATGCTATTCGGTGGAATTAAATGGTGCCATGGCACGTACTGTTTTCTCTTAGTTTTTCGCGGTTTATACAACTCTCTAGACTGTAATTTTGTTGGTGGGCTTTCTAAATCTAATCGATTAAGACGCCGCTTACGTGGAAGCAATGCCTGCCAATTCACTTTCAAACCTGGACCCGGAATAAGGGTCTGCCACGGGACAAGAGGGGTTTTAGGTTGTTTCCGTCTTCTCCAGGTGTCTATACGAGATAGCCTTGGGGGCTTAGGCGTTACATCGGCTTTAAAAATTTTGTTACTCTCCTCATCCTTCTCCTCCTCCACTAATTCTCGAGGTCTTTTTTGATAGGCAACTTTAACCTTTTTCGGTGGTAGAGGCTCTTCAATTTCATCCTCAAACTTTCTCTTTTCAGCCATCAATAAGTATTCAATAATCAAGTTTCTGTCTTTTATACCCGTAAGGGTGTGTGTCAAAGTTATCTACCATTACACGTTTATTAACTATCATGCGGAACTTTTTAGCATAAGGCTCTGTTACCACTGTCCATAAACGTTTTCTAGCAATGCGGGTACCCTGCACAGTTACGGATTTACTAGTATCCCTTACAACAATATCACGAAGAACATCAGCGTTAATCACTTTTAAATTACCAGAATTTAAAGTAATGCCTTTAATTTTACAAACAGTGTAGGTTTTGTTGTCATTAGACGTTTTAATCTCAAAACAGTAACTCTTTGGCCCCGATGAAGCAAATTTATATATGTAGGAACCCTTCCCGTATTTTTCAAGTTCATCATTCATATCACCTAAATAGGATCCGGTTGGAGGCATCCAATCACCCGGTCTGTACGTGGCAATAATAGAATCTGTGTCAAAATAACACACACGGGTGTCCAATCGATCCAAATATGAATACAATTCTAAACGTGCGTGTGCCGTAGTGTATGCAGCTATAACAACGTTTGTGGTAGGGTTCATTTTTGGGGTAATCTCGTTATATCTCCACACAACGTACATAATGTTATCTGTAGTTGGTGTGTAGGAAAGAACGTCTCCTCCTGGCGCGTTTAATAGTTCTAGAAGTCTAGAGTATTCCTTAACTATCTCGCAAGTAGGTAAATTGTCACGTTGTCCGTATTTTCCCCAAAATGAGTTTAACATTAACTTCGCCAGCTCACGTTTCCCAGGATTATTTTCTATAGATGAACCATCAAGTTGTACTCCTTCCCTAACGTGAAAATCTTCAATGTACTGTTTTCTTTTGACGTCTGTGTTACAATTAAGGGGCCATCCTGATGCTTCGGTCTTAATTTTTAAAAACTGATTTACATAGTCCTCAAATAAACCTTTTTTCCAGCATTAGGATTGTATTGCATCATTTCATACTCCCATATTTCATACACCTTAATAATTTCATATCCTTTATTCAAGGCAACCTTAAGTTCATCCAAAATCCATGTACCTGATAAACACCTTTCCTCATCTTTGTGGTTACACACTTCCTGGTTTTCTGTTTCTGCGCATGCATAGCATAACGGGAACATTAGCTTTCCATTAACGCGTACAGGTGGAACGGGGTGGTACAAGGTATCTGGAGGCAAAATGTCACACTTTATAATACCACCCTCAACATCGTCTAAATCTGGAAAATTATCTAAGTGAACTTTTGGGTGTCCTATAGGATAAGGTTTTGTCTTATTTACAAATGGATACAAACTGCAGACATCATAATAAAACATTTTCTCGTCATCTACCACTTCACGGTACACCTTGGTACAATTGGTGCGTCCACCAAAAAATGCATCTCTGGGTTGTAAAGGAACGGGAAATGTCTTTAAATTAATCCTAACATAATGACCAAGTTCGTCATCGGATCGTGTCATTTCCTTAAACTCGCATTCCCACATCTCCGTAACATGATACCCTGCATCTGCTATATGTTTGGATATTCTATTTGTGGTTTCGTACCTAGATGCCATAGTTTCTCCTCCAGTAGCATTGATTATATCATGACGGTTTGGAAAACACTTCGGACACCCGTGGTAAAAACAGCCATGAAAGAAATACACCTTTTTATCATCTCTGTATCCATCCACCCTATGCCCCAATACTTTAATTTCTCTACCCCTGTAGGCATATTGTATAACAGTATGTTCTTTGTGCTCCAACCACGATAACCAAACGCATGCAATGCGTGAATGATTAAATGCTAACCTGTATCCTCCATGAGGAATTAAAGGAATTTTATTTAGTGGCATAAATCTTTTTCTAAATACATTCATACACGCATTAGCAATTGTAATACATTCCCTAAACGGATCAATTCCGTTTTCGTCCAAAAACTGTTTCCTAAACTTTCCCACACCCAAACTCAAAATATACACGTCTAACTTACAATACTTTAACATTTCATCCTTCATGTTAAATACATACAGTGTATCAACCTTTTCTTTGTAGCAACTTTCAAAGACTTTACGTTCGTCCTCAGACATGCCGTCTGGGCAGAAATATTTCTGTTCTGGCATAGTTCCCACATAACTTTTATTTTCTGCTGTATTAAACAAATAAGGAAAATATCCTTTGCTTTCATTTAATTGAAATGTTTTAGGAAACCATGACAAAGCCATGGGGATAAAGTTCAAAGAATCTAAAAAGGTTATATTCCCGTGTTTGATTCTAAATATCTGTGTTCCATTAATAATAAGCTCCGGGCTCCATTTCAATGTACCTATCATGTACTTTAGTAAAAATTGTCCGTCATATGCTCTTAGGTTGTGTGCTATAACTACTGCATCCCAGGTTTTAAACTTTGTCTGTGTGGCATGATCTAAAAGTTGTTTTACGGGGTTGTTCAAATAAACCCATTCCTTTACCCCACATTGAGAACAGTAGTTCATTTTAGCGCTCTCACTAATACATACAGAACAGGCCTGGTATAAGACGCACAAATTTGGAACGTGTTCATAAGTGTTGTCACTTTCTGTATACGGCGTGTTTTGTGTGCATTCAAAGTCTATAAACATGAAAATAAATTGTTTCCTTAAACACGTTGTTTTATACGGCTGTATAAAACACATGTGATTCCCATCCACATGCTTCTTACAGTTAGTACAATACTTTTCTCCACACTTATGTGGTGTCGTTCTATTTCTCATGCTATATAATCTATTGCACAATACACATATTTTCTCCATTTCACACACAGATTTTTTCCTGCTATAGTACGTTCCTTTTTTCAAATGAAGTTCATAACACTCCTGACCGTTAAAATCCCTTTCACATGTCTCACAATGTACATAAGCCCCAAAATTAATGTGCACTTGTTGGTGACATTTTGTGCATCTCCGTTCGCAACGATGTTTTTCCATTTTCTGTTTAGTTCCAATATTACAGTGTCTACAGTACGACTTGCACTTAAAACACCTGTGTAGATCTACAATAGAATTAAAATGACCTTCGTGATACATAAGATCTATATGTTTATCAGATGTAGATTTTGATTTGAACAGTACGCTCTTTCCAGTATGATCCCCAAATACAGTAAAGCAAAACCCTGGCAACGCTGTCTCAAACATTTGTACATCATTCAATGTAAACGTATTCCCTACCTTATCCACGGTCTCGCACAACAGTAGGGCCTTCTCCTTTTGCAAATATTCGCTTCGTCGAATTGCATCATATTCAGCGTTCCCTTCCACCTTCGCCTTGCAAATAGCAATGGCCCTTGGTAAACATAAATTGTCTATATTCTTTATTTCTATAACTCCCTTATTTCGTTTGCATGCATCACACTTTTTAAAACATGAACCTACAATCTCTCTAGTCCACACACACGTGATTTTTACAGGTGCATTTATTAGAAACTCCTGATTGCTCTGCATTACGCGTTCTATAGATTGCATTATAACTTCAGGATTCACCTGATCGTTTTTGCGTACACTCATGTTAAACGCTTTTTTAGAATCTCTGGAATCCGTTATGCTTATACCTAACCACCCAGGGGAGTTGTTTAAAAGTTTATCATTTGCGAACTTTAAAAACTCACTAAACATATTTGTCACCCATTCCTGTGGATTTGCATTTTCCGGCATAGGTCGAACGGCAATATCTGTTTCTGAATATCCAGAGTAAAGTTTCTTCATTGTTCTGCCCCTATGTTCCATAATGTCAAATAAAGGTTCAACACTTACCCCATCTCTAGGCATTACATCCTCTGGAACAGGAATATCATACTCACTCCGAAAGTATGGGGATAAATCCTCTTCCTCCTCAACCATCAGTACACCTCTATGGCACGTAATCGTCTGTTGATCAATACTATAAGGTATTAACCTTTTATAAACTTTCCCAACGTTACAAGGCATTCGTGCGCATCACTGTACAACGAAACATAACACTTTGCAGCTGCGTCGTATACTTGATACTCTGTTAATTTACGCTTGTGAGAACTTGACGTTTAACCTATTACATCATCGCACATGAGAACCTCACATTTGACCTATTACATCATCGCGCATAGCTGCGCTGTATACCCGATACTCTGAGAACTTGACGTTTAACCTATTGCATCATCGAACATCCACACTTGTGGGAACTGCGTTGCATCATCACCAGGGAACTTGTATTGCGCCAGTTTAATTCTCAGACGTTTAATTTTATGTGTTATATATAAGCGAGCATATTTGGTCGTGTGTTTCACTTGTACAAGTCGTGCTGTGTGCTAAGTTCATACATGTGAGTGTTCGTAATATTTTACTCTCTAAAAGTGCTTTTTAATACTATATCATCTTATCGTTTTTGGTGTTACTGTGTCTTTTATTTTAACTTTAGTGTTGTGTGTTTTCTAAAAGTGATGTTTTATTTTTATATCTTTACAGATTTTTGGTGTTGCGTGTTTTGCTCCTGTTTTATATTTTCTCACTGTAAGTATTTTTTAGTATTTTAGTTTTGTTAATGTTTGCGTTTCTAAAACTTGGCTTATTTTAACATTATATCGTTTCTTGGTGCTGCTTTATATTTTTAGTATTTTAGTTTTGTTAATGTTTGCGTTTCTTTAACTTGTCTTATTTTAACATTATATCGTTTCTTGGTGCTGCTTTATATTTTTAGTATTTTAGTTTTGTTAATGTTTGCGTTTCTTTAACTTGTCTTATTTTAACATTATATCGTTTCTTTACAGATTTTTAGTGTTGCTGTGCTTCTGCTTCTCAACTGTAAGTATTTTAAGTATTTTTGTTTTATTAATTTTTTTGCTTTTTCTTAAACTTGACTTATTTTAACATTATATCGTTTCTTTACAGCTTTTTGGTGTTGCTGCTGTGCTCGCGTTGTTCTTTTTGCTGTTGCTTCTCATCTGTAAGTATTTTTTCAGTATTTTAGTTTTATTAATTTTTTCTTTTCTTAAACTTGACTTATTTTAACATTATATCGTTTCTTTACAGCTTTTTGGTGTTGCTGCTGTGCTCGCGTTGTTCTTTTTGCTGTTGCTTCTCATCTGTAAGTATTTTTTCAGTATTTTTGTTTTATTAGTTTTTTTGCTTTTTCTTAAACTTGACTTATTTTAACATTATATCGTTTCTTTACAGCTTTTTGGTGTTGCTGCTGTGCTCGCGTTGTTCTTTTTGCTGTTGCTTCTCATCTGTAAGTATTTTTTCAGTATTTTAGTTTTATTAATTTTTACTTTTCTTAAACTTGTCTTATTTTAACATTATATCGTTTCTTTACAGCTTTTTGGTGTTGCTGCTGTGCTCGCGTTGTTCTTTTTTGCTGTTGTTTCTCATCTGTAAGTATTTTTTCAGTATTTTAGTTTTATTAATTTTTACTTTTCTTAAACTTGACTTATTTTAACATTATATCGTTTCTTTACAGCTTTTTGGTGTTGCTGTGCTGCTGCTTCTCAACTGTAAGTATTTTATTAGTATTTTAGTTTTATTAATTTTTACTTTTCTTACACTTGGCTTATTTTAACATTATATCGTTTCTTTACAGCTTTTTGGTGGTGTTGCTGTATCGTGTGTTGCTGCTGAGCTCGTGTTGTTGCTGTTGCCTTCTCCAATCGTAATTTTAATATTTGTTTTCTTTTTTCGTTAGCTGTTTCTATTCCTTATTCTTGTCTTTCAAGTGTTTTTTCATTCCGTGTTTCAGATGTTTTCACACCCCGCTCATACCTGTTCCCCTTGCCAATGCCTTACCTGTTATTTATGTGGGTCATTAGTGTGTGCGGGCAATGCGTTTAAACCATTTTTTGTTTATAATGTACCTGTCTCCCACCGTGAACCTCCATGGAGTGTAACTTGTCCAGAATGTAAATTTTCTTTTTCTTTTACTTTAGACAATATCACCCCAACAAAAGTTGATTTAAATCTACCGTTATGGAAAAGGAAGGTTAAATGCGTTAGGGTATTTTGCTGTTCTGATAACATGCTATGCTGTGTTGGCGATCACAATTGTTTGTTTATGTTGCGATACCCAAACTTTTTCTTGGCCTGTTGTTACACTTTCTGTTCATTTACATTACGTACCCCTTTATGGTATTATCATGAACAACTTCCTATTCCTACTCCCGATTCGTCATTAACTGCATATTGGAATATTAGGGAATGGTACAGACATAACTGTGATGACATGACAATGCATAACGGTAAATTTTTGTAATATTCCAGATGCCTGCCATTGCTGCTCGTCCATTTCCTTGCCATTCCCTCCAATGCCAAACTTGTAAATTTTTCTTCTGTTCCGGGTATTTTATATGTTCCTTAACTACTTTCCCTCAACACTTTTGTTTTACATGTTGTCCTAAATGTTTTTGCCGTGTATATTTATCTAATCAATATATCCTTTCTTTCGATTATGCAAATTGTAATAGAATGTATTGCAAACCTTGCAATGTTTCTTTCTGTAGGGGTTTGGCTGTCCTTGACGTTATTCCTCTACCCACTTGTTGTAATCCAACTTTTTTCAGTCCAACTCTAGAGTAAATATGTTTAAAAGGCGTTGCAATTCCTGTCACTTTCTCAGTGTTTACCCCTATTTAGTTTTGCATGATTACCCTTCCCCTATTTTTACACCTAAATGTTTACAATGTCAGACAATTCGCATGTGTCACATTTATAATATTCCCATCCCGTTCTTGCACCTTAAAACCTTCATTTGTAAATGTCAACCCTCTACAGTTCAGAAATTATTGTAAGTGTCTTTTTTCAGCTTTATGGCCCTTCACGCTTCTCGTCCTGCACCTACAGTTTTCCCATTTGGTTTTCCTTTAACCTCAAAGTTTCAAGTGATTTCCCACTTTTATCCTTCCTATAGTATTTTTGAATCCTATTCCCCCATCTCCCTTCCTACATACTGGCCCATTTTGCTTCGTATCCTTTATTTCCTAGCTAAAGATAATATTTGTGCTGCCATTGTCGGTTTCTTTTGCATGCAGTTAGTTACTGATGTTTCCAATGATCTGTTTGATATTCCAACCTTATATATATCCTTTACTCCAGCTACAAATCTTAAAAGCAAACAGTTTATTCATAAATTCTTTCAGTGGTTTAACAATTCGTTTCGTTTACATTCACCTCACAGCTTTACCCACGAAGACATAGTTTTCTCTGTTGCACACGATAATCATGACGATATAACTTGGTATGTTGAACAAGGGGATACCTGTTTTTTACTTAATACGGTATTTTTTAAAGCTCCTTCTCGTTATTACATTGCTCATAGCAGTTCGTGGTGTGATTTTTTAAACCAGCTATATTCTTTACAATCTGTACCGTTTTATAAATTTTCTATTAGCGGTGTTTTCGATGTTCGTGGGCGCTTTCGTTTAAACTTCCTTCGTCATATTCACTCTCTTAAACAAGGGTGGCCTTTTTTTCGTTCCCAACGCCATATTCACGGCATTCACCCTTTCCATTCTCACCCCGTAAATAACCGTAATTGTCGATGCATGCTCTGTCTACCTTCGCCCCCTTCCCTTAAATCACTAGCTTACAACTCCCTTCGCTTATCTTGGAATATTGTTTCCAGATGAGTTCCACCCCCACCATTACTACCCCCTACCAAAGTGATGAGGAGATGGCCGTTGCAGCATTGCAAATGCTGCATGAACAGCAACATCGAGCAGCGGAGGAAGTGTTGCAAGAACACCAACAACATATTCTCCAAGAGCAGCAACAACAGATTCTTAACGATCAGCACACCTTAATAGAATGTCAACAGCAAAAAATTGTTAGCTTAGAACACACTATTAACGGATTGCAACAATGTAACGATGAGTTGCATTCGCGTATGCAAGAGCAGGATGTCCAAAATCATCTTTTATCCACTTACGTTGCGCGTTTAGAAAATAGTTTGGTTTTAGAAACTCAAAGACACCATGAGACATTTTATTTACTCATGGCATTAGAGGGGGAAACAAGCATTGATGCTTCCACATTAATAAATAAATCAGAAGTTTCAAAATCTGCTCCCTCTAGAGATTTAGTTTTAAATCCTATTCTTAACCCCGATTTTTCTGCTCCTCCAGCACGGTATGTTCGGCACTTAGAGCACGATCCTGCAAACTTTGTTATTTCCCTTCCGTCTACATCATTGTAATCCGTTTTTAGTGTGTTATTTCCAAAATGTATATTTAGACTTTAATAAATGTCTTACCTTTTTTGTGTTGTTTTATTATGTGTTGTATTCAAAGTCGTCTTCTTCCTCAACCTTCTCCTCTTCCTCCTCAACTGTAGGTAGCTCATAGGTACTAGCGTAGTTTTCATATTCAATATCCCCCTCTCCCCCTTTCCCACTGCATGCTTCACCAAGTTTAGTTATAAGTTCCTTTAACCCTTGTAATTCCTCGTTCATCTTTTCTACGTTCCCCTTTATTTTATTTACAAGTTCATATTGTTTGCTTACGTTCTCCTTTTTCTCTTCCACCATCCTCTTTATTCTCTCTAGCTCACCCTCCAACTCCTTTGTTCTTCCTTCACATTCCTCTTTTTCCTCTTCCATTTTCCTATTTAATGTCTTAATCTTTATTTCGCATGTCTTTCTTTCTTTTCCTTTTACTACGTTTATTTCCTTCTTACACCTCTCCAGTGCAGCTTTCCTAATTGTACTTATAGGTATCTTCCTAGCCTCCCCATTTGTTTCCGTTCCTCCACATTCCGAATTTAACCTCAAACTTCCCTCAGCACTCCATCGCGAACCGCGCTTAACCCTCCCAACTACTTTTCTTCCTCCCCCTATATCTAAATTCCATTCACTATTCCCACATCCTCCAAACAGGTACATATAATTTTCCGAAAAATAACTAGTCATCTCGCTAATTATACTATACGCAAGTAACAATTCACTCTCCTCAGGTGATAGTTTCCAGTTTATTTCCAATCCCTCTGTCAAATTTAAAACATCTACCATCATCCCACATTCTATTATCTCTACCCTTATACTTAAATTATCTGGCGCATACATTTTCACCGGTGTTCCATAAAACTTACACCTTTCTCCCTTTTTCCCTCCTTTCTTACATTCACATACCTCGTTTACTACATAACCTTCCGGACATTCCATTTTACCCATTTCCAAATCACCGTAAAATAAATGCCCACACCTTCTCCCACTTTCACACTTAGTTACAGGTTTCAAACAATTAGACACATTTTTCAATCCTTCCATATTCATAATTGTCGCATTAAACCTACAATCCGTCCCCTTTTTAAACACACATGAACAATTCGATATCAACTCGTGATCTTTTTTACACATCGTAGCATTCTTCAATACCCCTGTCTCGTCTTCTACTTTAAATCCACATCTTCCAAAACTCACACATATTTCCTCCGCTCCCACTATTCCAACTATCATCAACACCATCCAAAACCCCATCATTGTATACTGTTTCCTCCTCCCCGCGTTTTTCCTTTTATACCCCACCTCGCCAAGTCTCCAGTTCCATCTCCTCTAGGTTAGAATTTCATCTCCCAGCGTTTTTTCCTCAGTCGTATGTGCGCCAAGTCTCCAGTTCCATCTCCTCTAGGTTAGAATTTCATCTCCCCGCGTTTTTTCCTCAGTCGTATGTGCGCCAAGTCTCCAGTTCCATCTCCTCTAGGTTAGAATTTCATCTCCCCGCGTTTTTTCCTCAGTCGTATGTGCGCCAAGTCTCCAGTTCCATCTCCTCTAGGTTAGAATTTCATCATTTCCAAACCCTCGGTTGGCAAAACTGGAACCGGAACACTAGTGGCGCCCCTATCACCAAGGGACATCACTAGAGGTCAAATTGCTTGACCCCGACTTCCGGTTCTGCTTACCGAGGGTCCTTACTACTTATACTCATCCACTATTGTGTATATGCAAACAACCCATGGCTCTTTTCAGTGAAGGTTCCATGAATTTTTTCAATGAATTGGATCTTCTGAATGATCCTTTGATCTGTTATTTATAATGAACATTTTAACACACAGAGTATTTTAAACGCTTTTCATATACAGCACATTGCATCCGAGGTACTATGGGAGGTTAGGTTTTTTTTTATATAAGCTTAGGTTTCTGAATTTATGGAAGGTTAGCATTAGGTTTGTTTATTTATATATATATAAGCTTAGTTTTCTGAATTCACAGAAGGTTAGTAATTTTTTAATGAAAAGTGTTTAAAATTTCACTATAAATAACAGTTCGAAGGATCCTTCAGAAGATCTGATTCATTGAATCTTCAATGAAAAGATCCATGGATCCTTTGCATATACTGAATTTTATTTTGTTCAAGTAACACAAAGTGGTGGTGGTTTTACAATAAAAAGTGTTATTTCCTTCTCATTTAGCACTTTATCAACCAAACTTTTCTGCCACTTTTTAACAGTTTCCCAGTTTTGTGTTAAAACAGCTTATTCACACTACGCACTTCTTCCTTTGTCATGGCAACTCAAACACTAACTGATAAAATCGAAGATTTGACCTGAGCTGAGCATATGAGTGCTAGCGTATTATGAATGACTGTTTGCTTATCATATTTCCTGTGTTATGCAAAGAGTTTATTTGATACTCAGATAGCACCGCTGCGAATTCATTGCTGCATTTCTCATATAGCAAGAGAATAGCAGTCATCCATACAGTTGGTAATTAACAAAAGATAATCTTTGATTGTTAATGCAATAGCAGGTAGAATTAAGAAAATCATATTTTGTAATCTCTTAACAGTTACTATATATCCATAACCTTTAACAATGAGTTCTTACGATAATCAAAATAAAATGTGTAGTTCTATACCTTTCCTACTCCAATGTTTCATGATACAATACGTTTAAGGAATTATTTACATTGGCATAAGCGTAGTGCTTAGTTTCAAGACAAGAGAAAAAAGTTTCATATGCTTCATATGCTTTGTTTACATCAGAGAGAACTCTGGTGGTTTACAGTGGATAGTGTGTAATATAATCACAAGGTGTTTGTATCCACAAATTTTTCCTTAATGTAAGCAATTTCTCTTTTCAGAAACCTACTTTTAAGAGTAGTTTAAACATGTGTGTTCTATTTAATTCTAGGATATACACAATGGAAAGTTGGAGTTAAGTTGTGGCTATTTGTGTCCAGTGATGGTGCTTCAAGTCAGAGCACAGAGAATGACAATGACATTAATAGTGTTAAATGGTGTGGTGAAACTGGCTAATGACATTTATTGCACTGCTAATAGCAATTTAGTGAATGACAAACAATAGCTACACTATTGCATATAATGTGTGCAGAAGTTTCTTTGTAGGAAATGGGTTTAAGTTATATCAAATTGTATTGCGCTATCTAGACTAGAACATAATAACAAGTGTCGAACATGTGTTATTCTTCCAATTTTCCTGTCAAATTCCACATCCTACTGTTGGTTGGAAGTTCAAACAAACCATGGAGGCAGTTTAAGTGCAAAAGATTTTACTATGAAGCATGCAGAAGAAATGATTGCAAGGTGCTGGATCTCATTCACTCTCAAAAATTTAAATGTGACTATTATGTTTTATGACATAGAAACATTCAGAAACCACTATTAACCCCAATAATATTATATAAAAAGCAATGCATGTGCCGACTATTGGATAATTTAATAAGTTACACAGGAATAAACAGTTGTGTTTTTCATACTAGCCTATCTGTGAGGTGTTCAACTGATCATAATTGTGTTCTAATATTGTATTGCTACAGATGACAGTGACAAGTTATTTTATGTGAGCTTTAATCGACTCCTTTAAAAAGAAATATGAATAACTCAAAGTGCAATCACGTTTATTGAAGCTCACATAATTAACTTTGTATGTCAAAAGTAGCGATATAGCATTGGAACATATGATCAGCTGAGCAGACAGCTAGGCAGGTATGAAAAATACAGCTGTAGTAGCTACGAGTGACATCATCATCCGAGAGCACGATTTTTCATAGTTTAGTTCCATCCCAGATCACTACTCACGCTGCGATCGCCCTCGTGTTTCCAACGTTTAACACGAGAGTTGCACTTCTAATACTCTGCTGTTCTGTGGTTTCTGCAAATGTTTTTCTCGATTAATATGAAGTAGATGGAGAATAAGCGTTTGTAAAAATAGTTTGTACAGGAGTAGAGAAAGTCATGTGAGTGTAACACATCAGATTTTTTCAGTTCAAATTGATGATGTATCAAATTATGCTCAATATTTATGGTTTAACCACTGAATCAAATGGATAGATTGTGGAATCAGCTGTGTTCTGTAAGCCGCTGCCAGATCATACAACTGGGGAAACCATATTTAAATTGCTTCTTGAAGCTACAAAACAATTTGAGATAATGTTTACAAAATGCACTGCTATTTCAATGACGTTGTAAAAGATGGAAAAGTCGATTAGTTGAAAAACTAAACTCAGTTGTGCCAAATGCAAAATGATCCAATGTCTTTTCCCCACTACCAAGCACTCACATGGCAAGAAATACTCAATGTGCTTCTGCAGGTTTATAATAACACAATTAAGATTGTTAATTTTTTATAAGTCATCCAAGGGAAGTAGGATTGGGCGAGCCAGCCAATATTCAGACGAGGGGACAAAATCTATGGAACAAAGTGAAATTCAGGGTTGATGATATTGAGAAACAGGAAATATATGGTAGTTTAAGGGATAAGAGAACCCTGGTATATTATCTGAGCTTGAAAAAAGATTGGAGAAGAGAAAAATATATGATGTTTGTGATAAAATGGAAAGGGAGGGCCTGGCGTGGGCAAGAACAGGAACCATGTTGTTAAGGGTTTAAAAGTTGACAAAGAACTGTGCCCACTATGTGGAAGTGTGCATAAACATTTACAGTGTATAATAGAATGTGCAGAAATCAAAGTTTGGAGAGAGGAAATATGGAATAAGAAGTGGGATAAATTACAGATAGAGATATTATTTTTAAAACTCTTTGGAAACAATAAGAAAGAATTTGTGAAACAATTAGGTAAATATACAGGCAAGGTAATAGAGAAATGGTGGAGGAAAATTATTAAAGAAAAAGAAGATTATAATAACAAAAGTGATGATATAGGTAAATTATAGATGAGGAGAGTAATTTAAATTGCTAATTTTTGAAAATGTATATAGTAAAATGAGGGGTACATATACACAAACAACCAGGGTGTTAAAGGTAGTAAGTTTTGCTAGTTAAGTAGCTTTTATATTGGTTTTTAGAAGTAACAAGAAAAATTGAATGAATTATGTATGTATTTAAATATATTAAGAAATAAATAAATAAGTCTATCTATCTGTCTGTCTATCTAAAGTCGGCCCTTACAATGCTGATTATTTGACAAGCCGTACAAAAATATGATTCCTTTTTATAAATCTCTCTTATTGCATACTGAAGTTAGGTGGGTATCTCGCGGGAAGGTTTTAAACACATTGTTTGAACTTGGGTCGGAGATGTTATTTTTACACACTTCTAACCCCCACTTTGTGAATTCTTCATCTCACAGAAAAGATTATTCCAGCTGACATCAGATCCTTGCTAATCTCAATGAACTAAATATTGAGTTACAAGGACAAGACAAAACTATAGTTTTGGTTCAACACAAAATAAATGCTTTTACAACAAAACTGAAGGTTTAGGAATCAAGAGTTGAAAATATTTTGAAAACTTTATACTCACTTATGTGTTTTCAGATTTCCTTTCCAGTATTGAAAATGATTACCCTGCTATTAGATCATTGTCCAAGTTGGTATCTGATAACTTAAAATCACTTGGAAGCCACATTATGGATTACATTCCTAAAAAGAAAATTTAGGTTTGAGTTGTATAGTAAACCCTTTCTGTGAACAAGCTATGGAAACGACTGAATTTAATTCATAACTTCACGACCAGCTCATTGAGATATCTGCTTACAAATGTTTATAACTACAATTCAGTAGTGAAGATATGGTTAAGCTCTGCCTACAGAGAAGGAATGAGTATCCTGGATTGGTATCATTAGCTGGTAAGAGTTCTTATTCCCCTGCGAGCTCTGGTTTTCTGAACATAAAAACAAAATCAAGAAACAGATTCTCTTGAAAACGATCTTATTACTGAGTTACAACATTTGAACTAGGCATTACAAAATTAGTTTGAACAAAATGTTGTAACATTTCACACTCATTTTTACTTATAAATTGTATTTTCAATATTTAATGTGGCTAATTTAAGTTACAAATCATTATGTCAATGCATGTGTGATCGTTGCTAGCGTGAGTTCATGTTTTGTTCTTTGTGGTTAAAGTGTGATAGTTCTGTTATAATGCCAAGAAGTGCGTTTACTTTAGAACACCGCATATTCATGTATGATTCCTATGTGCGAACAGAGTGTTGTAGACAAGTGATTCAGCTATTATTGAGTGACAGATTCCCTGGAAGCCGTGTGCCTCACAGAGAGGCAATTCGTAGTATTGTAAACCAATTTAGAGAAACGGGTTCTGTTCTTATAAGAAACCCAAAGTAACTCGCCGTGTTCTTAGAAAAGAAAAACTCGATGAGATAGGACAAAGGTTAGAACATAGCCCAAAAAATCTCTGAGTAGGTTATCACAGGAAACAGGAGTTTGACAATTCTCGCCTTGGAAAGGCATTAAACTTTTAAAATTAAAACCTTATAAGATAATCGTAGTTCAGGAACTGCAACCACGCGATACTGTGAGAGATTAAATTTCTGCAATTGAGTGTTGGGTAAACTTAATGATGGCTCTAGGTCCCAAAATTATTTTTTTCACAGACAAAACATGGTTTTCTTTAAATGCCCATGTACTGACACAAAATAACAGCTACTGGAGTGCAGAAAAACCCAATTTGCACATGAAATGCCATTGCATGTCCAGAAAATTGGTGTTTGGTGTGCTGTGAATGCGTACAGAATTATAAGGACTATATTCTTTGAGGATACAGTTAATGGACAGAGGTACAGGGATACCATAATAAAACCATTCCTGCAATTTTTGTGTGACATTGAATGCAGACAGGCATATTTTCAACAAGACTCTGCTACAGCACATACAGCTGATCTCTCGTTGAAATTAATTGCGGAAATTTTTGAATACAGGGTCATCAGTAAAGGACTATGGCCACCGTGCTCCTCAGGCCTTATGGTATACGACTTTTATTTATGGGGAAACTTAAAAAATAAAGTGTACCGGAACAACCCGCATACGTTGGAAGAACTGAAAGACAATATCAGAAGAGAAATTACTGCAATTTCAGAAGAAAAATTAATGTGTGTTAATGGAAGTTTTCTTAAAATGTTAAAGATGTGTGGCAGCACAAGGACATCATTTCCAACACTTTCTGTAATACAGGTATGTGATTATTGTATGCATGTAAATCTATTCACTTGAGTTCAGGGTCTGTGAATATTCAACTCGGCCGGCAGCAACGGGCCAGGAATAAGGCACTGTACTTAAAATGATCACTTGAGAAAAAAAGAAGACTATGGGATATTGGTAGGCTGGTAACTGGGGAAATGAAGTTCACAATTCTTTCATTCGTTACAATATATGAACCAACCATAAGAAATAGGTCTACATTCCATTGTTTTCTTACTCTTAACTGTGTGCCCAAGCTAGGGTTTAAGGAGAGAAACTTAAATTTAACTCCCAGAACAGCAGTAGTCGCATTCTCTTGCACTTGAGTTTACACTGACATCTATATGCCACAAAACTTAAGTATATTTAAAAAATAGCAATACTTTGTCATGAATTACTGGCAGAAGTGCATCTCGTTAATGATGGCACACATGGCATACACCGTATTACGATTCATAATTATGGATGGTGGCGATGACGCCAATATGTCTCTTAGTATTTCCTGACTGCTCATCACTGGGATACCAACAATCTTTCACTTGATTTACCATGCACCACTTGATCTACACTGTCATTTTCTGATGGCTTCATTGTGTATAATCCCCTTTCTGGAAATTTGTGTTGCCTCTATCGGCGACTTGTGCATGATACAGGCACCTTATATCAGGTCACACACCCTGTTAAGTAGGCAGTTGGGAGGATAGTTCCACTTGTGCATGATACAGGCACCTTATATCAGGTCACACACCCTGTTAAGTAGGCAGCAAGAAGGACAGTTCCACTTGTTGCATGATATAGGCACCTTATATCAGGTCACACACCCTGTTAAGTAGGCAGTTGGGAGGATAGTTCCACTTGTGCATGATACAGGCACCTTATATCAGGTCACACACCCTGTTAAGTAGGCAGCAAGAAGGACAGTTCCACTTGTTGCATGATATAGGCACCTTATATCAGGTCACACACCCTGTTAAGTAGGCAGCAAGGAGGTCAGTTCCACTTGTTGCATGATACAGGCACCTTATATCAGGGTCACACACCCTGTTAAGTAGGCAGCAAGAAGGAAAGTTCCACTTGTTGCATGATACAGGCACCTTATATCAGGGTCACACACCCTGTTAAGTAGGCAGCAAGAAGGACAGTTCCACTTGTTGCATGATACAGGCACCTTATATCAGGTCACACACCCTGTTAAGTAGGCAGCAAGAAGGACAGTTCCACTTGTTGCATGATACAGGCACCTTATATCAGGTCACACACCCTGTTAAGTAGGCAGCAAGGAGGTCAGTTCCACTTGTTGCATGATACAGGCACCTTATATCAGGTCACACACCCTGTTAAGTAGGCAGCAAGAAGGACAGTTCCACTTGTTGCATGATACAGGCACCTTATATCAGGTCACACACCCTGTTAAGTAGGCAGCAAGGAGGTCAGTTCCACTTGTTGCATGATACAGGCACCTTATATCAGGTCACACACCCTGTTAAGTAGGCAGCAAGAAGGACAGTTCCTCTTGTTGCATGATACAGACACCTTATATCAGGTCACACACCCTGTTAAGTAGGCAGCAAGAAGGACAGTTCCACTTGTTGCATGATACAGGCACCTTATATCAGGTCACACACCCTGTTAAGTAGGCAGCAAGAAGGACAGTTCCACTTTTGCATGATACAGGCACCTTATATCAGGTCACACACCCTGTTAAGTAGGCAGCAAGAAGGACAGTTCCACTTGTTGCATGATACAGGCACCTTATATCAGGTCACACACCCTGTTAAGTAGGCAGCAAGAAGGACAGTTCCACTTTTGCATGATACAGGCACCTTATATCAGGTCACACACCTGTTAAGTAGGCAGCAAGAAGGACAGTTCCACTTGTTGCATGATACAGGCACCTTATATCAGGTCACACACCCTGTTAAGTAGGCAGCAAGAAGGACAGTTCCACTTGTGCATGATACAGGCACCTTATATCAGGGTCACACACCCTGTTAAGTAGGCAGCAAGAAGGACAGTTCCACTTGTTGCATGATACAGGCACCTTATATCAGGTCACACACCCTGTTAAGTAGGCAGCAAGAAGGACAGTTCTACTTGTTGCATGATACAGGCACCTTATATCAGGTCACACACCCTGTTAAGTAGGCAGCAAGAAGGACAGTTCCACTTGTTGCATGACACAGGCACCTTATATCAGGTCACACACCCTGTTAAGTAGGCAGCAAGGAGGTCAGTTCCACTTGTTGCATGATACAGGCACCTTATATCAGGTCACACACCCTGTTAAGTAGGCAGCAAGGAGGTCAGTTCCACTTGTTGCATGATACAGGCACCTTATATCAGGTCACACACCCTGTTAAGTAGGCAGCAAGAAGGACAGTTCCACTTGTTGCATGATACAGGCACCTTATATCAGGTCACACCCCCTGTTAAGTAGGCAGCAAGAAGGACAGTTCCACTTGTTGCATGATACAGGCACCTTATATCAGGTCACACCCCCTGTTAAGTAGGCAGCAAGAAGGTCAGTTCCACTTGTTGCATGATACAGGCACCTTATATCAGGTCACACACCCTGTTAAGTAGGCAGCAAGAAGGACAGTTCCACTTGTTGCATGATACAGGCACCTTATATCAGGTCACACACCCTGTTAAGTAGGCAGCAAGAAGGACAGTTCCACTTGTTGCATGATACAGGCACCTTATATCAGGTCACACACCCTGTTAAGTAGGCAGCAAGAAGGACAGTTCCACTTGTTGCATGATACAGGCACCTTATATCAGGTCACACACCCTGTTAAGTAGGCAGCAAGAAGGACAGTTCCACTTGTTGCATGATACAGGCACCTTATATCAGGTCACACACCCTGTTAAGTAGGCAGCAAGAAGGGCAGTTCCACTTGTTGCGTGATGAACTATTGGTGGAAGACTTCAAACGTAACCACCTCGCTCTATACTGGGGATCTGATGTTGTTTCACATTCTGGTCTACAGATTCTGAACTCTCTTGCCGACCGAACGTTCAACCCCTTGGTGTTACTTTGTTCCTGCTTCCCAATGTTTCAGACATGCCTACAGAGGTCCTATGGCTATCTTCTCATGTCTAATAGATATTTCTTATAGTCATCCATTTCTCATTGTTCCTTTCATTTTGTTGGCCATCTTTCGTCTCTCCTGGTTCATCATCTTAAATAGACTGAACTGTTTGCTCATCTTGCTCATTTCACCCAAAAGCCAAGCAAGCATTTCCTTCAATTCATTGCTGACACCAAGTGACGTAAATATGCTTTACTGAGGATTCTGGTTATTTCATTTTCCTTGAAAATTAAGAAATAATTTTGTTGTAATCATCGCTTTGACACTTAGCAGTTGTGCTGCATTCAATTTGATCTCACATCCATTACTTTTGCAACTAAAATGCTCTGAACTGAAGCTTACTACATTTTTTAGTGTTGTAAACTGTCAAGAAAGTAACCAATACTTTCATCCATTTCTTGACATCTCTAGACTTTTGGGAGTAAAGCATCTGAATGCAGACATAAATCCAAAGGCCCTGTAATGTTGGATGCCACCTCTAACATCATCTTTCGTGTAGCAGGGCTGATCGACCAACCAACTGGCTGATTGAAGAGATATGGAGATGAACAGATGGAGTAGCGCTCTCACCCAGTATGAACACCAGACACACTAATGAGAGATAATAGGATTGTTCCAGAAGCTTCTATCTCTCCGCCTTCCCAAACATTCTAGAACTCCCTTGAAAACAGCTATATATAAGCAGATAGCGAGTTGTTCTTGATGCTGGTAATTCAGTGCATTCTCCGAGAGAGGTTGCAATGATAATTGTTCCATTTAGCAAGTGCTCCAAATACAGAAGTCTTGTTTTGACACCCCACGAGTGAACTGGAAAGGAAGAACAAGCCACCACTTGCGAGAAAAAGTGTAGTGACAATGAGAACTGGACTAAGTCACTCTGTTGTTAGCAATGCAATATAAAATCCAAAATGGAGGAAATGCTTAAAAATTATTCACCAGAAGATAGAGACAGATATGAAATCTGGAATGGATAAGATGGGAAGCAAAATAACGACAGTGAATTCCATAACAATGGAGAAGATGCACACAGATATTAAGAGTGTAAAGAAAGAAAGAAAGAAAGAAAGAAAGAAAAGAAAAACATGAAATCCAACTCGATTCTAGCAGTGACACTAAAATATCTAAGTTAACTAGAATGGTGAAAGAATTCAATGAAAATGTCACAATGAACCTAGAGGAAATTAAATCTGAACATGGAAGGAAAAACTAACAAGGCAGAAGAGGATCTACGAGGGTGGATCAAAAAGTAATGCACAATAATTTTTGTCTACCTTGATATTGCAGCTGGAATGCTGCAATTTCGCACAGATATAGTTTGAAGTTTTCACTGTAAAGGGTATTTTTTCATGTTCAGCTCTAGCGAGAGAAGTGTGAACTACGCAACAAAGATGGTGCACATGTTACTGTCGCCCACGTGTGAAGAGCAGAGAGGTATGGTTAGATATTTGTGGGCCAAAGAGCATAAACCGAGTGATATTCACAGGGACATGCATGGCATGTATGGGAATGCTGGTATGGACCGTAGCAATGTCTCCAGGTGGTGTGCATTCTTCCTGGAGGGCCTTGTGAACATTAGTGATTCGCCACGCTCCAGGAGGCCGGTAACAGCTCCAACCCCGCAGAATGTCAGAGGCATTGAGGCGGCAATTTTGAACGATCGGCATGTGCAACTGCGAACCTTATCGCAATAGTTCAACATATCCTATGATACAGTGAACGATATTGTTCATGACACGTTGAAATTTCGTAAAGTTAGTGCTCGCTGAGTGCCTAAGAACCTGACAGACAACCACAAGGGCCAGCAAATAATGACGAACTTGGACCACCTAACGCGGTACACCGTAGAAGGGCGTGACTTTCTGAAAGGAATCGTCACTGGTGATGAGTCGGCATACCACTACATGCCAGAAACCAAGCAGGTAAGTATGGAGTGGAAACATGCTGGTTCCCCAGTGAAGAAGAAATTCAAAGAGACTCAATCTATTAGGAAAGCACTTGTGACGGTGTTCTGGGATATGCATGGTGTTGTATTGGTAGACTTTGCTGAACACAGGACCACTGTGAATGCTTCAGCCTACATGAAAACTTTTCCCTTCGTGACAAACACCACAACATGAAAGTTGACAATGTCAAAATTCTTCATGACAATGCTCGCCCCCATGTTGCTTCTGCTGTTTGTCAAAAAATCACCAAATTTGGTTGTGAGGTACTCCGGCATCCACCATACAGTCTGGACCTTGCACCGTCGGACTTTCATCCGTTTGGTCCCATGAAGAAATTCCTAGCCGGCCACATTTTGGGACAGATGCAAAAGTGAAATCAACAGTCCGCAGATGGCTATACTCCAAGGAAACGGACTTTTACGAACAGGGCATGTTGAAACTGGTATCACGATGGGAGAAGTGTGATGAGAAACTTGGTAACTATGTCGAAAAGGTAGGTAAAAATTAAGTTCATTTGTGATTTTTTTGTTCTTTTAACTATTAAACTATTTTGTAAAAAAATTATTGTGCGTTACTTTTCGATCTGCCCTCGTATATAAGCAGGTTAAAGTCATAATGCACATGATCCCAAAACAGACGTTTTGGTAAACAAACGAAAATCAATTTGTATTAGTTCTGTGGATGGAAGCTATTACGAGGAAAATAACCTAAATATTATGATTTACCTTTTTAATGATGTTTATTTGTGAAAGAATGATAATTATTTGATTTAAAATAATCAATCATATGAATTTTGATTCTAATCTATGGATCATATTCTAACTTTTGGACCATGAGAGTTTTGAAAAGTACCCTTTTTGAACATGTAAGCTTTGATGGTAAACATTTGAGATAATGGGCAACTTGAAGGACACCAACACAAGGTGCTAGCTGACTATAGACATAAATCAATTATGTAATTATACATTTAAATAAGAGTTTAGAAATATAATAGCTTATTTTATCTACAAAATTTGTTAGATAGGAGTTTCTGCAAGCAACTTCTTCATTGATTGTCTGTAAATACATCACAATTTAAACTTCAAAACAAAAGGATCTCAGTTTACAAAATGGTAGAGCCAAAACTTAGTTTCTAATTATAATGCTGCACTAGCAATGAGAGAACAGCAAGAACTCACTTAAAATAATACATTACTGAATTACAGATGGTACCACGTTGTTAGTAATTATTGTAAAAAAATGACGATGTATTCGTGGAATGTGTTACAGAATGAAAAATATTAGGTATAATGGCATCAGATACCAAAATCCCAGGCTTTGATTTCCTTTAAATCATTAATGCCTGATCACATTCACAGATGGGGGAAAACCAATACTAACTTTGCTAATTTGGCCTGGTTTCTTTTCCATACTTCTGGAGCAGCTGCTTGTTTTATGTGGTTGTCCTCTTTCTGCGATGAGTGACACCTTTTCTTCATTACTATACACATCAAAATCTCTTTATTTAATCGCTAAACTTGTTGGTATTTATAAAAACCTGAGAGCACAAGTCCTTCATTGACACAAGTACAGAACAATACTATGGTGAAGGGTGAAGAGAGGTGAGAAAACTATGGATGCTGAATGGTAAAAAAAAGCGATGGAACAAAACTCATAAGATCTAAGAAATCACGAGACTTTTAGCATAAATTGGGAATTTTGTCATGTATTTTAACAATGCTCAACTGAAAAATGAAACCAATTCTCTCCAGAATTGTATTCTACGTAGAAAATCAAATTGTAATACATTGCTACCTCCATTTTGAAGTTTTTGGATCTGTAAGTATGAAACCTGCCCATATCAGCCCCCCCGCCAAAACAATACTCAAATAAAAAAGTATAAAAATGCAACACTATAAAATGAAAGTAGCTCTGATAAGGATGTCAATACAAGAGGGGTAAGTTTATTTAACAGATTACTAGTGGCACTGAAAAATTTAGTCAATGCCCCTAAAATGAGTTTTAAATATACACTAAGAGAGTATATAGTTAACAACTATTTCTACAATCTAGATGATCTGTAACCAATAACTAGACTGAGAATTAACAGGCATTTGTGGTATACAGAATGCTCTATTACAAAAGCTTATGCCTGTATGTCAAGTTAGCTTTGAAGCTGTATAATGACACCTATGTAACAACATAACTTACATGAAACTGAATCAGATCGCAATAAATTACAACAGTAAACATGAGGAAGGCGAGAGACAATCCAGCACCAATGTTGATGATACACGTCTCTAATTGTTGCTGCTCTGAGCATGGTAAACACCATAATTTGTTGAACATTCACACAAATCATTTCATATAGTTGAACACCGAAAGCGTTTTTAATGCGACAAATCAGTGAAGCTCTAAACACAAATTTCACATTTGTGTGGTTTTGTTACCCTCATTAATCAAATTATGGCCATACATATCTAAATAATGAGTAAAGTTCTTTATATATTTTTTATTTATTTAAAGGTGAGTCGGAATTGTTACACTAACATCACTTAAGTTTACTCACTTAACATGTTTCGGGAAACCGTTGTTCCCATCCTCAGAAGGTTAACTCGACAGTCGAGTTAACCTTCTGAGGATGGGAACAACGGTTTCCCGAAACATGTTAAGTGAGTAAACTTAAGTGATGTTAGTGTAACAATTCCGACTCACCTTTAAATAAATTCAATACACATCACTGTTTCTAGCTTCTTTTCATTACAATATCAACGTTCTTTATATATGTTTCACACTTGCACATTCTTTTATCCTCATGAATCAAAATGTAGCTTTTCATATGTGAAAAATGAGCAAAACTCTTATCATAAGTTTCACACTTGTAGAACTCCTTCCCACATGAATAATATTATGGTTTTTCAAATGTAAGAACTGAGTAATGCTCTTATCAGAAGTTTACCCTTTTCAGGCTTTACAATCCCATGAATTAAACTACTTTTGAAATATGACAAATTAATAAGGCTCTTATCACATATTACACATACCTTGTCTTTTACACTAAGAATAAAATTCTGCATTTTAAAATTTGACAAATGAGTAAAGCGCAAATTTCATATTTCACATGTATGGTTTCTTACCCAAATGAATTAAATTGTGCCTTTTCAAATCTGGCAACCGAGTAAAGCTCTTATCACATATTTCACACTTGTGTGGTTTTTTACCTTCATGAATCAATTTGTGGTTTTTCAAAACTGACAAATAAGTAAAGCATTTATCACATGCTTCACACTTGTGTGGTCCTTTACCCTCATGAATCAAATTATTACTTCAAATATTTCAAACAAGCAAAGCTCTTTTCACATACTTCACACTTGTGTAATTGTTTACCCTCATGAATCAAATTATGAGTTTTCAAATGTAAGAAATGAGCACACCTCTTATCACATATTTCACACTTGTGTGGTTTCTTACCCTCATGAATCCAATTATGGCTTTTCAAATTTGACAATCGAGTAAAGCTCTTAACACATTTTCCACACTTGTGTGGGTTTTTACCCTCATGAAACAAATTATGTGTTTTCAAATCTGACAACCGAGTAAAGTCCTTATTACATATTTCACACATGTGTGGTTTTATGCCATTGTGAATCAAATTATGAATTTTCAAATATGACAACTTACTAAAGTTTTATCACATATTTCACACTTGTATGTTTATTTACTTTCATGAATCAAATTATAGCCTTTGAGAATTGATAAATGGGTAAAGCCCTTATTGCATATTTCACGCTTGTTTGACTTTACTGTCATGAATAAAAGTATGAGTTTTCAAATTTGACAACTGTCTAAAGTTCTTGTTACATACTTTACATCTGTGTGACTGTTTACCCTCATGAATAAAATAATTATGTCCTTTCAAACTTGACAAGTGAGTAAATACCTTACAACGGGTTTCACACTTGTATAGCTTCTTACCTTTATGAATCAAATTATGCCTTTTCAAATCAGAAAAGACAGTAAATCCCTTCTCACAAGTGTTACACTTAGGTGACCATTCACCCTCATGAATCAACTTCTTTTGTTTCATATATAAACCTCTGCTGTAAATTTCTCTATCATTACCACTATCAGATTGTTCTGAGTGAACATGTTCTTCTACAACTGGTATTTCTGTGATATCTCCTTCTTGATTTTCACATTCAGTAAGTCCCTTTGCATTATAGAAGCTTGTATCTTTTCTTAAGTCTACAGCAGAGGGCTGTATTTCACCAGTATCACTACAAACTGCCTCTAAGCACAATCTGAAATGTTGATAGATTTAAAATCATTAAGTATAAGAATCAAAGAATGAAAGGGAACAAGATTTTCTCCTCTACGTTGCATAAATGTATAAAACCCTCCAACTATCTGTGGACTCAATCATGCACCAAAGTTCAATATATAATTAATCTGATGGATTGATTATTATATCCCCATTTATATCAGTTCAAGAACACAATGAGATATCTGCTACAACATAAATGTGACAGTTTATAATAATTAAAGGAAAAGGTAAAACAAGAAGCAGAAAGACTTCTGAACTGGAACATTAGCCAAGAGTCAAGTCTTACCCTGGAGATTTTACTGGAGGAAAGTCCTCATCGTGTAACAGAATAATTCAAACTAGCAGTTTCCCACAATCAACTGTACAATGCTATTTATATGTCATGCATCATATTTGAATGATTTATTATTGTAATATGGTGTTAGTAGATACACAGAAACAAACATTTGACATTCTTTCATTGATAGGGTGTAAGAAACTGAGCAATGGAGAAAGTAATTGGGGAAGGGTTTGAGTTGATTAGTGACCTTTGCACAACACTAACTGACCCAAATATTAAATTACACCACTGTCCTTATTTTCCTAAAAAGATTGGAAAAAGTATTTAGAACATGAACTTCAACTGAAGCAGCATCTATCCCAGTGGTTTTGGAAGGGGTTGGGCTTTGATGTGATTGATACTTGTATTATCAGTTTTAAAAGGGTACTTGTGGTGCTAAATCAGAATGTTGTCTGGAGAATGCTGACAATGAGGTGAACAAGTCACAAAACATGTTCAGTTAAAAGTTACCTTTAGTTGTGGTTCTAGAGTTACAATTCCAAGTCAAAAAAATTTAATTCAAACACTTCACAGTTTCTAACATCTAATATAAATTATATTTAGATTATTAAATTAATTGTTTAGATTACAGAACACAGAACCAGCAAAAGGTATCTTTAGTAAATCAGAATATATGATTCAATTAGATAAATATTCAAGCAAATTAAGACAAATGCTTGAGATGCATAGGGAGACAGATGCAGGAGCTAAAGTGGGTTCTTCTACCGCAATAACCTGGGTGCTGAGGTATATAAGATACTGCAGTTATAAACAAGAACCTTAGAATTTTAATTTTACATCAATAATTAAGAGTTGATGGATGCCATCCTACAAATTGTAAGCAGAGTATATTAATGATGATAAAGAAAACAGTAAATTAAAATGAGTTTTGAGAAATAATGTTTGTCCCCCACTATCCAGTTCGATTTGAATATTAGAATGCAGGTATGGTTTGAGCTAACAATTGAATGGCACCAAGCTGCCAGTTACTTGAAGAGATACAGTGTTTGTCCTCCGCTATCCACTGTAGTCTGAATATTGTGATGCACCTATGGTTTAAGCTATCAACTGAACAGCACTGACCAGCCAGCTGTTCGAAGAGTTACAGTGTTTGTCCACTATCCAGTCAGACCCGAATTTTGTGATGTAGCTATGGTTTGAGCTATCAATTGAATGGCACCAACAGTCGGCTGTTTGAAGAGATGCAGTGTTTGTCAATATCCAGTCAGATCTGAATATTATGATGCAGCTATGGTTTGACCTATCAACTAAATGGCACCAACAAGTCGGCTGTTTGAATAGATACAGTGTTTGTCAACTATCCAGTTAAATCTGACTATTGTGATGCAGCTATGGTTTGAGCTAGCAATTGAATGGCACCAACTAGCTGGCTGTTTGAAAAGATACAGGAAGATAAGGGGTTGTGTTATCAACCAGCATAAATTCCAAAAGTGTTACTGAGAAATAACTAGAATTCTGTGGAAAATTGAAACTCAGATTTTATTTATGGCTGCTGCTGGTGTATTTAGACGACGTGGTCCGCTACATTCTGCATGTTTTGCAATTAGATCATAAATTCATTCTACAAATAAAAGCATCCTAAAAACGTATATTATGCTTATTTTCATTCAATTATGATTTATGGAATAACATTTTGGGGAAATTCACTAGACACAAAAAAGGTAATAAGAATAATGGCAGGTGTAAAGCAATCAACTCATTGTAAACCACTATTCAAAGCATTTGGAATTCTACCATTAGCCTGTGAGTATATTTTAGCTGAACTTTTAACCCAGAAATGTTCATAAAAATTCAGACATACACAGCAAACAAACCAGAAATGGGTAGGACTTACACATGCCAAGCAATAACCTACAAGTATTCCAAAAAGGGTCTTACTACAATGGTATAATATTATTCAATTCACTTCCAGCGTATATTAAGGAACTGAAAACTAATAAAAATAAATTCAAGTTAGCACTGAAAAGATATCTCATCACTCACACCTTCTATACAGAGGAGCACTATAAAATGTTACTGAATTTTATAAATACAGTAAGTATAAATAATATTTTTACAACATATTAGCTCTAACGTACTCTACATAAGAACTACAATTTATTTACATACAAGTACACAATGTAATTATGTATTTATGACGTAATCTACATCCTAGAGTAGACTAGCTTCTTTAATCTGGTCTAGCTCACTATAGGGTATACAAATTAAGATGTTATGTTATGTTTAACTGCTATGGTTCTTGGCGTTCCATTCTATACTGGGCATCAAAGACCGGAAATTTTGCTCAGAGGCCTCTTTATCAAGCTTCAAGTTCTTTTGTGTGCCATAAACCTATGGCATGGGACCATCTGACTTTACTTCCCTTCTGAAGGAAGAAATGCTAAGGATTTTTACACCCAAAAATATCTATTGCCCAGCGCTGGGTTTGAACCCATGGCCTCAGGAACCAGAAGTAGAATCTTCTGGATGTTTTAATTTTCTGTCTCCCAATATTTCTCAACTCCTTGGGTATTTACAACCAGCTACAGAAGTGAACAAGCTCACGAGTTAATGACTTTGTTTCTGGTGCACATAAACATACGATAATATTATATACTGATTATAAAAAAGAAAAGGAGTGTGTTTGTGTATGTGTGTATGTTCAAGCATTCTTGGAAAAAATTGAACTTGTTTTGATAATTCCTTCATTACTGAATCATGTTTCTCCAACCTTACACATACTGTAAGACATCCACAAAGATTTTAAAATGTGCACTTACGGGTATTTGCATACTCACATCATACAATTTCAAACTATTTTTCTCAAATATTAATATCAGAAGATATATGCTCTACTATGAGATCTTTGCTTTTCTTTTTAGGATTTACAATCCCAGGGGACAAAAGGACCGACATTAAGCTTTATAACTGGATTGTGTTTGAATTACTAAATTTAAATCTGACATTTAGCTTTCATTTGAAGTGTATGTGATTATCACATGCTTCAATAATATAATATAGTAATAAATAATAATACAATAATAAAATAGCACCTCTCATTGGACAAAAAGAGACAGCCTAAAACCCGAGATCACAAATGCATCATTTATTATTTTCAGTTTATTTACAGGCTGCAATCATCTCTCTGCTACTGAACTTGGGTTATAAGAAAGAAAACAGAATTGCCATTCTTATTGTAATGTACTGGATTTACAGGGCTAAAAGCAACAATTTTCTTAATAAAACCTTGTATGTCTGAATTCAGTAAGCAGTTAACCCTTAAGAGCTTTTAAGGTAACACTGTTCATTATAAAGCCTCGTAAGTCCTTCTTCCAGAATAAAATGCAGACTTACAAGTTTTTAAGGTAACATTTAAAGGCTTAGAAAAATACGAGGTTTACGTTTTATTAAATATCAGCCTTAATATAGTGTTCAGACTTGCGAGGTTTTAAATGTCAATGGAGAATAAAAATTCTAATTAAAACACACAAAATCTCAAAAATGGACCAAAATCCGACCTACGAGGTTTTAGAAGTAAGCCGACGATATACTGGGCGTGAAAGACTCGAAATTTTGCTCAGAGGCCTCTTTATCGGACTTGAGGTTCTTCTACTTGTCGTAAATCTACGACACGGGACCACCGACTTTACTTCCCTTCCAAAGGAAGCCATGCTAAGGATTTTTACCCCCGAAAACATCCATTGCCCTCCACCGGGCTTGAACCCGCGATCTCGGAAACTAGAGGCTAGCATGGTAGCCACTACACCACACAGGACGACCAGCGATTACGCCAAAGCACACTAATGATGTGTATGATATAAGCTTTGGTTTCTGATTCATGGGAGGTTAGGTTAGGCGTAGTCTTTTTTAAATATAAGCTTACGTTAATTAGCAACCAGTACTTACACCAAACCATACGATTAAAGTGAATGGAGGAGAAAGAGAAGAAGAAAAAGACAACAGTTGTCCAAGCAGAAGTGAAGTATCTAAAACAAGCTTCTCTGCACATTAAGCCCATATCAGTCACCTACATTTTCAAAGAAAGAAAAGCAAAGAAAAGAAAAACACGAGGAAAATTTCTTCGGATAACAAATACAGCTGCAATGGATCCTTTAGAAGGATTTTCTTATTCGTTGCAATTTTAATAATTTTTTGGGGGGCTTCATTCAAATACCTTAAAAAAGTAACAGCATACTTAGCATTTTAATCGACTTGTGTAGAGTTAGATTGCTGGTTGCAATTTAAATCTATATTGACTGATATAAAGCGGTCGGACATGCTTTAAATGACTGACGGTGAAACTCTTAATACATAGCAAATCATAGTAAACTATCGCGTTTAATCGTTTCAACATTTAATCCAAGAGGAGGTTAGTGTATGTGAACTCAATGTTACGCTGTAAGCACAGGTGTTGCCACTGTGGTAAATAATTACCTGAAGTTGTTAATATTTGTAGATGTGGTTATCCCTGATTTTTAACTGCATACTTAAAATCAGAGGCACTGTAGAAGAATTCTGTGCAATGACTCTTCAATTCGTGATACAACGCTAAGCGCTTTAGCACGACTGTGCATTCCTGGGTGCCAGGCACTACCAACGTCATATTTAACATCGCTAATAGATTTTTAAAAATCGCGAAAGACGTCATACATACGTATGTATGTTGAAATGTGTGTTTTGAATAAGAGAACAAGCTGGAAAAGCAATGGACGCCACATGCAATGAATACATGCAATGCGTGTTCCCTATTACGGGAAATAAAACTGAAATGTGCATAAACATGGGTATAAACATAAACATGTGCGGATTGTGCAAAAACACAAAAATGAAAAGCACAATACCATAAAACAAAACACGTACATCAAGGATACCATTAAATATATGCGTCGTCCTCCCTGGTCTACGGGTACAGCTAGCTTCTCGTTTCCGAGGTTGCGGATTCAAACCCTCGGAGGTGACTGACTTTTTTTCGGACGTAAAAATTCTTAGCATGACTTCCTTCGGCAGGGAAGTATAGCCGGTGGTACCGTATCGCAGAATTACGGCAGGTAAAATAACCTGAAGCCTGATAAAGAGGCCTCTGAGTAAAATTTCCGATGTTTCACGCCCAGTATAGAATGGGACGCTAAATAGCCACAGTAGTTAAAGAGCGTCCATACATAAAACTAAATTTAATTTTTTTTATTTTGAGTATACGTTAAAGGCTGGTTTACAACCGCCCAAGAACGGTAACCAGAACGGAAATGAGAACGGGAAGCAATGCACCTGCAAGACATCGGTTCACAACAGCCCGGAAACAAGAACAGGAATGCATATCGATCACAAAGTGAAAGTCGATTTTGCGCATTGGAATTTCATTTGTTTTTAACTGACCAATGATATTTTTTCACCTACTTCCAATTTAGCCAAGCCAACGTCAAAATTCGATAGAGTAAACATTATCTAAATGCATATTCATTACATTTCCGATCCCTCTACTTATGCCAAGCTTTCATTCCTTTATTTAATGGCATACATTAAAATTGTTTATTGTTCTTTTTTCATTTCTATCGGTTTTAGCTGATGTTTGTAGCTTTTGCCATTTTTTTAGGTAATAGTCAGTTTTGAGTTGTATATAAACCAACTACAAATGATCCCTTCACCAGAGGAACAAACACTGATTAGATTTGCGGGTGTCGGGATGAGGTTAGGAAGCACATTTATAACTGGCGCAACAGTTCTAGACATGTGGAAATCTTAGTGACAGCTATGATGCGAGTTACTTACCAGTTCAGGTGTCTGCCGGTCGTCTGCATGCTGCAGGAGTACCTGGGACAGTCATTGTCAAATATACGCACACCGGCTATGCACTGCACTGATAAACTTAGTTATATACAGTATATTTAAATCCACGCTGTAAAAAGTGCTTAATATAAAAACACTGTCAATCATCTACCTCCAATTCTTCCACACCTGACAGCCCTTCCTCATCTGCGGAATCACTCATATCATTGCCGTCATCACTGCTGTCGCTACTTTCTGCACCATTATCCTGGATGAGAATTCTTTCTATTTGATTTTCTACAATTCCATCTTTTTCGAAATAATGATTCTCAATTTGTTCCACATGTCGACATACATTTTCCCATTCTGGTCTTTCAATTTCAGCAAATCGCTGGCGACATAACTGCTCCACATCTTTTAATTTAAAAGTGATATTTCTGCATGCCACCCATTTTTTGACATCAGCCCAGATTAATTCTATTGGGTTTAGATCTGGGTGATATGGTGGCAGTCTAAGTACATTATGGCCATGTTGTATTAATATCTGGGCAAGTATGTAGGACTTCTGAAGCGGTCTGTTGGCTTTAAGTTATATAGCTTTGTTTTACTCTTGCTTTCATGAAAAGCTATATTATGCCTAAGTAACCAAGCTCTCATTTCTTGTTTCAAGGAATTTGAGGTAGGTAGTTTGTCAATTTGTGTGTTATGGTAAGAAGCATTGTCGATAACCAGAACGGACTCAGCAGGTATATTAGGTATCAACATGGTGTTGATCCACTTCATGTAATTTTCTGTATTCATTTCTTGATGAAAATCTCCTGTTTTTTGTTGCGACTTGCAAATGAGAATGGCATTTGGAACGAAGCCAATTTTTCCACCAGCATGAACAATGATAAGTCTTTGCCCTTTGGCAACAGGTGCCCGCAAACCTAATTCTCTATCGTCACTCCAACGTTTAGGTGTTGTATGATTGCTGTGCATGTATGATTCATCTTCATATACTATAGTTCGACCCCTGATTTGTACCTCCGGAGAAGAGTAAGGTACTCTTCCCGCTGAGATCGTATGTCATGCTTTTCTATTAGAACTCTTCTATTTGATTTGGTTTTCTTCCACTTGAACCCTAAATCTTTATAACTTTTTTGAGACTTGTAGCACCACCTTGAAAATTTATGCTGTCTTTCAGCTTGATGAGCAATATGCTTATTGTTGGCACAGTTTTTTCTTCCACGTAGAAATTGTGAATCATGTGCCGAATGACGCATTTGTCGAAATTGTCTATTTCTGTAACACGTTTAGGAACCTTGTGTGTCTTCCCGGGTGTGTCAAATGGTACTCCTTCATCCATGTGTTTTTTCTTAACTTTGAGAACTCTGGAAACGCAACTCAGTGAAACACCAGTTGCTTTGGCTACTCTTTCTTTCACTCTCTTAAGGCTTTTGTGGAACTCGGATGAACATATGTTTTCTTCCTTCATCTCTGCTTCTTGCTTCATGAAGTCGAGGACATTTGCAATTATTTCCCTGCTTTGACTATGTAATACCTTACCACTTAACTTTGAAAATGTAGAAGCCATGGTTATAAATATCACAAATAAGCACTATTTAGACACCGCTCTCTTTGAAATTACAACCAGATGCGGACACTTTCTATGCAGGTTGTATGTGTTACGCACTGTGAGTAAGCAAAGGTATTATATCGCTTTCGTTGATTAAGCTAAACATAAACCATTCCTAGACTCGGTAGCTGGAGTGGCAGTCAAGGTCACGATTCCAGAAGTATTGCGCCAGTTATACTACTAATTTCTTCCAGTTTCATATTTCCAGCTTACGACTATAGAGAGCAGTAGTGGCTGTTTCATATCACGGCCTCCTAGAATAACCTCTAGAGTGAAGACTATAATATGCACAATAGGGATTTAATATGCCGTGCCCGAGTAGAAAGTTAGGTTTCATTCGCAATGAAATGTAAGCGCTAAAGTAATGCAGCATAAGCGCAGGCGTGAGGGAACACCATTCACAATGCAGCCGTAGGTGTAACGCAAGAAGTTTGCACGGCTTCTAGATCCTTAAACTAATTGCGGAAATGTTCCCAGTGCACCGTAAGTTTCAAATTGATTAATATAACCAACAATACCAAGTAAGAAAGTTCACTGAATATTTTATAAATAAGTAGGTCGCGCGCGCGCGCGCACACACACAGTCGCCCGTAGCTTTAGTAACATCACGACTGTTTGCTCAAAACATTGAAAGTACTATGGAAATAGGGCCATTATTCCGTATGTGGGTAGTGTGCACTTTCGCTATCAATATGTAACATACGCATTTGCATCATGTTAGCATTACTGTTGTTGGCATTCTGCTGCCAAAATTGTAACATCATGGGCCCTAGACCACAAGGGGCGCAGCTACGGGGCGACGACAGGGCGTACCCGTAGGCACAGAACAGCCGTAGAATCTGCGCGTCTAAACGCGAATGATCCACTTTAGCTACATTTTCCTTGCTTTGCGACACTCCGTTAACCATATTTCTTTTTCATCACGTTCACAATATCTTCTGACAAGATTTCAGCAAAAGCTAAGCAGTCGCCAAGAAGGGCCCAATATTTTCGATAAAGCAACAACTACACAATTTAAGAACCCAGGATACTACACAATCAACTCTGCGTATTAAAAAACTCCAATTCCGTAAGTTTCTTAAAACTTCATACCTCCTTACCGCATACGGAATAATGTCAGGAAACTCCAGCAAGTTATGCATGTAATGATACAGCTGCACAAGTTATATTAATGCAATGTTCATTATCTCTTTGCGCCTGAGCCAAGAATTCTAGGCACAGATGCTGGGTTCATCCACTAAATGAAAGAGCATTAAGTAAGGACTTAACCATAACCTTATGAGAGAAATGCTACATGGTGACCCGCAATGTGTATGGCACGTCTTAATGGAATAGTATATGCATGTACATTAGATGGCTAAAGTCTCGCATCACGATCATCTGCTGTTGAACAACAGGCAATGCAAAGAGAAAGAAATGCAGAACTTTTCCTCTATGCACGCATAAAGTTTGGAGTTTGCAAACTCTTGCGTTGCGTGACTCTATGTGAATGGTTTCACTCTTTGGATATCCATGTGCTGCTATTTCCATTAAAACAAGCACAAAACTTTGTCTTCATCTTTGGTATTTAAGGGAGGAACTGCTTCTGCAATGGAAGAAAAAGCACCAGAATATCCTCCAAAATGTTCCATGGTAAAATCACATGTGTTTCTTGGGATAGAGCAGTTTTGCACTGAAAATTCAAGATTGTTTCAGCTTTTTGGAATTTCTAATGTATTTCTCTCCAAAGATCCTTTGAAATGGAAATATGATGAATCATACAATGCCTTACAAACTGTACAGGAATTGGCAGTCATAAATAACAGGGCAGAGCGGTATGGCTCTGATCCTAGAATTCAACAAGCACCTAACAGAGGAAGAACAACTAAAATTTCTCCTTCAGGTCATCAATGACCACAGACAGCGATTTCCAGATTCTACAAAGAAGACCATTTTGGTTTTGTGTGTTGACCAGTATTTAAATTTGTGTAAAAAGCTATCTTCATTACTAAAGGTTGAATTTAAATTGTTTACACTTATTTGTTTAGACATTCACATACATATACTGAAAACATTTCTGAGCAGAGTGTGTGAAATGCAAACCAAGAGGTCCAACCCTAAACATTATGCCATTGCAAAAATATTGGATACTATGTGTCCGCTACATGAATGAAGCCAATTGAGAGGGTGAGACAATAAGAAATATGCATTTTGTTTTTTGCTCCTATGATAAGGGCCACCCTTCCATGCTTCTTAGCTATTTTGTATCTCTGAATTTGAAATGCAATATCTAAAAAACATAGACAATGGAGTTGTACATGTTAGCTAATTACGTAAACAATATTAGCCTTCAGGAATTTGATTGTCCAAGGCCCGGTTACATAAAGGTTAATCTGAGTTCAACCACCTGAAAATAATCTAAAGTAAAGCTGAACTTAGAATTTTGGTTGTATAAACATTGATCTAAGATCAAATCTGGCTGGTGAATTTTCTCAGGTTAACTTGATTGAACTTAGATCAGCAGAATACAGAAGCTACATAACAGCTGCTTTTTTTTAAAGGAAGAAATAAATAGCACAGCTTTAAATAAAATGGTAAGTAATGAATTTTTTGTAGTTATTTGGATAATTGAATACCTGACAAAGAAGGGGTTATACCACAATATTCAATACTTTTGTAAAATGTTATTCCATAAATTTTGTTTTTAACATATTTTCCAAACACCCAGATTACTCTTTCAAGAGGAAATAAGCCATCAGTTAACATGTTATGTATTTTGTACTTTAATGTGAGTTTTTTCAAAATTCAATTAACCTCTTTATTTCACAATTGGCTTGGTAGGATGCATTGTTTTGCATTTATAACCTATGCTTACATGTTATTTTCAGGTGTCAGATTACTCTGATATCTCCGACAATGAGGATTTTGAACTAGAAAGGACTCCTCGTGTTTTCCAACATAGAAGGAATCCCATCTTAGAACTTAACGAGAGACAATTTGAAATGTGGTTTCGACTGTCAAAGCATGTAGTCGAAGAACTGGAGCATAGGCTGCATGCACAATTAAGGACACAAACCCTGAGGAATTATGCACTTAATGCAATGTTTATGCTCCTCACATTACGGTTCTATGCAACTGGGAGCTTCCAGATGGTAATTGGCGATATCTTTAATGTGAATAAAGGAACTGCAAGTAGGACTATTCACAAAGTTACAAGTGAGATTGCAGCCTTAAGACCTTATTTCATCAAGATGCCTAGGGAAGAGGGTGAAATAAGGGTTCCATAATATATGTAATTTCCCAGGAGTTTTAGGTGCAATAGACTGCACACATATCCCAATTATATCACCTGGTGGGAATAATCCTGAGATTTACAGAAATCACCATGGTTGGTTTTCTTTAAACGTTCAAGCTGTCTGCGACTCACAACTTCGCTTCCAGAATGTTGTTGCTAGATGGCCAGGTTCAGTGCATGATAGCAACATGTTTAGAAATTCTAGAATTCATGCACAGTTTGAAGCTGAAGAATTTCCCTGAGGTGTGCTCCTAGGAGACAGTGCCTATCACTGCTGTGATTACTTACTCACACCTACAATGCATGAAGAAACTCCTGCAGAATGGGCATATAACAGGGCTCATAGACAAACAAGATCAGTTATTCAAAGGTCTTTTGGCATTGTCAAAAGACGATTCCCATGTTTAAGAATGAAATTAGCTGTGAAATTATTTAGAGTTCCTCTTATAATAGTAGCAGCATTTGTATTACATACCTTGGCCATTAATGCAGAAGACGACACTCCTGACGTAGACGGTGCTGTTTACAGAGGAAGGAGAACTTACCAGGAACTGCCTATACCTGATTTAAATCAGAGAGATAGAAGGGAAAACACAGCACTGAGAACTGCACTAATTAACAACACTTTCAGGTATTCACTTAACTTTATTATTACGTAACCTGATTTTCAACCTTTTACATTTTTTGTGATTTCTTAATTTCTAGTTCCAATTTTAGAATTTTCATTTTCAGTTCATGTTCTTCTTTTAAACACTCCAACCTCCTTTTGTAGAACTTCTCCCAAATGTCTTCTTTCCAGGGAATGACGTGGATCTGGGTGTATCTACAGCTGAAGATGTTGCTCCACAAACTGCATTTCTCCCTATTGTGAAGTGCAGACCTCCAGTTGGGCACCATTTACATCTTGTGGTGAACTGCAGACAACTTCCATTCCTACATTTGTAATTTCTTCAGCATGGAAGCCCACATCATCATCGAAATTGCAATTAACCGGCACAAACTGCAGCTTCAGTGCTGCAGTTAGTTTGTGGCCAGTTTCGTCTAAGGAAGATGGCACAAACATACCACCTCCTGTTTTATAAAGTTTAACTTTGTCTTTGCGTTTATTTTTTTGAGTGCTTTTTAATGTTTTTGTAACATAGTTTCAAACATTTCCAATCATGTGCACTAAAACTTCTTGAATTGAATTCTGAAGTTATTTCCTTCCACGCCTCTTCCTTATTCCTTGTGGTGTTGCTATCTGTTTTTTTGTTTTCTATTACATCTTTATATTTCAAAACAATATGTACTAGCATATCCTTTTCCTCGCTTTTAAAATTGGCAGAATGTGCTTTTTTCTTTCCCTGAACCTCCATTTTATGGTTATGCATTAATCTGTGGGTTATGCTTTCCGAGTCACAGTATTGCAAACAAACGAAAATAAAAAGAGGTACATTACACGTTTAATGGAGATAAAGTAACCGAAATAACTTTTTTTTTACGAATATTATTTTAATTTTGAGTAAATTTTTATACTTTCCATATAAAATAATGCTATTTCCGGTATTAAAAGCCATAAAGAGAAAGTTTAATTTCGTTTTTATGTCTATATTGGATACCCTGTGCAGTTGAATCAAACAGTCAAATAGTCCCGATTATTCTCGAGTCCTTTCGATACAATATGAAAGTTGCCACATATTTGGCGATGTTGCCGCATTTGTTTTTGTGTTCTCGGATCAACACTGAACGGAGTTCAACTGACCTAAGGTCAGCATTATACAACTCGCGCCGAGAAACATACTAAGTTCATTTCTGATCTTCGGTTATAACTGAACTGCAGTTAGCAGTTTTTATGCAACCGGGCCCAAGAGTATAACATCCAAATTCCTAGGTATCGTGGATGACACTGGATTAAAATTGACAGAACACATTGATCATATATGCAATGTTATTAGCAGATCAATATACTTTTGAGGTATTTCCAAAATTATGGTAAAGTAAACACTTTAAAACTAATATATTTTGGATCCATCTATCCTCACATAATATGTGGCATGGAAATATGGGGAGTGATGCAGAAATATATACAACAGAATTCTCATTCTGCACAAGAAATGCGTTAAACTGATATATAAGAAGAAAACAAGGTTAATTTGTGGAACTGCCTTAATTAACAAAACTCTTTCCAACTTTCACTCTATATATTTACAGAACTATAATATACATAGTAGAAAAGCAAGCATTAACATGAAACAAACAAGTATATGACCACAATACAATTTTTTTGGACATAGTACAAATAAAAGTACCTCTGAGAAGGATGATATTGCAAGAGGCAATTTTTATTTAACAGACTTAGTGGCACTGAAAGATGTAGTCAATGCCCCTAAAATGCATTTTAAATATAAACTAAAAGAGCATCTAATTAACAACTGTCTACAATCTTAGATGATCTGAAACCAAACTAGACTGACAGCTCTACACCATCTGTAGTTATGGTTATTTTACTTTCCTGAATCAAATTATGATTTTTCAAATGTGACAAATGAACTGAATAAAGATGTTATCACATAATTCAAACTTAAATGGCTTTTTCTTCATGAATCAAATTATGCTTTTTCCAAATTTGATAACTCAGCAAAGGTCTTATCACATTCTTCACACCTTTGCGGTTTTTTAATCTCATTAATGAAATAATGGTATTTCAAAATTGACAAATGAGAAATCCTCTTATCACATATTTCACAGTCTTGTGATTGTTTAGCTTCATGAATCAAAGAATGACTTTTCAAGTATGACAACTGAATAGTTATTATCACACATTTCACAACTGTGTGGTTTTTTTCAATCACAAATGACATACACTTTCAAATTTGACAAATGGGTAAAACTTTCATGACATATTCCACACGAGTGGTTTCTTTACTCCATTGAATCAAATTACGCTTTTTTTCAAATATGACAACCGAGTAAAGGTATTAACATATTCTTCACACCTGTAATGCTCTTTAGCCTCATGAATTAAATTATGGCTTTTCAAATGTGACAAATGAGTAAAGCTCTTATTGCATACTTCACATTTGTGTGACTTTACCCTCATGAATCAAATTATGGCTTTTCAGATGAGACAAATGAGTAAAACCCTCATCACATATTTTACATTTGCATGGCTTTTCATCCTCATGAATAAAATTATGCCTTTTCAAATTTGACAATTGTCTAAAGCTCTTGTCACATATTTCACATTTGTGTGGCTTTTTACCCTCATGAATCAAATGATGACTTTTCAAATTTGACAAGTGGGTAAACCTCTTATTGCATATTTCACACCTGTGTGGTTTTTTACCCTCATGAATCAAATTGTGGCTTTTCAAAACTGACCAATGGGTAAAGCTCTTGTCACATATTTCACACCTGTATGGCCTTTTACCCTCATGAATAAAATTGTGTGTTTTGAAATTTGACAGCTGTCTAAAGCTCTTGCCACATATTTCACATTTGTGAGGCTTTTTACCCTCATGAATTAAATTATGTCTTTTCAAACCAGACAAGTGAGAAAAGCTCTTACCACAAGTTTCACACTTGTATGGCTTCTTGCCTTTATGAACCAAATTGTGCTTTTTCAAGTCTGATAAGAAAATAAATCCCTTCTTACAAATGTTACACTTGTGTGGCCTTTCACTCTTATGAATAAAATTCTTTTGTTGCAGGTAAATTTCTCCCCCATCATTACCTTTACCAGCTTGTTCCAAGTGAACACGTTCTTCTACAATTGGTATTTTTATATCAATTTCTTGAGTTTCACATTCAGCAAGATCCTTTTCATTACAGAAGCCGGTGTCTTTCCTCAAGTCTTCTGCAGAAGACAGTGGTGACTTACTAGTGCTATCACTAGAAACTGCCTCTAACCACAATCTGAAATGTTAAAGGCTTTAGAATCATTATGTACAAAACTCAAAGAATGAAGGGAAATTAAATGTAAAAAGAGAACCTCTGTTTGATAATCATAAGTACATGTCAGAAATAGGTGATATCTCGTTAATTTTCTCACAATATCATTAGATAATTAATAATTTTTTTCAAATGAAAAACATGTTAATGACAAAATTAGTCTGATTTCCATGACAATACAAGCAATATGTGTTACATGCTGAAAAATACATCAACCTCCTGGGTGCCTCTAACAGCAATTATTCAAAATAGCTTTACAAGCAATTCCTGTGTTGATTACGTTTGGCAGGAAAATATACGCAAGGGAAGGTATTTATTAACAAGAAAGTACACATTCAGCATCCAATACAATGAATGGAAGATTTCACATGAAAAAATTGTGTACTGCTGCTATGGCATCATAAGAAACAAATGAATGACTTAAGACTTCTTAACATTATCAAGTTTTTAAAATTTCCAACCAACAGCAAAAAAATCTCAGAAATAGTTCATATTCCAAACCATGCATTTAACAAATAGTGTGCTTTATCAACATTCACATTTTAAATTTAGTAAGTCTATGTTCTATCTTATTGTTTACCAATAATACAAAGTTAAATTCCTTCACAATGAAGAGGATTTCAGAAACTGTAAGATACAAATGTTATACATATGGTATTTAAATAAGAACTCTCAAGAGACATTATCAAGAAGAGAAAAATAAGTACAAGTTTTTCATTTAATGAGCAGAATAGGGACTTTTTCGAGGTCTACTCTACAATTCTTCCATTTATTCACTACAAAAACCCTGCCAGATTAAAAAACACTATGATGTATGGTTAAAATTCTATCAATTTGACCATCAATCAAACACTGCGCATCAGTATAAATGTATAACACCCTCTACAGTAGTTGTGGATTTAATCATAGTGGCATTTCAATATGTAATTTGATGGATACATTTGCTATTACGTAAATGTGAGTTATATAAGAATTAAAGGAAAATGTAACACAAGAAACAGAAATCTTCTAATTGGAACACTGGCCAAGAGTAAAGTCTTACCTTGGAGATTTTACCGGAGGTAAGTCCTTAACCTGTAACAGAATAATTCATACATACATACATCTATACAGTGCTAGTTAAATGCCTACATCAGATTTGATTAATTTATTAATTGGAATATGGTATGAGCAGATATAAAAAAACAAACCTTTTACATTTCTCCATGTAATGGGGTGTAAGAAAACTGAGCAGTGAAGAAAGCAAACGGGGAAGTACTTGAGTTGATAGTGGCCTTTATACACCAATAATTGACCCAAATGCTACCCTAAATATTAATTACACCATGGTCCTTAATCTCTTACAACAAGGGAGAAAAGCATGGAAAAAGCATCTAGAAATGACGTCAAATTGATTTGGCATTTTTTGAGTTGGTTTGATGTGATTGATGCTTGTGCTGCGAACTTCAAAAGCTCATGGCAGTAAATCAGAATAGATTATGTTATCTGGAGAATGCTAACAATGACATGAAGAAGCCTCAAAACATGATCAGGTAACACTTACCTTTTAGTGGTACAATTTCAACTCAAAAATCCAAACCCATTGAAACACTTCAAACTTCTGTGTATAAATTATATTTAGTACTAAATAAATTGTATAGTTTAGGGATGACAGAACCAGCTAAAGGACTCTTGAATATTTGATTGAAATAGACAATAAAATGAAGAAAGGAATGCTTAAGATGCATCAGGAGACAAATACAGAGAAGAGATTGACCAAACTGGATTCCTCTTATGCATTAACCTGGTGTTGAGGGGCATTAATTACAAATTAATAATTTAAGGCCTGATATATTCCATGCTACAAATTGTAAGCAGATTACTATTAATGGCAATAAAAAAACGTAAACTCCAATCAGTTTTCAGAAAAACAGCACTTGTTCACTATGCAGACGGACCTGAATATTGTGATGCAGTTATGGTTTGAGCTATCAATTGAATGGCATTGATCAGCCAACTGTTCGAAGAGATACAGTGTTTGTCCACTATCCAGTCAGATCTGAGTGTTATGATGCAGTTATGGTTTCAGCTATCAATCGAATGGCACTGACTAGCTAGCTAGCTGTTTGAGGAGATACCGTGTTTGTCCACTACCCACTCAGATCTATCACTACCATTACTTTTAACCCTTCAATTGCACCATCTACAAACACTGTACATATTTACAGACACTATCTTATTCTATTATGTTTGTATTACACCATTAAAATACTTATCAAATGGAAAATAAAGAAAAATTGTAACTGCAGTAAATTTCTACAAAACTTACCTTAATGTCATCAGAAACAGATGAAGTTTCTGTTTCCAGGCACCAAGGTTCTTCTTTAATTTCTATTTTGTTATCCATTTGATGATCACTGTTGTATTTCTGAACCTTCATTACAGGAACCTCAGAAAGAAATTCTCTCTCGCTCTGGGAACAAAAGCCTGAAATCAGATTATGTGCCTCAATTTCTGTTTTGATGTTCATCTCACAGTTGTTGCTATGTGTAACAGTTTCAGTCTCAATCTGCTTTATGCGATCTTTGGTAAAACATTCTCTCTTATTCTGTGAACAAAAGTCTGGAAAACGAGTCTCTGATTTAATTCTTGTTTTGATTGCCATATGACGGTCATCATCCAGAAGCACAGCATCACTGCTGATCTTCATTGTAACATTCTTGGTAAAGAGCACTCTCTCATTCTGTGAGGCTATGTCATGTGAAAGAGGATTCTCTTCTTTGATTTCTATTTTGATATCCATTTCACAATTTGGTGTTCTTAATTTCATTAACAATCCTGTGGAGAAAGAAACATATTATGTATAGCATAACATATCTAGAACTTTAACAATCACCTTCTTTGAATCCATCAGCCATTGTTCAAACTGTGCCGCACACCTCCAGTTTTCTCTCACAAATAAACCTACTTCCTGGAAAACTGAATAAGACTTGCAAAATTCAATGCTACACAGAAACTCGAACCATGGATCTTCGCCTCTTCATACCAATGCTATCATCACTGTTGTTCTTCATTGTAACATACTGGATGGTAAAGAACTCTCTCTCAGACGACGTAGCCTCACAGATTATCTCTCTCATTCTGTGAGGCTACGTCGTCTGAGAGAGGATCCTCTTCTTTGATTTCTATTGGTATCCATTTCACAAGTTGGTGTTGTTATTAAGTCTGTGGAGAAACAAATGTACACCTAATTTTAACCATCAGCTGTAGTTCAAACTATGCCACACGCCTACATTATTATCTCACAACTAAACCTACTCCTTGGAAAGTTGAATCACACTTGAAATATTCAATGATATGTGAAGGACTGCAGCCATGGATCCTCGCCTGTTCAGCCAATGCACCACGTTGGGATACCTGTAGAAGCATAAAACCTTCTCATCATATTAAAGTACCACAGTTAACTTTAACGGCAATCTCAAATATTAGCTATACCTCAAAGACAACTTGCAATGTTGCAGGTACTTTATAGTTAAGCACTATTAAAGATAACTTGTCCTTTGATAAGTCTTCCTTCACACTTGCTGTGTGTATGAAATATGTTGAAAAATCTGATGTGTTACATTTACATGACTTTTTTTACCCTCTATTGTTTATTATAAGGTATATAAACTATTCTTACAAAAGTTTATTTTTCCATCTAATTTATCTTAATAGAGGTAAACCTCTGCAGAAATAGCTACATTACATGTTTTGTTATAGATATAGAGGGAATGACGACGGTCAAATGTTTAAGAACTCTTCGATATACGTTGGCTTTTAAAGTCCTTACTGTTTCCATGCAATCATGAAAACAATTTAATATTGACACGACTTTAAAACAATGAAAAAGTATTGAACAATTCAAACTATTAATAACAGATATCCTGGAAATGGCTTATGCCACAAAAAAATTAATTTGGAATAAATTGTGTATCTAAAAGAGATCTAGATTTTTGTCGTAGTATGTTTTCGTCTATTGCCTTAATGTTTACGAGTTATACAAGATTATTGATAAATCCTTCCCAATGAAGAGAGTTTCGCACACTACTGCCAGAAAATTTAAGATATACATTTTGTCATATAGATAGCATTTTAATCAAAACCGTCAGAGCTATTTTTACAAAAACTGAAAATGTCAAAAAATCTACCATGTAAATGGTAGTTTGGGGAGGTGAGGATTTTCTTCAAAATTTGTGTTTTGCATCTTTGAAAGATATTGAACTTAAACACAAAGTTTGGTATTTAACAGCCATTTGGTTTTTTAATTATGCTGTTCTTAATCGCTTTTAAAAACACACACACACACACACCCACACCTTTTTTAAAATTGCTTTCTTTTTAATTCATGGAATCTCAAAACATGCATTTCTGGTGAAATTTTAGTATAAAATTTTAGGGGGGGATGCAATACCTTCTCTACCTACTATTTGCACGATAGAGAAAGTAAACGTTAACGCAGATAATGGTTAACTACAACATTACAAATCACCTTTGAGGTATGATCATCTTTACTGCAATACTTAGATCGCATGAGAATCTTTAATGCTTGTATGGGTATCACGTCAAATGGTAACAACTTAGGCTAAGCTCCCTGGTTTGAGTCCCAACTGTGGAACTTAATGTACAAAATAAAATAAAACATGTAATGCTCTGTCCTGGTATCTGGTAACCTACACCAGAATGTGTATTTCTAATTTTCTATTTATTTCCCTTATTCTTATTAATCTATACAATAATGTTGTACAGATTTAACTACTAACAAAAAAAGTGAAATAAATTAAAATAAAAGAAAACAAACAATTGAACTATAGTTCAACAAAGTATTAGTAAACCACTATTTATACAGCATACCAGCATCCACAATAAATGGAATCCAGTTATTACTTATTACTAAATATTTCTAATGGTATCCGCCGACAAAATTTTTAGTAAAACACAAAAACATATTCCAATATGTATGTTATATTCTTTTATAAAATCTATGTACTATTAGTTTTTCTTTAACCCTCCGTCAGGCGCGCGCTTTGGTAGAACGCCGTTAGTTGCGCGGGGTCTAGTAGACCCGCGCTATATTTTTGTTGTTATTGTTTGTATTTTTGTTTTCTTTAGTTTATTTTCTTTTTTTCCTGTTTTTACCTTTATTTAGATTAAGCGTACAAGGCTTTCATTAATAGGTATTATCTTACAACATAAAAATACAAGCTAAAATATGAGTACATATACGTTATAAATTGCATTACAGTAAGTATAAAGAAATACATTGCCATTTCCAGGTATACATACAACTTGTAATTTCAAATGTTCAGTTACTCACAACCATCTACTATTTCACCGTGTTTTCCCCGACTAAGCAACTATCGCCAATAATTTTAGCATATTTGCTCAAACACAGGGGGGTGTCATTTTCCACATGCATATTTAGTTTTGCAGTTCATTTTGTCTTTGTTGCTGGGTTCACATCGTTTCCTTTTCAATGTGCATAGTGGTAAATTTGACAATTCATCTACGCCGGATTCTTAGGTTTATATTTTGTCAAAAGTCCTTTCAAATCATCGGATAGATTTGATGCTGTTGCTCTCCTTTGTAGCTGTTGCAACAGTAAAGCTAAAGATAGTGATTTCAAATACTCCTGCCTTGTGGAATATTTATTTTGATTTCCAAAGAAGATAACCCTAGAATTAATACCTGCAATGTTCAAGATATGGTCCAAAAATTACCATGGGCCACTTTCTCGTTGTTCTGGCTACATTGTATGTAGCACACAATTTATCTAATGCATCAACTCCACATTTAGTGTCGTTGTAATGCAGGATTATTTCAGGCTTTTTCTCAGCACCTTCTGATAACTGTGTGGATGAAACATGTAGACTTGAGAGCAAAACTACTGTTTTACCCTTTTTTGGAACAAATGAAACAAGCGTTTCATTTTTTATGAAGCCAAATACGCTTTCGTACTGACTGCGATCTTTTGGACATGTGGTGTTCTAAAAGCTAATGATTCACAAGCTGCGCAATGTAGCGCATTCTGTCTGAAGCAATTTCCTCTCAGGAGTAGTTAGTTCCTGTCATCCTCCACATGGTGCTGTCATGTCTTCGGCACATTGCTACATTAAAAGCAGCTTACACCAACCTAGAGTAAGTTCTACTTTCGTAGTAAACTGCTATTCAAGTCAACTCTTGGTGACTTTGATACGAGAGTAAACTACTTCCAAACCATTTTACTCCTTTCAGATACTCCAGATTAAACTACCAGAAGTAAATGTCGGAGAGCACGGTTATGCATTACGTTACTACGGAATTAAATAGAGCACAGATGCTAAAATACAGTATTGTATTTGGAGGAATATATTTTGATGTGTTGATGGATTACTTAGATTACAATGATGAACTTGATCAAGAAAACAGAGATTACTTGGGTTACATTGATGATCTCGGCGAAGAAAACAATGGGAATACGATACTGGTATACAAGAACCATATGATACTTAGACACAGACAAACAGAGAGGGTTCAACGAATGTTTTGGTATTAGGAAATAATCTTTTACAAGCCTTCTGAACCCTGCTTGGAGAACATTTACAACAAAACTCAAAACAGGAATTCAGCTCTATAACGTAAACTGCAATTATTGTTATGCATGCTACGAGTGTTTTGTACCGGGACATTTGAAATAATTAAGCCAGCATTACTACGAATTTAACATAATGTGACAATCTAACACTGTATTAAATGGAGATAATTAGTATTGACTTAAGAGTTTGGCAATGTCAAATTTTCCTTCCCATAATGTCAAGATTGATGTCACATGGTGATTAGAACCAATTGGCATGAAGCACTAGCTCAAAGTAATAAAAGAACTATCAATCAAGAATCATTCCCATTATGTTAAGTGTATGCCAATTAGACCTTTAGTTTACCAGCATCTCTTAGCTTGTCACGTTAAGTAAAGTTAATCGTAATCCTGTCATTACAAGCGATCGTATAAATAAAGGTTCTCCACGCGTCTTCTGGTTGTATATTTCATCACATTGTTAGAGTGCTTTTGAGGTTAAGAGCCAGGTACCCACATGTATAAATATACATGAGTGTTCAAAAAAATAAAAGACAATTCTTCTCTTCTGCACATTTCCCACACATTGTGGATGGAATTAACTGCACGCATGTTACTATTTTGTGCCCATCTGTCAATATGGTCAACTTTTCCGAAATCAAAAAGGGTATTTTTCCATCAACATGCAAGTGATCTGCAATGCAAAATGAAGATTGCAAACATTGTTTCTAGAATTTTAAGCTGCTCTTCAGTACGTTTCTCATTGTTCGAAGCTTTAAGCTCATCCATCACGATTTTCCAGCATCTTTATAACATGTTGTTTTACACTCATAGATATTGTTTAAATGGATTTTCTTTATCTGCACCAACAAAAATGTATCTCCTTCACTGAATCACCTCCCTTTCCTATAACACATATCCTTATCCATGATCACATCAAGTAATCGCACAAACAAAACAATAGCTCCGGGAGTAATTAGCTCTTTCATAGTCATAAGTAAAAGAGTAAATTGTAATTGAGCTCTCCAATGTTACTTCCTGACTGAATTGCTCCTAGTAAGGGCTTCTTTAGTAAATGTTACTTCTGAAGCAATTGACTCCAACATGGCTACTTCTACTTTAAACTTACAGTGAAAAGGGTATAGTAATGTTTCAGAAAACCTCAGATATTATCAAATAGGTGAGATTGAAGAAATGTTCTGAAATGCTTAGTGAAATACAACCAAAAGCAAATGAAATTACAGCTTTTATATATGCACCCCTAGGTTCCTGTAAGGTGGAGGAGAGCTTTACCCACTTAAAGGATATCTTACTGGCAATAGGAGGTAGCTAAGTATACAAAACTTAAAACATCTGGTGGTTATAAACTGCAACAGTAAACAAGTTAAGTGTGAGAAGAATTAAAAATGCAAGTACCATTATTTATTTTTTTATGATTCTTTTTTAAGGAAAAATATTGTAACTCTTAAACATTAAACATAAATTTTGTTGGGTTAAATAATTCAGACGGTTTCCATAACATTTTTATTCAGAGAGATTACATAAAATTGCCTTTAATTTTTATTTCATGTCAATATGTCTTAATACTCTCTATATGAGCATATTTATCTGCATATTATGGATGTTTTCAAAGCATATATTAAAGTGATTATTAGAACATAAAATTCCTGTCTATAGTAATGACTTAATGTTGATCTCCAATATCCTAAACACAGAGATTTGCTATTGTAACTAATATAATTTTCCGGGCTGTTATGCCGTGGTCTGCTGAAGAAAGATTTCCCAGAAGATGTCCACCGCAGTTGTGGACGAAACGTCTGGGAAATCTTTCTTCAGCAGACCACGGCATAACAGCCCGGAAAATTATATTAGTTATAATTGTGACACCGGCCGTGAAAACCTACGTTCTTACAGAGATTTGCTTTTCATGGTTTTCATGACATGCCCAGTTTTGAGCACTGCCTTATGTTACTCAGGTAAGTATAAGATATTAACATCATAGCAAGCCATAGTAAATCATCAAGTTTTCTCGTTTCAACCGTTAATCCGAGAAGAGGTTTGCATGAACTCATCGTTGTGCTGTAGGCAGTGATGATGCTACTTAAGAAAATAATTACCGAAAATTTCAATTCATACGCTTACAATACTTATTGCCTAAAAAGCAACATGAATTAATATTCATAGATGTAGCTGCCACTTATTTTCAATCATAAACTTAAAACCAAAAGTATTATAGTATATGTAGGATTTCAGTATCAATAAGGCTATAACACGCATAATATTTATGAAATCGGTGAAATGCAATATGTAGAGGAACTTAGAAGTAATAAGGAGTTGATTTAGTAGAAGATGTTTCGAGTTTTGGTTGCACCAATCCTACAGTTACTCCTCTACTTCTAAAAACACCCCTCGGCTATACTTTGCAACTTAGGGGCCTCAATGCCGGACTACAATTTACAAATTAGGACCCTCAACAAGTAGCGACGATCAACTTTGCATATAGAGCAATTCTCAGATGCGTGAGTGTTGTCCAATATAGCAATTACGTACAATATTCCCAATGGTTCACTGTACTCAAGTGCTTTAACCTCAAAATGAGCAGGAGACACACAGTGACACCACTAGGGACTGAACCTGGATTGTGGGTTTATGAAATTATTATTACCAACAATTTCTTTGTTCATTTGGCCCCACTGTGAGCAACACTCATGAACAGTGAACTCATACAATTATGAAATATGCAGCATATCTAATAACATACCCAACACCAAGAGATGTTTTCTTTCCCCACCCCCCTCTCTTTCTCCACATGAAAATTTGCACATCACCACCATTCCAAGAGTAAACAACATGTATTGCAGCAGGACAGCAATAACAAATAGGTATAAATCACCATCAGATGCAATCTTCCCTATGTATTGAATATTTATATGTTGCACGCATATTAAAAAATTTCTCCATACTATATGGGGAGTGTGTATATAAAAAACATTCTTTCTTAGAGATTTTATGTTGATTATGCTTGCCTAATAGTTTTAAGTAGCATGGAAGGTTATTATAAATTGTATTGCAGAATAGTAACACCCTTTTTGGAACAGTTTTAAGCAATTTCTGGTCTACACAAATTGCCTGCATGCCTCGTATTGTGGTCATGGACAGCAAAATTTGTTGTGAAGTTATCATAATTATCTGTAAGCTAGTTCAAGAGAGAATATATGTATTTACCAGTAGGAGTAAGGATTCTTTTGAGTTCTGAATAAGAGCTTACAGGAATGACGGGATGCAACACCACAAATAATACATATGGCCTTTTTTTCTAATATAAATACTTGCTTCTATGTGTCGAATTACTCCAGAAGATTATTGCATATCGCAGCAAGGAGTGAAAATAGGCAAAATATGCTGTTCTTAAGGTATTTTGATGGAGCAAAGTTTCTAAGTTTCTTAAGGCAAAGCAAGCCGAGCTTGAGTTTTGGTAGCATGATTTTTATTTGTTTTCTCCAGCTGAGCTCTCCATCTATTTGAAGCCCAAGAAATTTTGTATCAGATACCTTATTTATGGTGTAATTGTTGTACCTGATTATTGATTCTTTCACTTGTTTATACTTTGTTTGAAATTGAATAGAGCTGATTTTATGATAGTTTAATGAAAGCTTATTAGATTCAAACTAAACGTTGAGTTGTTCAAACACTTTATTGACAGAATTTCTTAATTGCTGACGTGACTTTTTAGATATAAGTACAGCGGTATCATCTGCAAAAAGCACAGCTATTGAATCTTCACTAAGATAATATGTTACTTAATTTTTAAATATTAATATTTATAAATGTATATAATATTTATATTTACAAATATTAAAAATAACAAAGGGTCAAGTAGTATAGAACCTTGTGAAACACCTCTAGTAATAACACCTGGTTCTGAATCACAACCATTAATTCTGGTTTACTGGATCCTATTTGTTAAGTAAGATCTGAAACAATTCATAGAGATATCACTGAAGCTATAAACTTTTGCAGCAAGAGATTCTGATCAATGCTGTCAAATGCCTTAGCTAAGCCACAAAATATTCTTAATGGTAGCGCCTTTTTAGCCACGACTGTTAATACTTCAGAAGTGAGCATGTATTTGCATTTTCTGTTGACATTTCTGTCCTAAATCCAAACTGGAATACTTTATTCTTTTTGTAGCTGTCGATTAAAATTACAAGAATTCGTGACATTGTCAAATAGCACAATATAATACAAAGTATTATGTATAGTTTACAGATAAAAAAATATATAGAGAGAAAATTCAGTTCATAAATTCAATTGAATAAAAACATCCTTGTACCATGAACTTTTTCAGTTCAATTTTAAATTTATTTGCAACATGTATTTGCTATGGGTGAATTGGTAGTTTATTATAATACATACAAGCAGCAAGAGGTTTCATTTTATACAATTGTAATCTGTGTGAAATTGTGCGCTGCCTCTAGTATAATGATCATGGATGTGGCTATTAATTTTTCTATTATTTTTGTTATGTTTCAAATACATTATTACTTCATATATATATATATATATATATATATATATATATATATATATATACTAATCCGTAATAGATCTTCATTAATATATTTATATCAGCAATTTTTGCCATTCTTTTTAATAAAAATCATACTTGAACTAAGAATATACTGAAAGAATGTTGTTGAACTCCAAGTATTTTATAACCAATTATATACAGAGTTTTCCATTACTTTAGAAAAGGCTGTCAAAAGAGAGATGGGCCTATAATTGGAAGCCAAGCTTTTGTCTCCTTTCTTGTATAGAGGCTTAACAATTGTGTTCCATTTTATCTGGAAATGTTCCTGACAGAAGGGAATGATTGCATATTTGACTAAGAGGCTTGCTTAACTCTGGTAGACAATATTTTAACAATTTGGTATTTATCTCAACCCATCCATGAGAGGTTTTACTTTTCAATGAGCTTAATGTTTCCTAACTCTCTTGGTGTTGTGGAGTCCATCTTAAATTCACAATTAATTTTGAGACGTGTCTTTTTTCAGCATTTTAAGTGCAATTAGGTTTGGGTCAGATCTGTTTGTTTTACTGTTTGTTACATTAAAGAAGTATGTGTTAAAGGCAGTAGCAATGGTACCGCAATTTCTGAATTCTTTATTTCCAATAGTTATGTGACTAATATTATTTGAATTAATTCAGCCTGTTTCATTTTTTATTACATTCCACATTGTTTTAATTGGAATCATCACTGGCTAGTGAGTAATACTTTCTTTTTGCTTCATTAATTATTCTTTTAAGTATTTTACAATATGTTTTATTTTTTGTAGTGTGCTGTAATGTTTGAATCATTACTTGTGCGACACAGTAAGAACAATTTTTTTTTTTTTTACCTGAGAGCTGGAATAGACAGAAGCCCATTTTTCATTTTCTGACACTAGTTTAAACTTATTGATATGCTCATCACTAATTATTCTTGTTGTAATTTTATTTTTTCTATTATCAATCTGTTTGTTAGTTGTGGCAGGCACCAACAATACCCGAGCACCATGATAGGAATTATGGTATAATTTGGAATTTTTTCTGAGTTTAGAAATATGATATCTATAGCTGTTGCAGTGTTCATATGAGTTCTGGTGAGAAAGTGAACCACATATTCCAAGTTAAATGTATGTAACAAGGAAGTGAGGTTAGTTTTCATTTTACTGTTATTAAGTGTATTAACATTAAATCCTCCACAAATTATTATTTCAGCATTTTTAGTGTAAATGTATGAGATGATTGCTTCTAATCTATTTATAAATCCTTGGAAGTTCCCTGTGACAGCTCTATATATTGCTAAAATGATGTATTTATCCCTACCAAATCCTATTTTTACTGAATAGCATTGAAATTCCTTTTCATTGCAAAAAATAATGCAGCATTTATGCTGGTGAATGTTATGATGCTTTTAGTAAATATACCCACTCCTCCTCAATTTAATCTACTTCTGGAACATGATGTGTACTTACTGAAGCTCACACCTTTAAGCTCTGCTTCTGTCATGTGGTGCTGTGTTGTGCAGATTACTGTGATATCATAATTTATATCTTGAATATGTAAGCTTAGCTCCTCTACTTTATCCTTTAATCCTCCTATGTTTTGATGATATGAACCAAATGAATATTTTAACATTGAAGGGGAAGCATCAGTGTTTACATATGCAACAGATTTTACTGTGTGGGCCCCCTTTCTACCTTCTTCCTAAAACACGAGATCTAGCACCACATAAGAGGTACAGGCCTCTCACAATTATTACACTTCAATTCCCCTGCCAAAAGACACACATGCGACCTCTTGCCTAAGAAGTTGTACAATCGTGTCAAGTGAAGGCTGAACGTTGGCAGTACTTCTCTTCCACAGGTCCTTCTTCACTTGGGCTATCTGTGGCGAAGTTCTGGCATACCATGTCTCTGAAATGGCTCAACAAATGTACCATTAGTGTGTGTGCTTACCTTGGCAATGTGGTTCAGATCTTCCTTGACTGAATACCCATAATCAGCATCAATGCTGTTGCCCCAATGATCACAATTGAGACCGACAGACAAACTCTTAAGATCTGAGGCCACATTCTCAAGATTGGCACTTGACTTACATATGCATTCCACTTGGAAGTTGCTCCCGAAGTTGGTTCGGCAATATTATAAATGAAAATATCCATCTCTAAATGGGAGGTACACCCAGCATGTCATTTTACAAATTTGTCAACCCACATCTGATCGTTAAGTCTAAAGAATATATTGTGGTATTGGTGTTATACGAGGAATTTCACTTGATTGATTATCGTGAAGTGGTCCTTAATTTGAGTGACGTCATGATACATTTTCAGAATGTTGGTTATGGCGAGCCGGGATCAGCCAAGATGGCTACAAACATGAATCACTCGCATCTACATGATTAATTTATTGCTTAAGATTGATGAACACAAACATACGTTGTAAATAGTATATTTTAACACATTTATGTCACTTATTGGCACTTTTGTCCCTTACAATTCACAAAGAGATTATCACACGCATCCAAACATGGTATTACGAGAACTAGTACTTGTGTTTTGTGATTAGTACTACAAGGCAGGGAGAGATTCGTGAACGAATCGTTCATAGATGAATCATTACAAGATATGAACGTAGGAGTCACCACGTTTTCTTTAGTATTGTCGGAAGCGAATGGAGACTGATGCTCTATTTACGGAGATTTCTTTCTCTAATCCTTCTGGACCGTGGCAGTTACCTTCTATCTTCTTACCTTTTTCGTCTAGACTTCGTAGCGCTTTATTTCACTTTTTCACGAAAACTATTACATATAAAGCGATAATCGGCTTTTAATCACCTCTCGGAATTTAATTAACCGTAATAATGGAAAACACACTGACGCAGGATACTGACCTGTCCACTGGTTGGCAGTACTGTAATTAAATAACCCTTCAGGAAGCGGAGTAAAATTGAGGGCCTGACAAGATAGACTTAATTGCGAAAAGATGGGAACCGAAAAATCCACGATTGCTGAAAGTTTATCATGTCATTACTCAAGTGGATCCCTCAAATGGTAATTAAAACGGGCTCGTTCTTGAAACTATGTAAGTACTGGAAATATAGAATCAGATGACTGAAAAATTCAATGCCATAGGCGGGATTTGAACCACGGATCTCCCGGTCTCCGTCCGGTTGCTCTAACCACTGGCAACATGCCGGTACGCCATTAAATTCTCCAACTGATTCGCATTTTTCCCGGTAAGTACTGTTTTGAAAATGCATCAGTTCACTGTAATCAGTCAAGTGAAATTCCTCGCATAACTCTAATACTACAAGATATTCTTTGGACACATCTATACTTGAATTAACGTAACTTGGCACCTCAATTCTGACAGTTGCTCTCCTGCCATGTGCGTTTCAGCTACGCTACGCATAAAACATGTGGTGTTGTCAGCTTCTCCGTCTGCCTGTCGTTCGTGTCGAGTGGAAGAGGAGAGCTAAACAAAGATAAAAGTTCTCCACTGTGCCTAACAACGCAGAGAGAGAGTTTAAAACTGTGCTTTGACAAATGACGTAATTTTGAAATAATATTAATTATCTATACACTTCTAAGGATACTGTGCACAACACGCCTGTGAACTATTGCGTTATGTTCATGTTCATTTTCGTGCTATATGAGAGTAAGCGCATATTCCATTTTAATGTTTTTTCACCCTATATTATTTTATTCTAGTGCTTGTCTTCCATTTTGTATCTTTTAACTGCCTTTGCGTGATGCTTTAAATGTCCATAAGTAATATTATATTACCTATATAGACCAAAGTTTTAAAGTTAATTTTTCTGCTTTCAATTTCATTATATTTCTACAGTTTCAAAATGCGCCACACGCCAAATTTTTTAATACTATTGCAAAACTTTCAGATAGCAGGTTATTCAAGTTAGTACATATTTACTGTGAAGTTCCTTATGTTTATTTTAAGTCAATTAGATAAGACAAACTTTGCATTTAAAAGTGTGAAGTAATTATTTTTAATTTACTCCTAGTTTACTTAAATTTAAGCGGACACTTATTTTTGTATATTCTCTGTAAATGATTAAATCAGATCAGATCATGATGTTCAAGTATTGTTGGTGCCTATCATAGCCAACAAACAGATTGTTAATACACAAAGTAAAATTACAACAAGAATAATTAATGATGAACATATCAATAATTTTAAACTAGCATTAAAAAACGAAAAATGGGCTTCTGTCTATTCCAGCATTCAAGTAAATGATAAATTTGATGAATTTCTTAAAACAGTGCTATTAACATTTGAAGCTATTTTTCCTAAGAAAATAAAAGCTCATCACAGGTAACAAAGGTCAAACCCTGGATTACTTCAGGTATAAGGAAGTCCTGTGCAAATAAAAAAAAGTTGTTCTTACTATATCGCACAAGTAATGATTCAAACATTAAAGCACACTACAAACATGTTATAAAATACTTAAAAGACTAATTAATGAAGCTAAAAGAAAGTATTACTCACTAGCCATTGATGATTCCAATAATAAAATTAACACAATGTGGAATATAATAAAAACTGAAACAGGTAGAATTAAATCTAATGGTAATATTATTCACATAACTACTGAAAATAAAGAAGTAGTAATTGCTCCGCCATCGCTAACACATATTTCCTTAATGTAGCAAATAGTAAAATAAACAAATCTGACCCAAACCTAGCTGCACTTAAAATGCTAAAAAAAGGCACATCTCAAAATTAATTGTGAATTTAAGATTGACTCTACAACACCTAGAGAAACATAAAATATTATTAGCTCAATGAAAAGCAAAAGCTCTCATGGTTGGGATGAGATAAGTAACAAATTGTTAAAATATTGCAGTTAAGCATGCCTCTTAGTCATATATGCAGTCATTCCCTTACGTCAAGGATGTTTCCAGAAAAAATGAAACATACAATTGTTAAGCCTCCATACAAGAAAGGAGACAAAAACTTGGCTTCCAATTATAGGCACATCTCTCTTTTGACAGCCTTATCTAAAGTAATGGAAAAAGCTGTATATAATCGGATTATAAAATACTTGGAGTTCAACAACATTCTCTCAGTACCCCAGTTCGGATTTAGGAAAAAAAAGTCAACAGAAAATGCAACATACATGCTCACTTCTGAAGTATTAACAGCCTTGGATAAAAAGGAACTACCATTAGAAATACTTTGTGACTTAGCTAAGGCATTTGACAGCATACATCATAACCTCTTGCTGCAAAAGTTAAAAGTTTATGGCTTTCGTGATATCAGTATAAAATGGTTCAGATCTTAATAAATAGGATCCAGAAAACGAGAATCAATGGTTGTGATTCAGAACCAGGTATTATTACTAGAGGTGTTCCACAAGGTTCTATACTTAGTCCTTTGTTATTTTTAATATATATAAACGATCTGTCATACTATCTTAGTGAAGATTCAATAGCTGTGCTTTTTGCAGATGATACCAGTGTACTTTTATCTGAAAAGTTACATCAGCAATTAATAAATTCCGTCAATAAAGTGTTCGAACAGCTCAACTTTTGGTTTGAAGCTTTCGTTAAACTGTGATAAAACCAATTTTATTCAATTTTAAATGAAGCATAAACAAGTGAATGAACTAACAATCAGGTACAACAATTATACCATAAATAAGGTATCTGATACAAAATTTCTTGGGCTTCAAATAGATGGAGAGCTCAGCTGCAGAAAACAAATAAAAGTCATGCTGCCAAAACTCAGCTCGGCTTGCTTTGCCTTAAGAAACTTAAAAAAATTGCTCCACCAAAATGCCTTAAGAACAGCATATTTTGCCTACTTTCACTCCCTGTTGCGATATGGAATAATCTTCTGGGGTAATTTAGCTCATAGCAAGCAAGTATTTATATTACAAAAAAAGGCCATGCGTATTATCTGTGGTGTTGGGTCCTGTCATTCCTGTAGACCCTTATTCAAAACCCAAAAAATTCTTACTCTCACTGGTAAATACATATATTCTCTCTTGAGCTACCTTACAGATAATTATGATAACTTCACAATGAACCTTGCTGTGCATGACCACAATACAAGCCATGCAGACAATTTTCATAGACCAGCAAATAGCTTAAAACTGTTCCCAAAAGGATGTTACTATTCTGCAATAACAATTTATAATGACCTTCCATGCTACTAAAAACTATTAGGCAAGCCTAATCAACATAATATCTTTAAGAGCTAAAGTCTTTCTTATATACTCACTCCCCATATACTATGGAGGAATTGTTTAATATGCCGTGCAACATATAAATATTCAATACATAGGGCAGATGGCATATGATAGTGACTTATTTGTTATTGTCCTACTGTAATGCATGTTGAGATGTTTACTCTTGGGGGGAAAAAAGAAGAATGGTGATGGTTTGCAAATTTTCAATTCTTCAATAATGCATGGTGTGGAGGGGGAGAAATGTTCTTGGTGTTGGGTATGTTATTATTTAAGAAGTTCTGGTCGCTGGGTATGTTTACTAGTTATGCTGCGTAGTTCGTAATTGCATGATGTGTTCAATGTCCCTGAGTGTTGCTCACAGTGGGACCAAATGAACAAACAAACAAATTGAGAACTAGTGTCATTCCATTATGTTTACATATATGAGCATACTGGTAGTAATATATGCGGAATATGACTGTGTTAGTTGATTCCTGCCCTACAAAGTAAATGCAAGTTGTGCTGACTTGAATATGTTACAGATAAAAGCATGCTCATACTGACTTATAATGTGATTTATGGTACCAAGGGGCTTACTCCTGGTGTCTCTTTCCTCCGAGGTGGATTCACTGCTGGGGGAGATTATTATTTGCTGAATGCAGTCTTCCAGAATTCCTTCTTTTCTCCATGCTTCTTTAGTGACTCCTCGAGTATTTTCCACCACTTTTGCCCAATTCTCAGCAGTGACATTCTCCAGTGACACTCCTGATGAGTCGCTCTACTTCTGATACTGTAAATTTCTTTTATTTCTTGCCACATAGTCTTTCACTTGCGCCCATATTTTTTCAATAGGGTTCAAATGAGCATGGTAGGGGGGAAGGCGAATAACTTTATGCCCATGTTCTTTTGCTAGTTCATCTATCCCATAAAGTGGAACCCTTGGTTTGTAAGTATTCACGAAATCCATTAGTTCCGCTTTTTTGAGCTCTGAATCAATCTCGATTCCATGTTTTGCTGCAACATTGTCCATCGCATTGTCGGGGCCATGTTTAGTACTACAGAATCGTATTTGGCATTATCCATTACGATGGTAGAATTTGGAGAAATATTTGGCATTAGGCTGTTAGCAAACCAATCTGTAAAAGATTTTTCATTCATTTCCTTATGATAATCCCCAGTTATCCTTGACCTAAACATGAGGAAACAGTTTAGGACAAAACCTTGTGAAGAAGCAGCGTGAACAACAATAACCCTACCTCCCTTACCTAACAGGGCATTCATTGTGCTTTGTTTGGTGCCATTGGTCCACCCTTTAGTTAAAGTATGGCCTGGATTCACCCAGGTCTTGTCCAGCCGAACAATGGAGCTGAAATCTAAATTGCTTCCTTCCTTGCAAGTACCAACATCTCCCAAGCTATGATATCTGTTCTTTTCATCAGTAGACTTCTGTTGGAATATTTTTCAAAATTAAAGCGAAATTCATAGAGACAAATGCGGAGAGAGGATTTACTTCCATGGAAAAGATCTGGCTCTTTAAGATTAGCGTGTAGCTTGTACAATGTAGGGAACTCTTTTCTTTCATAATAGCTGTGTTATATATGGCGACAAACAGCATCTACTTGAAAGTCATCTAGAGCTGTGTCAGATTTTTCCTGGGGTTTCTAATATTGCTTTTGAAGATCCAGACTCTGATTTCTCAGCTTCTTCCTCTTTTCCTTCTTGTTCTTTCCCTATATTGATAACAGTCTACTTATTTTAAGTGCAGCAGCTGTCCTATCTATGACTTTATTTACATGAATCATTAATCCATTGTTTTCTCTTTCCAGTTTGAAATATGCCCATAAAGCACATACCACCTCACGAGCTTGTCCACCTTTTCTAAGTTTAGCATATTTTTTCTTTGGGAAATGAGTTCATGGTCTTCCCCTACGCTTTTGGCCAGGATCAGACATTGTCAATCACACAGGAATTTCAGCAAAGGTTATATATTTTAAAATATTATAATCACAGTACTGGTCATTCACTATACTACAGCTGCATGTTTAGCACTTGAAAAATAATGTCAGTATACAATTGCACAGTTCACCAATTTAAGATAGTTGTATGCTTAAATTTTAAAGTATCACGCTACACTACAATGATACACAAATCAAACAAAACAACATTTGGCAACACTACCTCCGAGCTCTGGTGAAGGGGGGCTTAAACGGCGATTGGCTACTTCAAGGTCAACCCTTGTTGTCATAACAAAGACCCACACACTGCGCTAGCTGTCAGAATTGACAAATTATATTAATTCAAGTATAGATGAATGTTGTAAATTTGTAAAATTACATGTTATTTGTACCTCCTATTTCTAGTGTCAACAATGTTCACTTTACTTAACTAAGTACTTCAACTTCAAAATGAGTAAGAGGCGAACTTAGGCTTTCAGGACATAGTGATCCACGGTGAAATCACTAGGGACTGAACCAAGGATTGTGTGTTTGAGAGAGATTCAATGTGGTTCAGCTTATTAAACATGCCACCACATACCTATAATGTTTCTGTTTGAAGTTCATAATTGAAAATAATATTAATTCGCATTGCCTTTTAGCTTAGAAAGTGTTACAAATTAAAATGTAAGGTAATTATTTAATTCAGTAGTAACACTGAGTTCATACATACTCTAACCCCTTTGAGGATTAATTGTTGAAATACAAAACTTCATGGTTTACTATGGTTTTAACCTGCTCGCCTTCAAGCATTTCAAACATGTCTGACCACTGTACATCACCCAATCATTTACTGAAATAAGGGTAAACCTTCTTAAGGTAAGCATCCATTGCGGCTGTATATGACATTGTCTGAGGAAATTTTATTCAGTGCTTTTTGACTAATTTAATGTTAATGTGCAGAGAATCTTATTAGATTCTGCTTGTACAACCTAGCGGAAGACTCAAAGTCAGCAGCTAGACTCTAATTGTCAGAACAGAGTACCAAGAATTTCCTCATGTGGCATTGTTCGTCCTTGTTTGTACTTTCTTGTGTTAACATCCATGAATCATAAAGAATGCCTTACTACACACAAGTATAAGTAAAGACATGACGAGTGACCTTGACACTCAGTAGATACTCACATGCTTCAGGGGTGAACATCAGCAAAGTTCCATGTAACATTCATAAGATTGAAATTCACAAGCATACTTCCTTAATTTTCATTTTTTGAGGCAGTATTTTTAACACTTGAATTATTTAGTTTAAATTATATAATATGTAAATTCAATAACCGCCCACCTTGGAAGCAATATATGTGTAATAATTTTTAAAATGTATGGAACAGTCATTGCATATGCTTATATTATTGTAAACATGTTCAATAATGCTATGTGAGTGCATTACATAATTTAATAATGTAAGAGCTGTGAGAATAATAAGTTTAAAATTGCTAACAATGAGGTAACCTTGAGGCAATAATGAGTTTGAGAGTTTGAATACAACTAGTTATGATTAGGGCAGCCATAATGTAAATTTTGTGACAGTTTAAAAATAGCCAATCAACAGTCAGAAAAAGCTTTAGTGAAATGCAGGTATTCTATTGGACTAGGATTAGTCAATCAGAGACTTGAAATACAGAAGTTTACGGGTTTGGACGGTTGAAATATGTTCAGTTGCCTGCAGACCTTGATAGCAGGGTGGAAGATGTGTTCTCTAAAGAAATATTACATATTTGTGGAAACGAAAATTATGTATCCGCGATAACAAAGTGCACGTATTAAATAAAAGAATCTCACAGCTCTTCATATCAGTGTAGTGCTATTTAATGTGTCAAGGATTAATAAAAAGAAGTGAATTTAAGCTTAAAATCTGTGTAAGCATACATTCTTGTCACACCACGCCCTGATTAAGAGAAACGTGTCTCTAAAGTAATACTGGCGCAGCCGAGGCAAACATAAATATAAATAATATTTATAAAAGCAGTTTAATAACAAAGTGAATATTATTTTTTTTTTAAACTTGGAGTGTAACAACAAAAGAAATACATCTTCAAATCGGCTTCTCATACGTAGCAGCATATTACGTAAACAAACAATATTCTTCAAATTAATGCCCAAAGTGTGCAAAACTCCTCCTACAACAAAACACCTTCAAATTGACGTCCACGTAGCTTGAACTTCTTTCCTAATGCATTTTGTCTTGCAATATATTAGAATAAGTAGACTGCAATATAGGAGCAAAATGTTCATACACCTAAGCACTAAATTTACATCAAACATTATGTTCATAGCATGCTTTAGTTGACACATTAAGACCCTTTATTACCACCTTCAGCAAAATATATAGTTACCTTATGGTCACTTTACCAGCAGTTTGATTTTATAATATCCAGTTAAGACATTATGTGAGAGTAAAGTAGGCTGTAACTGACAATTACCTAACCGTAGCATTGTCTTCCAGTAAACTGCTAGCCGGATGATGTTTTGATTCACATACTAGTGCATGAAATGGCGGAAGGTAACTATTTTTATTTCTATGAAAGTGACGCTGATAATGATGAACAGTTGGAGATAAATGTAAGAAATGCAAGATAGTGAAACTGAAAACAAACTATTGTGAGTCTTTGGATGACTAAAAATTCGTTAAGCGATTCTGCGTAATAAAACCTTCAGTTCTTTTAATTCTTGTTGTGATATGTGAAGAAATTCGTCATTCATCAGAAAGGTTAGTTCACATTTCAGGATAATTACTCCATTAGTAGTATTACTTCAGTATTATTCCCATATTTTACCTGATACTCATATAGTAAAATTCACTTTCAGAAATAATGAAGTGTCACCAATGAACCAGCTACTTCTGACTCTACCATTCCATAAGTGTCAGTACAGCAACAATATCACAAATAGTGAAAAAGTTAGTATGGCTATTGAACATTAGCCAAAGATTACATTAAGCTTCCAGAAACTGAAGAAGAAGTTGAAAAGAATAACTTAGCTTTTTTGCATAGCAAAATTTCCTGAAGTTTCAGGCACATTGAATTGTACCCATGTAAGAGTTCAGTTACCTGGAGGTGGTGTTTAGGAAGAGGAAGGGCTATTTTTGTATAAATGTGCAAGTACTAGCCAATGCCTAGAAATGTTCCTGTATTTATCAATCACGAAGGTTCTTTACAGATCGTTTCATGCCACTTACAGCTTTACAATTTTCACTGATTTCATTCTAGGCTTTGCTTTTTTCCTGCCATACAGCAGCATTGGATGTTCTCTTATGTTACTTTTTTTCTCTACTATTTTCAGAAGAACTTCTTCCTCATTTAACAAGAAATTACTCATTTGTTTCTTTTTCTAAAACATAAGTTCACAATAACAGTGAGAACAAAACATATGCAATACACTGCATTTTTAATTCTCAGCTTAACATGGAACATTAACAAAGCACTGATTGCAAATATGAAAACTTTTCTACTAACTCTACAAATTTGGCATGATTGTGTAAACCAGCAGTAAATCTTAACCTGGAGATGATGATAAACAAGAAATCCTTACTGGAACTTTACTCTAACGATAAAGGAAACCGTCAGTTAATGTTCACCCCCACTATATAACAGCGCCATCCTCCAGTCTCCGCATTCAGACTACGACCACCGCAGACACTGAATCACTTCACCCTGAAGATGCCAAGCGCTGTACTTGACGAAACGTCGGTATCCACGATGCCTTCTAGACCACGGTCTACAAGCCCAGATAGTTGTAATTCATTTATTAGTTATGACGCCGGCTGTGAAAGCCTCAGTATGTATGATGCTTAAGTTCATCAACACAAATGCTAAGAGGATGTTTTATAACTCAATTATATACAGCTTTTGCCATTACTTAAAAAAAGTCTGCCAAAAGGGAAATGGCCTATAATTGGAAGTCAGGCTTTTGTCTTCCTTTTGTATAGAGGCTTAAAAATTGTATGTTTCGTTTTTTCTGGAGATGTTTCTGACAAAAGAGAATGATTACATGTATGACTAACTCTGGTAGGCAGTATCTCATTCCACCCATGAGAGGTTTTATTTTTTAACAAGATAATAATCTTTTTTATCTCTCTAGGAGTTATACAGTCCAACTGGAATTCACTATTAATTTTGGGATAAGCCTTCTTTAAATTTTGAGTCAGATCTGTTTATAGCTTTTTGCTGCATTAAGAAAATATGTGTTAAAGGCATTAGTAATGGCATATTAATTACTGACTTCATTATTTCCAATAGATGTGTAAGCAATATTCAAAATTCCAGAATATAACCCCCAATTCCTTCTCCTATACAGAACTTTTTCTCTCAAATCTAAATTCCTGTAATTTAGCCGTACTCCTAGTCATCCTTTCCATTTCTGCCTTCTGCCGTGCATAATCTTCCACTTACATAATGCTCCCTCCAGGTGATGAAATGATACTGCGACTGGATTCTCTCCACATGTCCAGTCCCACAGTTGCTCCCAAGGCCATTCTGTGCGTGTCCTCTATCAGTGTTTCTTCAGTATAATCTGTTTGCTTGGTGACGTATGCCTTCCACTTCCCCTCCTCTCCTCCGCCATTCTCTTCCTTGTGCTAACTTCACCTCGTGACATTTCATTTAATCTATCTGTCTCCGAATCCAATATTTCTACTCGTGTTCGTTGACCCTCTTCCAACACATGCCTCATATTTTGCTTCCTTCCATTTATCCACAAATCCATCCCTCTAAGAAAAGCTTTCTCTCCTTTAGCCCTCGCTTTCTTCATTTCTTGTAGTAAAATGCTTCTTATTTCTCTCTCTTTTTTTTCCCCAAATCCTGTTCTATAAATATTCTTGTTCCTTTTAGCTTTTTGGCATTTGATAAAATTGCCCATTTTATTTTGATTGAAGCACATCTGACGATTACCGGTCTTGAATTTCATCGTTTTTTCTCCTGACTCTAAAAACATCCCTCATTTCCCATCCTCCAAGTTTTAATTCCAGTTTATCTTGTAGGCTTCTTTCAATTTGATCCCAAACTCGTATCTCTCTTGATTCTTTGACTCCAAAAATTATCACGTTCATTTTCCTTCTTCTGTTTTTTCCAAGTATAAAATGTTTCTCTTGCATTCAGCTGGGTTAAGAATAAATTTGTAAAATTGTTGTTATAACTTTGTATAATTAATTGGGTTAATAATGAAATTACTTACTATTTTGATTAATTCAATTTTTATTATATTCCACATTTAATGTTTGGGTGATTACTTGAGCGACATAGTAAAAACAGATTTCTTTTATTTGCACGGACTTCATTACACCTGAAGTAATTCAAAATTTGACGCTCATTACTGTAATGACGTTAGGGAAAATAGCTTTAAATGCACAATTTTAGGGAATGCATCAAATTTGCCATTTACTTCAATGTTGGCATAGACATAGACCCATGTTTTGTCTTTTAACGCTAGTTTAAATTTATTGATATGCCCATCACTAAGTATTCTTGTTGTAATTTTACTTTTTCTTTTATCAGTCTGATTACTTACTATGGCAGACACTAACAATACTTGAGCATCAAGATTTGACATGCCATTAAAATAGGAATTATTAATAATTTGAATTTTTTTTTTGTCTAGAAAAAGCCATATATAACTGTAGCAGTGTTACATGAGCTCTGGTGGGGAAAGTGAACCACATATTTCAAGTTAAATGTATAGGGAAATGAGGTAAGTCGTCATTAAGCGTGTTTACATTAAAATCTCTAAAATGTATCAGATGGTTCTTTCTAATCTATTTATTAATCCTTAGAAGTTTCGTGTGGGAGCTCTGTAATCTGCTGAAATATATATATATATATATATCCCTACCAAATTCTGTGTTCACTGAACAGCATTCAAATTTTCTTTTACCCCACAAAAGGATGCAACATTAATGCTGAGCTTTTAGCAAATATACTCGCTGCTCCACAGTTTAGTGACACCATGCTAATCTTTAGTTCCCAAGGTTGCAGATTCAAATCCAGTTGAGGGCAATGAATTTTTTTGGGCATAAAAAGCCTTAGCATCACTTCCTTTGGAAGGGAAATAAAGCCAGCAGTCCCATATCATAGATTTATGGCAAGCAAAAGAACCTCAAGCCTGATAAAGAGGCCTCTGAACAAAATGTCCGGCCTTTCACACCCAGTGTAGAATGGGATGCTAAGAGCCGTAATAGGTAAACAGCATCCATAAATAAAAGTCAGTTAATTTCATCTACTTGTACAAAAACTGGAACATGGGTGCTCTATTGTGATGTCATTATTTATATCTTGAATTTGTACTTTGGTGGTCAAAAGTTTTTGGACACACTGCAACTCATTGTTTAGTTTCAATTATTGTTTATTCCATGTAAGAACAAGGAACCCAAAAGTCACTGTCCAGAATGCAATATTAGTTTAAAAAGTAATTATAGTAATATGTTTCCAAAATTTACATAACAGGTATCACACAGAGTGCTTCTACCTGTCCCGGTATCATCCAGGCAGGCTGTACCACCGATTATTTAATGTGGGCCCACCCCATCCTAATCCACTGGGAAAATAGAGCCCCAGTGGGTTCAGCCACACTCCACCAAGAGCTTATTTCTAGCCATGAAATAGATGGTGTTTTAACAGCAGAGAGCAGTTCAACTCGTACCAAATGACTTATAGTTTTCAGTCAGTATATACGACGCTTGGGGCAAAAGTCATGGCAACTATTTTTTTACTTGTAGATATGTGAACGGATCACAAACGTATATGTGTCGTGTGGAAGTTCTGCAGGCATAGTGTGTATGCAGAACAACAGATGACTCTGTGATAGCTGGTAGTAGGACAGCGAGGGCTGTGAAATCAGTCAGTTGGTGAGTGTCGTGCGAGATGGAAGTAACCTGTGTTGAACAGCGCGCTTACATCAAAATAGCCATTCTCCGAGGGAGAAATGCGATGGAATGTCACAGTGAATTAGTGGAAGCCCTTGGGAATAATGCCCTACCATACCGTACAGGTGGGTAGGAAAGTTTCAGCAAGGACGTGTGTCAACAAGTGATGAGCAACGTTCGGGACGACGTGGCAGGTGCCGTCATCGAGCAGCTCCTGGATGAAGACAGCCGATGGACACTACTGGAGTTAACAGATGGCAAGTGGCATCAAGAAACGCACCATCCACAGGATATTGCGTAATGAGCTGCAACTAAGCAAAATCGCATCGCGGTGGGTACCGCATGCACTGACAGAAGTTCCAAGGTGGGTGCACTATGCAATATACTCTGACCACCTTCACGCTGGCAACAGATCGGCGATCAATTCTTGTCACGAATAACCGCCATCGATGAATTTTGGGCCAGGGCATACAAACCAGAACTGAAACGTCAGTCCGCACAGTGGCGACATTCTGAATCACCAAGGAGGCAGAAGTTCCATCAGAATCCTTCCCCAGTCAAATTGATGGTTATTGTCGCGTATGACATCAGGGGTTTCATTCTTTGCCACTTTGTTCCACATGGCAGAACAGTGACTGCATAGTACTACAGGGACTTCCTGGTGTGACAGGTACGACGTGGCGTTAGGGAGAAACGTCCGGATCTTGTGGACAGTGCAATGATCCTGCACGACAATGCAAAATCACATAAAGCAGAGTGTGTAGGGCAGCTACTGCGATGTTGGGGATGGAAAGAATTGGAGCACCCACCGTACTCTCCCGACATTTCGCCCTCTGATTTTGATCTCATTTGAAAGATTAAGGAACCACTACGTGGTAGGCGGTTTGCAACACGAGAGGACATTGCTAATGCTGTGCACGAACAGGTTACCCGATTCACACATGGTGCGGCAAATGCTGAGGCAGATGGTATTCAAGGCATCCCACATCGTTGGCAGTGTGTGGTGACAGTAGCAGGGGACTACTTTGAGGGTCTTTAGGCCTAGGCTTGTAGTGTCAACTGTATGTGTACTGCGTTGTCATTCTTTTACACTGTGAAGGCCATATTGCCCTGTTACTGCCATAATAAATTAGTGTGTTACAATATTTCAGTGCTATTTGTTGTCCACACATGTAGCTAACACCTTGTTCTTTCGTCTGTATATGTCACATTTTCCAACCGGACTGGTATCTTCAAGAAAATAAATAGTTGCCATGACTTTTGTCCCAACCCTCATATATATAGCTTAGAAAGAGCAAAATCAGTCTGCGTGAGTTGCCAGTTATAATCAAATTAAAAATCTGCTTCTGCTTTCCGAGAGAAATAAACATGTATGTTAACATATTGTAATGTAATTGAAATTTTTTATGTAAAAGGTGCTAAGGGTATAGGAAAAACATTTAATGAAAGACATAACTCCATTTGGGTATTAAAATTGGAGAACCAAAATGCAGTGAAATAGCTACAAACAGCTTTATAAAATGACAAAGCATTAAAAAACTGAAGCCAATAATAACAGATATTTTGAAAGTGGCTCATGCCAGAAGGAAAGACATAACTCTGCCATTTGTTTCTTAGAATAAATCCTTTGGAACAAAATAAATAAAAACAGTGATGATTATCAACGCAGTAAACTTTAATGAAACAAGGCAAAATTTTTGCTTCTTTATGTTTACTATCCTATTATTTCCTTTTACTACTGTGAGTGTCCAAAACGTTTTGACTGCAGTGTATACTTAGCTCCTCATATTTATTGTTTATCTCTCTAATGTTTTGATGATATAAACCAAATTAATTTTTTGATACAGTGTTTATATATGAAACAATTTTACCTGTGTGGGCCTCCTTTTCACCTTACTAAAACGTAGAGGTCTCGCACCCACAATGACAGTCACGATTGGTATACTTAACTCCTCTGCCAAGCGCCATCTTGCCTAAGAAGATGAAATGTAATCTGTGCTGTGAGAAATGCTCTCGGTAAAATATTAATGTGATGAAAGGTAGTACTTGTCTTGCACAGCTCTTCCTTCACTCTGGCTGCTGAGGTGCTGACTTATTGAGTGTGAGTGTTTACTTTGGCAATGGAGGGGGTTTTGTCGACATCCCACATGTCAACCTAAAGGCAGTCTCAGTGGAAAGGATGCCTTCATTCTTTTCCAAAATCTGTTCTCAGTATCTTGGTTCCAATGTCAGCATCCTTTCCTAGATCTAGCTTAACTGAATACCCATAATCGGCATTAGTGCTGTTACTGTGATCATCCTTAGTGACACTGACAGACTTGAGATTTGCAGTCACATTTTGAAATTTGGCGCTGGGCTCCTGAGTTCCTCCTGCAGCAAGGGTCTCATCCTTCTAGCATAGCGGTACTCTTTTTATTGGCCATCCTGCTGTCATCTCCATCCCAAAAACAGTATCTCCCAAAACAGAAAATCTATTACTAGTCCGTATACCACCTGCTGCGACTTTAAGCATTTGTTCCTTCATCACCTGACTCCTATAAACAATTCATCTGGGTGCCTTCCATTTGCATCTTGTATCCTTGCCTTCAGCATCCATATATCATCCTCCAACGCAATCAAATCTTTCAGTTGTTTAATTTCTGTCTCTTTGTTAAATAATTTGCAAAACCAGTCACCATTTGAAATCATCCTCTTGTTTACTCCTACATAGCTGAATAACATTCATCACATTGTATTCCTGCAGTACTCGTTTACAGCAGTTACCACACAGTCCTTCCATTCTGTAAAAACAGTAAAACCACACACACACAGTTAAAACAAACTAAAAAGTAAAATAAAATCTGTAATACATTATCCTGGTACCTTGTTTCCTACACCAAGATGTGTGCTCCAAATTTGTGATTTATTTAACACTTCTTTCATTTTATACATTGTTGTTGTTGTTCACCAATGGCACTGGGGATTAATTGATCTGCATCATTTTCCCTCTGGCTTCCCAATATAAAGTCTGTAAGTTATCACTTTTAAGGCCTTTGCATTTGACGAGAAGTTGTTTGTTCAGGATGACATCTTCTTCACAGAGAGTGCACTTGGGTGTAGGTAGATGTCCTATCTTGTAGAGATGTTCTGAAAGGCAATCGTGGCCAGTTGCCATCCTAAATAAGGCCACTGCAGTCTTCCTTGCCATTTTCTGTATATCAACTCTATCTTTAATATTCTTATGATCTTTATCCTTTAATTTATCTTCTTCATCAAGTCTCTGCTGTCTTTTGAAATGTTGTGTAATGTTAATTGTTTGTTTCTATTTGTCCTACAGGTTTTATTTGTTGTATTGCACCTTTCTTTGCTAATTCATCCACATTTTCATTGCCCAAAAGTCCAACATGAGCTGGAATCCATTGTAGAGTGACATAATTTCTAGTTTCAACTGCTTTAATGAGGCTTCTTATTTCTTTAATATTTCTTGTTGTTTTATTATTGTGATTTACTATTCCATCTATGGCTGATTTTGAGTCTGATAAGATGACTATTTTTTTGTTTTATGTATGGTCTATATAAAATGTTCTGTAATGCTGCTTTTATAGCTGTTAATTCTCCATCATAGTGGTTTGACATTTCATCTAATGTTAGATACAGTGCAAAATGTTTACAGTATACTCCTGCACTCATTTTTTTATTGATGAGGGATCCATCTGTATATATTCGGAGCCATTCTTTTTCTGGGTATCTTTCATTTTCCGTAGCTATTGCTATGACTCTCATTTCATCTGGTATATTGTTTTGTTTGTATATTGTATATATCAGGTCATTCGGATATTGTATATCAATATATTCTATTGGACACGTTACCTCTGTTGCCGTTATATTTGTTGTAATTATATTCTTGTATTTTTGTTATTAATATATGTTCTGAAGCTTATTTGAGTTTTTAAATTACTTATAGTGTCTGCTGTGGTACCATTTGTATCTGTTTCTATTGACTTGCAGTTTTTGTGCTAGAGTAATTGCTTTCAACTCATGTTCCAATTCTATAGCCATGTTTTTTGTAAAGCTTTGTAGTACTGTAATTGGTGTTGTTTTTACAGCTACTGTTATTATTCTTAGTGAATTATTTTGTGAAATTTCTAGTTTACTTTTAAGTCTCTTGTTTACTGTAGCTAGTATTTCTCCTCCATACAATTGGTTAGGTTTCATGTATGTTTTATATGTATTATTAAGGAGGGTCCATGTTTCCACCCCTTTTATTCCTGCTAAATGTTTTAAAATTTTTTTTTTTTTTGTTGATTTTATTCATTACATTGTTTACATGTTCTTTCATTGATAGTTTTGGATGTAATTCTATCCTTAGATACGTTGTTGTAGTTGCTTCTTGTAGTTTTTTGTTGTTGATTTGCAGGCATATATTTACTGTTTTATGCTGCATTGTGAATAGTTGATATTGAGTTTTTCCTGTATTTATTTCCATATTGTTATTATTAGTCCACTGTTCTAAGGTTATGATTGTATTCTGCATTGTTGTTTGTAGTTTTTTGTAATGTTTCCCAGATTGTATGTTCTTTTCTGAAGTCCATATTACCACATTGTCAGCTAACATTCCTACTTGTATGTTACCTATTTTCTTAAGTACATCTACTAGGTCATTTATATTGAACAGAATAGCACTTGTAACAGACCCTTGAGGTAGTGCAACTCCATTTAGATGTGACTGTTTTGTATTGTACTGCAAACCATCTTTGGGATAGGAAGGTTTGAAACCAATTTAGCATGTGGCCTGATATGCCATATGTCTTCATCTTGTATAGTAGCATTTCTCGCCATACTGTGTTAAACGCATCTTTGAAGTCGACAAACAGTGCTAGAGTAGTCTTATTATTATTGAAATTTTCTTTAATGTCCTGTGTGAGTCTTACAACCTGGTGTATTGCTGAGCTGTCCTTCCTAAATCCAGCTTGTTCAGGGACTAAGAGATTTTGTGTTTCGAGATAGTATGTCAGTCTTGTAGCTACCATTCTTTCTAAGAGTTTTGCTATGTTTGATGTTAAGGCTATCGGTCTATAGCTATCTATCATTTGAGTTGGTTTACCTTTCTTCTTAATCGGTATAATTTTTACATTTTTCCACAATGTTGGTATGTTATTTCTGGTTGTCCAGATTTTATTGAAAATTTTTAATAAAGTATGGAGTGCTTCATGTCCTAAATTCTTGAGCAACTCTGGATGTGTTATCAGGACCTGGGCTCTTTTTATTTTTTAATGTCCTTATTGCTTGCTTTATTTCTGGGAGTGTGAATGATTCATTGAAGATATTTTGAAAGTTAGATGTATCTTCAAGGTTGCTATTTCTTAAGTATTTATTCTGTTTTTTTGTTTTTATTTTTTAATGTAGTGCTAGTTTTATAGTATGTTGCTAATTTTCCTGCTATAAGGTTATCCTCATATATTTGTTTGTTATTGGCATTTAACGGCTGATTTTGTTGGTTTTCTGTAATTATGTACTTTAGTACTATTTGTTCTATAGTCTAGTTTGTTTATAAATTCTTCAAAGCTCTGTATTTTTGACAGTTTTATAGCCTGTTTTAACTGTGCATTTGCTTTTCGCCATTCTATAACATCTGCTTTATTTTGTGTCCTTTCTCTAGTTTTATCTCATTTTGAGTTGTGCTAACTGTTTATTCCAGAAGGGTTTGTATTTATGAATTTTCCCTCTTGGGATACATTGTTTTGCAGCTTTTAAAATTGTGGTATTTAATGCTTTCACTAGTTTGTTTGTTTTGTCCCAATTTAATTTCTTTGAAAAGTTTGTTTGTTTTTGTTTTATATTCTTCCCGTGTGCCAATTTTATACATTGTTACTTATAATCTAGTAAATGTTGAGGGTTTATGCGGGAAATTGACTAATGGAGAAATTGCAAAACTTGCGAGCTTAGCGGATATTATCACTGTAGTAGAGACATGGGTGTGAAAAATGTAGACTTGGAGTTAAGTTGCTTTGACTATTATGGATGTTTAGCTATAAAAGGGCAAGTGAAACACAGAGCATCAAGTGGAAGGGGCTAAGAGATCATGAGAGGAGCGATAATTATGTATTGTGGTTAGGGATACAAGGGTTTCTAGGTGAGAGTAATGTAACAGGGGTAGAGATTGTTTATAACCCTCCATGTGGTTCAGATTTTTATAACCAAAGTTTATTTAATAGGTTAAGTAAAGACATAGATGACTTGAGCAACAAACATTTGAACTTTGAGGTTATTATTATGGGAGACTTTAATGCTAGATGTGGAGAAGAGCAAATTCAAATTGTATGTACTGGGGAGCTGGAAGAAAAAGTGGAGACAGTGAAGAGGAACAGTAAGGATAAGATATGTAATAAAGAGGGTTCTAGGCTAATAGATTTTTGTGAAGAAAACAATCTTTTAATGTGCAATGGTGTGATTCCTTAGGAGAGTTTACATTTGTGAATAAAAATGGTCAAAGTGTGGTAGACTGTATGTTGTGCTCAAGTAATATGTTTGTTGAATTTGAAATATTAAATATGGGCTGACTAGTAGTCATTTCCCACTGTGGGCAAGGTTAAATAGTGGTAGTGAGAGCAAGTTGGCACAGCAGACTTATATAGGTGGAAAAAGGAAAGCAAACAATTATTTAGGTATACTTTAGATTGGAATATAATAGGAAATAATTTTGAGGAAGCAGTACTAGATGGAAAAATTGAGAAAATTATTAGTGTAGTTAAAAATGCAGGGAAGGAAATGAAAGTAAGGGATAAGATTAGAAAAGGTCGAGAGGGATGGTATGATAAGGAATGTGTAACAGTAAGAAAGAGAGTAGAGTGCGATGGAGGCAGCAAGGAGATGAGGACACAGGCAAATTTTTTGCTAGAGAGATGGGGATATAGAGGTTTATTAGAATTTAAGAAAGATGAATGGGGACAGAAGATTAGTAAAAGATTAAGGGAAGCAATAAATATACAGGATAATTGAAAAATCTGGGAAATTATAAGAAAAATGTATAAAAGCAGAACCTTTAAAATTAATATTGCTGTTCACACTTGGTGTGGGTATTGTAAGGAATTACTGGATTGTATTAACTTGGAGTACAACTGGTTAAGGACTAGATGAGAGATGAGGCTAATTGAAGCTCTTGACACAGAAATATGGGAGATAGTTAAGAACTTGAAGACGAATAAGGCTTGTGGAATAGATGGGATACCAGGGGAATGGTAGTAAGTTTGGAGTGAGGATGTGAATAGAAGGGAATTGTTAAATTATACTTTTGAGGGAGGAAAGGTCCCAGATACATGGAAGACGACTATTGTAGTACCAATAATCCTTCTAATTATACAGGTATAAGTTTACTATCAATATTAGGAAACATTTATGCTGGGGTTCTGGCAAGAAGATTACAGGATTAGGCAGAGAAAGAGAACAAGTTATCGGAATTTTAGGCAGGTTTTAGGAAAGGTAGGTGGACAGTCCATAACGTTTTTGTTATTAAGACAATAGTAGATATATATTTGTCCAAGAAAAGGGGTAGAGTATATATGGCCTTTGTGGATTTGGAGAAGGCATTTGATGCAATACATAGGGAAGCATTATGGTTGAAGTTTCAGTTAAAAGGAGTGAGTACAAAGATAATTACAGCAATTCAAAATATGTATACTGAGAATAGGTTCTGCATAAAGATGGATGTGAACAGAGTTTCAAAAGCAATTAAGAATACTATAGGCAAGGATGTAAGTTGAGCCCCGTACTATTTATTCTGCTTATAGATGACATCCTACAAGAAATTAGCAAAGAGAATGTATATTCACCTACAAATCTCAGGGCTATTGTTTGCACATGATCTGGTAGTGGGGTCCATATCTCTTGGGGGATTATCGAGAGCTTTAAACGTGTTGGGGGATTTTGCAAAAGTTGGGGTTTGAAGATAAACTATAAAAAGACTAGGATTATGGTTTTCAAAAAGGGATATAAATTAAAAAGAGAAGAAAAATGGAGTATGTGGGGGTTCAGTTAAGTAGTAATGGAAGTTGGCATGATCAAAAGAAAGTAGTTTTAGCTAAGGGTAAAATTGCCATGAAGGTGATAAGAGCATGCGTATTTAAAATACCAGGAATACAAATCAAGTGGTTAGAAAGAGTATATAAGGCAATAGTGGAAGCTCTATGGGATTGAGGTTTGGGGATATGATCAAGGGTGGCAAACAGTGAATTTAATATTTACAAGTTTTGGTCATTTAATTTTGGGTTTACCAGCTGCATCACTGAAGACAGTAACATTGTTGGAACTAGGGAGATCAGGAAGTAAAGGGTTAATAATTGAAAGATTGATAAAGTTTAGGTATTAGGTTAGAGCGTTGGATGACCAGAATATTGGAAAACAATGTATGATTATGCAAGAGAAATTGCCAGTGTATATTTTGCAAGGATACCTATCAAGTAAATTGGTATATTTAATAAATAAGTGTGTTTTACATTAGGTAGTTAGGAACCTGGTGTATAATGTGTTATTAACCACTGTGTTTAATACATTTGCACCAGGTGCAACTCAAGTATATATAGAAAGCTATTTAAAAAACTTAAAATACTAACTTTACCAGCTCAATATATCTATATATATATATAAATTAAATAAATATATCCACACAAATTATGATAACTTGTACGACTTACAATATCAACATAATTATGAAACCAGAACAAAAAAACAGCTTAAAATGATCCATGCATAGGCTTAAATTATATGAAAATAGCCTACTTTATGCAGGTGTATAACAAACTACCAAACCAAATTAAAGCCTTGAAGGACCAAGGACCATTTAACAGGAAATTGAAGAGCTTATTAATAGACAAGGCTTACTATTCAGTTAGTGAATACATTTATGACAATATAACCATGTAACAATATAATTACTGTTGTACAAATAGTACCTACTCTCCAAGGTTTTGTAATACATTTCTAATGTTTTATTTAATTAACCTATTATACTTGACAAGTCACCTGTTTACTGAGCTTTCCTCATCTCATGTGTAAGTGTTTTGTGACAATAAAGCATCTTATTGTATATTAAAAAGGAAGAGTTGGTATATTTATATGTAATAGAGAGTTAAAACAGTTCATGTATAATGGAAGTGAAATAAATTAAAAAACTTCAATTGATAATCTAGTAAATAAAAAGAAATTAGATCAATGTAAATAAAATTAAAGAATAAAAATGATAAAGTAAAAATCCAAAATGTATTATTATTAATAATAATAATAATGATAATAATAATAATTTAACTTTAAATGAAATATATATATATATAAAATACTATTGCTGGAAGCCAGCAACAAAATAACTAATATCCAGCTATTCCTAAATTTTGTAAATAGTAAATTAAAGAAGATAAAATGTAAGGAAACGTTCCATTCTAACCTAAACTACTTTCTGAGCACTGGTTTCCAGTGGTAAATGTACTGGTATCCAGTACCTAAACTAAACTTAAGGTACATATATGTTAATTTTCATTACCCTTTCTTTACTACTTCAATACACTTTCCTAAAAAATATATACTTTAACTATTCATTTTGCTTGGTATAGTTTAAGTATGTTATAGTGAGTAGTAATTTTATTAAAATTATCACACACTTTGGATTAAACTAAACTTCCCTTATGCCCTTTATCTTTCACTTCATTTAACTCTCACATAATATCATAATAACTTTTCACTTCACTTAAACATGGTAATCAATATATTTATCACTCTTCCATAAAACTATTACTGTAATTTCACTTTAAAATAAAAATATTTCACTTCACTTATCACCACTTTCCTTCGCTGCTATCTTCTACCTCTTGTTCTTCCTGTCATCCTCAGTGGTGTAGTGGTTGCCATGCTGGCCTCTAGTTCCCGAGGTTGCTAGTTCAAACCCAACAGAAGGCGATGAATTTTTTAGGGCATAAAAATCCTTAGCATGGCTTCCTTTGGAAGGGAAGTAAAGCCAGTGGTCCCATGTCGTAGATTTATGGCACATAAAATTTAATTTAGCCCTTATAACTCACCCACCTCCTCCTCCAGACTCCCACTTCTATCTGCAATCAACTCCTCCCCTTGATCATCCCCCTCACTTGTAATCATCCTCCTCTCTTCTTTCTTCTTCCTCCAATCTCCTTTTTAAACTTTTTTTCTCTCCTTTTTTCTGCCTGGAATTATCCAAAACTATTTCCCTCCAAAACAACAACAAACCACTGAATACTACTTGCTTATAGTAAGTAAGTAAGCAATTTTATTATTAACCCCATTAATTGTACAAATTTACAACAACAATTTTACAATTTTATTCTTAACTACTGTTATCCAGCAGAATGGAATACTGGTAGCCACCATTCCTCCTAATCTAAAAGTACAATTATCAATTTATTTAATCTCCAATATTAACTCTACCTTGAGTTGCTTTCCTTGGAGCCCCAACAAACTCAAACCTTGAGGTTTCGAGTTGTTGGGTCCTACTTACAACATATCAAAAACTACTGTAATTTAATACTCATTTACCCTTCCTTGCTAATTTTCCTCATCCATTTTGCTGTTACTCTGCCCAAAAAGTTTCCTACTTCTATTATACTTTTCCTAGATTTTACATTTACTAACTTTTTAGGGCGGTGCCATGGCCGAGTGGTTAGACCGCTCGCCTCCCACCGAGGCGACCCAGGTTCAATCCCAGGGACCTGCATGTTGGATTTGTGGTGGACAAAGCGGCGTCTGGGCGGGTTTTCTCCGGGTTCCCCCGCTATTCATTCCACCAACTTCTCCATCATCACCTTTCCTTTCATCCATTTCACTGACATTTCGTTTCATCTACTTCCTTCATCCCATACCAGGCACCGGGCTGATCACCCATCCTGGATGCTCTGTCTGATCCATGAGTGTCTGCTCCTCGATGGGCCTCTGACCCCAGGCACCCGCTTGTAAGTCCTGGGGGGTGTAAGTCCTATATAAGAGGAGGGTAAACAGATAATGAATGAATGAACTAACTTTTTAGTTTGAATTTCTATTGGTAAATTTAACCATTCTCTCTTCTCTATCCTTTTTTTACACAACTTCGTTTCTTCACACTCTAAAACTATATGCCACTCTTTAACTTTCCGGTGGCTTAGTGGGCATTTCTCCAAATCAATCTCTTTTCTCAAACCTTTCAAATTCATCACTCCTGTCCTAGCCCATGCAAATCCTGCTCTTGCTGTTTTATCACATACTGTTCCCTGCTCCATACTACTTTCATGTCTGTATAATCTCAGTGAGCTCTTAAAAGTAAAACTCGCTAATAAATCTTGTTTTTCCATATCCTCTATTCTTGTCCTAATTTCATTCCAGAAACCTATTTGTAGTAATTCTCCAAATCTCCCCAAAACCTATCTTCATCAAGCTTTCCTTTATCTTACCTAGCCAAGACTCTTTATGATTAAGTCTTTCCTGCACTATCAAACATTTATGTAAAATGTTCTGATCATCAAAATTTGTAATTCTGATCCAATATTTTATCACTCTTTCCACAATTTTTCCTTTAATTCCCATACTCCCTAATTTGCCTTGAGCTACTCTGGTGATGATCTTGGTAAGCCCAATATTTGTTTACAAAAGCTCCAATGGATCATGTCTATATTTACCCACACTTCTTTCAGGCCCCAAATCTCTGCTCCATATAACACTTTTACTGCAGTAGTATAAATTCTCTGTAACCATTTTAATTGCATTTCTTGTAATTTATCTATACAAGTTTTGATGTCTTTCATTGCCATTTTTCCTTTAGCTAATACTATTATATTTTGTTCTCTCCATCCACCATTGCTGCTTAATCATATCCCTAAATAATCAAATTTTTGAACCACCTCAATTTCTCTTCCATGCCAATCCACTTCTCATCTTTCCGTAATTTATTGCCCTTTTTAAATACCATAATTTTTGTTTTATTTACATTAATTCTTACACTCTATTTTTTGAAAAATTTATCATCACTTCAATTTTGTTCTTGCCAATCCCACATTACTTATAGATCTCACAACTAAATCATCTGCAAATAACAAACCAGGTATTTCCTTATTATTGGCACATGTCTGTTCTCTACTCTAATTGATTCCAGAATATCGTCTATGAACAGGTTAAATAATAAAGGACTAATTTACAACCTTGTCTTAGACCAATATTATTCGGAATGCTTCTCGTTAATTTATTATTAGCAATTTTAATACCAAACTGATTGTCTGTATATATTCTTTGAAGTACTCTTATAAAGGTAGTACTTATCCCTTTTTTGCTCCACAGTGCTTCTCTATTTATCGTGTCAAAGGCCTTTTCAAAATCTAAAAATAACATGTATAATCTCCCTCTCTTATTGGTTAAATATTTCTTTACCGTTGTATTTATAACAAAAATGTTATCTAGTGTATTCTTATTACATCTAAAACCTGCTTGAAGGACCAATGATTTTTTCTCATCTTCCGCCCACTTTTGAACCCTTTCTGCCAAAACCCCCCATATATCTTTCCTAAAACAGATAGTAGACTAATTCCCGTGTAATTTGCTAGATTATTTATCTCCCCCTTATTTTTAAATATCGGTACTACTATTGACAATCTCCAGCTATTTGGTACCTTTCCTCCTTCAAATACATTGTTTAAAAGTGTAACAATCCTAATCTAGTTTCGTTCACACTCCAAGCCTTCCAAAATTCCCCAGGAATTCCATCTATGCCACTCGCTTTATTTCTTTTTAATCTATTTATTTGTTCTCTTACTTCATTCATTTCTATCTGTCGATCTAATTGTTCAATACATCCTATGCTTTCTATTTCTCTAATTTTTGGGCACTCCCCTTGTTCTGCTCCCAAAAGATTTCCAAAATATCTGTACCAGGTTTTAGAACTAATATTATTTTGTGTAACTCTGGCCTTATAAGTTCTTTTTATTAATGTCCATATTGTTTTTGTATTATGTACTCTTCTTGCCTCATAAATTTCCTGGCTCATTTCCCCCCCCCCCCATTCTTTCTTGTTAACTCCCATAAGAAATTTGTATCCCCATCTTTCAATCATGAACTTGTCTTTTTCCTGATCATCCCCTGTTTGCCTCCATTTTCTTAATTCCCTTAATACTCTCTGTTTCGCCATCCTGCATTGCTCATCATACCAACCTCTCCTTATCTATATTTCCTTTTTCCCTCTCATTTTTGATCCTGCCTGTTTCACTAAATCTTCTAGATTTACAACTGCATCCTCAGTTTTATTTTCTTTAAGCATTTCCTCTATATCTATTAACTTTAACATATTTTATTGCTTTTTCAGGTCTCCCAAAAAGCTTTCTGCTTCCATATCTCTCCATTTATAATTTTGAGTTTTAATTCCTTCTTGTTCTAAATAATTAACATTTACTTTTGCCACCATTGGCCCTCTAACTACAGCTCTTATTGGAAAATGGTTACTAACACCTCAAAATCCATGCAATATTCATCTAATTCTAATGAATATAAAATATAATCTATCACACTCTGCCCATTTCTGTTCATAAATGTATACTCACCTGTGTCATCTTTTTCTTTCACACAACACCAAATTACATTCCTCACAAAACTCAATTAATTTCTTTCCCTTATTATTAATACATTTATCTTTACTCCTTCTTCTATCCCTCTCTCTTGCTATCCAAATAAACTCTCCTTCAAGATCTATTAACTGTATTTGACTTTCCCCCACTCTTGCATTGAAATCCCCCATTATTATAAAACCTTTGTATACCTCCCTAATTGATATTTCCTCCAAATTTTGTCTTAACGTGTTAAATAAATGTGGTTCATAAAATTCCGAGGAACTTGGCGGGTTGTATATTACTGTAGCACATACACTTTCTTTTTCCCAAAAACCACTTAAAACACACCACAGTACCCTTCTTCACCTAAATCTTTATATACTTTCACTTTAATTTTAAGGCTTTTTCTCACTAATAAAGCTAAGCCTCCTCATCCTCTCCCCTTTAATACCACATTTCCCATAAAAATCAAAATCACTCACATCCACATTATTATTTCTTAACAACCAAGTTTCCACCACACCTATCACATCCGCTAAATTTAAAATTTGAGATATTTCTCCACTCTCCACTCTTATCCCACTACCCTTCAATATTCCAGAATATAACCCCCAATTCCTTCTCCTATGCTGAACCTTTTCTCTCAAATATAAATTCCTGTAATTTAGCCGTACTCCTAGTCATCCTTTCCATTTCTGCCTTCTGCCGCGCATAATCTTCCACTTACAAATGCTACCTCCAGGTGATGAAATGATACTGCAACCGGATTCTCTCCACATGTCCAGTCCCACAGTTGCTCCCAAGGCCATTCTGTGCGTGTCCTCTATCAGTGTTTCTCCAGTATAATCTGTTTGCTTGGTGACGTATGCTTTCCACTTCCCCTCCTCTCCTCCGCCATTCTCTTCCTTGTGCTAACTTCACCTCGTGACATTTCATTTAATCTATCTGTCTCCAAATCCAATATTTCTACTCGTGTTCGTTGACCCTCTTCCAACACATGCCTCATATTTTGCTTCCTTCCATTTATCCACAAATCCATCCCTCTAAGAAAAGCTTTCTCTCCTTTAGCCCTCGCTTTCTTCATTTCTTGTAGTAAAATGCTTCTTATTTCTCTCTCTTTTTTTTCCCCAAATCCTGTTCTATAAATATTCTTGTTCCTTTTAGCTTTTTGGCATTTGATAAAATTGCCCATTTTATTTTGATTGAAGCACATCTGACGATTACCGGTCTTGAATTTCATCGTTTTTTCTCCTGACTCTAAAAACATCCCTCATTTCCCATCCTCCAAGTTTTAATTCCAGTTTATCTTGTAAGCTTCTTTCAATTTGATCCCAAACTCGTATCTCTCTTGATTCTTTGACTCCAAAAATTATCACGTTCATTTTTCTTGTCTTCTGTTTTTCCCAAGTATAAAATTTTTCTCTTGCATTCAGCTAATTCCTTATTCACTTCTCCTTCAAATTTTCCCCACATATTTTTTAGCTCCTCAAATTTTCCATCTATTTTCTCATCAATTTTCTTCTCCATTCCTTTTATATTTTTTATATCTTCTGCAATTCCTTTAAGCATACTCTTAATATCTTGTTCCGTCTCCGGACCTGGATTTTTCTCTATTCTGCCAATTACTACGGTACCAGCATGACAGACACGAACCATGACATTATTGTAGATCGATTTTTTAAGTTTCCAGCTTGTCTATAAATCTTGTGGCCATTAAATGTTCCAATTCTAACTCTCTACACCTCAATTTGGATTCCCATTCTTTCCTTTGCATGAGCGCACGTTTAACATGTCCGACTCCGTCCGCCTTTCGTCAGCAACTCTACTTGGTTATAAAGGAAGACCCAAAACAAGCTGGAGTTGAAACAATAAATAAGTATGACATTTAATTCAGTGTAGCCATATTAGTGGTGAATACATATTAATTTAAAATAACTATTCTATTTTTAAGTAACTATTGCTATTAGTAATAAATAACCTGTAACACTCATTACTAGATAATAAAATAATAAAATACATCTAAATAATTAAAAGATATGCATACGTGTCAAAAGGTTAGAGCTTGTCTACTTGTTTAACATCCACCACCTGTCAGGACTCCTCATTATCTAACCAACTGTATTGTATTTCATAGGTAGTTCACAATGTTTCCTCAGACTCACATATTAGACAGTATCCTAAGTTTTTCAAATGAATACTATGTACTTTTTTTTTCCAGGTACCAAATTTATTTTGGAGATGGTGGATTTGAACATTGTTTTGGAAAGTCAGAGAAATAAAAAAGATCCAGAGAAGTCAGGGAAACTGAATTATACCAAAACGTCAAAGAAATAGCTAGTTATTACAGAAATACTCATATGGATTCTCTTTTGCAGGTTTTGAGTTGACATGTGTTTTATGTAGCTAGGACACAATCAAGCCAATTGTCTTTATATTGCTGTCAATTTGTACTGTTCATACATAATCAAACATTATCAACCTTAAAAAGCACTTTTCTCTCCACTCACATGTCACCTAACACAACATATTTCCTCAGCCTCAGCTTATCAGCCAACAATCTGCTACCCCTTTCTTCTGTTTGCACATTTGATGTTCCCATTGTTGCATTGAAAATGTCATCTCACACCAGTATTTACAAATTCATCATTCTGTGTAAATTCTTGTTAATAAAAACACTTTCCCATACTATTCCCAATAATTATTGTTAATATGAATACTTTCACACATTATTAGTTCCCAATAATTCTTTTTAATATAAATACTTTCACACACTATTAGTTCCCAATAATTCTTGTTAATATAAATACTTTCACAAAGTATTAGTTCCCAATAATTCTTGTTAATATAAATACTTTCACACATTATTAGTTCCCAATAATTCTTGTTAATATAAATACTTTCACACAGTATTAGTTCCCAATAATTCTTGTTAATATAAATACTTTCACACACTATTAGTTCCCAATAATTCTTGTTAATATAAATACTTTCACACAGTATTAGTTCCCAATAATTCTTGTTAATATAAATACTTTCCCACACTACTAATTCCCAATAATTCTTGTTAATATAAATACTTTCACACATTATTAGTTCCCAATAATTCTTGTTAATATAAATACTTTCACACAGTATTAGTTCCCAATAATTCTGGTTAGTGTAAATACTTTCCCACAGTATTAGTTCATAATAATTCTGGTTAGTATAAATAGTTTCCCACACTATTAGTTCCCAATAATTCTTGTTAATATAAATACTTTCCCACACTATTAGTTCCAAATAATTATGGTTAGTGTAAATACTTTCCCACACTATTAGTTCCCAATAATTCTTGTTAATATAAATATTTTCCCACACTACTAGTTCCAAATAATTATGGTTAGTGTAAATACTTTCCCACACTATTAGTTCCCAATAATTTCTCTTAATATAATTACTTCCCACACTATTAGTTTCTAATAATTCTTATTAATATAAATACTTTCCCACACTATTAGTTCCCAATAATTTCTCTTAATATAATTACTTTCCCACACTATTAGTTCCCAATAATTCTTATTAATATAAATACTGTCCCACATTACTGGTTCCCAATAATTCTTGTTAATATAAATGCTGTCCCACACTATTAGTTCCCAATAATTCTTGTTAATATAAATACTGTCCCACACTATTAGTTCCCAATAATTCTTGTTAATATAAATGCTGTCCCACACTATTAGTTCCCAATAATTCTTGTTAATATAAATACTGTCCCACACTATTAGTTCCCAATAATTCTTGTTAATATAAATACTGTCCCACATTACTGGTTCCCAATAATTCTTGTTAATATAAATGCTGTCCCACACTATTAGTTCCCAATAATTCTTGTTAATATAAATACTGTCCCACACTATTAGTTCCCAATAATTCTTGTTAATATAAATACTGTCCCACATTACTGGTTCCCAATAATTCTTGTTAATATAAATGCTGTCCCACACTATCAGTTCCCAATAATTCTTGTTAATATAAATACTGTCCCACACTATTAGTTCCCAATAATTCTTGTTAATATAAATACTGTCCCACACTATTAGTTCCCAATAATTCCTGGCCTGTTTTAATAGGTTTGTTTGTTTGCTAATGTTATAATTACATAACCAGAAATGACAAGCTGTGGCAGGTTTGATTGCAACGATGAATTTTATATTTCTGAGGTGTTCCTTCGAGCTTGTTTCCAAACTTCTTTTTGTTTTCTCAGCACAGATTTTTTTTGGCAATCTTCACAACTGACATGATATATTTTTACTTTCTGTACTACGTATAGTTAAGTAGAGGAAGTATTGCCTTCCACCCAAAAATTTGATACTGAGATTTCACTGGAAATACATGTTTTTAGGCCTCCTGAATCCAAAAAAAAAATGTATTTTTGGAAACATGTCTGTGTGTGTGTGTGTCTGTCTGTGAATAGTATAACTCAGAAACAAACATTCGGATAAACACCAAACTTGGTATTTAGTTTCAGTATCTTCCAGAGATACAAGACGAAGGTTTTCAAGAAAATCCTCCACCCCAGATTACCCTTTACTTGGAACATTTTTCAAGAATTTTAATTTTCTTAAAAATGACTTAACGATTTTGATTAAAATATCATATATTTAAGATAAATTTATGACAAAGAAAATGTATATCTTGAATTTGCTGGGAATGTCTCCAAAAGTATTCTTCATTGTGAACGACTTTTGCATAACTGGTAAGCCATAAGAGATAGACAAAATTTTACTACACAAAAAATGTAGATCGCGTTAAAATACACAATTTATGTCATATACATTTTTTTTGTTGACTGAACTATTTTTGAGATATTGCTTGTTATTGCCTTAAATTTTCCAATAATTATACTTTTTCTCAAATGGGAATTCGTTATTCTTTTTTTTTTTTTTTGGTCCTGGTAATGCAAAGTATAGCAACCAGCTCTTAAAATATTTGACTATCGCTTAAAATCTACCATATTCCCCTTGCATCTACAGGAAAATTAGCAATAAGATTTAACATCTCGATTAACATGAAGCATATGGAGAATAAGCGTTTGTAAAAATAGTTTGTACAAGATTAGAGAAAGTCATGTGAGTGTAACACATCAGATTTTTATGATCTATTGCTAAGAATAGCATTTTTTAACAAAAGCATGTTTCTCACAGTGTATTTGTTTTGGGAGCCAATTTAATATTTTAATCTTTAAAAGTCTTGTTGAATTTTTTGAAGGATGATTGCAAATATTCAGTACTTTTCATTTGGATGTCTCGTTTTTAATTTTCTCATCCCTATGCTTGTGCATCTTTTGGTTGTTTTAGTTACAAGGTTTGATGCAAAATCATCCAAATTTGCAAAACAATGTGATCCAGTTCTTCATGTGTTAATGGGATCTTAACCAACCTCTGAATTAGACTGGGAAGGATATGTTGTTGAAGTTATTGTTTTTAATGTAATTTTTCTAATGTACATTGGTTTCCTGGGTATGCCCATTCTATTTTTTCCTTGTTTCCCATGATTTAAATCCAGGAAAGGTATCCATCCTTGTTTTATTTCTCTGATAACTATTATCTATCTTGCAAATTCAATAGTTTCAAAGCATCCTGAGCTAATGTTTTACGAACAATGGCAAAGATATTATCTATATATCTAATATATACATTAAGAAAACAAAAATGAATTTGGTAACAAGATTAAAGGAACATAATATAATAATAATAATAATAATAATAATAATCATAATCATAATAATAATTATAATAATTTTTATTTGCCTATAGACATACATTCTAGTTTCAAGCATTGTCAGAATCTATATTTTACAAAACAAAAAATAAATGCATAAGAAATATTCTATACTATACTGTTGTAACAACTAATTACAATTCATCTGTTCTATATAAACATTTTTCCATTAAATACCTTTTTAGTTCATTCTTAAATGTATTTCCTTGTTTTCTATGAAAGTTATCACATCCTCTAGTATTATGTTCATAAAATTTACTATTTCTATTTACATTAATTACATTCAATTCATTTTTATGTACAAGTAATATCAATTTATATATATATACAATGAAATTACGGTTAAAATTCTTTTAACTGGGAAATATCAAATTCAAATATACAGATAAATCAGCTAGAGCTTATTATTTGTGGTTTTGCAATCACAACATCAGTAAAGAATTATTGGGAATTAACAGTGCAGGAAAGTATTTGTTACCAAGAATTCACATAGGGTGATTAGTTTTGAAATACCTGGTCAGAACTAAGTAAACTTAAGTGATGTTAGTGTAACAATTCCGACTCACCTTTAAATAAATTCAATACACATCACTGTTTCTAGCTTCTTTTCATTACAATATCAACGTACTCCCTGTTTAATTTAATTTAACGGAAGTGTCGCCATTCAAACAACAGAGAAAGGGGGAAGCAGATATCTGACAAGAGCTAGTCCATGAAACATGTTCTGTTAGGTGACATGTAAGTGGACCAAAAAGTGTTTTTAAAGATTGATGAAGGTTTTAACTTTAGATTATCATGCTCCACTGTTTTAAATACTTCTTTTTCATATTCAATTTTATATTGACATAGAAATTTTTAAACTATAAACAAATAAAATAACAAGGAAAGTGTTTGCCGCTTTGGGGATCATGGAAGCAGATTAAAAACATCAAATAAATTTGCACACTTTCAATCAGTTATTTCCTATGAACTTAAAAACTTATCTCCTTCTGATTTCAATGCATTTAAAATTGTCTGGAAAAATTTATGGTACATGCTAAAACATAGTAATTGTGAAGGAAGTCAGTATATGAAAAATAGTGTGAACCATGTTGAAGTTCATTGATACCCCTGCAACCTAGTTTTGGCATGATTAGATGAAAACAAGACTTTAACCATATACATACATGTGTGATTTCAGTTACAAGTTTCAACTGGGGAACAACTATGAACCTACACAAATATTTTTTTAAACTATTGATGTTTTAAAATGCTCTCTTTTGTGGAGATCTCTTTAAAATAAAATTTATTCCAAATAACTTTATTTGTGACATAAGCCTTTTATGAAGTATCCATTGTTATTGCTTTGAATTTCTTAATACTTTGTCGTTTTAAAGTCCTTTCAGTATTCAATTATTTATCATGATTGCATGGAAACAATATGGACTTTTAAGGCCAAGGTATGGCATCCACTTCTTCAACATTTTACTATCATTATCCCCTTTGAATGTATAAGATAATGTGAATGTAGTCATTTCTGCAAAGGTTTATCTCAATTAAATTAGATGGAAAATCGAATTTTGTAAAAATAGTTTGTATACCTACTAATAAATGATAGGGTAGAGAAAGACATATGAGTCTAACAGATCAGATTTCTCAACTTATTTCCTGCACACAAGCGTGAAGCAACAGTTATCAAAACACAAAATTGGTTTAACTATAAAGCAGCTGCTACATTGCAAGTTGCCTTTGAGGTATAGTTAATATTTATTTAAAATTGTCTTAACAGTGATCCTTAATGAGATGACAAAGTTTGATGCTCATAGAGGTATCTCAACATGGTAGCTGGAGTGGCAATAGCATTGGCATGAAGACGTGAAGATCATAGTTTGAGTCTCTGATTGGCTTTGAATTTTTTCAAGTCTGATTGAACTTTCAAGAAGTAGGTTTATTTGTGAGAGAATAGTGGAGGTGTCTGGTATAGTTGGAACAGTGGCTGATTGGATTCAAAGAATCTGTTTGTTAAAATTATAGATATTTTATGGTATACATAATATGTTTCTTTCTCCTCAGACTTGTTAATGAAATTAAGAACACCAAGTTGTGAAATGGATACCAAAATAAAAATCAAAGAAGAGGATCCTCTCTCAGATGATGTAGCCCTACAGAATGCAAGCGAGTTCTTCACCAAGAATGCTACAATGAAGACAAACAATGATGCTTTGCTTCTGGACGATGATTATGACATGACAATCAAAACAGAAATTAAATCAGAGCCTCCTTTTCCAGACTTCTGTTTACAGAACAAGAGAGAATGTATTACCAAAAATTCAGTAAAGCAGATTAAGTCTGAAACTTTTCCATGGAGTAACAATTGTGAGATAAATATCAAACCAGACATTGAGGAACAAACTCTGGTTTCAGACTTTTGTTCGCAGAACAAGACAGAATTGCTTCCAGAGGATCCTATAGTGAGGGTTAAGAAATACAACAGTGATCATGAAACGGACAACAAAATAGAAATTAAAGAAGAACCTTGGTGGCTGGAAACAGAAGCTTCATTTGTTTGTGATGACATAGAGGTAAGTTGTGTATGAATTTGTTTTTATTTGTTGTACACTTGATAAAAGATTTGAATTATGCAATACAATATTCATAAAGATAAGAGATAGTCTGTGAATGTGTACAGTGTTTGTCAGGTAGATTGATTAAGGCATTGAAAGTAATGGTGGTAATACTGCTTAAAAATTACAAGATTCCTGAGGGAAGTTTTGTTGAAAGCATTCCAAAATATTCCCTGACATTGTATCATCTGATGATCAGGTATACTTAAAATAAATGCTAAATGCTGCCACATAAAAATTTAGTGATTTAAACTCAAAGACAGCTCAGTTATAAAGCTTAATGTCCATCCTTTTGTTTCTGGGGTTGTAAAGCTTAGAAAAGGGAAAAATAAAAAGAAAGAAATGTCTTACAATAAAGAATATATCCTGTAATATTAGTATTTGGAAAAACTAGTTTCAAATTGGATGATGTGACTATGCAGATATAGATAACTGCAAATTTATAAATCTTTGTGGATATCTTACAGTGTGTGCCCTGCTAGACAAAACATGAATCAATAATAAAGGAATTATCAAAATCTGAACACACACACACACAGAGAGAAAAACACATGCCCCACATACACATTCTCTATTTTGCTTTTCTTTTTATAATAATCAGTAATTATTATGTACAAGTATGTTTATATCATACCAGGAACAAGGTCATTAACTTATGAGCTCGCTTACTTCTATAACAATTTGGAAATTTCCAAAGAGTTTAGGAATATGGGGAAACGGGACACATTCAGAAGATTCTGGTTCACTCTCGGTACCACTTCTGGTGTTAATGCTGTATGATAGTGCAACCTTTATCTTGCTGTATCTCTTCAAACAGCTGACTGGTCATTTGATAGTTATTATTCAATTGATAGCTCAAACCTTAGCTGCATCACAATACTCAGGGTCTGACTGGATAGTGGACAAACACTGTAGTTCTTCAAACAACTGGCTGGTTGTTTGGTGTCATAAATTAACTCAAACTACACCTGCATCACAGTATTCAGATCTGACTGGATAGTGGAGGACAAACACTGTATTTGTTCAAACAACTGGCTGGTCGATGTCATTCAGTTGTTAACTCAAACTGTAGCTGCATGACAATATTCAGGTATAACTGCATAGTGGAGGGCAGGCTCTGTATTACTCAATACTTTTTTTAATTTACTGGTTTTGTTGTTATCATCTGTACAATTTGTAAGATTCAAGTCATCAATCTTGAACTATTGCTGTAAAATGAAAATTCTAGTGTTCTTGTCCACATCCCTAGTATTTTACACAGGTTATTGTGGTAGAAGAACACAGTTTAATCCTCCCCTCTTCCCTGCAATTGTCTCCCCATGCTTTTCAAGCGTTCCTGTGTTGATTTTCCTAGGTATTTTTCTAATTGAATCATATATTCCTATTTACTAAATATTCCTGTTGGCATTTGTGTGTTCTGTAAACCAAACTATTTATTTAGTTTAAATATAATTTTTATACGAATTAAAAGCTGTAAAGTGTTTAAGTTGGGTTTCTTTGTTGATTTGGAAATGTAACATTAAACAAATCAATAAAAGTAAGTGTTACCTCAGCATGTTTCAAGATTGTTCATTTATCATCAGCATTCTCCAGACAACATGCTGAATTGTACTTTACCCTTTCAAAATTCATAACACAAGCATCAATGATATCAATGCCAAACCCTTCAAAACCACCATGAATATACAGCATCAGTTGGAGATCATGTTCTTAATACTTTTTCCAGTTTTTTTCTCCTCTTAGGAGAATAAGGACAATGATGTAATTGGGGAAGCATTTCAGTCAATTAGTGGTGAATAAAGGTCATTGATCAACTCGAATATTTCTCTTTGCTCAGTTTTCTTACACCCCATTACATGATGAAATCTTGATGTTAAATTAAATTGAGTTTTATTTATGGACGCTCTTTAACTCTTATGGCCCTTAGTCTATATTGGGGTGAAAGACCAGTAATTTTGCTCAGAGGCCTTTATCAGCCATGAGGTTCTTTTATGTGCCATAAATCTATGACACGGGACCACCAGCTTTACTTCCCTTCCGAAGGAAGCCATGCTAAGGAATTTTACGCCCGAAAAAAAATCCATCGCCCTCTGCCAGGTTTGAACCCGCGACCTTGGGAACTAGAGGCTAGCATGCTACCACTAGTCCACAGAGGACGACTATGTTAATGTTTATTATCATGTCTTTGGTAATACAGTATTTTAATAAATCAAATGTGATGTAGTGCTGTATAGATAATTGTGTGAAATGTTAATTTGAATTATTCTGTTACAGGGTGGGGACTTTTCTTCAGTAAAATCTCCAAGGTAAGACTTGACTCTCAGCTAATGTTCCAATTGAAATTCTTCTTCTTATGTTACATTTTCCTTTAATTATTATATCTCTCATGTTTATGTTACTGTAGATGCCTCGTCGTGTTCTTGAATTGATACAAATTGGAAAAAACCAATCAAATTAATTATATATTGAATTTTGGTGTATGATTGAGCTCGCAGATAGTGTGGAGGGTTTTATATGTTTATGCAATATACAGGAGAAAATTTAATTCCCTTCATTGTTTTATTTTTGCACTTAATGATTTTAAATCCTTCAACATTTCAGATTGTGCTTAGAGACAGTTTCTGGTGATAAGTCACCACTGCCCTCTGCTTTACACTTGAAAGACACACACTTCTCTAATGCAAAGGATCTTATTGAATGTGAAATTCAAGAAAGTGATGTCACAGAAATACCAAGTATAGAAGAACATATGCACTTGAAACAGTCTGGTAATGATGATGGAGAACTTTACAGCAGGTGTTCATATATGAAACAAAAGAAGTTAATTCATGAGAGTAAAAGGCCACACAAGTGTAACATTTGTGAGAAGAGGTTTACTGTCTTATCAGATTTGAAAAGGCATAACTTGATACATCAAGGTAAGAAACTACACCGATGTGAAACGTGTTATAAGGGGTTTACTCACTTGTCAAGTTTGAAAAGACATAATTTTATCCATGGGGGTGAAAAGCCACATAAATGTGAAGTATGTAACAAGAGCTATACACATTTGTCAATACTCAAAAGCCATAATTTGACTCATGAAGGTAAAAAGCCACACAAGTGTGAAATATGCAATAAGAGATTTACCCACTTTTTAAATTTGAAAAATCATTGTTTGATTCATGAGTGTAAAAGCCCACACAAGTGTGAAATCTGTGATAAGGGCTTTAGTAAGTTGTCACATTTAAAAAGTCACAATTTGATTCACGAGGGTAAAAAAACCCACATGTGTGAAATATGTGATAAAAGCTTCACTCGGTTGTCAGATTTGAAAACACATAATTTGTTTCACGATGGTAAAAAATCACACATGTGTGAAGTATGTGATAAGAGCTTTATTCGATTGTCAGATTTGAAAAGGCATAATTTAATTCATGAGGGTAAAAAGCCACACCAGTGTCCAACTTGTTTTAAGAGTTTTACTCAGTTGTCAAGTTTGAAAATCCATAATTTGATTCATGAGGGCAGAAAGCCGCACAAATGTAAAACATGTGGTAAGAGGTTTACTCATTTGTCAAGTTTGAAAAGGCATAATGTGATTCATGAGATTAAAAAGCCACACCTTAGTGAAGTGTATGATAAGAGCATTACTTAGTTATTACATTCCAAGTTGTAATTTACTCATGAGAATAAGTGTGAAGTATGTCATAGAGGTTTGCTCATTTCTTACATATGAAAAGCCATAATTTAAATTAATGAGGGTAAAGAATTACACAAGTTTGAAATACGTGAAAGGAGCCCTTGCTTGTTTGAAATATTTGAAGTCATAATTTGATTCATAGGGATAAAGATCACACATGTGTGAGTATGTGATAAATGCTTTACCTATTTGTTTATTTCAAAAAACCATAAATTGATTCATAAGTGTAAAAAAAGCCATACAAATGTGAAATATGTGATAAGAGCATTGCTCAGTTGTCAGATATTAAAAGGCATCATTTAATTGGTGGGTGCAAATCCACATGTTAAATATAAAATTGCTGTTTAATGCATTTGTCAAATTTGATGACACGCAATCTGATTAATTTCTCACATATGAAAAGTCAATTGGTTCATCAGTTAAAAAGGCTCACAAAAATAAAATTTTGATAAGAGCTTTAGTTGGCAGTTCACATTTGAAGAGCCATAATTTTACTCATCAGACTAAAAAGCCCTATACTTGTGAAACTTGTGGTAAGAGCTTTACTTATTTGTCAAATATGAAAAGCCGTAATTTGATTCTTGAGGATACAAGATTGTCCAATTATGAAATATGCGATAACTTTTCTCATTTGTAAGATATGAATAGCCACCTTCAGTGTTCAACTATATAGAATGATTTTGTGTAAATATTTCACATGTTAGGATTCATAGCATGCTCAGTGCAGCAACAAATAAGGACATTTAACTCAGATGTGTTATAAACATTGGCTCTGGATTGTCTTTGGCTTCATCTTTACTGTTATGTAATTCATTGGATATTGCAATCTGATTCAATTTCAGAAATTGATTTCAGTTATGTTGTATTTCTTCCATAACACTCATTATGCAGTTTCAAAGTTAAGTTGACATACAGGCATAACTTTTAAAAATGCCTGCTTGTAACAGATGGCGTAGAGCATTCTACACACCACAAATACCTGTTCACCCTCAGTCTAGTAATTGGTTACAGATCACCTAGATTACAGAAACAGTTGTTAATTGGATACTCTTTTAGTTTATATTTATAATGCATTTTAGGGGCGTTGGTTAAATTTTTCAGTGCCAGTGGTAATCTGTTAAGTAAAACTACGCCTCTTGTAATGATATACTTTTATTTGACAGTTTTTCTTGCTGATTAGATGCTCTTCCCCTGCATTAATGTTTCCTTTGATGTTAGATTTAAACTTTTCTAGCTCCATTGCAATGTCATCCTTGAAGTCTTTCACCATTCAGATTATCTCAGATATTTGTAGTGTCAATGTTAAAACAAGTTTGGATTTTTCATTTCCATTTGCATGTTCTCCATGGTCTAGGGGTACCATAGCCTCTGGTTCCCAAGGTTGCGGATTCAAACCCAGCAGAGGACAATGGATTTTTTCGGGTGTAAAAATCCTCAGCCTAGCTTCCTTTGGAAGGGAAACAAAGCCGGTGGTCCCATGTTGCAGATTTACGGCATGTAAAAGAACCTCAAGCCTGATAAAGGCCTCAGCAAATTTTTCAGTCTTTCACAGCCAATATAGAATGGGGCACTGAGAACCATAGCAGTTAAAGAGCATCCATAGATAAAACTCAATTTGTTTGCATTGTGGAATTCACTGCTGTTATTTTGCTTCCCAATTTTATCCATTCCAGGTTTCATTTCTGTCTGCATGTTTTGCATTCTTGAAGATAATTTTTTAATCATTGCCAGTATCTTGGCTTTTACATCCTAATGCTGACACTAGTGTGACTGTCCAGTTCTCTGTCGCTTCACTTTTCTTCCTTTCTGGTTCACTTACTGTGGCTTCAAATACCATTGGTCATTTATTTTAAATGTAATAATAATGTAATTAGCCATAATAAATGACCAAAATACAATTTATGGGGAACATTTTTGTTCTGTAACCTTAAAAAATATCAAAGATACAATGTATAAGGAAAAAATGAATGTAAAACTTGCCACTACTTTGTTTGAACTAATTTTGTAATGTCTGGTTTAACTGTTAAAGCTGATGATACCAATCCAGGATGTTTATTCTTTCTCTGTAGCAGGAACTTGCCCACTTCTTCACTATTGTGTTATAGTTGTGGAGTAGTAATTATCATTGGGTTCCAATTTGGAATGGTGATATGTGTCATGATGTACCTACCTTGTTCTGTGTAGTACAGGGTGACGAGTCAGTCCATTGTTCTTTTTTGTGGTTGCTCTGGGCCTAGCTGAAATCAGTGGTAGAAGCAGTCACAGATTCTGTAAAAACATCTTAATATTTCTATGGTTTGGGTTTCTCAGGACCATTAGTCTTGGTCAAGAATGATATGATGTAATTTCGTTGAACAATGAAGAACTCACCTTTTATTGCATTTACTGATCAATTCCTAATTCTGAATACAATCTCACACTAGAAAAACTTTTACGCTGTTCAATATTAATTTGTGAAACTGAATGTTTAATAAATACAAAGGTAAGTTGTAGTGGACATACTGACTGACATAGCTTACACGTCCGATACCAGCAAAGAAGTGTTTGTTTGGCTTGGTGTCATCCTCAAACTTTTGACGTTGACGCCACTTGCTGCTATAGTAACACATATTAAATTCTATTCACTGCTAAGTTTGTTACTAGGCATGTTTTACAGTATATGTATGTACGTAAACAGTTGTCTGCTTATACACTATTACTATGACTACCTAAATAAGTTTTGATTTTTAATATTAATTTAACAAATCATAATATTGTTCTAAGTTCTTTTCTAAATTTATTTTTCTTTCTATTATTTATATTACTACTGAAAAGCGTTTTTATTTTGTATCTGACTGTTTACTTCATTAGAAATTCTTTTATTGTAATTACCCTTAAAATATTGTTTCAGTTGTAAACATTTGAAAGCAGATATCTTAATCAGGTTGTCCTGGAGTTGTGAGTTAAATTCATCCTTTTCCATAATTTGCTCATAGAAAGGGTTTACCACCATCTCAATAACAAACCTTTTTTAGGAATGTAATGCATTATCTGGCTACCAAGTGATTTTGAGCGATCCAATATCAACTGGGACAATCATTTTATAAAGCAACAAAAGCATAAAACTGTCAAGTGAGTGTCGACATCTGTGGTATAGGGGTGCCATACTAACCTCTAGTTCCTGGGTTCAAACCTACAAGAGGGTGGTGGATTTTTTTTAGGTGTAAAAATGCTTCACATGGTTCCTTCAGAAGGGAAGTAAAGCTGGTGGTTTCGTGTCATAGATTTACAGTACATAAAAGAACCTCAAGCCTGATAAAGAGGCATCTGAACAAAATTTCTGGTCTTTCTCACCCAATATAGAATGGGATGCCAAGAACCATAACAGAGTGTGTCCATAATTAAAACTCAATTTTTTTTAAATGAGTATAAAGTTTTCAAAGTATTTTCATTTCTTGATTCCTAAAACTACAGTTTTCTCACAGAAGTATTTATTTTGTCTTGAACCAAAGTATAGTTTTGTCACGTCCTTGTAACTGAATACTTAGTTCATTGAGATGAGTAAAGATGTCGGCCAAATATGCCAGAAACAACCATTTCTATGAGATGAAGTCAGCAATTTAGGGTTTAGAAGTTGTAAACATAACAGCATCTCCAATCTGAGTTCAAACGACATGTTTAAAATCTTCCTGCGATGAAGGCACCTAACTTCAGTATGTAATAAGAGGGATTGGTAAAAAGCACCAGTTTATTCGGAAGCTTGCCAAATAATAGCACTATAAGGGCCAACTTCTAATAAAATTAAGAACTTTGTGTCATCAAGAATCTGCAGAACTTCATTGGGCATTTTTTGCCATTTGAGGCTTGGCAATATGGGGAGAAGCAGTGAATCCATTTTCCATAACTGATTTTAGTTTTCATTTAATCCATTTCATATCAATCAGTGCTTTTGCCCTCAGTGCAAATAGCAATGAATGTTGTAAAATGTATCTCAAATAGGTTCGTAGCTTCATGAAACATTTTAAATAAACATTCCCCAGTTATATGATCTGGCGGTGGTTTACACAAGAAATCATCATCTGCAATTGATCCATCTGATTCAAATCAGATAAAACAAAAATTTAGTACAATTTGAGTCAAGTTGAACTGAAAAAACACACTTTGTTTTCTTCCGGAATATTATTTATTAGTCATACCAGAAAAATGTCTAGTTACTGTACACTTCGACAGGGGTTGTTGCACCTTCAGCACTGACCACAGTTGACACTATACCAATTAAGAAGCATTTTTTCAAAACTCAATAAATGCAGAATATTTAATTTTTCAGGAAATGCATTTTTTTTAATCAAGAGAAACACATTAGAAAAATTTAATATTTTATCCAGCATTAGATCTCACTGTTTTAAATAAGATAAATTGAAACAAACTATGCACCATGCAGGTTTATAGGATGATTTATTTAGGTTTTTTCAAAAGTCGATAAATACATATTTACATAGGAGAAAAACTTGTTCTAATAATGTGTTAGTGTTTCGTTTTTGTTCTTTACTTGTGTGCAACTACATATTTATTATTACAATAATTCCAATGCAGACATAACTTTTACAGTTTAGTATTGCCTACACTATCACTTATTATGTACTAAATATTTATTTAATATTTGTTTTCTAATTATGTTTTGTCAAGTTTATTGAGAATAAAGATAATAGTAACAAAGCCATAACACAAATTTAATAATATGTTAACATACAATGATTTATCCGTAATAGTGCACATAGTACACTAACCTAAGCTACTAAAACATTGTATCATTTATAAATTATTGAGCAATCATAGCTTAAAAAAATAAACCGAGTTTTTATTTATGGACGCTCATTAGCTGCTGCAGTTCTTAGCATCCCATTCTATATTGGGCATGAAAGGTGGGTGATAAATCTACGACACAGGACCACCGACTTTACTTCCCTTCAAAGGGAAGCCTGCTAAGGATTTTTACACCCAAAAAAATCCATTGCCCTCTACCGAGTTTGAACCCGCAACCTCGTGAACTAGAGGCTAGCATGGTAACCACAACATCCCTAGACATGGTCAGATTTGTAGTTATCCCCTAGGACATCTTTGTACAATGCCATTGCATCATATGTTCAGAATACTTTAACAGTGCAGAAACGTCCTTCTTTTCTTTGCTAACCTTGTTTTGCTTTGGTAGAACAGTGGATGATAATAGCGTTGGATGGCATGTTTTTCTCCTAAGAACTTGAACTTCAACAGAATCTCTGAAGTATGTACCTTTCACTGATACATTAACACTGTTCTTTACTTTCTTGGTGTGATGACACACTGACATTTCATTTTGAATTATATCCTATGTAGGTTTTAATACTTCTTTTGCACTATCCTTTAGGCTTTTAATTTCCCAATCTTCGTTGAGTACTTTCAGGGTATCGTGCTCTTTTAAAATGTCATAATATACTTTAGGGAGCAAGATGCTTTCTTTTTCTCTGTAGGATTTCTCAATTCTACCAAAAGTTTGCTCTAGAGCCATAAACTTACGTCCCTGGAGTAGAAAGAAATGAGCAACATTCTTGAATCTTGAAATCTTTTCCAAGAATACCATAAGCAGTGCCTTCATGCAACTATTTTGACTGCTGCAGGAGTCAGAGAATAGATGTATAGTGGTGGGACCATAACTTGGCAGTTCAAAAACAAGGTCCAGCAAAGCCGATGCAACCTGCTTGAAGATTGCTTCTAGCCAGGTATAGAAAGCGATATTTTTCTTCTTTTGCTCATTAGCATGGATCTTTATGCATATATTGTATAACCATACTTGTCTAGTGCAAAAAGTTTTGCTCACTGACCGGTTTGGAAGTACTTGATTTTACTATATATCGAAGGCAATCTTAATGACACCTAGATTTTCTTCTTTCATTATTCTGTTAAACTGCTTTGCATGAAGTTTGTGCAATCTGTAACTAGCTCTTAATTCATTTTTCTTCTCCAAACACTTCTCTGATTTTATTTTCATGACAGCAACCTTACAAGCGGAGCATGTGTCAGCGTGGGATGTCCGAAATGATAAAATATGTTCCTGTATTTTAATAAAGAGCATTGTTTGAGTCCAACATTTCTCCTTTCTTCGCAGAGTCTTTTCCACAACTCATTAACTGTGAGTTCTGAAGGTAAATAACCCCTCTTATAGACTTAACTCTGCTATGATGACTTTCGGCAGATTTGTATTTATTTATGTCGTTATTAATGGCAATATTAAATCTTGTTGATTGTTTCCTGTCCTCTCTCCACCTATCTTTTCCTTTGGCAACTTCCTTTCTTTGTAAACCTGTTTGATAGATAGCGTATTCTATCTTTTGACATACCAGAAGTTCTTTGAAGAGTAGCAGCACAGACAGGCACCACCTCAACGCCTTTCTTCCTAATGCTATATTTTACTGTAACTTTTCTTCCTTTTTGCTTTCTCATTCCTTTACTCCGTGCTTAGGTGAAGTAATAGTCATAAACTTTAAGAGAAGTTTATTTTGGTCTATTTTGTTTAAAGATGTAAATGTTGATGCAACTGGGTAATATCTTCATAGCATAGTTCAGCAGCTTTGCACTGTTTCTTTCCTTTGGTTTTTGCATTTGAAGGTGAGACTGAAAGTTCACGATTGCTTTTAATATTAGCATTGTTTATACCTCTGTAGTTTTGCTTTTCAAGAAAGGCGACACGCCTGTTGTCTCTAGATCTTCTGCCATCTGAACATTCTTTCACCTGTACAATATTCTGATTTAAGTTAAAATACTGTTCTTTGCTCAAACACGACAGTAGAGTTGATAACCTTTGTAAGAGTAACCTGGAGATATGGTGAAAGCAATGAAGTCTGATTGTGGGATGAACAAACATTGTTACAATAATGAGCAACACAGCCTGCAACAGCACACTTCTATTATTGCCAACTGCTCAGTTAAAATAAAACTAAACAAAAATAGATTGCATTTGTCAAATTTTGCTGTAACTCTCAGAGTGCATATATTGGTTTTTGCGAAAAGTCCATGAATTGCTCTGCTTATATAAACAATACTTATCAACTTTTACTAAAATTCAATTCACAGGACGATGTAGAAGGTCAAAGTTATATTGTTATTATGATCTATGACTCAGTTTTAAAAAAAAAATGCATTTTTTGGTTTATGAACAAACAGTCTTCAATTGAGTTTAGGATAAGCTTCTTAGCACTGATTATAGTTGAACCCATATTTTTGGGAGCCATAGGGAGGTTTGAAGAGAGAACTCAAGGTTGTGTTAATACTAGATGAGTGTTGTAATCTAGGAAGCCCAGCTTTGTAGTACTAGAGGTCGCACTGTGAGTGGTTCAAAAAGAATTTAGGAATTAAAAAATAAGTTTCAGCCTGTAACTAATAGTTACAGCACCTGCTACTAGTTAACCATGATGATAAGCTTAGGAAATAACCCTGAATGAATCTCGGTAAGAAATTATAACAATTTTTTAAAATAAAGGGAGTTGAAGGTTGTTACACTACATTACTAATATGTTCTTACTTGAACGTGTTTCGGGAGACGGTTTGCTCCCATCTAACGTTCGGCATTTACAGAAAACCAACTCACACAGAAAATTATATTAAAAACAATAGCTACAATCCTACAAGCCACAAACATGCAATTTTAAATAGTATTACAAACAGGTTAGTACATATACCAATGGAGAAAGAGGAATACCAGAAAGAATACCAACACATTAACTTACCTACTATGAATGGATACCAGATAAAAACAATAGATAAGAAGATAAAAAAGTTTGAAACACAGAAATACATCCAACAAATGACTACTTTACTCAGAAAACAAAAACCACAAGCATATAGGAAATTCACTTACCTCCCTTGGACACATCATAAATTTCAAAGGATTTTCAAAAAATACAACATCACCCTGTCTCCACAGAATAACCAGAATATGCAGAAACTACTATGCAACAGAACAAAAGATTCTATCCTCAACGATAAATCAGCTGGTATATATAAAGTTGTTTGTAATGACTGTAGCCTGATATACATAGGAAGAACCAAAAGAAATCTTGAAATAAGACTTAAAGAGCATATGAGATGCATTTACCAAAAGCAGCCAGATAAATCAGCAGTAGCACATCATTTCTGGTCTTCAAACCATGAAATCACTCCAAACATAAAACTCTTAACACCGATCAACAGCAGCAATGAATTGGACATCTGGGAAAAAATACATATCATCAAACACAGGAATCACCTAATGAATTTCAAACTGCCGTCACCCAGCAGCCTTTGGAGGTTCATCAGCCCAGCACCAGAGAACACCACTAGCCACACACATTCCCCAGACAATGACTGGCAAAATCAGTTGAAAACATGCTGACGATGGGAGCAAACCATCTCCCGAAATGCGTTCAAGTAAGAACATTTTAGTGATGTAGTGTAACAACCTTCAACTCTCTTTATTTTAAATTATGACACATCAGTGTTACTAGCTTCTAAATCTTCAAAATTAGTCAAATTATAACAATTCAGCTAACAATAATCTTAGAAAATACACCCCCATGTCTTATCATGTAGGCCGGGGTTACAACATAAAGAATTCATACTTACACAGCACCACCTACAGAGAAAGCCTTGAAATAAAAGATCAGGGTGTATGTGCCGATTTGTTATAGTTTTGGGGGAGCAGGATTGAACAATAAAGTCAGGTATTAATAAAATGTTTGGTACAGGTACTAAAGTAAAAGGTATTTATAATAGAGATGCTTTGATTGTCTGAAAAGTAAATAAATGCTTGATTAATTTAAAGTTTGCAAAAAAATGATGCTAGGTCTTTTGAGACTTACTCTGTGCCAATGAATGAAGATCTAAGTTCATGGCAGCAACAGCGTTCAGATAATCCTGCCTCATGATAGACCGAAGATGTCTTTAACCTTTGCAACCCCAAGAATGCCATTTCAGCGTGCATGTTGATATCGGAATACTCAACACTATTTTCATAAGTTGGGGCAAGAAATCTTGCCTCAGTTTATAAATACTCTACCAGAACTGATCATTGCCGCCCTGTACAATTTCAAATAAGATGATGGAGAAGCAAGTGTTGTTATCAAAATCGGATTCATAGAAACAGAATTTCATCACTATAGTTATCACCTAGAAGAAGTTGCTCTATTTTCTGCAAGAATTTATGTGCATTTATATCAAAATGGAATAATATAATAATATTTTTATTTTTATCCATAACAACACTTGCATGTTGTCGGATACGTCAGAAATATATACAGTTATTTATATTACAGTTCATCTAGCCTATACAAACATTTTTGTATTACATATTTGTTTAGTTCATTTTTAAACAGTTTCCCCTTTTTTGTTTTTACTGAAATCGGTAATTTATTGAATAGTATTTTTCCCATTATTAAGGGATCTTTAGCTGTTGACTTCTTATTTACAGTTATTCTATGGTAATTGTTTTGTGACCTTGTTTCATGGTTGTGATAGTGCTTATTTAAGTTACCTACTCCGTCTTTACTAACTACAAACATGACTACTTTAAAAACATAAAGATACTACCATTAGAATTTTGTTATCTACAAAGACATCTCTACACGATTCTCTTCTATTTACATTATATATACATCTTAAACATTTCTTCTGTAAAACTAGTAATCTGTTCCTGTTGGTTATACAAGAGCTGCCCCAAACCTCAACTGCATATTGTAGATGTGGATGTATTATTCCATAGGTCAATTTCAGATGTTTAGAATTTAAGTAATTTGCTAGCTTCCTTATTAAATAGATGTGTACTTATCTTCTTACATATGTAGTCAATATGGTGTCTAAAGGTTAGGTTTTGATCGATAATTATCCCTAAGAATTTTATTTTATCTAATTGCTGGATAGGTTCACTATTTATTGTTACATTTACAGGACTGTTATTGCGGTGTTGGAACATTACTGTTTTTGTTTTTTGAAGATTAACTTTCAGGCTATTGTTTATAAGATAATTGTAAATAATTTGCATTTCTGTGGTTATTATTTTATCCATTTCATTTACTTGATTGTGTCCAAATATTAATGAGGTGTCATCTGCATATGTCACTGTGGAGTTATTGGAAGATCATTTATATAAAGTAAAAATAATATTGGCCCTAGGACAGATCCTTGAGGTACTCCCACTTTGATGTTTACATAATCGGATGTGATAGATTGTATTGTGTGTTTACTCTTGGTTCTGACTACTGTACATTGTTTCCTGTTTTCAAGGTAGGATCTTAATATTGTATGAAATTTTCCCTTTATGCCATATTTCTGCAGTTTATTCTGCAGTATTACATGTGATACACTGTTGAATACTTTAGATAAGTCAAGGAATATACCTGTGATCTTCTCATCATTTTCAAGCCCTTGAGTATAGTATGATATAGCTCTGTTATAGCAGTGGTTGTGGAGTGATTTTTTCTGAATCCATGTTGGGATTTACTTAGTATATTAAATTTATTTAGAAAGTTAAGTAATCTATTATTTAGCACTTTTTCAAAAACTTTAGCAAAGACAGAAGTTAAGGAAATAGGCCTATAATTTTCTACTTTTGTTTTATTGCCTTTTTTTAAATATTGGCCGAACTATGCTTATTTTTAGACTATCAGGGAAAGATTCCTCAATTGGTGATGTGTTTTTCAGGTGCTCCAGTACATCTAGTAAGGCATATTTACAATGTTTTAGTGTTTTTGTGGATATTTCATCCCATCCTGTCGACATGTTTATTATTTAGTTCGTTCATTATTTTTTTCTATTTCTGTTTTAGTGGTTCCTTTTAGATAAATGGAAGATAATAGTCCATTTGTCCTCTGAGTTGTATCACTAATCTGACTGATTTTATCGATTCCCATTTTTAAAAAGTAATTATTGAAGATCTGACAAACATCTCTAGGATTTTTTACTATCTGCGCATTTTCTTCTTACGTGATGTTCTTTTACAATTCCTCATATCGTCTTTGCCTTATTATTTGATTTTATTATTTTTTCACTAAATTGTCTTTAGATTAATCAGTTGTTGGGCATACTGCTTTTTTAGACATTTATATCTATCCTTATAAATAACTAAGTTTGTTGATTAATAGAAGGTATAGTAATCCTTCATTTTTTCCCTAATCTTTTTTACTTCAAATGGAATTTTAATATTATAGTTACGAGGTTTTGCAACCCTTTTGTTTTTGAGTAGACAGTGTTTATCTAGGTGCCATTTTATTGTATCAAAGAAGCAGTCCCATTTTTTATTACTATCCTGCAATGTATATACTCCTCCCCATCTCTCCTTGCTTAAACTGTCTAGAAGCTGGTTCAGATTGTTAGTAGTCATTTGTCTTAACCTCATAAATTCTGTATTATCTAATTCTTTCCGCATATGGCTGATATCAATAATTTGGGCACTGTGGTCCGAAATGCAACAATATACGATTTCTGTTGTGTATTTACCCTCTTCAATACTGGTTATAATATGATCTATCATTGTGGCCGAGGTTGGTGTGGTTCTAGTTGGCTCTTTAATAATGTCTTTTAAATTGTAACTTGTAATTAAGTCAAGTAGGTGTTTATAATCTATATTATTTGTAGTAGTATTTATATTTAGATCCCCTATTAATATTAATTTGTTGTTTATATCAATTTTTGTTTTATTTAGCATGTTTTCAAGAGAGCAAAGAAAATCACATACTTTAGTATTTGGTGATCTGTACAGACCAATTATTTGCAGGTTTAGGTTTCCTGTTTGTATATTTATTGAGGCTACTTCGCAAATTTTTTCTATGCTGAAATCCTTCTCCCAGTTTAATGTAGTAAAGTTAACTCCACTTTTTATGAATATAGCTACCCCATCCCCTTTATGATTCTGTCTGAAAGAGTGTGTTAGCAACTTATAATTTTGTATTTGAAGGCTTATTATTTGCATATTGTCCAGTCCATGTTCTGTTAACACCGCAATATCAGGTTTACATTCATTTAATACTACTTCTATTTCTTCAGCTTTGCATATTTTGATGTATTATTCGAATGTTTTGATTGTTTATAGTGTTTGTATTTGAATATTTGAAACAGTATTGTTTTGTTTATGTTTAGGAGTGTAGACGTTTCAGTAATTGTGTCTATACCATTTGTTTTAACATCCACCACCTTAATAATTAGTTTTCCCTTAGTACTGAGTAAATAGCCCTGTTCATCAGATTTCCAAATTTAAAAGACCCCCTTCTATTTAGATGAACTCAGTCTCTAGCAAACTCGCTATCATCTAGCCAGAAATTAGCATCAACTAGAAGATGGTCTTTCTTCTCGCACAGCCAGTTTATTTCTTGATTTATTTTCATGCTTCTTCTAACATTTACGTCACATCTATGAAGGACCCCACCTATTATGATTTTAGTGTCGTTTGATTTTGATCGAATGTTGTTTACCAGATCCCCCCCATTATGCCTTGTTTGTACTTGCATGTATCAGCATAACATCTGGTTTTTGTTCCTGAAGATCCACCATTCCTTGCAGCTCTCCTACCTTTATTCCTGGAAAACAACGTACTTCAAAACCTTTTTCCCGACATATGTTGCCAGAAAACTTTAGGATCGAGTCACCTATCACGAACACTTTTTTATTTCACCTTCACTTTTACATTGTTTCACTTCCCGCATGATCTTGATGCCGAATCCTGGTTACTGTATCGAAGGTATCGTTCTTGCAGTCACACTCCTTGTTTTTGAGTTCTTCATTTTTGTTTTTTAATGTGTTCTCTTTTATAGCGTTTTGAAGGTCCCTGTTGAGTAGGTTAATCATCACGTGTAGCAATGCTATAGTTTGCACGTCGCACATTTGCTCTATGGCTCCCGGACACAGCTGATCATTTGTATTATCAGATATCTCCTGATTTGGGTTGTCCTTTATTTTCCTTTGTTACTTTGGTACTTTCAATCATTGGGAGACGTTTGATTGATTTATCTTCTAAGTTGTTGCTTCCATTTTCATGTAAATTAAGTTTGCTTGATTGCGTTGCAACTCCTACGGCTGCCATCTTGATTTCTCTCTCTAGTCAAACCCTTTCAAAGCCGGACACTATATCAGGCAGCTGAATGTTATGTCCATTATCTCCTTCGGTATTTCTCACAAATATCTGAAAATTGATGAATGGCAGAGTCATTAGATTCATCATACCTCCAGTGACTTTTCTTTTCCGTAGTAATTTTGAACACTCGACATCCAGTTTGCTAGTCTTCACATGGTCTCATTCCAGATTCTTTCAAAGTTGTCTCTTAAATGCTGAATTGTTGATGTAAGCATATCAATCATTTTTTTGGCCATTAATAAATGAAGGGGTTTTCCTTGCAGGGCAGTAAACCATTTACTTTAAAACCTGTATCAGATTTATCATCCTTACAGATGTATGAAAAAACAGAAGACAAGGCGAGGTACCTGACTGTTTATCTAGTAGGACAGAACCATCTAAGGTTTCCTGTATCATCAAGTTTTAAATCACTGATGAGGGACAATCTTTTGGGAGAGTCCTTAATTAAACTAATTAAATCTTTCATTACACTTAATATATTCTGATGTTATTTTAGGTTATCCGGTTTGTTTGTTCATTTGGCCCCACTAATGCTCAGGGACATTGAACACATCATACATGTCTGAAATTGGGGCTGATTCTTAATCAAAAGAAGACCCTCTGTAATACAAGATTGAAAGAATGTGCGAAACAGTGTACAAATACAGCTTTATTCTCAACTGCTGTAAATTTAGCCTGCATTCTATTGTAGATGCCAGCCATGATAACTGCCCTGTCATAACACTGTCCTTGACAGCCAGACATCAGCAAGTCAAACCGTCTTAAGATGTCAATAATGGTATTAAACAAACTCTGAGCTTAAATAGTTTCTGTAGACAAAATTCTCAAAGAAATATTAATTTATTTCTAAAGGATCCAGAATTAATCTTAAAGAAATATGGAATTGTTTTTGTGTTGACACATCCGTCGTTTCATCCCCTTTTATAGAAAACTATTTTGCAGCTTTAATATCTGTGATCAGTTGTTGAAGTGAGTTGTGATGTCATCCACTTATAGGAATTGTGTTGCATCCATTTTTGGAGTTTATGACTGTACTCAAGCAAGCTTTTAAAATGACTTTTCTCTTTTATGTGGCCGTGGTTTGAAGTATTGCACACAAACTTAATGTAGAGATTAATTATAGCAGACAAGCGCAGTTTTCTTTCATTTGCTTGAGATTTTAACTTGTAAGCTGAAAACCAACAGTTATGTTTTGAAGCACTAAATTTAACTATTGTTTTCCTGTGGCAGACTGACTTTTCATGTCTTTTTCAACATCTTTTTACCAGTGGCAGAAACCTGACTCTTAGCAATGTCATAATCATTGTATGAGAAAATTTCACTTGCTGTTCCATATACATTTGTTTACATACAAGATCTTAGAGAATATAGCATCTATACAATACCCACATGCATACTCCAAGATGGCTGAAAACAATGCCCCTCAGCTACTCTGGCTTTTGTTGTAATGGCAATGCACATGAACTATTACTTTCATTTGCCCTACTAAACATTGGTATCTTTTATTTTCAACATTTTCCTTTATCAAGAATCTACCTACTGTTGCAATATTGCTATGATGTTTATAAACATAATAAAACGTGATCGCTGATTCATAAGAAGGCAGCGCTGGAGTATGCCAATTATCAGTATTGCCATTCATAATAATATTAAGTCTGTAGTTGTTTTTTGACTGACCCGAACGTGACACACACAGATTTGAACTCAAAGTGACGTCAGCATTGCATTATATTATGTAGGATAAAGAAGAATCTTTGGACACATAGAGGACATGATAGGAATTTGTTAACTGTTTTGCAGCTAGAAATCACAGGCATGAATTATGAATGTTATGACAGCTCATACTTGTTATGTGATGATGGTGAACAAAGTGAGATACGTAATGTTTTCGGGGAAGTACCACACTACACGTATGCTTCGATTATGGTAGGATGTTAACTGAAACCTAGGTTGTCATTAATACTTCCTTTTGTACTCTGTTTGGACCATTTAAACAAGATTTTGTTTGTTTAATATGCAATTAATCTTGGAATTTCGAGGAGGCCAGACCCCTTCAGTCAGTGCAGTGGTGATGCACCTGGCTTGACAATCGGGGGAGAAGGTGCTTTGCCCCTCCCGAAGTCAATACATATGTTGCAGTGATAGGCCAACCAGATGTTTTACACAATCAATTATTAAATGATTAGAATCACATTATGGACGGGATATCTAGTACCTCGGCCCACAAAGGAATCTTTTGTACATACACCACCAGGGGAAACAGATGATGTGAAGGAACCGCAGGTGATGTATGGGCTGAAGGACTGGCGGACAGAGACATGCAGAAGTCCGTAAGAGTTACAGGCTTGAGCACCCAGCCGGAGGGTGTTCAAGACAGCACTCCCAAGCCACCAGATGGTGACTCACAGGCCCCCCTCCAATGGAGACCAGGGAAAGGTTGACCCAGCAGGGGAGCCTTGAGCACCCAGCCGGAGAGTGTTCAAGACAGCCCTCCCAAGCCACCAGACGGTGACTCACAGGCCCCCCTCCAATAGAGACCAGGGGAAGGTTGACCCAGCAGGGGAGCCTTGAGCACCTCCATCTGATGGGACTGAGAAGAAGTGCCAACAGTCCTGTAGTCAATCTGTAACATGAAAGAGGAAGTTGAACTGAGAGGGAATGAGCCTTCCCATCATTCACCTAGTAACCTGGGGAAGCTCCAGAAAAAACCCACGGGCCAGGAAGTCAGCCTCTGGAATCAAACCCACAACCTCCCAAATGCGAGCCACAGACACAACCGCCTGAGCCATCTTGCATGGATCGTTGTTAAATGAATAGTTTCCTTCTAATAAGTGAGTGTTTTCCTTCGATAGTTTTGATTGGTTTGGCATTTGTATAAACATGTTGAACTGTAGTCGCAGCAATGGAAACAATTTTCATTCCATTGTGGCACAGTAGATTGTACTTATGTGCAAATTTGTATTACTGTAATTCACACTGAAGCCCACGGCATTAAGGCAACCTTAAGATGAGTTAAAGCTTTCCTTTAGTTATGATTGCATGGTTGTCTGTGAATATATTCCACCATACATGGAACAAGTTGAGGTTGTAAGGTTTGAAAAACTCTCAGCATTATCTGTATGTTTGCAAATGACATTAAAGTGTATGAGGTTTTACTTGGTAAGAATTTTTAGAAGAAGAGAAAGACAGATTCACTCACCCATTCCTTCACTTACGGACTTGAGAGCAAGTGGGAAATCCCTTCCATGTCACCCACAGAGCCAGTGGCAAATTGTGTTCCTCACAGCAGTTGGCCTCATCTTCAGAGTCACCCAAGAAAATAATGAACTTGTCAATGAGGTCGTCCTTTAATCCATTCCATTCAATTCTTCTTTCTTCACATGTAGGTTTCCAATTCTTGATTACGTTTGTCAATGCTGTGCTAAATTAAGACTTTGTCACTGGATCTGAATGACCAATCGTATTTTAAGAGGATATTTGGAATGATACCACCCGAAAATCCTAAATGCACTGCAATCTGTTTCATTTTCCAAAGGGCACCTTTAAAGGAAGTCTGCATCACATATCAACTTATTTCTTTATGTGATTTACACTGACCCATATTGTATCAAGTAGACTATTGGTCAACTGACCCTTAAATGTTTCATTTTTCTTAAAAACTGAAATCTTTTAGCTAAAATGTCAGAGCTGTCCTTGATTGTTGCTTGATGTAACTCAATATTAAATGTAAGGTCCAAAACTTCATCTATATCTTGGTGTGAGTGACTGCAGCAACATCTGTATTTTGTTTGGTTGTTTCTTCCCAGGGGTTTGCAGCTTCTCTCCTCATTGCTTATCCTGTACACTAACTGTTTGGATATCCTTGTAGCAGCCACAGTTTGTGTACTGATATTTGTGCACATCCCCCCTCAACTTGGGTGCTAGCTGCAACAGTGAGTCAATTAGAACTTCCTGCTCGCAGCCAGACTAAAGAGCTGTATCTCTGGATGCCACATCATTTAAAGGGGAAACAGTTTGACAGAGGAAACCGCATCAGGGGAAATGCAGTGCTGTTGCTGCGTTCATCCCCTCTCTGGTGCCACGCATTTAGCTGTGGATCTACACAAGGACAACCAGACCAGTCGACAAGCTTTGCTTTTGGGGCAACACCCACAGCGAGCTATCAGAGCGAACATGTGATGTACGTCTAAATTTTCGGACTTGGTAAAATTTGTTTAACCTTTAATTTTTGGCAAGTATTTTCTCAAAATTTCTAACTACTGACATATACACAAGATGGTTAAAATTTTGGTGTCTATTGTAAAATGTTGGGCTTTAAAGTTGTTGCAGTATATGAACATTGTTTCCTTCTTGTTGTAAGAAAGTTGAATTTTGAAGGGAACGAGTGGTGAATTGTAAAGGTAATGTATAGAAAGTTGTGAAACAAAGGAACTTTTATGTACAATTGTTAGCAGAATTGGTAACTATGTTTTAATAAAAGTTTCATTTTCAAATTTGTTATTCTCCTAAATCCTGACTTTAAGTTACTATTAAATTTTATACCAGGATCTTTCATTGCACAGTTCTTACTATTGTTTGTGGTCTTAATAATCCCTCTCATTGTATGCCTTTAAGGTGAACTATTTCTCTGGCAAACACGTTCCACACTTGGTGGGTGGTGTTGTGATGGGGGAGAGAGAAGCAGGTCACAGTACCAAGCCATAGTTTCATTAACTATGAAATTACACTTTCCACTAGGAAAGTTAATGAAAATGGTAGTAGTAGCAGCATGAAGACATATTTAATGTTATGTAATACCAGCAAGGTGGAACTGTTGTAGCAAACAATACATTACATATTATAGCCTGTGCATTATTTAATATTCAAGTTCCCGAGCAGGTAAACTTAAGAAACAATTTCCTCTCATTGGATTGAAGTGGTTTCTTTTTTAGTCCAACTATTATCACAATTATATTATTAATACAAGAACAACATTTAATGCAACTGGAATAAAATTCAAAGAATCCATTGACTGCCACACTTGCATTAAAGGAGAACTGAACTAGATTTTTAATGCTCCAACAATAAAATATAAACAATTCTAAGCACATAGTTGAAAACTGAGTCATTCTACAACCTCGTGTTTTCATTCTGTAAACACTTTCATGTTTAAAACTCACCTCGCATTGATGTCATAACGCTATGCTACTCATTGCATTTAATTCCTGTTGTGATTGTACGGCAGTTTTTCTTTTCTAGTGCTCTGTAAGGTCAAGAATGCAGTGCTTATGATTGTATAAATAGCTCGGGTTATTACCCATTCCCTGACAGAGATAACAATCCACATTTGTAGTACAACAAGTCGATTGCTGCTATAAAATGCTACAGTATAAGGCATTGATTTCAAACAAAGTGGTTTTAATGAGTCTGATGTTATAAAAATAATGAAGAATATGAAATTCAAAAGCCTTAGATTGAAAGCTAATGTGGTGCCTCTGAAATGTTTAGGACTGCTTTCTTAAATGAAAGCAAATGCTGCAGCCAATCAGTAATTGAGTAAACAATTGTCAGCAAGAAAGTGAAGCTACACGAGTCTCCAAGTCTTTACACATGGAGTTGAAGACTGAAATGTTAACAACATTAGCTGTCAAATATGATTATAGTTGCAAAGCAAAAGAATTTTTGAGAGAATCCAGTGAAGATGGAGAAGAAGTTGTAGGTACACCCAGAAAATACTCCTTGCGCTATTCAGTATTTGTCACACATGTGCTGGGCATGTCTCTGAAAGAAAATTTAATACACCAAGGGCATTAATGCAAATTACAACTCATTATGTAAGTGGTGCTCTGGAGGTGAAAGTGGAAGTCTGAAAAGTAATGTGTGCACACTGTAACTGTTTCTTGGCATTCTGAAAAGCAGTAAAACTATTCTTTTTTATGAATCATACTTTTATAAACTTGTTAAAAAAATAAAATTTGTTTTCCCTTCTGTACACAAATCCGGTTAAAAAAGAAAGTTTTTTTTTTTTTCAATTGCCATTAATGATTCAAATTTATGTTTCTTGGGGATGGACAGTATAGCTCCCCAGGATTTTATGCTAAATATGTGACATATTCTATAGTGAATTTAGAACAACTAAAATACTGGACTTGATAATTATACAGAGACGAGCTGTAAGTAGCGATATTGGGAAAACTGCTGACAAAAATACAATGACTTCTATAAATGCAAACCTGCCCATAAAATTGTTCCTGATAGGCATTAGAGCTTTGATGAAAAAGAAATTTCCACATACACAGCATGAATTTGATGTATAGCATCTGTTCAATCCTTATGAAAATGTTTAAATCATCGCTCCTTCATGAACGGAAGCATTCTTCATCTGCTGCTTGTATACTCCAAAAGACAAAGTTCACTCATGTCCATAACTGGGTATGTTCTGAGAATTTTCATTCATAAGTTTGATGTGTTGAGTGAAGAAAAATACAATCTTGTGCCATATCATAAATAATGTAACAGTGAAGTTACGCATATTAATAAGTTTCATCGTACAGAAAGCCTTGCATCCTATCACAATGAGTGGTTGAAGTATGTCCCAAAACATACACAATTTTCAATTCTTGGGCATGCAGTATGTCAGGTCAGTGATAGCTGCTCTAGATCATAATTTTCAACAAGGGGGGCAGTTCCATAGAATATTCTAAATTGGCAGGACAATAGTTATAAAAAAAAGTATGAGGAAAAACTCATGAGTGGAGACAAAGCCTTGTAATACAAATAATGAGTGAAGTAAACAAACATAACTTCCAATACGAGTATGTTTGTATCGGGAGTGAACGACTGTAGCGACATACATCGTAATATTGTCTCACTCCAGAAAATTACACATAATACTACAAAGGGGAAGGCCAGTACTTCTATCGGTGTGGATTAACTTTGTGAGAAAATGGTGAAAAATATGTAAATATTGAGACAATTAAAAGAACCGAAATTTTAAAGCATGGATATTCAAGGCACTACAGTGACCACACATTCATGTTGAAACTTAAAGCTATGACTGATCAGCTTGTCCAGCAAGAGATACCTGCTTCAAGAGTGCTGACTGGCTGTATGACATTACCGCTGTACGTAGCTGCTGTGGAAAATACCTTGCATATTCTGTTCTGGTTTTCACAATTGCTATGTGCAACCCAGATCTTGTAGAATATTAAATGAAATAGATATGCAAATTTTTAGTTCAGTCCTCCTTTAAGCACTGCAATTCGCTAAGCATAATCAAATGTTACCCACCAAAGCTGCTTTTCAACTCCAGTAATAACAACACGCCATTAACTATATCTTGTGAGTACAATTAATGATTAACAGGTAACAAAAGGAAGCACCTAGCCATTAAAAGCATATGTTGGAGCTTACCCTTCCCATTCAAAAATCAGGCCAGGTACTTGTATCATGTTAAACCTGGCAGATTTTAAAATTCCATGAATGGGAAAGTACGTCATTCATTTTATGTAATAATGTAGATGGCAGGATCTTATATACCTCCAATCTTACTGGTTGGATGAACCAAATGAAAACTACTACCATTTTGAAGCACAAGTATATAATCATGAAACATTGAATACCATCGGAAATTTCCGAATAATTCCGTTGTTTGCAACTACCAAATAATTGGATAGTTTTTATTTGGATTGCCCAACAGTAGTTTAGTGGTATTAGCCAAAACCTCAATATTATGGAGTGTCTATGGTTTACACTATCTTATTGATGTTACCGACAAGAACATCATACAACCCCCTCCATACACCGGCGGCACTGTCTCTGATATCTTGTTGGAGACAATCGACTGGACTGTACATGCCTTAACTTTTTCCTACTTAATTATATTTCAAGCCAACTTCTTCATACTCCTGTTCCATTTCTGTTCATGTTACATATTTTTTTATCTCAGTACCTTTGTTTGAATCCCGATGACAATCTCACAACTTAACCTTGGGTTAAATCTCAATTGCCTGATGTTTCCCGATGACTACAGTTGCCTCCTACACATGTGAAACCAAATCAGCAACAACTCTTTCACTTATTAGTCTGATACTCTAATATCATGAAATTTATTGGTAAACTAAACCGTAATCAGAATTTTGAAAAGTATATTTACACCACTAATTTTACTCTTCCAAATACCCATCTCGGATGGTAGCATACTTCAGATACAGAAACTGGGGCCAATTCCCACCCATAATGATGAGATGACTTTGCTTTCACAGAACACTGAAGTATTAAAAGTGCAACTCTAGTGTTAACGGTGGAAACACGAAGGCGATCACAGCATGAGTAGTAATCTGCGATGGAATTAAACTATGAAAAATTGCGCTCTTGGATGATGTCACTCGTAGCTATTACAGCTGTATTTTTCATACCTGCCTAGCTGATCATATGTTCTAATACTGTATCGCTACTGACGACGTACAAAGTTAATTACATGAGCTTCAGTAATTGTGATTGCACTTTAAGTTATTCAAAATTCTTTTTAAAGGAATCGCGTAAAGCTCACATAAAATAACTTGTCATTGTCATCTGTAGTAATACAATATTAGAACAAATTATGATGAGCTGAACACCCAACAGATAGGCTAGTATGAAAAACACAACTGTTTATTCCTGTGTAGCTCTTTTTATTTAAATTATCCAACAGCCGGTACATACATTGCTTTTATATAATATTATTAGGGTTAATAGTGGTTGCGGAATGTTTCTGTGCCATAATACATAATGGTCACATTTAAATTTTTGAGCCTGAATGAGAAGATCAAGTACCTTGCAATAATTTCTTCTGCATGCTTCATAGTAAAATCTTTTGCACTTAAACTGCCTCCATGTTTTATTTGAACTTGCAACCAACCAACCAACCAACAGCAGGACGTGGAATTTGACAGGAAAATTGGAACAATAACACATTATTTTATTCTACTCTAGATAGTGCAACACAATTTGACATATTTGCGTAACATTAACTTAATTCCATTTCCTACAAAGAAAGTTCTGCACACATTATATGCAATAGTTTAACTATTGTTTGTTATTGTTTATTGTTAACACTAGAGTCTCCCCTTTTTAAGGCTAAATAAGAGATATGGAAGGACATTACAAGTAATTGAAACAGAGAAATTAGACAAATATTGCACTCAATCAACAAAAAGATATTACTCATTAACAGTATTTCATGAAAATATTCAAGGTTTAAGAAATAAAATCTCTGAGTTATTAATTAGTTTCAAAAATGAAAGTAAAAACCCAGATATCTTATGCAGAATGGAACATCACATGGACAAACAGGAAATATTACATATCTCAATGGAAGGCTACAACAGAGCAGCATATTATTGTAGAAAAAAACTCTCTAAAGGAGGTGTGAGTATCTTGGTTAAGAAAAACATACAGTTTGACAATATTGATCTGGATAAATACTGTATAGAACAAACATTTGAGTGTTGCGCGGTTCATATAAAAATGCCGGACAATGAACTAATTATATTAACAGTATACAGAGCCCCAGCTGACAATTTTGAAAACTTCATATACAATCTGGATGCTGCTCTAAAATATCTATTCAAGCCTAAAATTGAATTTATACTTTGTGGTGACTTAAATATGACTTCATTAAAGACAGCAACCAAAAGGAACAAATTTGTTCATTATTAAGAACATACAACCTTATGCATACAGTCAACTTTCCAACTAGAATTCAAAAAAATTCCAAAACGGCTATTGATAATATTTTCATAGATATGTCTAAAAATGAGTACCATGAAATCCAACCCTTAACTAATGGACTTTCAGGCCATGATGGACAGTTGCTTAAAATCAATTATAACATTCCCCATTCCAAAATAACGAATCATGTATCCAACTACCGAGTCATTAACAGTGAGAACATAAAACTCTTTAATTACCGGCTTTCAGAACAAACCTGGGAAGAAATATACAAAAAGAACAATATGAATGACAAGTTTAACTCCTTTCTAAATACTTGCATAAGGATTCATAACTCAAGTTTTCCATCTCATGTAAAGAAAATTATTAACACACCTAGAAATGGCTGGTTAACACAAGGTATTAAGATATCCTGCAAACACAAAAGAGAACTCTACATGGCTACTAGAGAAAGTAACTGTGAGAAACATAGACAACACTATAAAAATATTGTAAAATTTTAAAAAAGGTTATAAATGTAGCTAAACAATTCTGCTATGAAAAGCAGATAGAGTCCTCAAATAACAAGCCTAAGACAATATGGAGAATTATAAAAAAAGAGGCTGGTAAACATCACACAAAAAATGAAATAAAAGAAATTACAGTAAATCATACCACCACAAAAGAACCACAAGAAATAGCAACATTATTTAATGAGTTATTATATTCAGTTAGCAGAAAATTTACTGTTACAGTCCAAACAACAAGTGGAGGACCCTATTTCATATTTGAAAAACGCAAGCTTAGATCAGCCTATTTGTACAGAAATAGTACCCACGAGCACGATAGAAGTAAATAAAATGATAATATCCCTCAAAAGCAAGAATTCATTGGGTTATGACGAAATAACTACTAAGATATTAAAACTATGTGCCGATAAAATTAGCAAACCTTTAAGTCATATATGTAACTTCTCCTTTGTAAAAGGAATTTTTCCTGACAGGCTAAAATAGTTTATAGTTAAACCACTATACAAGAAAGGGCAAAAGTCGCAACTGTCAAACTATAGGCCAGTATCATTACTAACTGCTTTCTCCAAAGTATTTGAATAACTTATGTTAAAATGAATATGTCACCACCTAATTAAAAATATTTTAGCAAAGGAGCAGTTTGGATTTAGGAAAAACATGTCAACCAATGATGCCACTTTCAACTTAACGAATGAAATTTTGAAATCACTTGATAATAAATGTAATACACTAGGAATATTCTGTGACCTATCAAAAGCATTTGACTGTGTAAATCATAACATACTCTTACCAAAATTATTATATTATTGCATTAAGAATAAAACATATCAATGGATTGCATCTTACCTATCAAACAGAACATCAAAAGATCATAATAAATATGGCAGATAATTCCAAATGGTCAGAAATAAAGCATAGTGTTTCACAAGGTTCGATTTTGGGTCCATTATTGTTTCTAACATATGTCAACGACCTCCCCAGAGTAATAAATGAACATGCTCACCCAGTTCTTTTTGCTGATGATACAAGTATTATAATTAAAGAACACAACATCAGTCGCCTCTCAGAGTTATCCAATGGTATTTTCAGTGTGCTAAATAATTGGTTCGATAGTAACAAAATTCATATAAACTTTGAAAAAACTAAGTATATCAATTTTTGCACAAAAAATAAAAGTATTGCAGACATAAGAATTGAGCATGAAGGCAACTTGTAACATAAAATTTCTCGGTCTTATTATAGATCATAAATGAATTGGAAAGACCATATTGACTACATCCTACCAAAACTAAGCTCTGCATGTTTTGCAATTAGATCATTAATTCATTTTACAAATAAAAGCATCCTAAAAACAGTATATTATGCTTATTTTCATTCAATTATGACTTATGGAATAACATTTTGGGGAAATTCAGTAGACACACAAAAAAAAAAATTTCTTTTACAAAAAAAGGTAAATAAGAATAATGTCAGGTGTAAAGAAATCAACTCATTGTAAACCACTATTCAAAACATTTGGAATTCAACCATTAGCCTGTGGGTATATTTTAGCTGTACTTTTAACCGTGGTTGACCACCCAGAAGTGTTTATAAAAAATTCAGACATACACAGCAAACAAACCAGAAATCGGCAGGACTTACACAGGCCAAGCAATAACCTACAAGTATTCCAAAAAGGAGCTTACTACAATGGTATAGTATTATTTAATTCACTTCCATCATATATTAAGGAACTGAAAACTAATAAAAATAAATACAAGTTAGCATTAAAAACATATCTCATCACTCACACCTTCTATACAGAGGAGGATTTCTTTCATTCAAAAAAATAACTGACTATAGAATGTTACCAAATTTTATAACTACATTAAGTATAAATAATATTGTTTTGAAATTTTTTAGCTCTAACGTACTCTACATAATAACTACAATTTATTTCCATACAAGTACACAATGTAATTATGTATTTATGACGTAATCTACATCCTAGAGTAGACTAGCTTTCTTTAAGCTGGTCTACCTCACAATAGGGTCTATAGATTGACATGTTATGTTATGTTATGTCATGTCATTCACTAAATCACTATTAGCAGTGCGATAAATATCATTAGCAAGTTTCACCACACCATTTAACACTATTAATGTCATTGTCACTCTCTGTGCTCTGACTTGAAGCAACATCACTGGACACGAATAGGCACAACTTAACTCCAACTTTCCATTGTGTATATCCTAGAAGTAAATAGAAATACATGTTTAAACTACCCTTAAAAGTAGGTTTCTGAAAAGAGATATTGCTTACATTAAGGAAAAATTTGTGGCTACACACAACTTGCGATTATATTATACACTATCCATTGTAAACCAGAGTTCTTTCTGATGTAAACCAAAGCATATGCTTCTGCTTGTCATGGAACTAAGCACTACGCTTGTGCCAATGTAAATAGTTCCTTTATAAATGTATTGTATCATGAAATATTGGAGTAGGAAAGGTATAGAACTACACATTTTATTGTGGTTATCGTAAGAACTCATTGTTAAAGGTAATAGATATATAATAACTGTTAAGAGATTACAAAATATGATTTCCTTAATTCTACCTACTATTGCGCTAACACTCGAGTATTTTTTTGGTAAATTACCAACTGTATGGATGACTGCTATTCCCTTGCCCATATGAGAAATGCAGCAATGAATCCATAGGGGTGCTATCTGAGTACCAAATAAACTCTCTGCATAATACAGGAAATATGATATGCAAAGTCATTCATAATACACTAGCACTCATATGCTCAGATCAAATCTTGTGATTTCATGTTTTGAGTTGCCATGACAGAGGAAGAAGTGTGTAGCGCAAATAAGCTGTTTTAACACAAAAGTGGGAAACCATTAAAAAGTGGCTAATACCTAATGTGTTGAATTCACTATTATAAAAACATCTAACACTTGCAATAGTAGCTATTACGACACTAACATCTAAGTTTACAGCATTTCAGCAAAAAAGTTTAACCAAAGCAAGCAGGGAATATAAACACACATAATAGGAGACTAAAATGCAGGAACCTGTTTTGTATGCAACAGTGTTGTGGATAAGCTTGTCATTAACTTCAAGGATAATTCTGGTTCCAATATGGCAGCTAAGCCATCTTTGGAGGATTTGGATTAGAGTACTGCACCCTTGCCTGAGGAGTTCAATAAATATAAGTAAAATGTTCATTTTCCACATGCTTATAAAATGAATTGTTACTTCAGGTTGCATTTTTAATTATGATTTTCACACAGGGTGCCTTTTTATAGACTTAAACTATGTTCAGTTGTAATATGTAGCAACTATGTGTGAGAGGAAAAAGCAGCCGTAAGGGGCACGGATTGCAAACTATTTTCTCGCAGATAATACAAAAAACTTTGTTTATAGTGAGAGACACTCTAGTTTGGAATGGAAAGTAGGTCCACTACTGCTAATATATCTGGAGGAATTTTATCATATCAGTTAGTAATTGTAGTGTCTAGCAGCATTTTTATGCAACCAGCAGCTTAGGTAATGAGAGTGCTTTGGGGTGAAGAGAGGCTAGGCCATTGCCTGATTACATTTTAAAAAAACACATAAAAGTTTCAATGTGCAACTATTGATATGAGTGAATCAACTAGTCAGCTAATGAAGTGAAACACACTACAAATACCTAAAGTATAAAGAAACAGGAATTAATCGAGAAAATTGAAATTCTATGCTCATTTTGGGTTGATAAAGTGTTACATGAAAAGGAACTAGCACTTTTATTGTAAAACCACTACCACTTTGTTACTTGTACAAAATTCCAAAGGATCCATGGATCTTTTCATTGAAGGTTCGATGAATCGGATCTTCTGAATGATCCTTTGATGTGTAATTTATACTGAAATTTTAAACATTCATAATAATAATAATAATAATAATAATAATAATAATAATAATAATAAAGTAATAATAATAGTAGTAATAATAATAATAAAAACCAACTAATGCTAACCTTCCGTGAATTCAGAAAAAAAAAAAAAACTAACCTCCCATAGTACCTCAGATGCAATGATTGTATATGAAAAGCGTTTAAAATGCTTAAAGTGTGTTAAAGTGTTCACTATAAATAACAGATCAAAGGGTCATTCAAAAGATCCAATTCATTGAAAAGATTCATGGAACCTTCACTGAAAAGATATTATATTTGTATATACAGAATAGCGAAAGAGTATATACAATCAGACAAAAAGTTCAATGCCATGTCTGGGATCCAAACCACCAATCTTTGACTTGCCATAACACTGCTCTGCCATCTAAAACTTTCTCTACTCACAGTAAGTTATTTTCATAAGTATTCTACAAATAATTCAATCATATATCTGATTAACTTCATGTTTATCATATATGTTAACTTAAAAGGCTTCAATACATTTAAAAAATATTACATACCCATTACTTCAAAACCTTGGCTTTTGCACAAAAACAACACATTATTTAAATGCCTATGCATTTCATATAAAATCCTGCATATAACATCCTATTATTGCACAATGTATCTTCTAAGGGAAGGATTTTATATCATCAAAATTGCTACAAAGTTTAAATGGTAGAAAACAGACACGAAAGATTGAAACCACTTTGGAATTTCAAAGCCTCGGAACACATACTGAAGCTGCTAATTTCACTCAAAACAAACACTTCAAGTTTTTCTTGGAAACAAATGCTTTTGAGCACTTGTACTAACAGATCACAAGGACACTAATTGTCAAAAAAGCTACCAGAATTTCTATTTTCATACACCATGCCCAGTTCAAAAAAGGACATAGTAGCAGTTAGATAAAAATGTCCAAAACCAAGTAAATTACTGAAATATATATATATATATATATATATATATATATATATATATATATATATATATATATGAATGATATCAAATATCTTTCTTCCTTCTGTATTACAAAATTTCAGTTGTGCACTGCCTTAAAAGAGTTATATTATAATTGGCATGCTATCCTTGACAGTTAGTGTCAGTCCACCAATAATCCTACATTTTTAAATTATACACGAGTATCACTTGCTTGATCTGTATCTACGTGTTTGAATATTGGCACTATAACATGCTATTTTATTTGCATTAAAGGTTGATTTTACCTTACCCACTTGGCTGTGATCTCCACCCATCAATTATGTAGTGCAAACAAGAAAAGTAATCTTATATTCCACTGTCTGGATGACTCACTATATCTGAAAAGTAAATCAGGACAATATAAAGTTCAGCAACACTAAGAAGCTCTTAAAAACTTAACCTTTCATTCAGCACTCTCATTTTATGTTGCTCAAACTTAATAACATACCTTCAGATTCTAAGTTACCATTCATGACTCAAACCACAACGTTGGAAGGAATGTAAATCGTAGTATATCCCACTCTGTCTGGACGGCTCAATGTATCTGAAAATTAATTTGTTATATAAAAATGTTGTAACACACAATAACCTATCAAAGTTTTCTACCTCATTCTACGAATATCATTGAAGTTAATAGAAAATACCAATATTACAAAAATTATACATTCAATCAGAAATAGTGTAAATGTATGATTACCGTCTCTGCTTTGTTCCTGGTGAAAAAACATCGGACGAAAACTTTCAGCTATAAAATCCAAGATTGTCACTTTCTTCCTGCCTGCCATTTAGTTCGTTACGAACTTGAAACAGCCAATCAGAAAATTCGCCTTTCCCGTAAAAGTACAACTAGTGACACACCGTGTTCATGTGGGGAGTTAGTGCCCTCTGTTTCCAATTTTCCAATGCAACTTTCACCCCTGTTGTTGCTTTTGTTCTCATTTAAAAAAAATCTGATGTGTTACATTCACATAACTTTCTCTACACCACCAATAGTTCGGTTAATTTCTATTATTTGTATTAAGTTAATCAAGTTAGTTAATATCTGCATAGAAATGATTTCAGCTAAGTGGTTGTTGTGAAGAAAGACATAAATAAGTTGAACTACAATCTGCAGAAGCAAAGTTATGTATATTTCATAATCTTCACAGATGTTTTATTTAACAGGTATTAAACTCTTGAACAGAAGAAAAACACATAATATAAAATTGTAGAGTTATTCTTTTGAAATATTAATACATATATGACGATAACTTCCATCATAAAAGAACGATTATTGCAGCAGCTGTAACGTTGTTGGTTTCATCATACTGTTGGTATATCCTGGCCACGGACCACTTGTAGACACTTACCCCGGTATTCACCTTGCGAGACTGGGGGAAACCGTGGAAAACCTCAGTCAGGGTACTTGCTAGCTGTTTCAGTGTTGTAGGAATATCATCTTTAACAGTTATAAATATTTTCTGTATCACGTCTTTATCAGGCAGTAATTGATAAGATTCTAAGCTCTTTGCAAACCTAGTAGATGGACGTGCAGGCTCTATTCAGTATTACTGCCATGAACTGGGAATTCTGGCGTATTTCGCTTCTTGATCCTCCTCTTGTAACCATTCTGTGACAGCACCAAACCTGCCGAGCAAGGATGGATACTCCAGTCACCTTTACCTAAGGTTGGACCTCACAGCATTCTTAGACTCCGGCTTTTGGTGTCCCCCTCGGTAGCGATAATATGTAACAAAAATCATTATACCATCATTAAAACTATTGCTAAATGTTGATGTGTTAACAAACTAACCAAATGTTATAAGGCTTCTACTTCAGTGGATTACGCTTTGTGCATAGAGTAGACAGGCCTTTTTGAAAATCACTGACTTTCACTTCGTATTGCTTCATTCGGCAAAACTGCATATATAGGTTTATGGTCAGAGAAAAGGGTTTCATACACACCAGTAGAAATGTCGATTTTGGAAAATATTATATCTATCTGTGTATTTAAATTTTTTGTTGAAATGTTCTTATGCAGCTTGCTTATTAAATTAAGCGTATTCAAATAGTTTGAAACATATTTGTTCTTTTGCTCGTAAATGTCGAAATTAAAATCTCCCATTAGTAAGATTTTATTTTCTAAGTTGATGTTCTTTAAAACAATTGTATTTATACTATCTTCAAAGGTATTACTTTTGGCTCCAGGAGACTTGTATCCACAGACTACGTAGTGCTCGTTAATTTGAAATGAAATTAAATCAATATGACCTTCATTATCAGCTCTATTAACGTAATTTACATCCTGAATTTGAAACTCTTTTTTCATATATATGGATATTCCTCGTGAGTTTTTTGAAAATGCAATTCTTAACTTCTCATCGAAACTATATATGCATAATTTATGTTGAAGTGAGGCTAAAGCTTCACTAAATATTAATGTCTCCATTACTATACCACTGATCTGACCTTATACAATCTATTTTCTTCGGCAGTGAATTCACGTTCTGATAGATGATTTTTATTCCTCCGCTCTCCCTTAAAGTGTTCTAAGACAACTTTAGACTTCTTTTTTGTCTTAATCTATCCTTTCTACTATTATAGGATCATTGCTTCTAGGAGCCCGAAGAGATCTAAATTTACCTATAAGATATAACCCAGACAAAGTAGTCACTCTGCTCAAAGCAACATACAGCATTGATCTGCTTATTCTTTTGCATTTTATCAAGTCAATGCATAGTTTTGTTTGTCCTTGACTTTTATGGACAGTTAATGCTTCGGCACAGACAACTGGAAACTGTATTCGAATTACCTGTTGTTCCAATTTGTTTGATATATTTAGTATTTGCCTTTTTAAATCTAGTGGAGTTCAATTTTGGTTAATATTTTCGTTTTCCATATATGTACATCGTACCATTCTTGCTCTTCGACCCACATGTTCATCACCAAAGTCTAAGAACATTATATTAGGTTCACTGGAATTGGGTTTCAAAGCAATTTCTTTGAGTATCCCGCAAGCTCCATTGACTAAACCATCCTCTACATCTATATTGCTGGTATTCATGTATTTAATACCGATTTTTAACCTCAATTCATGAGGCAGTCCATTAACTTCCGTTAGCTTCTTGTTTTTAACTGCATTCAAAATGCCATTTTTAGCGCTCTCAGATATTGTTCCTATAATAAAGTCTCTTGCTACCGATATAAACTCTTCTGCATTATGGCTTGTTATTCTCTTTTCATTGTACTCCTGTACATCTACGTTCCTTGTAAATAATCTTATCGCGCTCTCTGGTACTTCATTTGTTTCCACAGTTCTAGAATTTATTAAGGTAATATCGCTAGTGCTTGTTTTTCCAGTGGCTAAATTATTTAAGACTTTCACAAATTCTAGTTCATCTCTTTGCCTCATTATTTCCGTCAATTCATAGAATTCAAACTCATCCCATAGAAGATTTCTGTCAATTAAGGAAGAAAATTCATTTGAAGCAAATTTATAAATTGGAGTGTCCATTACAGGTGGTAGCTGATGGAGGTGCTGACTGTTATTACCGAAACTCCTCCAAATGAAATATCAATTCCCATTATCTGTCGCAGCCTGCTATCGACTCTGCTGAACCTTTCCCCTTCCAACCATGGATATCTCGTCAATAATCAGCAATTTCAGATTAAATAATTTCTCTCTAATAGCATTGGCTAAGTCGCTGGATAGGGCGGGCATGTTGCCTGCAAACTTTATCACAGGTAAAGCGAAAGCTTCCGTTAATCAGGAAGGCTGCCTTTCCTGAAGTGGCGCATAGCAGTACTACTATTTTGTCTTTATCGCCTCCTGGTAAGCTGTCAAAATAGTGCGTTATCACCTGATACACCGCATTTATCACCGTACCTTTTCCTACACCAGCGGAGCCGCTTAGAAATATCCTCATTGGCAGTCTGTTAGTTTTAAAACTGTTGAGTACATGCAATACAAATTCTCTCTGCTTTCCGTTTAATTTGTTCAATAATTCAAACTTTTTTCTCGAGATACTCTGCTAGGAATTGTATATCTGTTTATGTCTTGTTTATCAGCCCCTTCCAAGCCGCCTTGTTGCAAAATGTTCACTTTTTTCTATCGGTTCTTCGTTCTGAAGTTCTTCATCGTAAGAACTATCACTTTCAAAAATATTATTCTGAACCGTCTGCAAGGCTTCTTCCAGTGCTTCATCTGTTTTAATAGAAAATTTCTTTCAATTTTTTCGATTTCTTCTAAGCTAGTGCAATATAATTCGTAGCAATTCTTGCTCTCTATGTCGCGAATCTCATCTCTAAATGGCATCAATAATAGCACTTGCTCTTGATAATTGTTGGGATCTTGCGCCAGCTTGTATCTCCTGTATCTAATCACTGCAGGCTTTCCTCTTTCTTTTATCGTAGTTTTAGCATTTTCATCATCGTTCATTTCATCAATTATTCTTTTGTAGGGTTTATAATAATTAGCCACGAATTCTGCTAAACACACATGCTCTAAATGTTTTGGACGTCGACAGTATTTCTGTATAACATCTTGCATATAAACATCTTGTGAATCTGCCGGCAGTTGTTCCAAAGCTCTCCTGTTCTTCAGCATCACCACCCGTTCTTGTGAAGGTCTGGTATTTATGAAGATGACATTCGTGTTGCTCTTTGACATAGGGAGAGAAAGTACACAATAAGTTCCTTCCTGAGCTATATTAAATTGCTGTTTAAAAACACGTTGGATATTTTGCGCAATTTTTCCTTTAAGCTCTTGTTCCCTGATTCTACACCTTTCGCTGCGTTTCTCAGAAGTTTGGACATTCCAGACTCTACCTTGCTTATATACTTTATGATGTAAGTAGCCAGTCCGTACTCTTCCAGAACTAGTTGTATGTCCATGTTAGACTGGAACAAATGCAGCCTATCTTTGTTGTAAGCATTAATACCAACTTCTAGGCTAGATCTTTTAGGAACACACGTGTTTGCTTTAAAGATGATCTTATTGCATTCATGTACTGTATTTCAGTAATGTTAAGTTTCTTTAAAATTTCTTCGAAAGAAATTGATTCTAGCTTTTTATAAAAGTAATACATCAAATTATTTACCTTTTTCAGGCTGTCCTTTATTTCATTGTTGTTTTCAAACTTCTGATAATGGAGTCAAAATTGTGGTCCTAGGCATCATAGATAAAGGAAAATGAAACCTGCATGACATTTTGTTTTTCCTGCCTTTGTAGCAAGTGTGTGTGTGTGCGTGCGTGCGTGCGTGCGCGCCATGTTCGTTGTACTCGCACGTGATATACTTGTCAATAAAATGTATAACTTCTTTGATTCTTGATATGATGGATTATAACTCGCAGAATCTTTCAACCAGAAAGACATGTGTTCATCGGGGAACCTCTCATTTGAAATTCTACCCTCTGATCACAATCCTAAACAACATGCTCATCAAATATACTGTCCTCTGCAGTAAGAAGTTTTAAGAAAGATGAAATCTTATAATCGAAATATCGAGCACACGTAACAGGGTCATTTCTAATCAACAACGTCTTTTCACTGTTGCTCATTTCAAGTGTTTCTTTTGGAGTTAACTTCTAATTGTGTTGCATATAGTATAACGATGTAAGCAGTTCGGACCACCAGCTTTCTGCTGCAGACAGAGTAAGAAACCAGGTAGGTTTTCCTAAGTGCCTGATCATTGCCATTACATCCTTCTTCTTCTCCTCCCAGAATGCCTGGACTGGATCGAATCTCTTTGGTGAACTGGTAGCCGCTGTCAACTTTAATTAAATTATTGACAAATTCTTGATTTAGTAAATTACCTGCATTAATGCTAGTCGAGGGTCTTTCAGTTTTCCTCAAGCACATATTCATGTTGGCTACGCGTTGTCTTTCTATCTTCTGTTTGGCCATGAACAATAGTCTGCTTGATGTGGAGGATCTGCGATCAACTCGTCTACATTCAGATTTAGCCCGATCGCTGCATGTAAGATATTTTGGCATATTAAAAGCCTGGCCCGCGAATACGTTCATCAAAGTGTTCTGTTAAATGCCAAGCTACTGGTTTTTGTCCTGTCCTGGCGCTATTATCTCTATTGTGTTTCTTCCTATTTTATTTCTGGACATTAAAAGTACCTCTTCTCCTTCGTCGTCCTCACTGGCATGATATAATGAAATTTCTTCTTCGCTTCTAGTTTCCAAAGAGTTTACCTCTTTAGCTTTGTTATCGACGATAAACTCCATATTTTCTGTGTATTGTTTTTCATACCTCTTTAAGTACATTTCATCTATTTGGATATCATTCTTATGTAGTGGAGTTTCTTGCAGGTATTTCAATGCATCACAGACGATTGCTGGTCTAATTGTCTCATACATGTAGTACGATTTGTGTAGAATATGCCGTTTTAACTGTAGCTGGATCGTTGCCATATCATCAAAAGATCTGGGTAGAACTTGCAGACACTCGTTAATGTCCATTGGAATATTTACAACTGATCCCTTTACTCCTAACTGTGGATTAAGTGCAAAGGCTTTTAAAGGTCGCATTTGCATAAATGGTATATAAGGACTACATAATCGCTCCTCTAAAGGAGATAGTTTCTTGATACATTCTGGTATATCCACAAACTTCATATCACAGCTTGTCGCCATTTTTGGAACTTTTAGTTTCATGATATAATTCTTACAAGTACTACACACATGTAAAGAAGGGTAATTGTGTATCTTTTCAAGAAACTCATCAAAATTGTCGTTACCTTGTTTTCTTTTAATCACATTCGTGTTTAGTTTAGTAATGGAGTTCTCAAAAAACAGACCTTCACAACATCAGCAAACATACTCTGGTACATTTTTTCTGCCTCGGATAAAATTCAATTTTAATCTTGACGAATTGTTATCTGTTTGTACTAATTTGTTATAGATGTACTGTCTTGAACAGAGAATCTCGTTACTTCTTTGCGATAGTTTCAATGATTTATTCTTCATCTTTTCGGTTTCTGTGTAGTTTTCATTTGTTCTAATTTGCTTCATATGCTCTTTATTTTTCTCTGTTTCCATTTCCTTGTAATTTTCGTCTTTTCTAATTTGCTGCATATGCTCTTTGTTTCTTTGTCTTTCTGATTCTCTGTATGCTTCGTCTTCTCTGGCTTGCTGCTTATACTCCTTGTTGTTCTTCCTTTCAGATTCCTTGTATTCTTCATCTTCTCTGGCTTGCTCCATATACTCTTTATTTCTCTTCCTTTTAGATTCTTTGTATTCTTCATCTTCTCTGGCTTGCTCCATATACTCTTTATTTCTCTTCCTTTTAGATTCTTTGTATTCTTCATCTTCTCTGACTTGTTGTTTATACTCTTTATTTCTCTTCCTTTCAGATTCTTTGTATTCTTCATTTTCTCTGGCTTGCTCCATATACTCTTTATTTCTCTTCCTTTCAGATTCTTTGTATTCTTCGTCTTCTCTGACTTTCTGTTTATTCTCTTTATTTCTCTTCCTTTCAGATTCTTTGTATTCTTCATCTTCTCTGACTTGCTCCATATACTCTTTATTTCTCTTCCTTTCAGATTCTTTGCATTCTTCATCTTCTCTGGCTTGCTCCATATGCTCTTTATTTCTCTTCCTTTCAGATTCTTTGTATTCTTCATCTTCTCTGACTTGCTCCATATACTCTTTATTTCTCTTCCTTTCAGATTCTTTGTATTCTTCATCTTCTCTGGCTTGCTCCATATACTCTTTATTTCTCTTCCTTTCAGATTCTTTGTATTCTTCATCTTCTCTGACTTTCTGTTTATTCTCTTTATTTCTCTTCCTTTCAGATTCTTTATATTCTTCATCTTCTCTGGCTTTCTCCATATACTCTTTATTTCTCTTCCTTTCAGATTCTCTGTAATGTTCATTTTTCCCAGCTTGTCGCTTATCCACTTTATTTCTTTCACGTTTCAATTCATTATATTCTTCATCTTCACGCAATATTTTCATGCTATCTTTTCTTTTTTTCGTGCGCTGTGAATAGGAATGATGCAACTTTCTCTTATTAACTTTTTGATAAGTTAATTCCTCACTCACTGTTCTGCGTTCTGAACGACCATAGGTCTCGGAACCATTAAACACAAAAGGAAGTAATGTGAATGAATCATTAGTTACGGGAAATTTTTATCATTAAATTTAGTAACTCATTTACGTTCTCGAAAGCAAGTGCAATAGCTACACCTTCTGCATCGTACAAACCTTTTGCATTACAGCTGTGTGGGTCAAACAACCAGTACATGGACTTATTCTTAATAAGAGCTATAGATTTTAACTGTGTAGTAAACACACCGTAGTGATAGCACTGGAAAAATGTTTTTAACACACTGCCTAAATCCCTCGGTATGATTCCTTATAATGCAAAATTATTTGTCACTGCATTGCAGATTACTGTTACATCATCAATTACAATATCCTGCAGCCAAACCTCATCAGCGCACAAGTAAGGCGGATATGGCATAACACCATCATAATTTAAAATTGATTTTAAGTGTAAATCATTGCCTAAATGAAGAATTTTATCAATTACTTCAGAACTCCAAGCATCAATATTTATTACAGTTGAAAAACATAACGCCGTCACCGAGTTGCTTGTGCACTGTGTGTTTTTAACCTCACCAAATATGAGGTTGTTTTGGTTCAAGGTGCCAGTAATGACTTTGGCTGCTTTCACGGAAAACAACTTCTTAACATTAAAATTAAAACTGGTTCGTTTCTTACTAGGCATTATGCAAAGTCCTAAAACGTAAACCAGTAAACAAAAAACAGAAACACCTGAAAACGGTACTATAACAAATAATATATGAATGAATAAACTGAAACCCCTTAAACCGTGGAAACAAAAAACATAAACTAAATAGGAACATTTAAAGTGCTACTATAACGAACAATAAGATATGAATTAATAGAATGAAACGATCTTACCAAATTGGTTCAAATAAACATTCCTTTGAAGCAAACACCGATAGAAGATTCACAAAATCATAGCAGTTCGTTTATTTCTCAGTATAAACAAAAGTGCATAGTTACCGCATGCGAGAACCGCATTCATATATTTCATTCCTAGCATAGATAAGTTATAATGTATAGATGGTTTACTCAATCTTAAAACATTGGTATCTCTGCATTCAAATATTTCATTCCTTGCATAGATAACTAACAAAAACTAGATAGTTAACTCAAAATTAAAGCACAGATCTCGCATAACACTTCGGGCGATCGACTGGCTTCCATTTATTTTCATACGGTAGGTGTAAAAACTTACACCGACTTTGGTGGCTCAATTGTACAAATAGCGTGATATCGTATCCTCATTTCTACTTTTGGTCTACTATATGAAATTGGTCAGCTGTTCTCACGTTTACAACCAAATCAAAATAATACCATTGGTCTTGAGGTTTTCTGTTTTTTCTTTCCACTACAAATCTCTGAACCAAGTCCAAGTTTGTGATCTTTTTTTAAACCCGAATATAACTTAAATTGAGTGTTTTCAAAAGATATACATTTTAGGTGTAGTACATATTCGTCTATCAATTATACAAGATTATATAGAATTCCTTCCGAATGAACAGGAGTTTACAGGCGATTGCATGAAAATTCAAGATATACATTTTATTTTTCATAGAAATTTCTTTAATATATGCTATTTTAATAAAATCGTTAAAGCCATTTTTTTTAGAAAATCAAAAACCTTTAAAAATATTCCGTGTAAAGAGTAGCTTAGGGTGAGGGAATTTTGTGAAAACATACAACACCGGAAATGTATGTTTTGAGGTGTCCTGAATCCAAATAAAGCATTTTTGGAAACATGTCCGTGTGTGTGTCTGTGAACAGCATAACTCAAAAACGAAAAGTCGGATAAACACCAAACTTGGTATTTAGATTCAATATGTTCCAGGGATGCGACATGAAATATTTCAAGAAATACCCCCACCCCAAACCACGCTTAAATGGAACATTTTTCGAAAATTTTTATTTTATCAAAAACGACTCTAACGATTTTTATTAAAGTATCATATGTTTAAGACATTTTTATGACAAATAACGTGTATAAGTAGTCATATTGTGTTTCTTCAGAGCCAAAGGCGATGCCGACAACTGATAAGATCCTTTGTTCCTTGCCGACAAGCCCCGCCCCCTCTTTGAGGCCTTACATGCCGCCTGGTCGCGCGTGCCGCTAGCCCCGCCCTCCTCCCTTGTCGCCTTACCTAATGCCGACCGATTCTGTGCCGTCAGGTCCTACCCCCTCCCCCATGGTGTCTGGTCGCGTGCCGGTGGCCCCGCCCCCCTCCTTCCCCTTTGTGGTCTGATTGGTTCCCTGTGGATAGGTGGGAGAGTGTGTATTGTTTCCATACGCTGGCAGCGTACCCTCCCTCCCCTTTGTGGTCTGATTGGTTCCCTGTGGATAGGTGGGAGAGTGTGTATTGTTCCTATACGCTGGGTACATTCCCGCCCCCTTCATTGTGACTTGTCTAAATTCCCTCCGTGTGATTGGTTCCTCTGCGGATAGGTGCGAGAGGGTGTATTGTTCCTATACGCTGGCGACGTCACCCCACTCTCATAGCGTCCTGTCTAAATCCCGCCCCTGGTGAGGTGTGTGGTAGGGGAATGGTTTTCTCAATGCCTGCCACCCATCGACAAATCGTTTTTGAGTAGATAATTGTGTCAATCAATTAGGTAATGTGTTATTGAAAAAAGAATCAATATTTATATACTGCTAATGTCCGGCCATCATGCCTCTAAAGGAGTGAGGTTATTAAACGCTGCTCGTCGACCAATTAAGTATTATTGATTGATTAATGTAAATAATTGTATATAAATTGACTTGCGCACCTGGAGCTATTTCCCCCATTTTACACCTACTAATGACATCGCATTTGAAATTAAACGCGGCTCGTCGATCGATGAAAACAATTGAGTTTTTTTTATTGATTAATGTAAATAAGTGTATATGAAGTGACTCGCGCACCTGGTTGTTCTCGTATATGGAGGTGTTAAGGTAATGATTAGGTGAATATAATTATTACACCTAATAATACATGTTTAATTCTTCTTTTGAGCGGAGGGCTTATAAAAAATATTACATTGCTTAGACGAATTAAAAAACCGACTGAAAAGGACGGTGTAAATAGCTAGAGTGAGACGTTAAAAGAGAACCCTTTACGAAAAACAACACGAGTGCGACCGCTGTGCATCGCCTAATACAATGAAACTTAAGAAGAGGTTAAACCAGGAACGCCAGGGTTTTTCCCTGGTACCTGCTCTTAATGGCTTGGGGTTTCCATCACGCCATATGCCAGGGTACGCTCCGGCTGATGTTAAAAAAATTTAAGACCGCTATGTCTCTTCTCACTCGGGAGAAGCAATAAAAAGATTTGCTTTGTTGCTCTTTTAATTAAGCTATTTATAGTTTGGCCAGAAATAAGCTTCAATAGAAATGTATATAGCTAGAGACAGTCGAGGAAAAACACAGAGCAGGGACTTTCAAACAGACATGTCTCCAACACGTAAGCTCTCCCTCTCCTTACAGAAGCTTCAAAACATGCATTACTTTCTGCAGGGACTTACAAACAGGCATTGTCTCCAACACGTAAGCTCCCCCTCTCCTTACAGAACCTTCAAAACATGCATTACTTTCAAACAGACATCGTGTCCATCATACAAGCTCTCTCTCTCTCTCTCCGTAACTTCAAAATGTGTATTCATTTCTTAGTAAATATATAAGTATCGCGAAAGGAGATAATAACTTGGAGAGAGGACTTCTAAACAGTCATTGTGTCCGAGACGTAGACTCTCTCCCTTTCCTTTCAGAAGCTTCAAAACATGCATTACTTTCTGCAGGGACGTTCAAACAGACATTGTCTCCAACACGTAAGCTCACCCTCTCCTTACAGAACCTTCAAAACATGCATTACTTTCTGCAGGGACTTTCAAACAGACACTGTGTCCATCATACAAGCTCTCTCTCTATCCCTCTCCTTACAAGAAATTCGAAACATGCGCGAAGACCTCAAATATAAATTTGATATTCGTTTTTTAAATGTTCTTTCTAAAGACGTAGCGAACTTTGAGAAATTCAACGAATTATTCACGCGCATACCCTGCTTGAAAGAAATATGCTGTACACCCCTGAAGAACGCATACTGTGTTCTTGGAAGAAATGTCCATGTATACCCTCATTAGCGGACAATGGCAGACGTTTTCACTACATTAAACATCATAAGAGACTTGAAGAATGCATACAGGGTCCTGTGTACCCTCATTAGCGGACAATGGCAGACGTTTTCCCTACATTAAACATTTTAATTGGTTTCCTAAGTGCTCTGAAAAACCCCGACCCTCTGGGTAAATAACTTTTAGCAATACAATAGATTTTCTTAATGATTAGCGTAATGGGTTCCTACTTCCTCTGCGTAGAATTTCCATCACAAACCGTGGAAAACCCAAGCCTAGCCATGTTTAAGCTTACTACAACAATTTTTCCCCGATAATTAATATAAATTCTACATGAAGATTATTAATGATTAAGTTTCATGGCTCTTATTTCTTTCAATAAAATATTGAATATGACTCTAGCGTCAGGAAAATTAAACGGTGAGAAGCAATATTTTCTACGCTGAAATTATAATTAAACGCATACTGTATAGATTCTGTACTTAAGCATTCGAATGTATCTTTGTCATTATTTAAATACTCACATACAAGAATTGCATGCATGATATCAAACATTAAACTGATTTTTTTTACGGAATGTTAAACAAAGAAATATGATTTGGCGAGAGTGATATGAAGAATAAAGTATTCAGAATTCAGATGGTGGAAAGAATTCAACTTAAGAACTCGAATGTATCACTTCTAATATTTTTTCTTTGTGAGTCTTGAAGGAAATATTGTTATCGTAGAGAAAGCTTATTCCATTTAAACAGGCTGGTGTTTGACTGATTGTGTCTAAAAATATTTTAATTACGTCTCGCTCCAATGTAATAATAAAATATCAGACTTCTCTGAGAGGTGACGTGTGTATTCACCATCGAAAGGTCGCTGGTTCGATTCCCTGCGGAGGGTGATGGATTTTCTCGCACGCATATATTGTATTCTTAGAATAATTTTCTTTAGTCTAAAAAGACAGTTCTTACAGGAAAAACCATACTCATATAGATTATAGGAATGTCTGTGTTTTAGCGTTACTATCGCAATTATTTCCAAATATTATATCCTTCTCAGAGACAATCAAGGTATTATTATTACTATTATTATTATTATTATTATCATCATCATCATCCTTTTCTTAAGAAAGCTTATTCCATTTAAACCGATCGACGTATCACCATTCATCTCTAACAATATTATATGTAGAAACAATACATTATTTTCACTCTGCGATTATTTTGGTAATGTAACAATAATTAACAATGAATTTTAGTGGTGCATGTAAAAAAATATGTATTTTTATATTCTAGCATCATATACAGAGAGGTAGCGTGATGTGAGGTCAGATTTCCCCATGACAGGTTTAGGCTTGGTTACGAATAGCCCCTCGTGCGAGGCTAGCATTTCCCCTCTCCTCATCGAATTTTTGAAGTAGCCAATCAACATCGCTGTATTATATATCTTAAACTTTTGCAAACTACTGCGAGAAGAGCACTATAAAAAGACTGCTTCACCAGAAAATTCCTACAGTTTCTCAGCTGACACCAAGGCAATAAGACCTCTGCAAACTTTACGCTTTCATCGTGAAATTTTCTTCGAACGACCATGTCTGGTAAGTTGTAAAAAACGCTTCATTTACTTTAAAAGTTAAATTATTACCTTTATATTTTAATTTATAATTGCATTCTTGTTTTCAATGTCGAGACATTTATACGCAAATAGTTGAACTTCTACAGTTAATATCTAGCTGGGCAAATTCTCAAAAAATGTAATCAATTTAGTTAAGTTTTCATTTTAAGTAAACTTGGTATTCTAAATGTTTAAATACGTGTTTTCACCGAGTGAATTATATTCCTTTCAATAGAAAATACAATTACTTGAATACCACCGAATCGAATAGTAAATGCAATACAAAATTTCTTCCGAGGGTAACCGACGGTAATCCATCCGTGGACTTCCTGATTGTATGCATTGGTCGAACATTCACTGTGAATGTTTCATTCCTCTCGCGCATTTATTTAGTAAATACTTTCAGTCTGTTTCCATCACGTTAAAAGGGATAATTCCAATGACTTTGTCGAGAAATACACGTGCTTTATTTTTGTAATATAAATTTCTTGATTGTTAAATACAGTGACATTTCTGTATAAGCTATTCGCAATAAAGTAAATTAACTTAATAATATAACTTTTCTTTAAAAAAACTAAGTAAATAAATACATGAAATCCAACGCGTAAATTACTTACGTTTTCAGCATTCAGTTCTGCTAACATAGCTGAGGCTTACATCCAGCTCCAGCAGGATACCCACCGCCGGTTGCAGGATCGCTCCTCAAATACCGTAATGATTCAGGCACCCGAACAGTCGAATGGTAAGCATTCTTCAGTGTTTTAAAAAAATTAATGTAACATTTCATATTAACATCTTTTAAAACATGCTATACTATTATTATTATTATTATTATTATTTCCAGGAAGTGGACTTTATTTTGGGATCGGTCATCCATCGACCGCTGCACCGGCACCACCAGGCTTCCAAACCTTCCTGGTGCCAAACCATCAGGGATGTGGCTCTGCCCCGTACATGCAGCAACACTCGAACGGTAAGAATTTACAGACTGGTGTTTGAGCAATTGTAACTAAAAATTATTTAATAGTAGGTATACAATGCCGATTCTAGCACACGAAGACCTACCTACGACAGCATAGAGCTCTGGATTGTATAAGGAGAAAAGGATACATTTAAGGGGAGTTTCTCACCCCATATGCAGTCACATAACTCTTTCGGTCTCCCAGAATGCTATGTATTTTTCACGCATGTGTTTAAAACATGTATTTTTCACGTATAGCGTATAGATTCCTTAGAACTCTGTACTTAAACATGCTATACTATTATTATTCTTATTATTATTTATTTTTTCCAGGAAGTGGACTTTATTTCGGAGGCTGCATCGCTCAACATGCAACCGCTGCACCGGTACCTCCAGGCTTCGCGACCGTTGCACCGGCACCATCAGGCTTCGCGACCGCTGCACCGCCACCCCCAGGCTTCCAGACCTTCCTGGTACCAAATAATCAGGGATGGGGCTCTGGCCCGTACATGTAGCAAGCACCGTACGGTAAGAATTTTTCAATATTTTATGAACTTCTTGTTTTACACATTCTATATTATTATTATTATTATTATTAATAACATTATTATTTTCAGGAAGTGGACTTTATTTTGGGATGAGTCAACCATCGTCCGCTGCACCGGCACCACCAGGCTTTCAAACCTTCATGGGGCCAAATCAGCAGGTTTGGGTCCCTGCCCCATACATGCAGTAACCACCGAACGATAAGAATATTTTTGAACATTTTATGAAGTTCTTTTACACATTCTATATTATTATTGTTATTATTATTATTTCCAGGAAGTGGACTTTATTTCAGAGGCGGGTTTGTTCATCACGCGGCCTCTGCACCTCACGCCTTCTCTGCACCAAATCAGCAGGGGTGGGGCCCTGCCCCATACATGCAGCAACCACTGAATGGTAAGAATGTTTTTCAACATTTTATGAAGTTCTTTTACACATTCTATATTATTAATATTATTGTTATTATTAATATTATTATTATTTCCAGGAAGTGAACTTTATTTCGGGGGCGATATCACTGAACACGCAGGCGCTGTACCATCAGCCTTCCCTATACCAAATAAGCAGGGATGGGGCTCTGCCATATGCGTGCAGCAACAGTCGCATGGTAAGAATTTTTCAACATTTTATATAAATTAATGTAACATGTCATATTAACATATTTTAAAACATGCTATATTATTATTATTCCAGAAAATTATCTGGGTGACATTGGAAGCCAGCCTATGGACCTAGCAACACAGGAGTCAACATCACAGGAGATTGATGAAGACTCGACCGCTGCACCGTCCGCCTCCTCATCACTCGACACTCTGGGGGAAGTTGTACCCGCTGCAACATCAACCTCCTCATCCACAAATGCTGAAGCCGCTTCATCATCAACCTCCTCATCTGCAAATGCTGAAGCCGCTGCACCGTCAACCTCCTCATCATCCAGTGATGCGCCAGCTTTGAATGGGCAGAGAGGACCGGTATCGGACGGGAGCGAGCAACTTGCAATTAAGAAAGCCAAGGTTAGTGCTAGTAATTGCCAGAGCCTGGAATGCAATACCATCCAATCAGCATTCAAGGGACGTGTTTTAATAGTAGAATAGAAAATACATTAGAAATACTCGACCCCAGAGTCTTTTTAGATGAATGCAAGGAGCTTATTATTAAAGAAGCGGAAAACGTTTTGCAGAAAAGCAGGAGTGGATTAAAAATGAATTGTTCCATGGAACTTAAATATTTAATCCTCAAACCTGATGAAGAGAAGCGTCTTTCCACCGGCTTTAATTCTAAGCCTGTGCTGATACTTCCGTCAAGCGATCTCAATCAGATCTTCTCTTCAATTGCGGGGGATATTTTGGAAAACATTTCTAAATTTGAGGGGGGAGCATCGTCGAAGTTCTTGTTAAAGATACTCAGCCTGGTGATGGGCTTTACACACTACGATCCTTTACACGCAGGTTCATACATTGAACTACCGCAGAAAATTGTGAAAAAACATGCTGTTATGAATATAAACAACAAAGATAATTTCTGCTTCGCATGGTGTATGCTAGCCTCTAAATTCCCTGCTAGTAACAATGGATATAGAACAACAGTATACCCTGAGGAACTGCTTTTCAAAGCATTCAATTATGAAGGTATTGTATTTCCGGTACCTCTCCAACAAATTGAATGCTTTGAAAAGCAGAATAATGGAGTATCCATTTCAGTGTTTGGTATAGAGGACAATGACAACATCATTCCTCTATACCAAACAGCTGAAAAGAAGCAGCATCATGTAAACCTGCTGTTTATTGAAGAGGATGATAAGTCCCACTACTGCCTCATTAAACACATGTCTAGGCTTGTAAGCAGTCAAGTCACCAAACATGGGCATAGAGTGTGGACATGTGAGGCGTGCCTCAAAAGATGTATCACTGAGAAGGCCCTAGAAATGCACCGATTAAGATGTGGAAAATGCCAGTTGCTTAAAATGCCTCAACAGGATGACTGCATCGAGTTTAAAGCATTCTCCAAGAGCGTTCCTGTACCATTTGTTATATACGCAGACATTGAATCTGTTCTGGCGAAGGTTCACTCTTGCGAGCCCTCAAGCAACTCGAGCTGGACCAGAACCATTCAGGAACATGAAGCGATGTCTATTGCCTTGAAGGTGGTATGTAGGCATGACGAGGCATTGTCAAAATTCTTCCTCTTCAGAGGTCCGAATGCCGTCGATGACTTTATCAAGCAATTAAAATCAATCGCTGATGACGTCATCGATGTGTATTCCAATTCTAAACCCATGGATTTAAGCCTTGAAGATCAACAGAATTTTGCTAATGCCTCTGAGTGTCATATACGCCTTGCCGCTTTCACTGTGAGCGATTTGTGCGTGAGGGATCACGATCATGTGACAGGGGAATATCTGGGTGCTGCTCATAATAGATGCAATTTGAATAGAAAGGTCCCTGATTTCATACCGATCTTTTTTCATTGTCTATCTAATTATGACAGCCACTTCTTGATAAGATGCCTGGCATATGATAATAAGCCCGTATCGTGCATCGCTCAAAGTGGTGAAATGTATATAGCGTTTAGAAAACGGTACAGGAACATCACCTTCAGGTTTCTGGACAGCTTTAAGTTTCTTGACGACAAGCTGTCCAGCCTGGCTGACATGCTGGAGGAGAGTGACTTTAAAATAACAAGGGCAGAATATCCTGTTGATGAGCATTTTAAGCTGGCGAAGAGCAAGGGAATATTTCCATATGATTATGTTTCAAGCCTTGCCATACTCAAAGAAACTTCTCTACCACCGAAGGCTGCCTTCTACAGCACACTAACTGACAACCACATTACCGACGAGGAATACAGGCATGCTGTAAAAGTCTGGGATACCTTTAATATCCGGAATCTCGGAGAATACAGCGATCTATGTCTGAAAACAGATATACTGCTCTTGGCGGATATTTTCGAAAAGTTTCGAGATCTCATCCTGGGAATGTATAAACTTGACCCAGCATGGTTTTATACATTACCAGGACTCGCCTTTGACGCTATGTTGAAGATAACAAAGGCGAAACTTTCCTTAATATCCGACAAGAGCATGCTGGAATTTTTCGAATCGGGAATTAGAGGTGGACTGTGCACAGTGGTGAAGGGCTACACCAAAGCTAACCATAGATACATGTCCAACTTTGACCAGCATGCTCCTGTTAAACACCTGTCCTATTGGGACATAAACAACTTATATGGAGCTTCTATGGGGTCTGCCCTACCGTACAAGAATCTGAAATGGCTCACCAGAGAAGAAATTGACAGCATAAACTTCGCAGAAATCAAAGAAGACTCAGAGACTGGCTATGTGCTAGAGGCTGATATCGAATACCCCGACCATATCCACGACGCCCATGACGAGCTTCCTTTCTGCCCACAGAGCGCAACTCCACCGAATGGCCAATACAAGAAACTGTTAGCAACATTAGAAAAGAAAAGCAAATATGTCTTGCACTACAGGGTGATGCAGCAGTGTATCGAGCAGGGGCTAACTGTGAGACATATTCATAGAGTGGTATCCTACGACCAGTCTAACTGGTTGAAGACATATATCGACGTCAACACCGAGAATAGAGCACAAAAAAAAGTCAAAATTCGGACAAAACCTTTGGAAAAAATGAATAACGCAGTATATGGGAAATTTATAGAGAATGTGAAAAAATACACCGATTTCAAAATAGTTGGAACATGGAAACAGGCAAAGAAGTTGACAGCACGCAGCACTTACCTACGCACCATAATTTTTGAAGAAAATCTTGTAGGAATCGAACTGGGCAGAGAGGAAGTGCATATGAACAAACCAATCTACATAGGACACGCAATTTTGGACATTTCAAAATTTATCATGTATGACTTCTTTTATAATATCATGAAACCAAATTTGAAAGACTTGCTGCTGAATTACATGGATACAGACTCGTTCATTTTTGAAACGAGTTCTGATATCTATGCATTCATCAGGGAGAACCCACAGTATTTCGACACTTCAAACTTTGAAAAGGATAATCCATATGGTATTAAGCAAGCCAACAGGAAAAAGATTGGTTTGTTCAAGGATGAATTGGGCGGCTTGGTTATGGAGGAGTATGTCGGTATAAGAGCAAAGTTATACGCATACAGATACGGAGGGCAGACAATTAAGAAAGCTAAGGGCATCACCAGGGCGGGTATGGATAAAATCGATTTCGGCCAGTATTTTGAGTGCTTAAAGGACCATAGTCTAAAAATTTATTCGGTACAAAAAACATTTCGGAGTAAAAATCACAAAATTAACACCATTGAGACAAACAAATTGGCATTGAAGGGGGGTGACGATAAGAGGAAGTTGATGGAAGGAAGCCATAAGACTCTAGCGTGGGGCCGTTATTCCCTTAGACCTGGTGATTGCTAGTGCCTAAACTTGTAAATATGTATATAATTCTAATATTTGAAGATATCTTGTTTTTACTTTTTCAATCTGAATTTTGTATATATCCATTTAAATTGTGTATGAGGGTTTTATGTGATAATTTTTCCCTCTAATGATGTTATTGTATATATTCATTTAAAGTATGTGAGGGTTTTTATATATTAATTTTCCCTCTGATAATGTTAATAGTGTATATGTTTATTTAAATTGTGTATGAGGGTTTTTTATGTATTCATTTTCCCTCTGCTTATGTTAATAGTGTATATATCCGTTTAAATTGTGTATGAGGGTTTTAGGTGATAATTTTCCCTCTGATGATGTTATTATTGTATATGATCATTTAAAGTATGTGAGAGGTTTTATGCATTAATTTTCCCTCTGATGATGTTAATATTGTGTATATGTTCATTTAAAGTGTGTGAGGGTTTTTATGTATTAATTTTCCCTCTGATGATATTATTGTATGTGTACATTTAAATTGTGTATGAGGGTTTATATGTGATAATTTTCCCTCTGATGATGTTATTATTGTATATGTTCATTTAAAGTATGTGAGGGTTTTTAAGAGCCTACGTTTTCCCTCAAAAAAGAAAAAAATATGAAGAATTTTTAAAATAAAAATACTCCTGATTCTACAATCATAAAACTTTAGTCTTTATTAATTCTTCACACATTACACCAAATCCTTTATATCAATCCATTGAGTATCTGCAAAACCATACCACTTTACAAGAACTTTGTTTCCACGTTTAGTATAACCTTTTCTACTAAATATGTGTTAGGATAGTTAGTCTGTTTTAGTTCATGTCCATAAAATCCACCTTTTATGATTTCACCATTCCTATCCTTTAGTATGTATGTTGTAGGCTTGGTACGATTCACGCGAAATACTTTGAAGATTTCAACGCTCCAGTTAGATTCATAACCCTTTTCAAAATGTCCTTTATGTTTAGATATCCTGACATAATCACCAACACAGAAACCTTCTTCTCTCTTCGTTCTTGATTATAATTATACACAGTCAGAAGAAGATCGTTGTTTTTCACTTCATTAGGTTTCATGCGGATAGTTGAATGAAAAGTATCATTGTACTTTACAAGGATTCTAGGTAAAAGATCTAGCCACTTGTATGAGCCTTGGACTAAAAACTCTCGGTACATCATATTCTTCAAGGTTCGAATTAAACGTTCAACAGCCGCAGCCTTCACATTGGTATAGGTGCTGTAGTGGTTAATATTATACTTTAACATTAATCGTTTAAAGAACTTGTTATAAAATTCTTTCCCGTTGTCACTTTGAATATTCCGGAGAGGGACATCCATTTCTTGTAATATATCCTCCATAGCCTTTGCAACATTAACTCCGCCCTTATCCTTTAAGGGTTTTGCATATGCCATTTTAGAGTAAAAGTTGATTGCGATCAGAATGTATTCGAAATTTTTGTTCACTCTTGCATATGGTATCATTTCAATCAAATCAATTTGTAATAAATCATTCATACCTTTGCTGATAATTTTGCGTCGTAAATAGTTCCTCCTCGCCTATCCGTGAATCTCTCTGGCGATATTCTGTTTGGCGGTCATGCTATAATTTTAGATGCTTTCAACTCCCGGATAATTTCCTCAATCTCTTGAGCGTGACTATTATTACCAGCGTCCCTCGAAGCAATAAGTAGCCTCAGTCTATTCACTAATGTGTTAGGATTTCTCCAGAAAACGTAGTCAACCTCCTTATCAGGCTTATGCTCCTTCCATGCCAGTCCTAGACCTGAATGTGTATTGAGCAAGGGGCGTATTATATTCTTGTATTTATACGATTTACCAGATTTCAAACGACCGTGTCTGGTGTAACCACTTCTATGAAGAAAAGTACTTTTCATAATCTTAGCGTACGTCTCCAAGTCTTCACTGGTGTATGCAGAAATCTGAGGCGTTCGCTTAAAGATGAGCTCCGTCAAACCAGCGGTAGACTCATACGCTTCATCGCCTATCAATATTTGATTATTTATAAAATGAATATCTTTATTCCCAAGCATATAACTTCCATCCTGATATCTCACACCGTACAATGTATCAATACGATCCTTGTCTTTTGAGCGAACGTGTTGAAGGTAAGTAGAAATACTTGTAGAATCACCATCTTCATTCTTGACGGTCTTCACAGTCAACCCTCGTTGAGTGTCCAAAATATCCTTGAGGGGGGCGGTTACAGGCTTCAAAGCTTCGGACATGACATGCTGAGTCTCAAACCTGAGACCTTTTAGAGCTCTCAGTTTTTCTTTTACAGCCCTGGTATGCTCGGCTACAGACTCTTTAAGTCTTATGCTTTCACTATCCATCTTACAAATGATGTGAAAATAGACGATTACCTTCAATTTATAGTCTGCATCCAGCTTGAGTTCTCAACGTGTCGATAGTCTTAGCTAACATCTCTATCGAAGTTCTCAGTTGCTCGGTTTCTTTCTTATGCTCCTGTGTATGTGTCTTGAACGCTTCAGCAAAGATTGCCGTATTAGCGTACTGGCTTCTGACTGATTCTTCTAGACTCGTCATTTGCTGCATATTAGTTTTGTAGGCGTCCATCATCATATTTACATTTTCCTCCACTTTCTTAAGTTTATCATTGCAGGAATCAGTTTTGAGAGTATTCAAAACCTCTGCCTTTAACTGCCTCTAAATCTGAAACTCGTTTCATCGCTAACTTTTCTAAATTACTAATTTTCTGATTGCAAAGATTCTGAAGATTTGTTTTTTCTCTATCAAGCTCTGCGGTAACTTGTTTAATAGAGTCCATTACAGAATCCACTCTGTCGTTTGTAGAGGTTGTTAGAGTATCCACTTTACTCGTAGTTTTATTCAGATTTGCTGTGATGTCTAGCAGCTTCTTACCTATTTACATCTCGATTTCATTTGGCAAGTACCTGTTTAACTGCTATCGCGTCTCGTTCGATTTCCTAATGATCATACCCCTAGCATATCTTTTATTTACAGCATCCGTATCTCCGAGAGGATCTGATATATAATTGATTCTCTTATTGTCGAATATAATGTTACCATTACCATCTCTCGACTGCGTGCGTGAATTGACATATCCAGTGATGAACTTTTTATTCACAACATCATTTTCGTGAACAGGATCTAGCAATACCTTCAATCTAACTTTATCGATCACGATGTTATTTTCCTTATCTCTCTTGAGGATATATCTTGAAATCAATTCATCGATCAGGGTCTTAGCCATAACCTCAACATTGTTAGCAGCTTGCTGAGAGAAATCGTGCATCCTAAATTCGAGAGCATCCACATAATTCTTATTGGAGTCATCATGATTATCTTCAGGATCGTGAACATTGCACAATCTCTTATTCTTGAATTGATAGTTTCCTTTGACATCTCTATTTACGATAAAACGATCAAACACTCTTCTAACTGGACCAGTTCTCTGAGAACCGAACCTACCGATGCTCATGATTAACTACGAATGATCATTTTCTTTTTTGTCGAGCTTAATATATACATCAAAACCATTCCTATATCGCCCCTCATTCATGTGAAATTCAGGAACTATCACAGCAAAGGGTCTTCCTTCTGATACACTCTCCCAAACGCTCTTACATAGATCTTTAAATTCATTGTAGGTCATGGTATTTACATAATCTTCGTAAATGTGCTTTAAGTTTAAATTGTCTTGTCTGAAGAGAATTATCATGTTTGTATTATCGCGAATTAAATGTTTTGGAACTTTAGCATAGGACTACGCTAGATATACAGAGTCGACATTTCGATGTCTACCCATACTGTAAAAGGATGCTATCTTTTCCTGCTTTTCAGTGATGACGTCATCAAATATAAAGATTGAATTTTCTTTGACTTCAGAAGGATGCAAAACATCATTCCCGTTGTCGAAGGTGTTCACTTCTATACCTTCGATGTTTCCAAGCACTTTAATTAGGTATTGGTACTTTGGTTGATAGAGAGACTTTGAATAAATATACAAATTTTCAAAACGTAGTCCATTCTCATGGAGTAGCATATTGAGTAATACGTTTGTTTTCCCTGCACTGGAGCTCCCTAAAATAAGAGCTCTGACATTAGATGGAAATAACTTGCCATGACGATCACTTCTAAAGTCACTTTCAAAGTCTAATACCTGAATAGGTAGAGAGTAGTGCTGCTTAACAAGCTCCATGTTAACAACTAACTTATAAAATGTATGTGCGATGTTTATATATTACCGGATGTAAAGTAGTTAATGATTGAATGCAATGATATAAAAGGGCTAATGCATGCAATTACTCGCTTAGTATATCATGAGAGCTAAGAGAGGGAGGTCGTTGCAGTATAAGCGTGGCTCTGGAATTATTAATTCCATAATTAATTCCTTCCCCTTTGAAGCTCACTTACCTGGATATAGATATTGTGGGCCTGGTACTAAATTGGAAAAACGTCTAAGAATAGGAGACCCCGGAATTAACCAATTAGACGAAGCTTGCAAACAGCACGACCTCGCGTACGCTGAGAATAAGGACACCGCTTCAAGACAAATAGCGGATAAGATTCTTGCAGAGAAGGCTTGGAAGCGTGTGCAGTCATCAGATTCAACTTTTGGTGAAAGGTTAGCTGCAAGGCTAGCAACTGCAATCATGAAGGGAAAGGTTGCAGTGGGAGCCGGAAAGAGGAAGAAGAAGAGAGGAGGGTTTTTACCATTGATACCCATCATTGCTGTTTTAGGCGCTGCAGCAGGCGGCGCTGCTCAGATAGCCTCTGCAGTCAATAAAAAAAGGCTGCTGATAGGCACTTAGCAGAAGTTGCGAGGCATAACAAGGCGATGGAGACCCGAGGAAAGGGACTCCGAAAGAGAAGGTGTAAGAAGAGGAATAAAGGAGGATTCTTACCTGCAATGCCGCTGATGTCGTCTTTAGCCGCTGCATCTAAAATAGCAAGGTCCTTGAAAAAGGAGGATCTAAAGGCAGGGGTTTAAAGAAGAAGTCAAAAAACGGTGGAAGAGGATTGTACACATACCGGAGGAAGCCCTAAGTAACGTAGCCATCGAATATTATGCTAAACGTTTAAAAATTTCTTATTTTAGAGGAGTTTATATGATTGACAAACTTCCTTTAAAACCACACTTCAAAGAGAGACTTATTACCAATCTCGATACCTCAGATAATGAAGGAACACACTGGGTTGCTATAAGGAAAGAAGGTGATGTCGCATACTACTTTGATAGTTTCGGTAATTTGAAACCGCCTCCTGAGATTGAGAAATATCTACAAGGTGTTAAAATCTACTATAATACACAGAGATACCAGAATTTCGATTGTCATCTGCGGGCACTAGTGCTTGCAATTTCTTTTATCCTAGAAGCTGCTACATCGTCAAGATGAGTTATACAGTTACAGTGAGTGGGTCAGACACTGTTATTTCAACGTATCTAAACCCGCCTCTACAGCTAGATCCTCCAGGTCATTATGAGATTGCTCTCTTGAATTTTGAAACATTCTATTCAATACCAAATGTCGATGAAAGTAATAATAGATTTCATTATATTCATAATGGTAAACCTGAAACCATTGTCATCCCACATGGAACCTACGAGATTGCCGATATCAATGCATTTCTAAAGGATAAACTAGGATTGAATGATGAAGTCTTCTTTATAAGGCCTAACAATAATACAACGAAGGCTGAGATTAAATGTCCTTATACAATAGACTTTTCTAAGGCTAGATCTATTGGTTCGCTTCTAGGATTCACAGACACTAAAATAATTCCTGTTGGAGAAGGGTTTGAATCTGACGATCTTGTGAATATATTTAAAATGAGTATCATACGTGTGGAGTGCAGTATTGCAACAGGCTCTTTCATTGACGGTAAAAGCGGACATTCGCTCTACGAGTTTTTCCCTTCTGTTCCACCAGGCTATCATATCTCTCAAGAACCCTCGAACCCGATATATTTACCGGTCATAGATACAAACTATATAGACCAGATCACTATTCGAGTGGTAGATCAACACGGAAAGGCGATCAACTTCAGGAACGAAGTTATCACTACAAGACTCCACATAAGACGCAATGGCAATACATTTTAAAAGACATCGCAAATACTATAATAGACGACGTACACAGCGTTCGAAGCATACTATCTCTCCAGCTTCCGAGGAGTTAACACGTGCTAACCGCAAGTTCCTCGAGGGGTTAGGTTACAAGCCGCTATAATGGACATCTTACACGTGACAGAAGTTCCAGCCTTTGACAACAAGATCACCAAGAAGGAGGAGCATATTTTTCTTCTATACACCACCTCCGCTCTGGATGTAAACGATGAAATTAGAATACCATGCCAAGCTGAAGATTTGTATACGCTACCTAACAAGAGTTATCTCTACATCGAAGGTGCTCTCACCAAGGTAGATGGATCCCCTACTACAGCGAAGCTCACTAATAATGCTATAGCCTTCATGTTTGATGAGATACGTCTAGATATGAATGCTACAACTATAGACAGAACAAGGAATACTGGAATTACTACAACTATACGAAATTATGTGACTCTCAACCCTATGGAGTCGAATCGGCTGCTGAATGCTGGATGGGCCTATCCTGGTGAAGAAGTTGATATAGTACACGCGACGAATGGAGCTTTCAATGCTGTAGTCCCTCTCTCGATGCTCCTAGGATTTGCTGATGACCACAAGGAGCTTATACTCAACAGCAAGTTTGAATTGATTCTCATAAGATCCAAAGATTCTAGAAACTGTGTCCTGAGTTCGAATGGAGAGGAAGCTAATGTAAAGTTAACTAGAATCGAATGGAGGATGCCTGTAATTCGTCTTTCCGATGCTGAAAGAGTTCACATTCTAAAAATTGTCAAGTCTGATAAACCTCTACACCTTGCCTTTCGATCTATGGATCTTCATACCCAGCCTGCTGTACCCCAGACAAGATCTTTCACGTGGAATGTAGCAACAACATCTAAGCTCGAGAAATCGCTTCATCATAGTGTGTGCGCAGACTGCAAGATTGGGTGATTATAGCAAGAACAGTTCCGAGTTTGATCACTGCAACATTACTAATTTCAGACTATTCCTCAACAGTGAATGCTACCCCTACCATGATTTGAACTTGGACTTTAAAAATTCAAAGTTTGCGTCACTATATGAAATGTACTGTAAATTTCAAAGTTCCTATTATGAAAGAGATAATTATCCCCTCTTGAAGAGAAAGGATTTTCTTCACCGTGCATCATTATTCGTAATAGACTGTTCTCACCAACCCGAGGAGGTTATAAATGGAGCTGTGAACATCAGAATCGAGATTCAAGCATCTGCAAATATACCAGCCCAGACGTCACTGTACTGTCTGGTTCTACATGACAAAGTATTTACCTACAAACCTCTTTCTCACGTGATGCAAGCACTTATATAATTATGCATATGTTTTGGTGGATGGTTTTTGTGAAGGAATGTACTAGGATAAGTTTATGAATAATAAATTGAATTCATATACTAAAACACTCTTTTATTGACTTTAGCATACATTTCAAGCATTTTCCTTCTCCCCCTCCTACTCCCTGAAAAACTAATTCCTCCTGACTTGCAGAAATCATTTAAAATATTCAAATGTCTTTCAATATAGGGCAATAGCCGTTTTAGGTTCCTTACAACTTCAATGTCTAAAGATATTACATTATTATTTAAACAAGTATTTATGAAATGAATTGAATGGTCAAAAAATACAATAATATTGTATGCATAAATTACATTGTCACAGTATTCATCACACGTAAACTTTTTTGTTTGGCGTAGGTAATCTTCAATCATTGGAATGTTTTTGGATATTATATCCCAGTCTGATTTTGTGATATAAACAAATGATTTATCACTTCCACAATTTATGTAGAGGGAGGGGATGTCACAGTATAGTCCAATGTTCACGGAATGGGAGGGGGAGATGCTGACGTCATCAAGCGCATGTGATCGATTCTCCATGCTCCTCTGGCGAATGCAGGGTATCTTCAATGAATAAGAAGACCATAGGACCCTCGTTGAGGATCCTCCTCTTACACCTCCTCTTCTGCTTTTTCTCCCCAGTCTCGTTCTGCCTCTTCCTCCGCTCCCTCCTCACACCCCTGCAGCATATATTCAAAACAATGTTAGAAATAGGTTTAGTTAATGATTTCATGCGCCTGAAAGAGAAAATACATATGTTAGAAAAATCCTCTCCCCTTGTCACACAAAAAAGTACTATCAAAGAGTGTCATACTCACTTCACGGGTTTGCAGGCTTCTAGGTGTATCCCGGGCGAGCAATCTGGAGTCGTCTGATTTATCCACTCCTGTACCCTCGTAGCTTTATCATAAGGGGTAGTAGTAATGGCGGGTAGTGGAGCGGCATCCTCATCCATAGGCTGGGTATGGTGCTCTGCGATTGGATATTCCACTATATCGACATCGCGTCTCTCAGGATCCAGCTCCTCCATTGGCACGGGTACCTTAGACGCAGTCATTCGCAGTCTGTAATAATTTAATTTTAGGTTAGACACAGAGTAGCATTAGAAGCAGTAAATGAATATGTAATTTAACATTTCTCCTACTTACTCGAGTTTTCTCTTCCTGCGCTGGTAGACCTCGCAGTTGTCGTTACATAGGAAGAAGGATGTCATGCGTTCATGCTGGGCTGGGTTAGTACAAAGTACAGAATGCATGTATCCGGTGCACGACTCTGTATCACATTCAGCTAGATGTTTCGAGACGAAGACATCGTCAACTTCATCGACATCGCTAAGATCCTCCACATCATCACCCCACTGATTTTCACTGAAAGAATAAAATAATTTCAAGTTAGATTTCATTTAACATGCGTACAATATATTACCGAGTTATAGAAATATGTATATTACTTACATGTTCGCTCCTCGATAAACAGGACAGCTCTCTGTACACACTTCCAGTGTAGTCATCTGATCATGATGCGATGGTTGAGTACACAACACTGAATGCATTAAACCATTGCATGTTTCGGTATGGAAGTATACGTAGTGAAAATAATCCTCTCCGCACTCGCTCCAGTAATCATTCACATCAGATGCACGATTATCACCAGCCATTTCGATTATCACTGAACGAACACTGAAAAAACAATAAATGATCGCTCTGGCTGCCGGTGTTCCTTATATACTGTAGACGGTGACGTCACGCGGCGGTGGAGCGGGTGGAATGCATGTTGAGATCTATTATTCACCCTCCAGGCAGAAGCCGGCTGTCTGTTTTTTAATACAAAGGAAAGCCATTGGCGAGCGTGTTTTAACATGATTTATCGACGCAGACAGAATGGAGCCGGGCTAGTCTACACATCGAGACTTGTTAGTGACGTCACGCACACAGTCGTGGAGGGGGGTGAAACTTGTTATTACCAGACAGAAGTCGGCTGCCGGGTTTTTCATTACATGACGGACCGTGAGCGTGATAGTTATACATATGCTAGCACACATATACGATGAGGGCCAGGTGCGCGCGAGTCAATTCATATACACTTAATTACATTAATCAATCAAAAAATACTTAATCGTATTCATCGATCGAAGAGCAGCGTTTAATTGCCTTAGCAGTATATAAACATTGATTCTTTTTTCAATAACACATTACTTAATTGATTGACACAATTATCTACTCAAAAACGATTTGCCGATGGGTGGCAGGCATCGAGAAAACCATTCCCCTACTACACACCTCACCAGGGGCGGGATTTAGACAGGACGCTATGAAAGTGGGGTGACGTCGCCAGCGTATAGGAACAATACACCCTCTCCCACATATCCGCAGGGGAACCAATCACGCGGGGGGGATTTAGACAAGTCACAATGAGGGGGCGGGAATGTAGCCAGCGTATAGGAACAATACACACTCTCCCACCTATCCACAGGGAACCAATCAGACCACAAAGGGGAGGGAGGGTACGCAGCCAGCGTATGGAAACAATACACACTCTCCCACCTATCCACAGGGAACCAATCAGACCACAAAGGGGAGGGGGCGGGGCCACCGGCACGCGACCAGACCGCATGGGGGAGGGGGTAGGACCTGACGGTATAGACCCGGTCGGCATTAGGTAAGCACACAAAGGGAGGGAGCGGGGCCTAGCGACACGCGACCAGGCGGGAAACAGTAGCACACAAAGAGGGGGCGGGGCTTGCCGGCATAGAACAAAGGATCTTATCAGTTGTCGGCATCTGCTTTGTTTCAGAATCGGCCTATTATACCTACTTGTATACCATCTTGAATTTTCTGGGGATGTCCCCATAAGTCCTCTTCATTCTGATCGACTTTTGCATAACTGATAAACCGCCAGAGATAGACAAAATTTTACTACATAAAAATGTAGATATAGTTAAAACACACAATATATGCCATAAACATTGTTTTTGTAAAGTGAACCATTTTCGAGATATTCCTTGTTATTTCTTTAAATTTTCCAATACTTACACTTTCGTTGTTCTTTTTTACTTTCTCTACTACGTATAGTAAGTAGGGGAAGTATTGTATTCCACCCAAAAATTCGATACCGAGATTTCACCGGAAATATACGTTTTGGGGCCCCCTGAATCCAAAAAATCTGATGTGTTACACTCACATGACTTTCTCTACTCTTGTACAAACTATATATACGAACGCTTATTCTGCATCTACTTCATGTTAATCGAGATAAACATTTGCTGTTCACAGACAGACACACACACACACGGACATGTTTCCAAAAATGCTTTTTTTGGATTCAGGGGATCTCAAAACATGTATTTCCGGTGAAATCTCGGTATCGAATTTTTGGGTTGAATGCAATACTTCCCCTACTTACTATACGTAGTAGAGAAAGTAAAAATGAATAACGAATTCACATTTGAGAAAATAAGTATTGAAAAATTTAAGGGAATAACAAGCAATATCTCGAAAATGGTTCACTCAACAAAAAAATGTATATGATATAAATTGTGTATTTTAACGCGATCTACATTTTTGGTGAGTAAAACTTTGTCTATCTCTTATGGTTTACCAGTTATGCAAAAGTCGTTCACAATGAAGAATACTTTTGGAGACATTCCCAGAAAATACAAGATATAAATTTTGTTGGTCATGAAAATATCTTAAACATATGATATTTTAATCAAAATCGTTAGAGCCAGTTTTGAGAAAATTAAAATTTTCGAAAAATCTTCCATGTAAAGGGTAATCTTGGGTGGGGGATTTTCATGAAAACCTTCGTGTCGCATCCCTGGAAGATACTGAACCTAAATACCAAGTTTGGTGTTTATCCGACTGTTCGTTTCTGAATTATGCTGTTCACAGACACACACGCACGGACATTTTTCCAAAAATGCTTTTACTTTCTCTACTACGTATAGTAAGTAGGTGAAGTATTGTATTCCACCCAAAAATTCGAACCGAGATTTCACCGGAAATACATGTTTTGAGATCCCCTGAATCCAAAAAAAGCATCTTTGGTAACATGTCCGTGTGTGTGTGTGTGTCTGTCTGTGTGTCTGTCTGTGAACAGCATAACTCAGAAACGAACAGTCGCATAAACACCAAACTTGGTATTGAGGTTCAGTATCTTCCAGAGATGCGACACGAAGGTTTTCAAGAAAATCCTCCCCACCACAGAGTACTCTTTACATGGAACATTTTTCGAAAATTTTAATTTTCTCAAAAATGGCTCTAAAGATTTTGATTAAAATATATGTTTAAGATATTACAAGACAAATAAAATGTATATCTCGAATTTTCTGGGAATGTCTCCAAAAGTATTCTTCATTGTGAACCACTTTTGGTAAACTGGTAAACCATAAGAGATAGACAAAATTTTACTACACAAAAGATGTAGATCGCGTTAAAATACACAATTTATGTCATATACATTTTTGTTGTTGAGTGAACCATTTTCGAGATATTGCTTGTTATTCCCTTACATTTTTCAATACTTATTATCTCAAAAGGGAATTCGTTATTAATTTTTTTGTCTTGGATATGCAAAGGGTATTAATCTGTGGTAAAGGGAATAGTGCTGCAGCTAGCAACCAGCTATTAAGAGATATGTATGTTCTTAAAGGCTAATGTATTTCTGTATTGCCCTTGTAAATATATATTCCCCTTACATCTACAAGAAAATTAGCAATAAGATAGAGTCTGCAAATGTTTATCTCGATTAACATGAAGTAGATGGAGAATAAGCGTTTGTAAAAATAGTTTGTACAAGAGTAGAAAAAGTCGTGTGAGTGTAACATATCAGATTTTTTTGGGATTCAGGGGGTCTGGAAACATGTATTTTCGGTGAAATCTCGGTTTTTTGGGTGGAATACAATACTTCCGCTGCTTACTATACGTAGTAGAGAAAGTAAAAAAAAATCTGATGTGTTACACTCACATGACTTTCTCTACTCTTGTAGAAACCCTTTTTACAAACGCTTATTCTCCATATGCTTCATGTTAATCGGGATATCGAGATGTCAACCTTATTGCTAATTTTCTTGTAGATGCAAGGGGAATATGGTAGGTTATAAGCGATAGTCAAATGTTTTAAGCGTTGGTTGCTATGTGGCGCATTCCAATCTCTTTGCATGTCCAGGACATAAAAAAAATCTGATGTGTTACACTCACATGACTTTCTCTACTCTTGTACAAACTATTTTTACAAACGTTTATTCTCCATATGCTTCATGTTACTCGAGATATCGAGATGTCAATTTTATTGCTAATTTTCTTGTAGATGCAAGGGGAACATGGTAGGTTATAAGCGATAGTCAAATCTTTTAAGCGCTGGTTGCTATGTGGCGCATTCTATTCTGTTTGCATATCCAGGACATAAAAAATTGAATAACGAATTTGAGCAAAAGTATAAGTATTGGAAAATTTAAGGAAATAACAAGCAATATCTCGAAAATGGTTCACTCAATTAAAAAAATGTATATGACATAAATTGTGTATTTTAACGCGATCTACATGTTTTGTGTAGTAAAATTTTGTCTATCTCTTATGGTTTACCAGTTATGCAAAAGTCGTTCACAATAAAGAATACTTTTGGAGACATTCCCAGGAAATTCAAGATATACATTTTATTTGTCATAAAAATATCTTAAACATATGATATTTTAATCAAAATCGTTAGAGCCATTTTTGAGAAAATTAAAATTTTCGAAAAATATTCCATGTAAAGGGTATTCTGGGGTGAGGGGATTTTCTTGAAAACCTTCGTGTCGCATCCTTGGAAGATACTGAAGCTAAATACCAAGTTTGGTGTTTATCCGACTGTTCGTTTCTGAGTTATGCTGTTCACAGACAGACACACAGACAGACACACAGACACACACACACGGACATGTTTCCAAAAATGCTTTTTTGGATTCAGGGGGTCTCAAAACATGTATTTCCGGTGAAATCTCGGTATCGAAATTTTGGGTGGAATACAATACTTCCCCTACTTACTATACGTAGTAGAGAAAGTAAAAATCTGATGTGTTACACTCACATAACTTTCTCTACTCTTGTACAAACTATTTTTACAAACGCTTATTCTCCATATGCTTCATGTTAATCGAGATACCGAGATGTTAATCTTATTGCTAATTTTCTTGTAGATGCAAGGGGAATATGGTAGCTTTTAAGCGATAATCAAATCCTTTAAGCGCTGGTTGCTATGTGGAGCATTCCATTGTTTGCATATCCAGGACATAAAAAAATGAATAATGAATTTGAGAAAAAGTATAAGTATTGGAAAATTTAAGGGAATAACAAGCAATATCTCGAAAATGGTTCACTCAACTAAAAAAATGTATATGACATAAACTGTGTAAACACACGATCTACATTTTTTGTGTAGTAAAATTTTGTCTATCTCTTACGGTTTACCAGTTATGCAAAACTCGTTCACAATGAAGAATACTTTTGGAGACATTCCCAGAAAATTCAAGATATACATTTTATTTGTCATGAAAATATCTTAAACATATGATATTTTAATCAAAATCGTTAGAGCCATTTTTGAGAAAATTAAAATTTTCGAAAAATGTTCCATGTAAAGGGTACTCTGGGGTGGGGGTATTTTCGTGATAACTTTCGTGTCGCATCTCTGTATGACACTGAACCTAAATACCAAGTTTGGTGTTTATCCGACTGTTCGTTTGTGAGTTATGCTGTTCAAAGTCAGACAGACACACATACGGACATGTTTCCAATTTTTTTTTTTTTTTTTTTTTTTTTGGATTCAGGGGATTTCAAAGCATGTATTTCCGGTGAAATCTCGGTATCGAATTTTTGGGTGGAATACAATACTTCCCCTACTTACTATACGTAGTATAGAAAGTAAAAATGAATAACGTATTTGAGAAAAAGTATAATTATTGGAAAATCTAAATGAATAACAAACAATATCTCGAAAATGGTTCACTCAACGAAAAAACTGTAGGTATATGACATAAATTGTGTATTTTAACGCGATCCACATGTTTTGTGTAGTAAAATGTTGCCTATCTCTTATAGTTCATCAGTTATGCAAAAGTCGTTCCCAATGAAGAATACTTTTGGAGACATTCCCAGAAAATTCGAGATATACATTTCATTTGTCATGTAAATATCTTAAACATATGATATTTTAATCAAAATCATTAGAGCCATTTTTGAGAAAATTAAAATTTTCGAAAAATGTTCCATGTAAAGGGTAGTTTGGGGTGGGGGGATTTTCTTGAAAACCGTGTGGCATCTCTGGAAAATACTAAATCTAAATACCAAGTTTGGTGTTTATCCAACTGTTCGTTTCCGAGTTATACTGTGCACACACACACGGACATGTTTCCAAAAATGCTTTTTTTGGATTCAGGGGGTTTCAAATCATGTATTTCCGGTGAAATCACGGTATCGAATTTTTGGGTTGAATGCAATACTTCCCCTACTTACTATACGTAGTAGAGAAAGTAAAAAAGGCCTGTCAAACCGGTAAAAGCATTAACAGAATACCTGTAGGAATTCTAGTGGCACTGAGATTTAACAAAAAGCTTGTTTCCAAATTTACGTTGCCTATTAGTTTTGGAACTATAGCCCTCTCAACCTCTCGCCAGAATTCACCAATATAAACGTAAGTACGCTAAAAGTATATTTGCAAAGGAATACAGAAACAATTGCACATTAAAAAAACAGGAACTCCATCTATCCATATCTGCTTTCTAGATGCGGTAGTTCGCAAAGAGAGTGAAGGTTAGAGTTACCACCGTACTGTTGTCTTGAGTAATATAAAGGCCAATTTAAGAAAAATCGACAGTAATTGCGCAACTCTAATACGATATGGGTCACTTTTTATCAATGACGAATATGCCAATTTAACCTCTATATAGGTAATGATGTGTTATAGCGGCTGTCGTCTGCTAGCGAGCGGCCTGGGCGTGGCTTAGGTGGTTGTTGCCAACGGAGAGAATCGAAAACACGCTGTAGGCATAACGTAGCCAACCCATGCACGCAATGTACAGCGAGCCATTGTAGTTGTATACTTATACGGCCCGCGTGTTGTTATTTATCGTTGTTGATGTATTATTATGAGAATGATTATTATTACTATTATGTATTATTATCATCGGCATCCAAATAAAGCATTTGTGGAAACGTCGTGTGTGTCATAACTCAAAACGAAAAGTCGGATAAATACCTAAACTCCCATGACATGGAATATTTTTGGGAATTTTTGATGTTCTAACATGGCTGAAACGATTTTGATTAAAATACCATTCATAAAAATATTTACATGGCAAATGAAATGTATATCTCGGATTTTCAGGAAAGAGCCTATGAAGTTCTTCATTCGGAAGGAATTTTTTATAACCTTGTATAACTGGTAATCCTTAAGTGATAGAGGAAGACGTGCTACACCAAAAATGTAAATCTACATATATTTAAAAGCTACAATATATTTAAAATAAGCTTTATTGTGGCATGAGCTCTTTCTGAGATATCCGTTATTAAATGTTCATTTTTACTTTCTCTACTACGTATAGTAAGTAGGGGAAGTATTGTATTCCACCCAAAAATTCGATACCGAGATTTTACCGGAAATACATGTTTTGAAACCCCCTGAATCCAAAAAAAGCATTTTTGGAAACATGTCCGTGTGTGTGTCTGTGAACAGCATAACTCAGAAACGAACAGTCGGATAAACACCAAACTTGGTATTTGGGTTTAGTATCTTCCAAGGATGCGACACGAAGGTTTTCAAGAAAATCCCCCCACCCCAGAGTACCTTTTACATGGAAGATTTTTCGAAAATAATAATTTTCTCAAAAATGGCTCTAACGATTTTGATTAAAATATCATATGTTTAAGATATTTTTATGGTAAATAAAATGTATATCTTGAATTTTGTGGGAATGTCTCCAAAAGTATTCTTTATTGTGAACGACTTTTGCATAACTGGTAAACCATAAGAGATAGACAAAATGTTACTAGACAAAAAATATAGATCGCGTTAAAATACACAATTTATGTCATATACATTTTTTTTGTTGAGTGAACCATTTTCGAGATATTGCTTGTTATTCCCTTAAATTTTTCAATACTTATTTTCTCAAATGGGAATTCGTTATTCATTTTTTTTTTGTCTTGGATATGCAAAGAGTTATAATCTGTGGCAAAGGGAATGGTGCTGCACCTAGCAACCAGCTATTAAGAGATATGTATGTGCTTAAACGCTACTGTTTTTCTATATTGCCCTTGTAAATATATTTTCCCCTACATCTACAAGAAAATTAGCAATAAGATAGGGTCTGCAAATGTTTATCTCGATTAACATGAACTAGATGGAGAATAAGCGTTTGTAAAAATACTTTGTACAAGAGTAGAGAAAGTCATGTGAGTGTAACACATCAGATTTTTTGAGGGTTTCAATTGTTCATTTTTTTGGTCATTATCTTAAAGTCCTTTCAACACTCAGTTGTTTCTCGTGATGTCATAGAAACAGAATGGAATTTTAAGGCCAGCATATAGCGTCCAGTTGTTAAACATTTGACTATCGCTGTTCTCTTTGTATCGATAACGAAATGTGTAATGTAGATATTTCTGCAAAGTCTTTTTTTTATATTAAAATGTAGTAGACAGAAAAAAGGTTGATTAAGAATAATAATATATGTATCTACTAATAAACGATAGAGGATAGAGAAGGTCATGTGAATGAATCAATTGTAATTTTATTATTGTTTTTATAAAAGGAGTTGAAAGGAAATAAACTTTCTGTGCTACCAAGCTGCAAAGAATGTCATTATTAAAGTGTTTTGAGCTACTAAATGTATGCTTTTCAGCAATTCCTTTTTTTCAGTCTGTACAAAGCAAGAAATATGAAATGAATGAATTTTCGGGTAAAGCAGCTGTAATATAAAATGATTTTTCAGACTTAAAACACTCCTAAGGCTGTTATAAGATTATGCAAACTTTCATACATTTATAATACACTTTTAGGTGCAAAGTGACGTAGTAATTTGTATCACAAATTATGTAAATGTAAAGAGTGATTGTAGTGTGAATATGCATTATTGTGTGACATTGATTTGAGATGTTTGTTGATTGTAATTATTGTTGAGAAGTGGGTTTATACGGCCTTACTGAAACTGACAATAATAGCGTGCAATAATGTAGCAAGGGGGTGAGCTGTTTATCATTATTAGAGACGAGCAAATGACGTAATATTGGCGCATTTTTCTTAGAATTTGCTGGAACATTTTTCCTAGAGCATATGTTTTCGTAATTTTCATTGGATATAAAAATAGACGCTAATGTTGGCGCGTTTTATTAACCAATAGCAGCTCGGTTATAATCTTTAGGTATATCGGGGTGTAGGAGTATAAAAAGGGCTAGGTCAGAGTCAAATTCGTTCAGTCCATCGGAAATATTTGTACATTACACGTCGGCTTCAGTCCATCGGAAACATTTGTGCATTACACGTCGCTGAATACATCGCACAGTTTATCGATTCGCAGGTTACGCGTAGCAGAGTTATGAAAAATCTCAAGTGTTGTAAAGTTAATTACACAAAAAGTTGAAGTACGCGAATTAATAATGTGCAGTAAATAAGTTATAACAGTTTCAGTTTGGCGAGTGTCAAGATTAATACGCAAAAGTGCATAATGTGTTATGACAATAAAAGTATAAAACAAATTCTTTCATCAGTGTTATCTTTGGATAAAAGACTCCTTTCCGTTTACACACCTTGATTAAGAGATTTGCTTGACCGAGAGATCATAGCTAGCGGGAGGACAGTGAACCAAAATTAAATAAAATAACAGGCGCTCAGTAAAAGCTAACACGAAGTGACCGCGACAAATTGTCTTTTATACGTGCGGCAGATAAACAGTAGCATTCTTTCAAACTTAACAAAGAATACCGTCGCAAAATGGCTACCACAACGTGGGGCTAACAAATAAATAACATTAATACTGTCGCAAAAGGTGCAATGACATTTCCTGCAATATTATCCCAAATGCTAACACAAGAAAATATTTGTTTGCCTCAAACTGCATTTTAGAGCATTTCATAATTTCCTAGATACTTAGCGCAATACACAAAATTCAATCAGAATGAACGGGAGTTCACAGGCTATTTCCAGAAAATTCAAAATGCATGCTTTATTTGAACTCACCAGCACAACCACACTAACACTCCGTAGCTCACACACACCCCTTCAAACACTACAAATCACTAGCAAAAACACACTCACACTCCAAAGCGAACACACTCGCAATCAAACACTACAATACACCAGCACAAACACACTCAACACCAAAGCTCACACCCACACAGTCACACACTACAACTCACTAGCAGAAACACACTCACACTCCAAAGCTCACACACCCCCAGTCACAAACTGCAACTCACCAGCAAAAACACACTCAAACTCCAAAGCCCACACACTCGCAATCAAACACTACAACTCACCAGCAAAACACACTCACAGTTCACCCCCCCCCCCCCCAGGGGCTCACTATGTGAGTATGGCTGTGACGTACGCAGAGTGCCCGAGCCAGTCCTCACCCTCACCTGGACTAGCCACGTTATCTTCATTTATTTTACGCTTCCTTTTCTACAATTATTTCTTGTACTGGGTCCAGGTTCTATGGTTTTATTAACACCTGTCTCACCAACAGGGATCTTTTCTATTTCCGTGGTTGCTGTCCCACTGTTTCAACGCAGCTTCCAACCCCCCAGAGGCTCACTTTATGTGAGTACGGGTTTGGCACACCCGGGGTCCCGAGCCACTCATCACCGTCGTCATCCCTCCACCCTTATCCGGTCGAGGTGGATTCGTCCTCTTGACCGGGAGACACAAGATGCGCTCTCGTGCATTATTTTCATTTCGTTCCATACCCCCCTCGCCACGCTTCTTTTTTCTCTAATCTATTTACAAACAATTCGCACCACGACCATTCACATATCTCTTTTTCTTCCTCGCCGGCCTACCTTGCGTGTGAAACGCCCACAAACTTTTGGTTTATTTTCCAATTTTCTTTTAATCCTCCGCGGACACAGCTTGACGGATACCCGCGCAGCTGGGTGAGTGGATAATGGCGTCAGCCCCACTACCCGGGGTCGTCATGTAGGGTGTGTGTTCGTATCTGCTGTTCAACTACAGTCCCGCTGGGGGGGCACTACATGAGCTGCTGACTTCCCACGGCGATTGGGTCCCTCTGTCTATGTTCTGGGAGTTGTGACCCTGGGGTGAGACCGGTATGGATAGGCCACTCACCCAAGCCGGGGTAACGCCTGGGAAGACAGAGCCTGAAGTCGGAGACAGATGCAGTGGTGGAGAATTTATTTCGCTATGGAGCCCTCTTTCTCCATTATTAATAACACGCCGAAAAGTTTTGGTAACAGAAGTAACACCACCGTCATCTGGTTGTTACTTAGTCATTACGCAAACAGAGAAAGGACAAACGTTTGAGAAGGTGAACCCTTTTATAACACAGAAGGGCATTGACTGTATTGCTGGTCCGGTTCATTCCTTCGCTTTCACTTCGGTTCATTGTTGGTTCAGAGTAAGTCCGATCAACAAAGTAAGAATTTGTTGCGCGCGATGCTTCTCCACGGTTATCCCATCCGTGTTGAGAAGCACCGCACCTTGAATTCCTGTCGAGGCGTCGTTACAACCCGGCGGAGGGCGATGGATTTTTTCGGGCGTAAAAATCTTTAGCACGGCTTCCTTCGGAAGGGAAGTAAAGCCGGTAGTCCCGTGTCGTAGATTTACGGCAAGTAAAAGAACCTCAAGCCTGATAAAGAGGCCTCTGAGCAAACTTTCCGGCCTTTCATGCCCAATATAGAATAGGACGCTAAGAACCATAATGGTTATAGAGCGTCCATAAATAAAAAAACTTTAATTCAATTTCGGCATACGCGATAATGAAGTTACATATATCCAATGAAGGTGCGCATGCCGCTGCCAAGAGTGCCATTTTATCCTAATCGTATTTCAGCCTCTGTGTTCCTGCGGATGATTTTAGTCATTACTTAAAGAATTCTATTTCTCCGGTTGTTTTGGTGCCTGGTCCTCTGTCCAGCACACTCCAATGCTCACATACACACAAAATCACACACTCATGCTCCACAACTCATTAAAACAAACACACACTCAGGCACTACAGCTCATTAAAACACACAGCCTCTGGCACTACAACTCATTAAAACACACACTCAGGCATTACAACTTATTAAAAAAATCTGATGTGTTACACTCACGTGACTTTCTCTACTCTTGTACAATCTATTTTTACAAACGCCTATTCTCCATATGCTTCATGTTAATCGAGATATCGAGATGTCAATCTTATTGGTAATTTTCTTGTAGATGCAAGGGGAATATGGTAGCTTTTAAGCGATGGTCAAATATTTTAACGCTGGTTGCTATGTGGCGCATTCCATTCTCTTTGCATGTCCAGGACAAAAAAATGAATAACGAATTTGAGAAAAAGTATAAGTATTGGAAAATTTAAGGAAATAACAAGCAATATCTCGAAAATGGTTCACTCAACAAAAGAAATGTATATGACATAAGTTGTGTATTTTAACGCGATCTACATTTTTTGTGTAGTAAAATTTTGTCTATCTCTTATGGTTTACCAGTTATGCAAAAGTCGTTCACAATGAAGAATACTTTTGGAGACATTCCCAGAAAATTTGAGATATACATTTCATTTCTCATGACATTATCTTAAACATATGATATTTTAATCAAAATCGTTAGAGCCATTTTTGAGAAAATTAAAATTTTCGAAAAATGTTCCATGTAAAGGGTAGTCTGGGGTGGGGGGATTTTCTTGAAAACCTTCGTGTCGCATCTCTGGAAGATACTGAACCTAAATACTAAGTTTGGTGTTTATCCGACTGTTCGTTTTTGAGTTATGCTGTTCACAGACACACACACACACAGACACACACACACACACACAGACACACACACGGACATGTTTCCAAAAATGCTTTTTTTGGATTCAGGAGGTCTCAAAACATGTATTTCCGGTGAAATCTCGGTATCGAATTTTTGGGTGGAATGCAATACTTCCCCTACTTACTATACGTAGTAGAGAAAGTAAAAAACACACACTCAGGCATTGCAACTTATTAAACACACACACACACACACACTCAGGCATTACAACTTATTAAAACACACACACATACACGCACTCAGACACTACCTCTCATTAAAACACCCACACCCACATGAGGACAGACAGATATATGCACAAATGCTACATGTGGCGTTTTTAGTTTTCCATATGGTGGATGTAACCAAGTTCATTGTAATGAAATATGTAATTAATAGTGGTCAAAAATATTTTTCGTAGGAAATTTGACGTGAATACCATATAGCATTCATGCAAAATTAGGCTTCTATTCACATTACATTTTCCACGATATGAGTATTTTTTTGTCAAGTAAGAATATTGATTTTTAATCAGTAGAGGACTTCGTCTAACTGTGAAGGTTCCTATTGAGTTCTAATCCTTAAACATAAAATTGCGATTTTGAACTACACAGTGTAAATTCCTGTCAGTGTTTTAAGCTATAAATTATCTAAGGATTGTTTAATCCTTTCTTGCACTTTCCTCCTCGAATCCCCGTTTTTTTCTTTGTTTTTAGTGTAAAGTAAATCAATGACTAAAAGTAAGTTTTGCAAATATAGAATTTTATGGAGTATTCTTCAACTTCCTTTCTGCCTGATTGTTCTTAGTAATGGAAGGAATGGAAAAGATAATTATGGCATAGATGAGCACGGTATTCTTCTTCTTAAAACTTTCTTGGAAATTGTCCCTACGGGATAAACGAAAACTGGGGAAAGCCTTTTCGAATAGCTCTTGCTACTGGAATAAAACGCAGGCCGACAGGGAGGAAAAGAAACACTTTACCACAAAGCATTCGTCAATTATATTCCTTAAATCGCGGCATATGCTACTCATTTTACTTCATCTAGAATGCGGAATTTTTCTTGGAATTCGAATTGCTTGAGTACTGTTTGCAGTGCGGTCTGGAGTTTCTTGTTAGCCAAAGGTTGTACCTTCTGCTGAACAGATGTTCCCCCGTCCACTTTTAACATGTGGTGCTGCTGTATTGTATTCCTGGTTGAGAGTCATTTACTGCCCATCATAAACATGAATTGCTTTCGGAATGTTCAAACACTACCCCTTGCAAAGTCCCAGGCAGGTAGGGAGGGTCTGAGCTTTGCGGTTCTTAAAAGTCACGTACAAGTGTTATGAAAAATGGAAACGTTCATACAAGATGTTACACTTAAAATGTTTGTCCCTAAAGTACTGCAACCCTGCAAAGATTCGGCTCTTAAGGTTGTGCTTAATTCAAAACCTGATGTTGGATTCACGTAACTTTCTCTACCCATTATTCAAACCCTGGAAGCCCTTATCATGCAGCATATTTTGCCTGGAAGCCGCATCATCTCCGATGGATGGGCTTCTTACGCCAACATCGGAAATCTGCTAGACGGCGTATATATACACGACGTAATTGTCCATGAGCAGAACTTTGTAGACCCCACCACACGCAGAATGTCGAAAACATATGGATGAGGGTGAAGAGGAAACTTCGGCGGCAATTTGGTACCAGTGGCGCCCTCTTCACGTCCTATCTCCACGAATTCATCTTCCGGAATCGTTTTCGGGGACAAGATATGTTTGGCGTAATATTGGATGTGATAGCGCAGCATTACCCGGTGTAACTCAACAATGTCAAATTTAATCAAAGGCGCATACTTCAAATTCTATTTCTTTTAATGACATCAGATTTCCGATTCCCATCTCATTGCAGTACATTAATACAACAATGTGTGTACGTGGCTCAAGGACAATGAGAACAATGCTGCCACCGCTTCTGTCTAATAACGTATGCTGCTGGTAATTCACCTAACTTACACGTCTTCTCCAGTTTTCCTATTGCCACGTCATTGCAGTACATTAATACAACAATGTGTGTTTTGTGACTCAAGAACAGTGAACAAAAATGCTGCCACCGCTTCTGTCTAATAACGTATGCTGCTGGTAATTCACCTAACTTACACGTCTTCAGTTTTCCTATTGCCACATCATTGCAGTACATTAATATAACAATGTGTGTTTTGTGACTCAAGAACAGTGAACAACAATGCTGCCACCGCTTCTGTCTAATAACGTATGCTGCTGGTAATTCACCTAACTTACACGTCTTCTCCAGTTTTCCTATTGCCAGATCATTGCAGTACATTAATATAACAATGTGTGTTTTGTGACTCAAGAACAGTGAACAACAATGCTGCCACCGCTTCTGTGTAATAACGTATGCTGCTAGTATTTCACCTAACTTACACGTCTTCTCCAGTTTTCCTATTGCCACGTCATTGCAGTACATTAATACAACAATGTGTATTTTGTGACTCATGGGTATTGACAACAATGATGCCACCGCTTCTGTCTAATAACGTATGCTGCTGGTAATTCACCTAACTTACACGTCTTCTCCAGTTTTCCTATTGCCACATCATTGCAGTACATTAATATAACAATGTGTGTTTTGTGACTCAAGAACAGTGAACAACAATGCTGCCACCGCTTCTGTGTAATAACGTATGCTGCTAGTATTTCACCTAACTTACACGTCTTCTCCAGTTTTCCTATTGCCACGTCATTGCAGTACATTAATACAACAATGTGTATTTTGTGACTCATGGGTATTGACAACAATGATGCCACTGTTTTTGTGTTATACGGTATGCTGCTGATATTTCACCTAATTTACAACAATGTGTGTACGTGGCTCAAGGACAATGAGAACAATGCTGCCACTGCTTCTGTGTAATAAGGTATGCTGCTGATATTGCACCTAATTTACAACAATGTGTGTTTGTGGTTCAAGGACAATGTCAACAAAGCTACCACTGCTTCTGTGTAATAACGTATATGTGCGATAATGTGTTTGGCCTGAAATAACAGCATTTTCTTTGGGCATGAATCAACATGCAGGTTTGGTTAACTTTGTACAATAGGTGTGCTTCAATGCAATGTAAAAAATCTGAGGTGTTACACTCACATGACTTTCTCTACTCTTGTACAAACTATTTTTACAAACGCTTATTCTCCATCTACTTCATGTTAATCGAGATAAACATTTGCAGACACTATCTTATTGCTAATTTTCTTGTAGATGTAAGGGCAACATAGAAAAACAGTAGCCTTTAAGGACATACATATCTCTTAATAGCTGGTTGCTAGGTGCAGCACCATTCCCTTTGCCATAGATTATAACTATTTGCATATCCAAGACAAAAAAATCTGATGTGTTACACTCACATGACTTTCTCTACTCTTGTACAAACTATTTTTACAAACGCTTATTCTCCATATGCTCATGTTAATCGAGATATCGAGATGTCAATCTTATTGCTAATTTTCTTGTAGATGCAACGGGAATATGGTAGGTTTTAAGCGATAGTCAAATGTTTAAGTGCTGGTTGCTATGTGGCGCATTCCATTCTCTTTGCAAGTCCAGAACATAAAAAAAATGAGTAACGAATTTGAGAAAAAGTATAAGTATTGGGAAATTTAAGGGAATAACAAGCAATATCTCGAAAACGGTTCAGTCAACAAAAAAATGTATAAGATATAAATTGTGTATTTTAACGCGATCTACATTTTTTGTGTAGTAAAATTTTGTCTATCTCTTATGGTTTACCAGTTATGCAAAAGTCGTTCGCAATAAAGAACACTTTTGGAGACATTCCCAGAAAATTCGAGATATACATTTCATTTGTCATGAAAATACCTTAAACATATGATATTTTAATCAAAATCGTTAGAGCCATTTTTGAGAAAATTAAAATTTTCGAAAAATGTTCCATGTAAAGGGTAGTCTGGGGAGGGGGATTTTCTTGAAAACCTTCGTGTCGCATCTCTGGAAGATACTGAACCTAAATACCAAGTTTGGTATTTATCCGACTGTTCGTTTCTGAGTTATGCTGTTCACAGACACACACACACACACACACACACACACACACACACACACACACACACACACACACACAGACACACACACGGACATGTTTCCAAAAATGCTTTTTTTGGATTCAGGGAGTCTCAAAACATATATTTCCGGTGAAATCTCGGTATCGAATTTTTGGGTGGAATACAATACTTTCCCTACTTACTATACGTAGTAAAGAAAGTAAAAACATCGACAAATTGTGTGTTTGAAATAACCGCGCCGCATTGCGAATTTCGTGTTACATAGTTGTTATCTTCCGCGCGTACATTTCTTACTGTTGGCAACGCTCGAACTCCTTAAGCCACGCCCAGGCCGCTCGCTAGCAGACGACAGCCGCTATAACACATCATTACCATCGTTTTAAAGTCATATCCAGCTTTTGTCCGGTGCAGAACCGAAAGTTAGAAACATAAAGCTAATCACTAACATTAAGAAAGTATTTAATATTTTAAAATGAGATACGTAGTTGGAATATTCAGCTATTTAACAATTATTTGATTTTACATCACTTGAAAGTACATACTTGTAACAGCAATTTTATTTTCATCTTTAGCTGAACTGTGTGGCCTTGATAATTTGATCCATCTCTTATTTCAGACAGTGTACTATTGTCATCTGTAGGCCCTTCTTTGTGCTGTCACTGGGTATGCACTACTTATCCGAGATATATACATAGGAATTATCTATTTCCTTGTATCACAAACACAACCCCTCATATGTATATAATATGTCACCAATTCCAAAATGCAGAATTTGGCAGAAATCCTCCTCCACTCATCTATGAGCAAACCCTCAAATGCTTTTGCTGCAGGTATCATTTTATGCAGTATTCCACAAAATAAGATTACTGTCACAAGACAGCTGCATGCCACGTACTTCCTACTCCATCAGAGTTAGTTACATGACATTTACTTCCTACTCCATCAGAGTTAGTTACATGACATTTACTTCCTACTCCATCACAGTTAGTTACATGACATTTACTTCCTACTCCATCAGCCTTAGTTACATGACATTTACTTCCTATCTCATCAGAGTTAGTTACATGACATTTACTTTCTATCTCATCAGAGTTAGTTACATGACATTTACTTCCTACTCCATCAGAGTTAGTTACATGACATTTACTTACTATCTCATCAGAGTTAGTTACATGACATTTACTTACTATCTCATCAGAGTCAGTTACATGACATTTACTTTCTATCTCATCAGAGTTAGTTACATGACATTTACTTTCTATCTCATCAGAGTTAGTTACATGACAATTACTTACTATCTCATCAGAGTCAGTTACATGACATTTACTTTCTATCTCATCAGAGTTAGTTACATGACATTTACTTACTATCTCATCAGAGTCAGTTACATGACATTTACTTTCTATCTCATCAGAGTCAGTTACATGACATTTACTTTCTATCTCATCAGAGTCAGTTACATGACATTTACTTTCTATCTCATCAGAGTTAGTTACATGACAATTACTTACTATCTCATCAGAGTCAGTTACATGACATTTACTTACTATCTCATCAGAGTTAGTTACATGACAATTACTTTCTATCTCATCAGAGTCAGTTACATGACATTTACTTTCTATCTCATCAGAGTTAGTTACATGACATTTACTTTCTATCTCATCAGAGTTAGTTACATGACATTTACTTACTATCTCATCAGAGTTAGTTACATGACATTTACTTACTATCTCATCAGAGTCAGTTACATGACATTTACTTTCTATCTCATCAGAGTTAGTTACATGACATTTACTTCCTACTCCATCAGAGTTAGTTACATGACATTTACTTACTATCTCATCAGAGTTAGTTACATGACATTTACTTACTATCTCATCAGAGTCAGTTACATGACATTTACTTACTATCTCATCAGAGTTAGTTACATGACATTTACTTACTATCTCATCAGAGTTAGTTACATGACATTTACTTACTATCTCATCAGAGTCAGTTACATGACATTTACTTACTATCTCATCAGAGTCAGTTACATGACATTTACTTACTATCTCATCAGAGTTAGTTACATGACATTTACTTACTATCTCATCAGAGTTAGTTACATGACATTTACTTACCATCTCATCAGAGTTAGTTACATGACATTTACTTCCTACTCCATCAGAGTTAGTTACATGACATTTACTTACTATCTCATCAGAGTTAGTTACATGACATTTACTTACTATCTCATCAGAGTCAGTTACATGACATTTACTTACTATCTCATCAGAGTTAGTTACATGACAATTACTTACTATGTCATCAGAGTTAGTTACATGACAATTACTTACTATGTCATCAGAGTTAGTTACATGACATTTACTTACTATGTCATCAGAGTTAGTTACATGACATTTACTTACTATCTCATCAGAGTTAGTTACATGACATTTACTTCCTATCTCTTCAGAGTTAGTTACATGACATTTACTTCCTATCTCATCAGAGTTAGTTACATGACATTTACTTCCTATCTCATCAGAGTTAGTTACATGACATTTACTTCCTACTCCATCAGAGTTAGTTACATGTCATTTACTTCCTACTCTATCAGTGTTAGTTACATGACATATACTTCCTATCTCATCAGAATTAGTTACATGACATTTACTTACTATCTCATCAGAGTTAGTTACATGACATTTACTTACTATCTCATCAGAGTTAGTTACATGACATTTACTTCCTACTCCATCAGAGTTAGTTACATGACATTTACTTACTATCTCATCAGAGTTAGTTACATGACATTTACTTCCTATCTCATCAGAGTTAGTTACATGACATTTACTTACTATCTCATCAGAGTCAGTTACATGACATTTACTTACTATCTCATCAGAGTCAGTTACATGACATTTACTTTCTATCTCATCAGAGTTAGTTACATGACATTTACTTACTATCTCATCAGAGTTAGTTACATGACATTTACTTCCTACTCCATCAGAGTTAGTTACATGACATTTACTTACTATCTCATCAGAGTTAGTTACATGACATTTACTTCCTACTCCATCAGAGTTAGTTACATGACATTTACTTACTATCTCATCAGAGTTAGTTACATGACATTTACTTACTATCTCATCAGAGTTAGTTACATGACATTTACTTACTATCTCATCAGAGTCAGTTACATGACATTTACTTACTATCTCATCAGAGTCAGTTACATGACATTTACTTCCTATCTCATCAGAGTTAGTTACATGACATTTACTTACTATCTCATCAGAGTTAGTTACATGACATTTACTTCCTAATCCATCAGAGTTAGTTACATGACATTTACTTACTATCTCAGAGTTAGTTACATGACATTTACTTCCTACTCCATCAGAGTTAGTTGCATGACATTTACTTACTATCTCATCAGAGTTAGTTACATGACATTTACTTACTATCTCATCAGAGTCAGTTACATGACATTTACTTACTATCTCATCAGAGTCAGTTACATGACATTTACTTACTATCTCATCAGTCAGTTACATGACATTTACTTACTATCTCATCAGAGTCAGTTACATGACATTTACTTACTATCTCATCAGAGTTAGTTACATGACATTTACTTCCTATCTCATCAGAGTTAGTTACATGACATTTACTTACTATCTCATCAGAGTTAGTTACATGACATTTACTTCCTATCTCATCAGAGTTAGTTACATGACATTTACTTACTATCTCATCAGAGTTAGTTACATGACATTTACTTCCTATCTCATCAGAGTTAGTTACATGACATTTACTTACTATCTCATCAGAGTTAGTTACATGACATTTACTTCCTATCTCATCAGAGTTAGTTACATGACATTTACTTACTATCTCATCAGAGTTAGTTACATGACATTTACTTACTATCTCATCAGAGTCAGTTACATGACATTTACTTACTATCTCATCAGAGTCAGTTACATGACATTTACTTCCTATCTCATCAGAGTTAGTTACATGACATTTACTTACTATCTCATCAGAGTTAGTTACATGACATTTACTTACTATCTCATCAGAGTCAGTTACATGACATTTACTTACTATCTCATCAGAGTCAGTTACATGACATTTACTTCCTATCTCATCAGAGTTAGTTACATGACATTTACTTACTATCTCATCAGAGTTAGTTACATGACATTTACTTCCTACTCCATCACAGTTAGTTACATGACATTTACTTACTATCTCATCAGAGTTAGTTACATGACATTTACTTCCTACTCCATCACAGTTAGTTACATGACATTTACTTACTATCTCATCAGAGTTAGTTACATGACATTTACTTACTATCTCATCAGAGTCAGTTACATGACATTTACTTACTATCTCATCAGAGTCAGTTACATGACATTTACTTACTATCTCATCAGAGTCAGTTACATGACATTTACTTACTATCTCATCAGAGTCATTTACATGACATTTACTTACTATCTCATCAGAGTTAGTTACATGACATTTACTTACTATCTCATCAGAGTCAGTTACATGACATTTACTTACTATCTCATCAGAGTCAGTTACATGACATTTACTTACTATCTCATCAGAGTCAGTTATATGACATTTACTTACTATCTCATCAGAGTTAGTTATATGACATTTACTTACTATCTCATCAGAGTTAGTTACATGACATTTACTTACTATCTCATCAGAGTCAGTTACATGACATTTACTTACTATCTCATCAGAGTCAGTTACATGACATTTACTTACTATGTCATCAGAGTCAGTTATATGACATTTACTTACTATCTCATCAGAGTTAGTTACATGACATTTACTTACTATCTCATCAGAGTTAGTTACATGACATTTACTTACTATCTCATCAGAGTTAGTTACATAGCATTTACTTACTATCTCATCAGAGTTAGTTACATGGCATTTATTTACTATCTCATCAGAGTTAGTTACATGACATTTACTTACTATCTCATCAGAGTTAGTTACATGGCATTTATTTACTATCTCATCAGAGTTAGTTACATGGCATTTAGTTACTATCTCATCAGAGTCAGTTATATGACATTTACTTACTATCTCATCAGAGTTAGTTACATGGCATTTATTTACTATCTCATCAGAGTTAGTTACATGACATTTACTTACTATCTCATCAGAGTTAGTTACATGGCATTTACTTACTATATCATCAGAGTCAGTTACATGACATTTTTTTCCTACTCCATTAGATTAGTTACATGACATTTACTTACTATCTCATCAGAGTTAGTTACATGACATTTACTTACTATCTCATCAGATTCAGTTACATGACATTTTTTTCCTACTCGATTAGATTAGTTACATGACATTTACTTCCTCTCTCCATGAGAGTTAGTTCCATGACAATTTTGTCATACTCCAGAGTTTTTTTCAGCAATATTGAATGCTATGTTCACAATAAAAGTATATTTAAGCTAGTGTCTATAAGCCTCAGTGTTATAGATCCACAGATACTGTGGTACCCTGTTAATTATTTGTTCCTTGGCATTCAGTTTCTCCATGTTTATGTACTAGCAGTAAGATTACCTATGCTGTACTGTTGAGATTGAGTTTAGTGTTGAATACGGGAGATAACTTCCAGCTAAGGTATTTAGGGGTGTGTATACTAAATAAGTTTAATGATCTGACACGTGAATGTGATGTGAGTTTGAATATTTATTATAGCCCTTGTTACAGTGTCGTAAATATACAAATACAAGCAAAACAACATACAAATGTTTATAATTACAACTAAAGCGGTAAATATAAACTTAAAATGTAATGAGTCTAACATCCATCTATAAGAGGCTTCCTTTCACCAACCCCCAGGGTTACCTGTATAATGAAGCACCCCACTGTGTGCAATCCACTATTTTATAGTTTTACCAATTTATATTGCAATTGTCGCACTGTTCTTCATTTCTCAATTCATTTTCTGCCTTTCTTTTGTCAAATATTCTATCATTGTGTTTTTGTTTTTGTCATAGTGTTATAATTTCTTTGTATAATAGAAATTGTCCCATATACTCTCCCTCTATGACGTCATCCTCAGTAGTCTAGTGGAAACATGCTAACCTCTAGTTCCCGAGGTTGTGGGTTCAAACCCGGTGGAGGGCGATGCAGTTTTTTCAGGTGTAAAAGTGCTTAGTATGCCTTTCTTCAGAAGGGAAGTAAAGCCGGTGGTCTTATTATGTGGTAGATTTGCTGCATATAAAAGAACCTCAAGCCTGATAAAAAGATTTGTAAGCAAACTTTCCAGTCTTTCACACCCAGTATAGAAGGGGATGCTGAGAAGTATAGTAGTTAAAGAGCATCCATAAATAAAACCTAATTTAATTTAATCACTCTCCATCCCCATTTCTTGTAAAATTTCCCATACTTCACTCATCCAGCTGTTACTTCTCATTACTCCCATTTGGAATTTGTTGTACTCCTTTAAAACATCGTGATCCCCTAATTTAAAAATCCAATGCCCATATGTAAAAATTCTGTCCATCACCACACCCTTCCTTCTTAGCCTTCCTAACTCACGTTTCCACTGCATGTAACAATTTTGATTCCATTACCAATTCACACAGTTTCTCTAACCACTTTACTGGCATTTGGAATCTAATTTAAACATATTGTAATTGCTCTTGGCTACTTTACCTATAGCAATAACATTCTTTTCTTGTGGTTCCCATTCTCCATTATAACTCCACCCCCAAATTATCAAATTCTTTAACATTCTCCAAAGGCTCCCCATTCAAAAACTGTAATGTGTTGCTAAAGCTTCATTTACAATACCCAAACAAGTTTCACTGCCCATTACAACTCCTAGAAGTGATCCTTCATTGTGCATTACTTTACTTAGTGTAAATGTTTGCATTTCAAATTAAGCAATTTGGACTTGGTTACAGAGAAAACAAACCATAACTCGTGATATAAGAGATCAGTTTTTATTAGGACTGAGACCAGTGGAAATTGAGCAGAATTATCTGTTTCAAAAGATCCTTCATAGATTAACATAACATTGCAACCTCTCTACAGGTTAAAAACTGAATATTTCTGAAACTACCTCTTATGGCGCTTCTAAGTGATACAAAATTCAATGGAAATAAAGAAACTTTACAAACTATTCACAGAATTAACAAGCTAGGCATTTTATTGGTGTTTCAAATCTCTCAGTTGTGCATAGTTTAATCCAAATTGTTACTGAGGTTTTTTCTAAAACAAAAACCCAATAGAATAAAATTTATCCATGTGAAGAGTAGTTAAGTGGGGGAATAAAACTAGATTTCATAGACCATTCACAGAAAATTTGAGAAATGCATTTTTATTCTTATGTGATTATAACACTTGAATGGTACTTTAAAGTTAGAAACTTGGGGATTAGAAAAATGATGTAAGAAACTAAATGGGATACCAATCAAATTCTTAAAGATGCTTCTGGATATTCCATAAAACTCTGCAAATGTTGGTTCCATATTAAAAATGGCAAAAGAGGTTGTGAGGGGGTTACTGATGGAGTGATTCTTGAAGTATAGGTTTATGATGAACAAGTTACAAACACTGTATTGAGTTTCAAGAAATGAGAGAACTGATAGCTGGGTGAAAGAGCGGTTAACAATGAACAGTATGGTTAGGTAGAGAATATTTAAGAAATGGTTTCTGGAGAGAAATAAGATGATTTGAAGATATGATCAACAAGCAATGGGCACTTCAATAGAAGAAAAACATTCTTACATTTTACAAGGAAATCAAAAGAAATTTAGAAAGAAAGGTTATGTACGGAATGTGGTAACCTGGAGAAGGACTAGGCTGGGAATTTGCAAATTAAGGGGCTTCAGGGAACATGGTGTATGCCTCATATGCAATAACAAGGAACAGGCAAGTCATATTTTGTTTGAACGCATACAAATTAACAACTGCAGGGTAACCTTAATTAAAAGAAAATAGCTAAAAATTAAGAAGTTAGTTGCTTAAGAAAAATATTCCAGGATATTGATTAGATTGAAAACTTAGCAGAGTTTTTATCAAAGGTCACAACTAAATGCTTATTATCATTAAAAAGGAAGAAAATAGAGTTTAAGTAGAGAGTAAGGTAATGAATGTGCATGTTAACTCAATGGATACAGTAGTTAAATCATTGTTAAGCGTTTATACAGTTATTGTTGTAAGTAAATTTAGTATGGTCAGAAGCAGAGCTCTGGGTGGAGCCAAGTTGTCATAACTCTAAGCAATAAATAGAAAAATGTATAAATTTTTATTATTACTGTAAAAAAAATCAGTTTCAGTCCAAATTGTTAACCAATGTGCAAAAATGAAAGGGAATTAACATTTGTTGATTCAAAGTGTTGTAGGGGATAGGACATTTTCTTGATAATCCTTGCTTGGCATCCTCAGTAATGTCTGAGGAAATACAAAATTAATTTATTATTCAGCTTTCCATTTTTTAATGATGCAGTTCACACATAAAGTATACTTTCTGTAAAAATAATTTGGGAGGGGATCTCGGGACCGCAGCATGTTCATATCAATTAAATATATAGGAGGAATTATCATAATTTCATATACATTCTTGGAAGAGTGAATTTCAAAAGCTAATTCTTAATTAGCAAGTGTGTTCATGTCATTATAGTAAAGTTATATGTATACATTTCAATTGAAAATATATGAAAACTTTTAGATGATAATCGTGTTTCAAGCACATTTAAGAGGAAAAATGTTAGTTCTGAAAACATTGGCACTTAGAACCCTTTAAGAATTATCATCACCTTCAGTCATTGATTCATTCTTCCTAATTATTGTGAGCTTAATAGCTTATTTGTTTATACATTAGCGGCTCTTTCCATGCTAATATTGCAATAAAGATATTAATTGTCTTTTGTTTTTCTGCAGCCTGTGAAATGAATAGCAAAGCAAGTCTGAGAGAAGAAAGCACATCCAATGAGAAGGATTTTTCATCTTCAGATCCTGTAAGATTATGTGGGAGTGATACTACTACAGATCAGCATTACTTTGAAATGGACTACAAAATAAATATTAAAGAAGAGATTGACACCTCACTTCACTTCCCAAGCGAAAGAGGACTTTGCTCCCTAGACTTTGAGAGAAATTATACAGCAATAAGTAATATACATTTCAAAGAAGAAATTGACATTTCAGATAACAGCTTATCAATTTATAGAGAACCTAGCTTGATTGACTATGAGACACCTTATGGAAATGATACATTAAGAGACAGAAACAATTTTGAAATGGACAACAAAATAAATATCAAACAAGAGGTTGACAGTTTAGATACAGACTTACCAAATGAAAGTGTGTGTTTTTCCACAGAATTTGGAAGTACACCTAAGGATGATGCTGTTGCATGTGGTAGCGATTTTGAATTGGATAATAATAGAGAGTCAAAACACTGCGTTTTTGTTTCTAATATTGGTTTTCAGAATGAAAGGAAATCTCGTACTTCAGACCTTGCAAAGAAGATGCAGAAACAAATAATCATTTACAACAAGAATGCTGAGGTGACCGTTGAAACAGTGCCAAGAGAAACTGAAAACAAATCAGAGGCATTTGTTTCAAACTTTTTTCAGCAGAATGAAAACGGGGTAAGTTGCTCAGAATAAAATACTTTTACAATTTTAAACATTTGTAACTACTATTCATTACACAGAGTGATTACTAAATATTATCTTTAACGATCAGTGAATTTATAAATTATAACAATGTCATTAGATACAGGAATATTCTTTTTATTATTATTGTTATTACTAGGGGTTGGATTTCTAGATAAATAAGTATTTTTCTGCTATTACCTACAATTTCCAAACTTACAAGTTGCAGCTTAGATCTGTAGATTCAAAATATCGAGTTGCATATCACATAAAAAAAGGTTGTTTTTTATATTCATATTTGAAAAAATATTTTTGATAACATAAATAATTTTACAAGTTATAACACATAAAATGTTTGAAAATGAATGCTTTGAACTATTGTGCCACATTCTGAGTACCCAGAAACCTGCTTTCAGGCATAATTATGACGAGTGAGGCAATAAATCAGCTCAAGACTGTACTAATGATGCAATACTTGTATCAGATGGTGATAGGGACTTCCCCTGAAGTAAACATATTGTTAATTTGTCCAGAACTGTCACTTCCCTCTATTCTCACGTCACTGTTTGGTTTTTCTCTAGCTCAAGTTCACTTCACTAAGCTGAACTAATTCAATTCTCTGCATTTTCACTTCCTCTTCACGCCGGATAGTTCATTTCACTCAGGAGTCGAACACAAGACTTCCAGACTCCGTCACTCTACAGTAGCACTCACTGCATGTGACAACAGCCATCACTCAGAGAATCGCACCTGAGGTTTACTGTCTTGACTCAACAACACTACTGTCACTGCTGACTGTGAGAGCACTCACTGCATGTGACAACAGCCATCACTCGGAGAATCGCACCTGAGGTTTACTGTCTTGACTCAACAACACTACTGTCACTGCTGACTGTGAGAGCACTCACTGCATGTGACAAGAGCCATCACTCGGAGAATCGCACCTGAGGTTTACTGTCTTGACTCAACAACACTACTGTCACTGCTGACTGACTGACTGACTGACTGACTGACTGACTGACTGTGAGAGCACTCACTGCATGTGACAAGAGCCATCACTCGGAGAATCGCACCTGAGGTTTACTGTCTTGACTCAACAACACTACTGTCACTGCTGACTGACTGACTGACTGACTGACTGTGAGAGCACTCACTGCATGTGACAACAGCCATCACTCGGAGAATCGCACCTGAGGTTTACTGTCTTGACTCAACAACACTACTGTCACTGACTGACTGACTGTGAGAGCACTCACTGCATGTGACAAGAGCCATCACTCGGAGAATCGCACCTGAGGTTTACTGTCTTGACTCAACAACACTATTGTCACTGCTGACTGACTGACTGACTGACTGTGAGAGCACTCACTGCATGTGACAACAGCCATCACTCGGAGAATCGCACCTGAGGTTTACTGTCTTGACTCAACAACACTACTGTCACTGCTGACTGACTGACTGACTGTGAGAGCACTCACTGCATGTGACAACAGCCATCACTCGGAGAATCGCACCTGAGGTTTACTGTCTTGACTCAACAACACTACTGTCACTGCTGACTGACTGACTGACTGTGAGAGCACTCACTGCATGTGACAACAGCCATCACTCGGAGAATCGCACCTGAGGTTTACTGTCTTGACTCAACAACACTACTGTCACTGCTGACTGACTGACTGACTGTGAGAGCACTCACTGCATGTGACAACAGCCATCATTCGGAGAATCGCACCTGAGGTTTACTGTCTTGACTCAACAACACTACTGTCACTGCTGACTGACTGACTGACTGACTGACTGACTGACTGACTGACTGTGAGAGCACTCACTGCATGTGACAAGAGCCATCACTCGGAGAATCGCACCTGAGGTTTACTGTCTTGACTCAACAACACTACTGTCACTGCTGACTGACTGACTGACTGACTGACTGTGAGAGCACTCACTGCATGTGACAACAGCCATCACTCGGAGAATCGCACCTGAGGTTTACTGTCTTGACTCAACAACACTACTGTCACTGACTGACTGACTGTGAGAGCACTCACTGCATGTGACAAGAGCCATCACTCGGAGAATCGCACCTGAGGTTTACTGTCTTGACTCAACAACACTATTGTCACTGCTGACTGACTGACTGACTGTGAGAGCACTCACTGCATGTGACAACAGCCATCACTCGGAGAATCGCACCTGAAGTTTACTGTCTTGACTCAACAACACTACTGTCACTGCTGACTGACTGACTGACTGTGAGAGCACTCACTGCATGTGACAACAGCCATCACTCGGAGAATCGCACCTGAGGTTTACTGTCTTGACTCAACAACACTACTGTCACTGCTGACTGACTGACTGACTGTGAGAGCACTCACTGCATGTGACAACAGCCATCACTCGGAGAATCGCACCTGAGGTTTACTGTCTTGACTCAACAACACTACTGTCACTGCTGACTGACTGACTGACTGTGAGAGCACTCACTGCATGTGACAACAGCCATCATTCGGAGAATCGCACCTGAGGTTTACTGTCTTGACTCAACAACACTGCTGACTGACTGACTGACTGACTGACTGACTGACTGACTGACTGACTGTGAGAGCACTCACTGCATGTGTCAACAGCCATCACTCGGAGAATCGCACCTGAGGTTTACTGTCTTGACTCAACAACACTGCTGACTGACTGACTGACTGACTGACTGTGAGAGCACTCACTGCATGTGACAACAGCCATCACTCGGAGAATCGCACCTGAGGTTTACTGTCTTGACTCAACAACACTACTGTCACTGCTGACTGACTGACTGACTGACTGACTGACTGACTGACTGACTGACTGTGAGAGCACTCACTGCATGTGACAACAGCCATCACTCGGAGAATCGCACCTGAGGTTTACTGTCTTGACTCAACAACACTACTGTCACTGCTGACTGACTGACTGACTGTGAGAGCACTCACTGCATGTGACAACAGCCATCATTCGGAGAATCGCACCTGAGGTTTACTGTCTTGACTCAACAACACTACTGTCACTGCTGACTGACTGACTGACTGACTGACTGACTGTGAGAGCACTCACTGCATGTGACAAGAGCCATCACTCGGAGAATCGCACCTGAGGTTTACTGTCTTGACTCAACAACACTACTGTCACTGCTGACTGACTGACTGACTGACTGTGAGAGCACTCACTGCATGTGACAACAGCCATCACTCGGAGAATCGCACCTGAGGTTTACTGTCTTGACTCAACAACACTACTGTCACTGACTGACTGACTGTGAGAGCACTCACTGCATGTGACAAGAGCCATCACTCGGAGAATCGCACCTGAGGTTTACTGTCTTGACTCAACAACACTATTGTCACTGCTGACTGACTGACTGACTGTGAGAGCACTCACTGCATGTGACAACAGCCATCACTCGGAGAATCGCACCTGAGGTTTACTGTCTTGACTCAACAACACTACTGTCACTGCTGACTGACTGACTGACTGTGAGAGCACTCACTGCATGTGACAACAGCCATCACTCGGAGAATCGCACCTGAGGTTTACTGTCTTGACTCAACAACACTACTGTCACTGCTGACTGACTGACTGACTGTGAGAGCACTCACTGCATGTGACAACAGCCATCACTCGGAGAATCGCACCTGAGGTTTACTGTCTTGACTCAACAACACTACTGTCACTGCTGACTGACTGACTGACTGTGAGAGCACTCACTGCATGTGACAACAGCCATCATTCGGAGAATCGCACCTGAGGTTTACTGTCTTGACTCAACAACACTGCTGACTGACTGACTGACTGACTGACTGACTGTGAGAGCACTCACTGCATGTGACAACAGCCATCACTCGGAGAATCGCACCTGAGGTTTACTGTCTTGACTCAACAACACTGCTGACTGACTGACTGACTGACTGACTGACTGTGAGAGCACTCACTGCATGTGACAACAGCCATCACTCGGAGAATCGCACCTGAGGTTTACTGTCTTGACTCAACAACACTACTGTCACTGCTGACTGACTGACTGACTGACTGACTGACTGACTGTGAGAGCACTCACTGCATGTGACAACAGCCATCACTCGGAGAATCGCACCTGAGGTTTACTGTCTTGACTCAACAACACTACTGTCACTGCTGACTGACTGACTGACTGACTGACTGTGAGAGCACTCACTGCATGTGACAACAGCCATCACTCGGAGAATCGCACCTGAGGTTTACTGTCTTGACTCAACAACACTACTGTCACTGCTGACTGACTGACTGACTGACTGTGAGAGCACTCACTGCATGTGGCAAGAGCCATCACTCGGAGAATCGCACCTGAGGTTTACTGTCTTGACTCAACAACACTACTGTCACTGCTGACTGACTGACTGACTGACTGACTGACTGACTGACTGACTGTGAGAGCACTCACTGCATGTGACAACAGCCATCACTCGGAGAATCACACCTGAGGTTTACTGTCTTGACTCAACAACACTACTGTCACTGCTGACTGACTGACTGACTGACTGTGAGAGCACTCACTGCATGTGACAACAGCCATCACTCGGAGAATCGCACCTGAGGTTTACTGTCTTGACTCAACAACACTACTGTCACTGCTGACTGACTGACTGACTGACTGACTGACTGACTGTGAGAGCACTCACTGCATGTGACAACAGCCATCACTCGGAGAATCGCACCTGAGGTTTACTGTCTTGACTCAACAACACTACTGTCACTGCTGACTGACTGACTGACTGACTGTGAGAGCACTCACTGCATGTGACAACAGCCATCACTCGGAGAATCGCTCCTGAGGTTTACTGTCTTGACTCAACAACACTACTGTCACTGCTGACTGACTGACTGACTGTGAGAGCACTCACTGCATGTGACAACAGCCATCACTCGGAGAATCGCACCTGAGGTTTACTGTCTTGACTCAACAACACTACTGTCACTGCTGACTGACTGACTGACTGTGAGAGCACTCACTGCATGTGACAACAGCCATCATTCGGAGAATCGCACCTGAGGTTTACTGTCTTGACTCAACAACACTGCTGACTGACTGACTGACTGACTGACTGACTGACTGACTGTGAGAGCACTCACTGCATGTGACAACAGCCATCACTCGGAGAATCGCACCTGAGGTTTACTGTCTTGACTCAACAACACTGCTGACTGACTGACTGACTGACTGACTGACGGACTGACTGACTGACTGACTGTGAGAGCACTCACTGCATGTGACAACAGCCATCACTCGGAGAATCGCACCTGAGGTTTACTGTCTTGACTCAACAACACTACTGTCACTGCTGACTGACTGACTGACTGACTGACTGACTGACTGACTGTGAGAGCACTCACTGCATGTGACAACAGCCATCACTCGGAGAATCGCACCTGAGGTTTACTGTCTTGACTCAACAACACTACTGTCACTGCTGACTGACTGACTGACTGACTGACTGACTGTGAGAGCACTCACTGCATGTGACAACAGCCATCACTCGGAGAATCGCACCTGAGGTTTACTGTCTTGACTCAACAACACTACTGTCACTGCTGACTGACTGACTGACTGACTGTGAGAGCACTCACTGCATGTGACAAGAGCCATCACTCGGAGAATCGCACCTGAGGTTTACTGTCTTGACTCAACAACACTACTGTCACTGCTGACTGACTGACTGACTGACTGACTGACTGACTGACTGTGAGAGCACTCACTGCATGTGACAACAGCCATCACTCGGAGAATCGCACCTGAGGTTTACTGTCTTGACTCAACAACACTACTGTCACTGCTGACTGACTGACTGACTGACTGTGAGAGCACTCACTGCATGTGACAACAGCCATCACTCGGAGAATCGCACCTGAGGTTTACTGTCTTGACTCAACAACACTACTGTCACTGCTGACTGACTGACTGACTGACTGACTGACTGTGAGAGCACTCACTTATATAGTCAGTGGAATCTGTTCACAAGGTTCTTGAAAGTTCTTCATCGCACTTTCTGGAGGAAGAAGTGAGAAAGAGGTTCCAGAAGGTTCTAATTATATGCTGATAGGAAGCCCAGTGCTTATGCTGGTGAGTAGAGTTATTGTTGTTTACTCTGATCACCTGGTAACCTCTAGATAACCTTGGACTATAACCATTGCAACACATAGCTCCCTCCTTAGAGCTGTACATCTCATACACTTAACGATCTGAAACAAGGCTTCTTGGTTCACACCATCAGCTTCCTTCCGGGTTGATACTGAATCCTTGATGGGGACACATGACCTATGGCATGAATATTGCGTGGCAGGCACACCACTGCATCTTGCTTTGAAGATGCAAGTAATAGAATCAGCGACATAACTTTGTCAAGGTCTTTTTCACCTCCAGGTGTCCTGCTGTAGTGCTTCCATTTCCTCAACGACTTCCTTCACAGTTTTCTTTACGAGAACCTCTTAAGCTCTGAGTGTCAGTGACATTGCACATTATAAATACACAATACCAGCATCTTGTGATGTTGAACATAAAGTCACTGTTCCAGGACAATTGTCACAGCTTTAAGATTTCCAACTTAAGCTCTGAGTGTCAGTGACATTGCACATTATAAATACACAATACCAGCATCTTGTAATGTTGAACATAAAGTCACTGTTCCAGGACAATTGTCACAGCTTTAAGATGCCCAACTTAAGCTCTGAGTGTCAGTGACATTGCACATTATAAATACACAATACCAGCATCTTGTGATGTTGAACATAAAGTCACTGTTCCAGGACAATTGTCACAGCTTTAAGATTTCCAACTTAAGCTCTGAGTGTCAGTGACATTGCACATTATAAATACACAATACCAGCATCTTGTGATGTTGAACATAAAGTCACTGTTCCAGGACAATTGTCACAGCTTTAAGATTTCCAACTTAAGCTCTGAGTGTCAGTGACATTGCACATTATAAATACACAATACCAGCATCTTGTGATGTTGAACATAAAGTCACTGTTCCAGGACAATTGTCACAGCTTTAAGATGCCCAACTTAAGCTCTGAGTGTCAGTGACATTGCACACTACAAATACACAATACCAGCATCTTCTGAAGTTGAACATACAAGTCACTGTTCCAGGACAATTGTCCCAACTTTAAGATGCCCAACTTAAGCTCTGAGTGTCAGTGACATTGCACACTACAAATACACAATACCAGCATCTTGTGATGTTGAACATAAAGTCACTGTTCCAGGACAATTGTCACAGCTTTAAGATGCCCAACTTAAGCTCTGAGTGTCAGTGACATTGCACACTACAAATACACAATACCAGCATCTTGTGATGTTGAACATAAAGTCACTGTTCCAGGACAATTGTCACAGCTTTAAGATGCCCAACTTAAGCTCTGAGTGTCAGTGACATTGCACACTACAAATACACAATACCAGCATCTTGTGATGTTGAACATACAAGTCACTGTTCCAGGACAATTGTCACAGCTTTAAGATGCCCAACTAAAGCTCTGAGTGTCAGTGACATTGCACACTACAAATACACAATACCAGCATCTTGTGATGTTGAACATACAAGTCACTGTTCCAGGACAATTGTCACAGCTTTAAGATGCCCAACTAAAGCTCTGAGTGTCAGTGACATTGCACACTACAAATACACAATACCAGCATCTTGTGATGTTGAACATACAAGTCACTGTTCCAGGACAATTGTCACAGCTTTAAGATGCCCAACTAAAGCTCTGAGTGTCAGTGACATTGCACACTACAAATACACAATACCAGCATCTTGTGATGTTGAACATACAAGTCACTGTTCCAGGACAATTGTCACAGCTTTAAGATGCCCAACTAAAGCTCTGAGTGTCAGTGACATTGCACACTACAAATACACAATACCAGCATCTTGTGATGTTGAACATACAAGTCACTGTTCCAGGACAATTGTCCCAACTTTAAGATGCGCAACTTAAGCTCTGAGTGTCAGTGACATTGCGCATTATAAATACACAATACCAGCATCTTGTGATGTTGAACATACAAGTCACTGTTCCAGGACAATTGTCCCAACTTTAAGATGCCCAACTTAAGCTCTGAGTGTCAGTGTCATTGCACATTATAAATATACAAGACTGACATCTTGTGATGTTGAATGAACAAAACACTGTTCCAGGACAATTGTCAGTGACATTGCACATTATAAATACACAAGACTGACATCTTGTGATGTTGAACATACAAGTCACTGTTCCAGGACAATTGTCACAGCTTTAAGATGCCCAACTAAAGCTCTGAGTGTCAGTGATGTTGCACATTATAAATACACAAGACTGACATCTTGTGATATTGAACGAACAAAACACTGTTCTACGACAGTTGTCAGTGACATTGCATTTTATATATACACAAGACTGACATCTTGTGCTGTTGAATGAACAAAACACTGTTCTACGACAGTTGTCAGTGACATTGCATTTTATATATACACAAGACTGACATCTTGTGATGTTGAATGAACAAAACACTGTTCTACGACAGTTGTCAGTGACATTGCATTTTATATATACACAAGACTGACATCTTGTGCTGTTGAATGAACAAAACACTGTTCTACGACAGTTGTCAGTGACATTGCATTTTATAAATACACAAGACTGACATCTTGTGATGTTGAACGAACAAAACACTGTTCCAGGACAATTGCCATAGCTTTAAGATGCCCAACTAAAGCTCTGAGTGTCAGTGATGTTGCACATGACAAATACACAAGACTGACATCTTGTGATGTTGAACGAACAAAACACTGTTCCAGGACAATTGTCACAGCTGGTCTGTAGAAAACAAAACTTTTTTTTTCTTTCTTCTTTTTTTTCCCCCTCAAGAATTAAATGGAATAAGCATTTTGAGCTTCTTGCTGAGTTTAAATATGCTTTCAGATTTTTTCCATTTGGTCAGTGATTTATTGCACTCCACATTTGAGGTTTTAAAAAAATTAGCAATTACAAAATACTAAAGATAATTATACTCCAAATTGTGCCTATTATGATTTTCAGGCAGATTTTGTCTCTTCATGGCCCAGGAGTAGTCGGTCAGCATATAAAGACACTATTTCCTTTGGTGCCTCTTTTTTATAGTAGAAATCTGCTGATGAAGACATTCATCAGAGAAAGCCCCAAATTTATCTGGGAAAACATGTTCCATTATAACACTATTTCGCTTCAGTTTGCTTGTTTATTATTGGCAAGAAACCACAGTAGACATTTTAAAATTGTTTCTTTGCTGCTGCTGCTGCTTTTTTTTCTGCAGTATGTATCAAGTGCTTCAAAATTTTCATTATTTTTTCTTTGAGTTTTGCACCACTAATTTGTGAAAATTTCATTTTAGATAAGTAAATGCAATAGAACTCTTTTGTTGTTTTGACAGAAAGGTTGATATCCATTAGTGTTAAATATATTTTATCAGGATATGCTAATGACGTATTCGACACATTTTTATGTCCAAAAATGGGGAATTCGTGCTTAGGTGTTTTTTGCTTCCCCCCCCCTTAATGTAGTGTAACTTAAAATAAAGAGAGTTGAGGGTTATTACACTACATCACTAACTTCCTGTTTCTGCTCTGTATCCAAGTTGCGAACCTAGAAATAAAGCTATAACTTCATACCTCTGTAGATATTGCTGTTATATTTTTAAATGTCCCTTTCATAACATTGGTTTTGCCACAGGTATTGATTGCCATTATGCAGAAGTATAGCATTCAAAGTAACTTTTGGTGAGTCTGTAAAGAATTACCACTCATGTTAATGTTCAAAAGCCTTTATTACTGGACAATCATTGTTACAAAAAAGTACAGTCTTCTTTAGAAAAGAATGTTTGAAATCAGTATTGCAACTTCAATATTACCTAATTATTGTATCTTTTTGAAGTAGATTCCTGTCTTTCAGCTTGGTGCCTAAAGGACCATCAAGAGATTGTGGAGATACAACTTGTTTCAAATGTAGGATCACTTCTGATGTTTCCTTATGAGCTGTTGTCACTTATACTCAAGAAATCTGGACATTTTGGTACAGAATACTCTTCATTGTGTGCCACATTGGGATAATTAACTGTATATTTTGTTTTGGATGTGATTCCTTTAATGTCAGTTAAACAGAAAAGACAATCATTTGAATGGTCCTTCTCTTCCCTCAAAATCATAGGAACTGCAAATGATGTGTACCATTTTTCCTTCCACTGAAGCGTATCACATGATACACAGCATATATTTGGGGCCCACTCTATTAAAATCACCACTTTAACATCCAAAATAAAGTTCACAAGAGATGAGAAATGTTGCCTCTGAAACTTGAAGGTTAGTTCAACATGCACTTGGCAGAAATTGTTAGCATGACTTAAAACACTATTGGCTTATTGAAACATGTGTAAAGGTGATAAGACATAACAATAAAGTGAATAATACTGCAGAAACCACTACATGTGTTGTTGTTCAGTATTGGCCGGCTGCTTACTATAACAATATAATATATAAACATATTAGAAAATGGATAAGTGAGCACAGAGATAGAGTAAGGTTCGACATGAATCAATCTGCTGCATTGCCAACTTATTCCGAATAAATTGCCACTTTTATAATTCACAAGAATTTAAACCACAAAAGCCTAATATACACAACAATATAAAAAAATGATTCGCATAAAAATTATGCCTAATGATAAAAATCTGATTAGATATTTGAATTCAGAATAAGAAACTGTTGTGGAGACACTATTAAGTTTTGTTGTGATTAAGGCCCAGATTTGTTTATATAATGAAATACAAAAACAAATGAACTATCTTTTGTAGGTAATCTTACCATGTCCGAGGCTTCTACAGCAGGTAAGGAAAGTTCTGCTGAGGTGAAGCTGCTACATCTGGCAATGAAAATGAGCTTTCTGCATGACACGATGCCACAACAACTCTTCTTCACTTATACCCCTGCCGCTGTAACATTGCACTTGACAGCTAGCGTTTAAGTTGGTACACTTGCAAAAAAACAGCTGAAAAGCTTCAACCGTTTGACTTCCTAAGCCAATCACAAGGCAGCATTCCAGATGGTCGATGACAAAGCGGAACCGGAACCAAAATCAGCTCTGTTGCCGGATGTATCTATTCCCAACCACGTGCTTCAGTTTGTAAATCTCTAGCTCGAGAGTCGAGTTGTTCTTTGCAAGCTACATATTGTTCATTGTTATTTATATTTGTGGTTATTGTTTGATAGTTTTGTTATTGTTCGTTTATACATATATATTTATTTATATTTATCTATTTTATATATATTTCATTCATATTATTTATTTAAACAAAAATTAAGTGCGACAATGTCTGAAGACGCCGATCGCTAAGTGATGATTCACGAAGTGAAAATCCTTTGCACCGAGGTGTGCCGCTTAATAGTCAGGCTTTGGAACTATTAAGGAGAACCTGGGAATTCTTTGAACAGGAAAAGGAGTACGTGAAGCTTCATGGCAATCCCTCTATTCCTGCTGATAAAGCCGTACAACGAACTGCAGCAGCTCTTGGGCTAAGCACGAGAACTGTTATACACAAGGGAGTGAAACTCCAAGAGAAAGAGGACAAAATTCCTGAACCATCTGGAACGTAACAGGTATTTCTATCAACTCCAGGGAAGAAAAGAAAGCAGCCTCGTCCAGTCACAAATCTTGATGCTTTCCAATTAGACACCATATGTAGACACATTTATGCCTATTATAGAAAGGAGTATCCAACCATACCAAAGCTGCTTATATCATTTATTTTCAATTAACAATAATAATACGAAATAATTATTATTCATTGACGTTCGCTACTTGCGTACACTTTTTGTATGCGGCTTAGACACGATAGAAAGGAGAACAATCAGCTGTTGTTTACTAGCCATTCTGACAACGTCGCAACCACAATGTAGCCAACTTTACGCGAAGCCACAGGAACTGTCAAGTGCAAAGATACAGTGGCGGGGGTATAGTTCCTATTCTTTTACAGTGTTTTCACCATCACCAGACAACACTTTCCTAATTTGATTGATTTGTAATACCTGACTAACCTGATTGAATGCACTTTTAGCATATTCTGAAGACAATACATTTGAAATTTTACTTATTACAGAAAGTAAATACTCCAAAGAATTATTTTGAGCCTCCAACTGTCTTATAATTTCATGTAATTTGGTGAAGTGTTTATGAATATAATAAACATTTTTCTCAATACCATCTTCAGAAAAAATTCCTGAGCTATTGCAGGCTAGCTGATATTCTGTCACTATTTTCACTTTATTGAAATGTTCTGACAAGGGCTGTAACCGGTTCAGGGGTTGAACTCCAAGTGGCACCTTCACAAAGACTTTCCTAACTCTGGAGACAGTTGGCTGTAATTGTTTCGGTGACACAAGGCAACTCAGATGAATTAATTTTGGATAAAGAACTTCTAATTCAGGCCTAGCTTTAACCATCACTGAGAAATTAAGTATGTTGGCCACAAGTCATGGAAACATTTTGCAACATTTACCCAGTCAAGTATTCAGAGGAATGATTTGCTACCAACTACAGTACACTGCCCTGTTGCATTTGGTGTCTCATCCACTAAAACCCTCATTTTTTTCATGTTCCAGTGTATCTATATTTTAGAAATTTCATGGTTCTTGTGTAATGTATACAGCATTCTTTTTTTGTATATTTTTCTAGGAAACTCTGAAGCTGCACATTACTCAGTTTTTCCAATGTATTGTTTGCAGTCACTAAAGTTAAACACAAAGGTTTATAATCATCATCGTCGAACTTAATTGTTCACCAATTTTCCTTATAAAGAAGTTTGATTTAAAGTAGACTTCTAAACCCAATCCTAATGACGTGCTCCACAACTACAGATTTCTTTTAAGAACGTAGGTTTTCACGGCCGGTGTCACAATTATAACTAATATGATTTTCCGGGCTGTTATGCCGTGGTCTGCTGAAGAAAGATTTCCCAGACGTTTCGTCCACAACTAACGTGGCACTAACGGCCAACGCATCAGACGCTGCGATACTTTCACCGAGAAGACTTCGTCCGCGCCACTGAAGATGTCCACCGCAGTTGTGGACGAAACGTCTGGGAAATCTTTCTTCAGCAGACCACGGCATAACAGCCCGGAAAATCATATTAGTTATAATTACAGATTTCTTTGTTCACAGAAACACTCTTTTCACATAATATCTTACCGTCTTCACTAAAAGTATTATTTACATATTTACGTAATACAGCAGATTGCGATGCTTTTGTGGAGGACATTTCTCAAACCACTGCACTATTCAAAAGAATAATTTCATCACTTGTAGGTATCAACACATATCTGAGCCGAGAAATTAACTTATTATCATATTCAACATTAAAACATTCAGTTTTTCCCTCAGAACTTTAAACTATGCATTTTCCCCAAAATATTCAGTATCAAGCAGTGGTCAATTTGTTTACAAAAGTATGACTTACAAAATATATATAAGAACCTCCATTCATTTTGCATACAAATCCAGTCTGTAATAACTGTTATACATTTCTCAACAGAAATTTCACTATATTGGATAGTGTGTGTAAGCAAAAGAGTATTTTATTCTGCATTGTGAAAAAGAACAGTTATTCTGTTACAGGATGTGAAGGCAGAGGACTTGAAGGCCGAGGACTTGAAGGCATCAGAGACACCTAGGTATGTCTTCTTGATCAGAAATATTACAGCATAGTTTATCACTTTATTTCTTTCAAAGTGACATTAGTATCACGCATTACAGAAATTTCAAATTTCTCATGTATATGTAATATCCGAGTTTGTATTATGGTGAATTGGATTACTGCTGGCCTTTGTTTTTGTCATAACATTTTCCGATATATTGTAAAACCACCAGACTTAATATAATATTCAAAATCATAGTATTACACAGCCCTCCATACAAAACATACAGATTCAGGTCAAATCAACATTAATATCTCAGTATCAGTGTCACTTCATATGAAACACACACATTCAGGTGTTCACAAGGATAATATCTCAGTATCAGTGTCACCAACACTGATATAACACATTCACTTCATATGAAACGCACACAATCAGGTGTTCACAAGGATAATATCTCAGTATCAGTGTCACTTCATATGAAACACACACATTCAGGTGTTCACAAGGATAATATCTCAGTATCAGTGTCACTTCATATGAAACACACACATTCAGGTATTCACAAGAATAATATCTCAGTATCAGTGTCACCAACACTGATATAACACAGTCACTTCATATGAAACACACACAATCAGGTGTTCACAAGGATAATATCTCAGTATCAGTGTCACTTCATAAACACACACAATCAGGTGTTCACAACGATAATATCTCAGTATCAGTGTCACCAACACTGATATAACACAGTCACTTCATATGAAACACACACATTCAGGTGTTCACAAGGATAATATCTCAGTATCAGTGTCACCAACACTGATATAACACAGTCACTTCATATGAAACACACACAATCAGGTGTTCACATGGATAATATCTCAGTATCAGTGTCACTTCATATGAAACACACACATTCAGGTGTTCACAAGGATAATATCTCAGTATCAGTGTCACTTCATATGAAACACACACAATCAGGTGTTCACAAGGATAATATCTCAGTATCAGTGTCACTTCATATGAAACACACACATTCAGGTGTTCACAAGGATAATATCTCAGTATCATTGTCACTTCATATAAAACACACACAATCAGGTGTTCACAAGGATAATATCTCAGTATCAGTGTCACTTCATATGAAACACACACATTCAGGTGTTCACAAGGATAATATCTCAGTATCAGTGTCACTTCATATGAAACACACACATTCAGGTATTCACAAGGATAATATCTCAGTATCAGTGTCACCAACACTGATATAACACAGTCACTTCATATGAAACACACACAATCAGGTGTTCACAAGGATAATATCTCAGTATCAGTGTCACTTCATAAACACACACAATCAGGTGTTCACAAGGATAATATCTCAGTATCAGTGTCACCAACACTGATATAACACATTCACTTCATATGAAACGCACACAGTCAGGTGTTCACAAGGATAATATCTCAGTATCAGTGTCACTTCATATGAAACACACACATTCAGGTGCTCACAAGGATAATATCTCAGTATCAGTGTCACTTCATATGAAACACACACATTCAGGTAATCACAAGGATAATATCTCAGTATCAGTGTCACCAACACTGATATAACACAGTCACTTCATATGAAACACACACAATCAGGTGTTCACAAGGATAATATCTCAGTATCAGTGTCACTTCATAAACACACACAATCAGGTGTTCACAAGGATAATATCTCAGTATCAGTGTCACCAACACTGATATAACACAGTCACTTCATATGAAACACACACATTCAGGTGTTCACAAGGATAATATCTCAGAATCAGTGTCACCAACACTGATATAACACAGTCACTTCATATGAAACACACACAATCAGGTGTTCACATGGATAATATCTCAGTATCAGTGTCACTTCATATGAAACACACACATTCAGGTGTTCACATGGATAATATCTCAGTATCAGTGTCACTTCATATGAAACACACACATTCAGGTGTTCACATGGATAATATCTCAGTATCAGTGTCACTTCATATGAAACACACACATTCAGGTGTTCACATGGATAATATCTCAGTATCAGTGTCACTTCATATGAAACACACACATTCAGGTGTTCACATGGATAATATCTCAGTATCAGTGTCACTTCATATGAAACACACACAATCAGGTGTTCACATGGATAATATCTCAGTATCAGTGTCACTTCATATGAAACACACACATTCAGGTGTTCACAAGGATAATATCTCAGTATCAGTGTCACTTCATATGAAACACACACAATCAGGTGTTCACAAGGATAATATCTCAGTATCAGTGTCACTTCATATGAAACACACACATTCAGGTGTTCACAAGGATAATATCTCAGTATCAGTGTCACTTCATATGAAACACACACAATCAGGTGTTCACAAGGATAATATCTCAGTATCAGTGTCACTTCATATGAAACACACACATTCAGGTGTTCACAAGGATAATATCTCAGTATCAGTGTCACTTCATATGAAACACACACATTCAGGTGTTCACAAGGATAATATCTCAGTATCAGTGTCACTTCATATGAAACACACAATCAGGTGTTCACAAGGATAATATCTCAGTATCAGTGTCACTTCATATGAAACACACAATCAGGTGTTCACAAGGATAATATCTCAGTATCAGTGTCACTTCATATGAAACACACACAATCAGGTGTTCACATGGATAATATCTCAGTATCAGTGTCACTTCATATGAAACACACACATTCAGGTGTTCACAAGGATAATATCTCAGTATCAGTGTCACTTCATATAAAACACACACATTCAGGTTTTCACAAGGATAATATCTCAGTATCAGTGTCACTTCATATGAAACACACACAATCAGGTGTTCACAAGGATAATATCTCAGTATCAGTGTCACTTCATATGAAACACACACATTCAGGTGTTCACAAGGATAATATCTCAGTATCAGTGTCACTTCATATGAAACACACAATCAGGTGTTCACAAGGATAATATCTCAGTATCAGTGTCACCAACACTGATATAACACAGTCACTTCATATGAAACACACACAATCAGGTGTTCACAAGGATAATATCTCAGTATCAGTGTCACTTCATATGAAACACACACATTCAGGTGTTCACAAGGATAATATCTCAGTATCAGTGTCACTTCATATGAAACACACAATCAGGTGTTCACAAGGATAATATCTCAGTATCAGTGTCACTTCATATGAAACACACAATCAGGTGTTCACAAGGATAATATCTCAGTATCAGTGTCACTTCATAAACACACACAATCAGGTGTTCACAAGGATAATATCTCAGTATCAGTGTCACTTCATAAACACACACATTCAGGTGTTCACAAGGATAATATCTCAGTATCAGTGTCACTTCATATGAAACACACAATCAGGTGTTCACAAGGATAATATCTCAGTATCAGTGTCACCAACACTGATATAACACAGTCACTTCATATGAAACACACACAATCAGGTGTTCACAAGGATAATATCTCAGTATCAGTGTCACTTCATATGAAACACACAATCAGGTGTTCACAAGGATAATATCTCAGTATCAGTGTCACTTCATAAACACACACAATCAGGTGTTCACAAGGATAATATCTCAGTATCAGTGTCACCAACACTGATATAACACAGTCACTTCATATGAAACACACACAGTCAGGTGTTCACAAGGATAATATCTCAGTATCAGTGTCACTTCATATGAAACACACACAATCAGGTGTTCACAAGGATAATATCTCAGTATCAGTGTCACCAACACTGATATAACACAGTCACTTCATATGAAACACACACATTCAGGTGTTCACAAGGATAATATCTCAGTATCAGTGTCACCAACACTGATATAACACAGTCACTTCATATGAAACACACACAATCGGGTGTTCACATGGATAATATCTCAGTATCAGTGTCACTTCATATGAAACACACACATTCAGGTGTTCACAAGGATAATATCTCAGTATCAGTGTCACTTCATATGAAACACACACATTCAGGTGTTCACAAGGATAATATCTCAGTATCAGTGTCACTTCATATGAAACACACACAATCAGGTGTTCACAAGGATAATATCTCAGTATCAGTGTCACTTCATATGAAACACACAATCAGGTGTTCACAAGGATAATATCTCAGTATCAGTGTCACTTCATATGAAACACACACATTCAGGTGTTCAGAAGGATAATATCTCAGTATCAGTGTCACCAACACTGATATAACACAGTCACTTCATATGAAACACACACAATCAGGTGTTCACAAGGATAATATCCCAGTATCAGTGTCACTTCATATGAAACACACACATTCAGGTGTTCACAAGGATAATATCTCAGTATCAGTGTCACCAACACTGATATAACACAGTTACTTCATATGAAACACACACAGTCAGGTGTTCACAAGGATAATATCTCAGTATCAGTGTCACTTCATATGAAACACACACATTCAGGTGTTCACAAGGATAATATCTCAGTATCAGTGTCACCAACACTGATATAACACAGTCACTTCATATGAAACACACACAGTCAGGTGTTCACAAGGATAATATCTCAGTATCAGTGTCACTTCATATGAAACACACACATTCAAGTGTTCACAAGGATAATATCTCAGTATCAGTGTCACTTCATATGAAACACACACAATCAGGTTTTCACAAGGATAATATCTCAGTATCAGTGTCACTTCATATGAAACACACACAATCAGGTGTTCACAAGGATAATATCTCAGTATCAGTGTCACTTCATATGAAACACACACAGTCAGGTGTTCACAAGTATAATATTGTCGTATACCTCACATATTTAGTAATTATTTAACTTCAGAGGAGGGCAACTCGCTTATGAGAGGGAGCGTTGAACAGACAAAGAACTTTAAACTCGAGGTATCGACAAGGGACGCAGCTAAATTATATCACAAAATATTCTTACACCAACATAATTTCTGGCTGAAGGGAGAGGCAAGGATTCTATTCTACCATAATTAAAAGTTAAAAGAAAGGATAACTAGTAGATTTATTATAACAAATTCTTACCCCATGTGTCTGCCGGGCGAGGACGCCATATCGTAGGCAGTTATCTGTCCAGCTCACGCGAAGACTAGTCACAGAATGCTCAGAAAACCCACGCTAAGCTTGGCGTCACTAACGCCATATCCCTACCAATGACACAGTTTCCCCTCATTCGCCCCTACTCTCAGATAAACTGCCAACCTTCGACTCGGTAACCAGAGGGCGTATTACCATTAATATAATCTGTGCACATGCCACATCTCCCCCTGGCCACCGAAGTCGACGTCCTCGTCAACAGAAAGAAAATAAATACAATAAACATGAAAAACAAAACAAAGACATACCAAATATGACATATAAATGTGTGATGAAGTAAAATATAACAATAGACATGTGTGTGGTAAGCACCCAGCCGACGAAACAATGGTGCTGGGTGATGTGGAGAGACGAGAGACGTAAGTGCTGCTGACTAGTATTGTTAATGCACTTATCTTTAGCATCCCACACACGCACACACCACGCTGCCTTAGTTCACAGGCACACTACACTGCGCAAAATGGTGATGGTCTGCCGTAACTGTTTGTGGGTGGGTTTAGACATTGCCCACAACGACGATTTGTCCTGGTGTAGAATTAGCACCGCAGGTCTCTGGTGATGACAACAGGGTGGGCAGTCGCTGGCTTGGACTGCCCCCCGACATGGTGGCTCCTTATGCCACGGCAGTGTAGTGGCTGCCCGACAGCTTCCCTGTGGTGTTTCTTGACTTCTGGTGTGCCCTGGGGATGCTGTTGTATTGTCTCGCTCTCCGCCACAGCGAAATACTAAAACAAAACCACCACACAATAAACAGGGTGCTCCCACAAACAATCACACATAAAAGAATGGATGTCATGTACAATTAAAGATTTGAAAGTTTAAAAAGCTTACACTAAAAATTCTTATGACATGGGGCAAAGAAAGAGAAAAAAAAAATTAGTACAAATTGGCATAAGAAAGAAATTTTACAAAGTTGCCATCCAAAGTGTAACTTACAATGCTTCATAATCCAAATAACAGTAAAACAGACTCAAAATACATGAACATGACAGAAATGAAATATAACCTTATTTTGGGATCCCAATATTACATCTTAAGAACCAGCTGGTATCACTAACAAAAGAAAGTAAGTGCACTTACAAGACAATCACACATGACAATGAAATGAACTCATTCACACTGACCATGGCCCAAATTACACACAACACTCACTTAGCTATCTACTCAAACTAGTGTATGCATCACTACAAACAACATCCACAATACATCTCTAAACTACGCCACGTGACATGCTTTCAACTACTATTGTCCTACTCTTGTCACCAATACAACTTCTCGTCCATATCACCATCTTTCTCATCGCAGTATGACCATCATCTGTCATAATCATCATCATCATCAGCAATAGTGCAATCTCGATCATTACTTCAAGCATCATCATCTTTCAATTTTCTCTTCAAAACAAAACATCTGCACTTACGTGTCTCATTTAGCATGCTGCAAATTCAAAACATCTAACAGAGGCATAACCTTCAAGAAATCACATTAGAAATTCAGGAATGACACAAATAACATGACACTATACTGTTGCATCTACATCCTCCAAATGAAAATTAAGCTGGAAAACAGGTGGTATTAAAATTTGCTATCTAAGATGGTAATAAACTTGTTGCATAAACAGAGAAAAAAAAAAATTATTTTCATTACATTCACTTCCATCCATTTAATCTCTCGTGTGAATTCATCACACACGCTATACTGGGCACGTTACAGCAACACCAATAAGCAAAATCTCTGAAATGATACAACAACTGTCGGGGTTACACTGTGGCACTTCCACCGAAGCTGACATCATCTCGTCTCTTCTCATCTCTCCTCATCTCATGAACACCGTCGGGGTTACTCTTTGGCACTTCCACCGAGGCAAATCTCAACTCTTATTTCTCACATTACCTCACACTACGCCATCGGGGTTACTCTTTGGCACTCCCGCCGAGGCAAATCTCACATATATCACATAACCTCAAATACACACATACATACACACACTATTCATGCAACAATTTTCTGCAAATAAAGATCACAGCATCATTATGGAACCCAAAATCAAATCAAATCATATCATATCAAATCAAATCAAATGCAACAAAACAACATCACATCATTACTCAAAACAATACTGTCACATAACATTCCTGAAAATGAAAGCTCAATTAAGCACATAGTACACCTGAAACACATTCCTGCAGCATAATACAACAAACAAATGATTTGCAGTTCCCAAAACATAATTCAAAATTTAAATTACACCCACAATAATAATACACTCGTAATTTAGCAGAGACATTCATATCACATATTCCTGAAAAACAAAGCTTAATTAAACATCAATCAGTGAAACAATAAATTTAGCATACCTGTGTGAGTCGTAAAACTGTTTCATTCATCCAAACTTTAGCACTCACAATGATTACATACTTACAGGTGATTTTTTTTCTTATTCTTTTTACCACAAAATTCCCGTGCAAATTGTCCAAAATCTGGTAACACACGTACAGCTGGTTCATCAACATCCACATCGTACTGGTCCATATTAGAAGCACATCAAACCTAATTAGGTGCAGATACTGGCAAGGTTGGTAGCTCCTGAAACTTTTACTTACATGAGTAACTGCGAAAGATTTTCCCCTAAAAATATGCATTGCGGAATTAAATAAACCAAACTTGGCAACGATAAAGCAAAATTATCATCATTATGATTTTCTCAGAGCGGCCATTAGTAGTAGTAGCGAACATTTCAAAATTCTAAAGTAACTCATACGCCGACAACTCGCTGGGATTCTTCACGTGAGAGGGGTCAATGACCGGGCGGCAGACAGCTGATTGCTGAGCAACAACAGGCGTACCAACACTGGACAGATTCAACTTCACTGTGCTCGCTAACTGGAGCAATTACTATATCAGATTTCTGTGCAGTACGTCGCTTAGGCATAATTGCAGCACAAAAGATAACGCAACCAATAAACAAACAGTATGACAAAGCAATACAGATTACACCAAACTAAACACTTATAGCATCACATGAATGTAAGTAGCAAGATCAGAACATAGCCAAATAAAACAGTTGCAGAAAGAATACAATTAAGCGCCCGCGGCGAAATATCAGAAAATTATTCTAACACACGGCTACACAAGCCACTTGGACAAAATACCAAGATTTTTTAATCAGAATGAACACATGGAAGAAAACAAAATGATAGCTTCAGTGAGAAACCTCGAACTGGAAGTTAAAAAAACTATGTCACACTTACTGTGACCACCGCTAATATTCTCAAAAGGAGCAGAATACAGACTTGTAATTTATACTAGCACATTAAACTTCTCTTTTTCTTTCTTAAATCAAAGGTATATAATCTGATATGCACACGCAAATAAACGCGCCAAAACACGTGCTGAGGAAGACTGGTTTCACAAGCTAAAAAGTATTGCTGAAATGCACGACCACGCGGGAATTACACAACACCCGAGCGTACATAAAAGTTACACGAAAAATGACCCAGAAAAGTGCAGTAAATAGCTAGAAATCACAATCACTGGAATATAAAGTTATACGTTTCCAAACCACTGCTAATAAGCACAAAAAACAAGATTTGCAAACAGATAGCCAACACGTGACGAGCACATTTTGAAACTACAACTATCTCGCTTGTTTCACAACTCAAGTTTCACAAAAACATTTTTTTTGAAAATAACCAGCACGAAGAACGGAACACAGTGATACAATTTAAAGGAAATGAAGCCAAAACAAGGGGAAAATGGAGTAGAAGTTTTAGCGTCACCCGGCAGACAATGGGAAAAAAAAATGCAAAAATGAGCTCAAAATTGAAATTTCGACACCAGACTTTCAGAAATGATGGAAACAAAATTTAGAACAAGAGAATCACAAATTAAAGTATAAAAATCCTTACCCTTTAGCCAGAAAGAACTTTACATTTTTCACAACCACGTGGAGCACAAACCGTTAAATTTGGAGGGAAAAAAAAATTTTGCACTTAAAATCTCAAAACAAATCAAACCAATTACTCGGTGCCTCACACCAATTTGTCGTATACCTCACATATTTAGTAATTATTTAACTTCAGAGGAGGGCAACTCGCTTATGAGAGGGATCGTTGAACAGACAAAGAACTTTAAACTCGAGGTATCGACAAGGGACGCAGCTAAATTATATCACAAAATATTCTTACACCAACATAATTTCTGGCTGAAGGGAGAGGCAAGGATTCTATTCTACCATAATTAAAAGTTAAAAGAAAAGATAACTAGTAGATTTATTATAACAAATTCTTACCCCATGTGTCTGCCGGGCGAGGACGCCATATCGTAGGCAGTTATCCGTCCAGCTCAGGCGAAGACTAGTCACAGAATGCTCAGAAAACCCACGCTAAGCTTGGCGTCACTAACGCCATATCCCTACCAATGACACAGTTTCCCCTCATTCGCCCCTACTCTCAGATAAACTGCCAACCTTCGACTCGGTAACCAGAGGGCGTATTACCATTAATATAATCTGTGCACATGCCACAATATCTCAGTATCAGTGTCACTTCATACGAAACACACACATTCAGGTGTTCACAAGGATAATATCTCCGTATAGTGTCACTTCATATGAAACACACACATTCAGGTGTTCACAAGGATAATATCTCAGTATCAGTGTCACTTCATATGAAACACACACATTCAGGTGTTCACAAGGATAATATCTCAGTATAGTGTCACTTCATATGAAACACACACATTCAAGGTGTTCACAACGATAATATCTCAGTATAGTGTCACCAACACTGATATAACACAGTCACTTCATATGAAACACACACAATCAGGTGTTCACAAGGATAATATCTCAGTATCAGTGTCACTTCATATGAAACACAAACATTCAGGTGTTCACAAGGATAATATCTCAGTATAGTGTCACTTCATATGAAACACACACATTCAGGTGTTCACAAGGATATCTCAGTATCAGTGTCACCAACACTGATATAACACAGTCACTTCATATGAAACACACACAATGAGGTGTTCACAAGGATAATATCTCAGTATCAGTGTCACTTCATATGAAACATACACATTCAGGTGTTCACAAGGATATCTCAGTATCAGTGTCACTTCATATGAAACACACACATTCAGGTGTTCACAAGGATATCTCAGTATCAGTGTCACCAACACTGATATAACACAGTCACTTCATATGAAACACACACAATGAGGTGTTCACAAGGATAATAACTCAGTATAGTGTCACTTTATATGAAACACACACATTCAGGTGTTCACAAGGATATCTCAGTATCAGTGTCACTTCATATGAAACACACACATTCAGGTGTTCACAAGGATATCTCAGTATCAGTGTCACTTCATATGAAACACACACATTCAGGTGTTCACAAGGATATCTCAGTATCAATGTCACTTCATATGAAACACACACATTCAGGTGTTCACAAGGATATCTATGTATCAGTGTCACCAACACTGATATAACACAGTCACTTCATGTGAAACACACACGATCAAGTGTTCACAAGGATAAATCAGTATCAGTGTCACCAACACTGATACAACACAGTCAGTTCATATGAAACACACACTTCCAGTGTTCACAAGGATATCTCAGTATCAGTGACACCAACACTGATATACCACAGTCACTTCATATGAAACACACACATTCAGGTGTTCAGAAGGATAATATCTCAGTATCAGTGTCACTTCATATGAAACACACACAATCAAGTGTTCACAAGGATAATATCTCAGTATCAGTGTCACTTCATATGAAACACACACATTCAGGTGTTCACAAGGATATCTCAGTATCAGTGTCACCAACACTGACATAACACAGTCACTTCATATGAAACACACACAATCAGGTGTTCACAAGGATAATATCTCAGTATCAGTGTCACCAACACTGACATAACACAGTCACTTCATTTGAAACACAGACAATCAGGTGTTCACAAGGATAATATCTCAGTATCAGTGTCACTTCATATGAAACACACACAATCAGGTGTTCACAAGGATATCTCAGTATCAGTGTCACCAACACTGATATAACACAGTCACTTCATATGAAACACACACAATCAGGTGTTCACAAGGATAATATCTCAGTATCAGTGTCACTTCATATGGACCACACACAATCAGGTGTTCACAAGGATAATATCTCAGTATCAGTGACACCAACACTGATATAACACAGTCACTTTATATGAAACACACACATTCAGGTGTTCACAAGGATAATATCTCAGTATCAGTGTCACCAACACTGATATAACACAGTCACTTCATATGAAACACACACAATCAGGTGTTCACATGGATAATATCTCAGTATCAGTGTCACTTCATATGAAACACACACAATCAGGTGTTCACAAGGATAATATCTCAGTATCAGTGTCACCAACACTGATATAACACAGTCACTTCATATGAAACACACACATTCAAGGTGTTCACAACGATAATATCTCAGTATAGTGTCACCAACACTGATATAACACAGTCACTTCATATGAAACACACACAATCAGGTGTTCACAAGGATAATATCTCAGTATCAGTGTCACTTCATATGAAACACAAACATTCAGGTGTTCACAAGGATAATATCTCAGTATAGTGTCACTTCATATGAAACACACACATTCAGGTGTTCACAAGGATATCTCAGTATCAGTGTCACCAACACTGATATAACACAGTCACTTCATATGAAACACACACAATGAGGTGTTCACAAGGATAATATCTCAGTATCAGTGTCACTTCATATGAAACATACACATTCAGGTGTTCACAAGGATATCTCAGTATCAGTGTCACTTCATATGAAACACACACATTCAGGTGTTCACAAGGATATCTCAGTATCAGTGTCACCAACACTGATATAACACAGTCACTTCATATGAAACACACACAATGAGGTGTTCACAAGGATAATAACTCAGTATAGTGTCACTTTATATGAAACACACACATTCAGGTGTTCACAAGGATATCTCAGTATCAGTGTCACTTCATATGAAACACACACATTCAGGTGTTCACAAGGATATCTCAGTATCAGTGTCACTTCATATGAAACACACACATTCAGGTGTTCACAAGGATATCTCAGTATCAATGTCACTTCATATGAAACACACACATTCAGGTGTTCACAAGGATATCTATGTATCAGTGTCACCAACACTGATATAACACAGTCACTTCATGTGAAACACACACAATCAAGTGTTCACAAGGATAAATCAGTATCAGTGTCACCAACACTGATACAACACAGTCAGTTCATATGAAACACACACTTCCAGTGTTCACAAGGATATCTCAGTATCAGTGACACCAACACTGATATACCACAGTCACTTCATATGAAACACACACATTCAGGTGTTCAGAAGGATAATATCTCAGTATCAGTGTCACTTCATATGAAACACACACAATCAAGTGTTCACAAGGATAATATCTCAGTATCAGTGTCACTTCATATGAAACACACACATTCAGGTGTTCACAAGGATATCTCAGTATCAGTGTCACCAACACTGACATAACACAGTCACTTCATATGAAACACACACAATCAGGTGTTCACAAGGATAATATCTCAGTATCAGTGTCACCAACACTGACATAACACAGTCACTTCATTTGAAACACAGACAATCAGGTGTTCACAAGGATAATATCTCAGTATCAGTGTCACTTCATATGAAACACACACAATCAGGTGTTCACAAGGATATCTCAGTATCAGTGTCACCAACACTGATATAACACAGTCACTTCATATGAAACACACACAATCAGGTGTTCACAAGGATAATATCTCAGTATCAGTGTCACTTCATATGGACCACACACAATCAGGTGTTCACAAGGATAATATCTCAGTATCAGTGACACCAACACTGATATAACACAGTCACTTTATATGAAACACACACATTCAGGTGTTCACAAGGATAATATCTCAGTATCAGTGTCACCAACACTGATATAACACAGTCACTTCATATGAAACACACACAATCAGGTGTTCACATGGATAATATCTCAGTATCAGTGTCACTTCATATGAAACACACACAATCAGGTGTTCACAAGGATAATATCTCAGTATCAGTGTCACCAACACTGATATAACACAGTCACTTCATATGAAACACACACAATCAGGTGTTCACATGGATAATATCTCAGTGTCAGTGTCACTTCATATGAAACACACACAATCAGGTGTTCACAAGGATAATATCTCAGTATCAGTGTCACCAACACTGATATAACACAGTCACTTCATATGAAACACATACAATCAGGTGTTCACATGGATAATATCTCAGTATCAGTGTCACTTCATATGAAACACACACAATCAGGTGTTCACAAGGATAATATCTCAGTATCAGTGTCACCAACCCTGATATAACACAGTCACTTCATATGAAACACACACAATCAGGTGTTCACAAGCATAATATCTCAGTATCAGTGTCACTTCATATGAAACACACAATCAGGTGTTCACATGGATAATATCTCAGTATCAGTGTCACTTCATATGAAACACACAATCAGGTGTTTAGAAGGATATCTCAGTATCTGTGTCACTTCATATGAAACACACAATCAGGTGATCACTAGGATAATATCTCAGTATCAGTGTCACTTCATATGAAACACACAATCAGGTGATCACAAGGATAATATCTCAGTATCAGTGTCACTTCGTATGAAACACACAATCAGGTGATCACAAGGATAATATCTCAGTATCAGTGTCACTTCGTATGAAACACACAATCAGGTGATCACAAGGATAATATCTCAGTATCAGTGTCACTTCGTATGAAACACACAATCAGGTGATCACAAGGATAATATCTCAGTATCAGTGTCACTTCGTATGAAACACACAATCAGGTGATCACAAGGATAATATCTCAGTATCAGTGTCACTTCGTATGAAACACACAATCAGGTGATCACAAGGATAATATCTCAGTATCAGTGTCACTTCGTATGAAACACACAATCAGGTGATCACAAGGATAATATCTCAGTATCAGTGTCACTTCATATGAAACACACAATCAGGTGATCACAAGGATAATATCTCAGTATCAGTGTCACTTCGTATGAAACACACAATCAGGTGATCACAAGGATAATATCTCAGTATCAGTGTCACTTCATATGAAACACACACATTCAGGTGTTCACATGGATAATATCTCAGTATCAGTGTCACTTCATATGAAACACACAATCAGGTGTTCACAAGGATAATATCTCAGTATCACTGTCACTTCATATGAAACACACAATCAGGTGTTCACAAGGATAATATCTCAGTATCAGTGTCACTTCCTATAAACACACACATTCAGGTGTTCACAAGGATAATATCTCAGTATCAGTGTCACCAACAGTGATATAACAGTCACTTCATATGAAACACACACAATCAGGTGTTCACAAGGATAATATCTCAGTATCAGTGTCACCAACAGTGATATAACACAGTCACTTCATATGAAACACACACAATCAGGTGTTCACAAGCATAATATCTCAGTATCAGTGTCACCAACACTGATATAACACAGTCACTTCATATGAAACACACACAATCAGGTGTTCACAAGGATAATATCTCAGTATCAGTGTCACCAACACTGATATAACACAGTCACTCATATGAAACACACACATTCACGTGTTCACAATGATAATATCTCAGTATCAGTGTCACCAACAGTGATATAACACAGTCACTTCATATGAAACACACACAATCAGGTGTTCACAAGCATAATATCTCAGTATCAGTGTCACCAACACTGATATAACACAGTCACTTCATATGAAACACACACAATCAAGTGTTCACAAGCATAATATCTCACTATCAGTGTCACCAACACTGATATAACACAGTCACTTCATATGAAACACACACAATCAGGTGTTCACAAGGATAATATCTCAGAATCAGTGTCACCAACACTGATATAACACAGTCACTTCATATGAAACACACACAATCAGGTGTTCACAAGCATAATATCTCAGTATCAGTGTCACCAACACTGATATAACACAGTCACTTCATATGAAACACACACAATCAGGTGTTCACAAGGATAATATCTCAGTATCAGTGTCACCAACACTGATATAACACAGTCACTTTATATGAACAACAACACATTCACGTGTTCAGAAGGATAATATCTTAGTATCAGTGTCACCAACACTGATATAACACAGTCACTTCATATGAACAACAACACATTCACGTGTTCAGAAGGATAATATCTCAGTATCAGTGTCACCAACAGTGATATAACACAGTCACTTCATATGAAACACACACATTCAGGTGTTCACAAGGATAATATCTCAGTATAGTGTCACTTCATATGAAACACACACATTCAGGTGTTCACAAGGATAATATCTCAGTATCAGTGTCACTTCATATGAAACACACACATTCAGGTGTTCACAAGAATAATATCTCAGTATCAGTGTCACTTCATATGAAACACACACATTCAGGTGTTCAGAAGGATAACATCTCAGTATCAGTGTCACCAAACTGATATAACACAGTCACTTCATATGAAACACACACATTCAGATGTCCACAAGAATAATATCTCAGTATTAGTGTCACCAACAGTGATATAACACAGTCACTTCATATGAAACACACACATTCAGGTGTTCACAAGGATAATAGCTCAGTATTAGTGTCACCAACAGTGATATAACACAGGCACTTCATATGAAACACACACAATGAGGTGTTCACAAGGATAATATCTCAGTATCAGTGTACCTTCATATGAAACATACACATTCAGGTGTTCACAAGGATATCTCAGTATCAGTGTCACCAACACTGATATAACACAGTCACTTCATATGAAACACACACAGTCAGGTGTTCACAAGGATAATATCTCAGTATCAGTGTCACTTCATATGAAACACACACAATCAAGTGTTCACAAGGATAATATCTCAGTATCAGTGTCACTTCATATGAAACACACACATTCAGGTGTTCACAAGGATATCTCAGTATCAGTGTCACCAACACTGACATAACACAGTCACTTCATATGAAACACACACAATCAGGTGTTCACAAGGATAATATCTCAGTATCAGTGTCACCAACACTGACATAACACAGTCACTTCATTTGAAACACAGACAATCAGGTGTTCACAAGGATAATATCTCAGTATCAGTGTCACTTCATATGAAACACACACAATCAGGTGTTCACAAGGATATCTCAGTATCAGTGTCACCAACACTGATATAACACAGTCAATTCATATGAAACACACACAATCAGGTGTTCACAAGGATAATATCTCAGTATCAGTGTCACTTCATATGGACCACACACAATCAGGTGTTCACAAGGATAATATCTCAGTATCAGTGACACCAACACTGATATAACACAGTCACTTTATATGAAACACACACATTCAGGTGTTCACAAGGATAATATCTCAGTATCAGTGTCACCAACACTGATATAACACAGTCACTTCATATGAAACACACACAATCAGGTGTTCACATGGATAATATCTCAGTATCAGTGTCTCTTCATATGAAACACACACAATCAGGTGTTCACAAGGATAATATCTCAGTATCAGTGTCACCAACACTGATATAACACAGTCACTTCATATGAAACACACACAATCAGGTGTTCACATGGATAATATCTCAGTGTCAGTGTCACTTCATATGAAACACACACAATCAGGTGTTCACAAGGATAATATCTCAGTATCAGTGTCACCAACACTGATATAACACAGTCACTTCATATGAAACACATACAATCAGGTGTTCACATGGATAATATCTCAGTATCAGTGTCACTTCATATGAAACACACACAATCAGGTGTTCACAAGGATAATATCTCAGTATCAGTGTCACCAACACTGATATAACACAGTCACTTCATATGAAACACACACAATCAGGTGTTCACAAGCATAATATCTCAGTATCAGTGTCACTTCATATGAAACACACAATCAGGTGTTCACATGGATAATATCTCAGTATCAGTGTCACTTCATATGAAACACACAATCAGGTGTTCACAAGGATATCTCAGTATCTGTGTCACTTCATATGAAACACATAATCAGGTGATCACAAGGATAATATCTCAGTATCAGTGTCACTTCATATGAAACACACAATCAGGTGATCACAAGGATAATATCTCAGTATCAGTGTCACTTCATATGAAACACACAATCAGGTGTTCACAAGGATATCTCAGTATCAGTGTCACTTCATATGAAACACACAATCAAGTGATCACAAGGATAATATCTCAGTATCAGTGTCACTTCGTATGAAACACACAATCAGGTGATCACAAGGATAATATCTCAGTATCAGTGTCACTACATATGAAACACACACATTCAGGTGTTCACATGGATAATATCTCAGTATCAGTGTCACTTCATATGAAACACACAATCAGGTGATCACAAGGATAATATCTCAGTATCAGTGTCACTTCATATGAAACACACAATCAGGTGTTCACAAGGATAATATCTCAGTATCACTGTCACTTCATATGAAACACACAATCAGGTGTTCACAAGGATAATATCTCAGTATCAGTGTCACTTCCTATAAACACACACATTCAGGTGTTCACAAGGATAATATCTCAGTATCAGTGTCACCAACAGTGATATATCAGTCACTTCATATGAAACACACACAATCAGGTGTTCACAAGGATAATATCTCAGTATCAGTGTCACCAACAGTGATATAACACAGTCACTTCATATGAAACACACACAATCAGGTGTTCACAAGCATAATATCTCAGTATCAGTGTCACCAACACTGATATAACACAGTCACTTCATATGAAACACACAGAATCAGGTGTTCACAAGGATAATATCTCAGTATCAGTGTCACCAACACTGATATAACACAGTCACTTCATATGAAACACACACATTCACGTGTTCACAAGGATAATATCTCAGTATCAGTGTCACCAACAGTGATATAACACAGTCACTTCATATGAAACACACACAATCAGGTGTTCACAAGCATAATATCTCAGTATCAGTGTCACCAACACTGATATAACACAGTCACTTCATATGAAACACACACAATCAAGTGTTCACAAGGATATCTCAGTATCAGTGTCATCAACACTGATATAACACAGTCACTTCATATGAAACACACACAATCAGGTGTTCACAAGGATAATATCTCAGAATCAGTGTCACCAACACTGATATAACACAGTCACTTCATATGAAACACACACAATCAGGTGTTCACAAGCATAATATCTCAGTATCAGTGTCACCAACACTGATATAACACAGTCACTTCATATGAAACACACACAATCAGGTGTTCACAAGGATAATATCTCAGTATCAGTGTCACCAACACTGATATAACACAGTCACTTCATATGAACAACAACACAATCACGTGTTCAGAAGGATAATATCTCAGTATCAGTGTCACCAACAGTGATATAACACAGTCACTTCATATGAAACACACACATTCAGGTGTTCACAAGGATAATATCTCAGTATAGTGTCACTTCATATGAAACACACACATTCAGGTGTTCACAAGGATAATATCTCAGTATCAGTGTCACTTCATATGAAACACACACATTCAGGTGTTCAGAAGGATAACATCTCAGTATCAGTGTCACCAAACTGATATAACACAGTCACTTCATATGAAACACACACATTCAGATGTCCACAAGAATAATATCTCAGTATTAGTGTCACCAACAGTGATATAACACAGTCACTTCATATGAAACACACACATTCAGGTGTTCACAAGGATAATAGCTCAGTATTAGTGTCACCAACAGTGATATAACACAGGCACTTCATATGAAACACACACATTCAGGTGTCCACAAGAATAATATCTCAGTATCAGTGTCACCAACAGTGATATAACACTCACTTCATATGAAACACACACATTCAGGTGTCCACCAGGATAATATCTCAGTATCAGTGTCACCAACAGTGATAGAACACAGTCACTTCATATGAAACACACACATTCAGGTGTCCACAAGGATAATATCTCAGTATCAGTGTCACCAACAGTGATATAACACAGGCACTTCATATGAAACACACACATTCAGGTGTCCACAAGGATAATATCTCAGTATCAGTGTCACCAACAGTGATATAACACAGTCACTTCATATGAAACACACACATTCACGTTTTCACAAGGATAATATCTCAGTATCAGTGTCACCAACAGTGATATAACACAGTCACTTCATAGGAAACACACACATTCAGGTGTTCACAAGGATAATATCTCAGTACCAGTGTCACCAACAGTGATATAGCACAGTCACTTCATAGGAAACATACACATTCAGGTGTCCACAAGAATAATATCTCACTATCAGTGTCACTTCATATGAAACACACACACATTCAGGTGTTCACAAGGATAATATCTCAGTATCAGTATCACCAACACTGATCTAACACAGTCTCTTCATATGAAACTCACACATTCAGGTGTTCACAAGTATAATATCTCAGTATCAGTATCACCAACAGTGATATAACACAGTCACTTCATATGAAACACACACAATCAGGTGTTCACAACATTAATGTCTCAGTATCAGTGTCACCAACGGGGGAATTTTTAGGAAACACACCCTTATCATTCTTATTATCTTGTTTCTTTGTACTTGTAACCCCAATCAGATTAATTATTTCACTCTTATTCCAAACTTTCTGCTTTAAAATCTGCAAGTAATCCTTTGACTTTAACTTTGACTAATTTTACCTTCACAACTGTTCTTATTTTGTTTGTTCCGTATTCTCCACATATCAATCATTGTTTAATAAATTTTGGTTATCAGTTCTGTTGTTGTGTCAATTATTTCTCTTCACATATTTATTTCGTCACTTATTTTATCTCTTAATGAAGAATTGCCATATATCCTTTTCTTTTTCGTCATAGCTATAATTGCTTATCCTTATTTTTGACCATACAATTCGTCAAAAATATATTTGTATTTCATCGTAGAAACTTTTCTTGGGTAATTATGCAGAACTAGGGCCGCCAGCATTTTCTACCGCGACTTACGTCTGTTTTTCACACTAACGGGACAGCCGTGGGAATGAGGGGTTTTGGGTGGGGAACTGTCATAACAAAAAGTAACTCCTACTTTCTCGTTTTCTCCCTTTTTCCCCATCTTATCTTCTTTCCTCCTCTTTGTCCTCTCCTTTCTTACCCTTTTAACACTATCTTACACAATTACACATGTACATATATTATTTTACAATTCAGCTTATCTCTAGAGGACTTTTTCCGAGTAACTCCAACTTTACAATCCAACACGTTATCCACTGCGCCACGAAGGCTTCATGCTAAATTGCTCATTCAATACTTTACATGACAAGAACTACGAAATAATAAAATCGTATTTTACTTCCAGTTTTAAATTTCACTTCCTTTCCTTTCTTCACGAAATTTCAGACCATAAAATCGTAATTTTACTTCCTTATCGCTTCGATGAGGAGTTACTGAAATCGTCGATTTGTTTTACCCTCTGTTCGCTAACTCTCCATATTCAGGACAACTTCATACGTCTTAAGGTCAAAGGGCAAAATGTGATTGACCAAACGTGAAACTCCCTGACAGGTGACACATGCCAGTAGCGTTTGTAAAATGGAACCGAGCACTTCGGAAGGACTTGGCTTCAATTCCTGTAACGGGTGTGTACTTACAGCAACTACGTTCATACAAAGCATACCGAATACAGAAAAACTGCGGACGTTTTTGATTAATCACGGAGTGTTATCAAATACCCGTAGTTGTAAAAACTGTGGTGCTCCTTTAAGTGCAAACTGGAACACAAAAAGTTTCAGATGCGGGAAGAAAGTTAGCGCCGGCAAAAAGAAGAGGAAAGAGTGCAGCTTCAAGGCCTCTGTTTATGACAACACCTTCTCCCGCGTACATTTAACACTAGAAACCGTGTGCTTATTCATAGTGTATTGGCTATCCCGAGATCCACCACGACAAACGTATTTGGAACGTGAACTAGGTGTATCTGCACACACCGTGGTGGACTGGTCTTCATTCTCCAGGGAAGTTTGCTTAGACTGATGCTTCAGAAACAAAAAGCAAATTGGGGGAGTCGGTATTACTGTGGAAATCAACGAAGCAAAGGTAGGCAAAAGGAAATACAATTGTGGCCGTGTAATTGAGGGGCAGTGGATTTTCAGAGGGGTAGAACGCGGAAATCCACTAAACATTTTGGTGGTGCCCGTAGAAAAATGCGACAGTACCTCTCTTTTAGCTGCAATTAAGGAATACATTCTACCAGGCAGCACAATAGTAAGCGATTGCTGGAAAGCCTACAACTGCCTTACAGACAAAGGTTTTCTGCACTACACAGTTAACCACAGCGTTAATTTTGTGGATCCTGATACCGGGGCACACACACAAAACATTGAATGCGCCTGGAGGGAGGTACGATGCAAAGTTCCCTGGTACGGCCGTAAAAAGACGCACTACAGCGGGTACCTCGCTGAATTTATGTTCAAGTGAGCCTATCCAGACCACTGCCACCAACTCCATACGTTCTTCAAAGCGGCTGGACAGCTGTATCCTCCATACCATTTGTAAAAGGTAAGTTTTAGGCAGAAAGTCGAAGCTTATATTACACAGTTTAAAAGTTGGCATAATAATTAGAAAGCCTGTAAACCACCCACCTCCCACTTTTACTATACATTCTTGTATAAGAAATATATCACTAAATGTCAATGTTTGTTAAAACCACAGATGCATGAAAGAAAGTGCCAACCCATCAATACGAGTGGAACCCGCGAAAATAGCGAGTTTTCAAACTTCTTACAAACACACTTGTTTCCACCAGTTCATATACACACACTAACCTTAAGGCTAACCTTGCATTAATATAGAAAACAGAGCGAATATTTTTGCCAACAACTTCCAAGACTTAACAAATCTGTTACAATTTGTCAATGAATCCCATCTTTTGAATGATCCTTCAATCTGTTATTTATAGTCAACATTTTCAAACAAAAATTAGCCTAGCACTAACCTTCTGTGAATTCAGAAACTTAAGCTTATATAAAAAAGAAAACTAACCTAAGGCTAACCTTCCGTGAATTCAGAAACTTAAGCTTATATAAAAAAGAAAACTAACCTAAGGCTAACCTTCCGTGAATTCAGAAACTTAAGCTTATATAAAAAAACTAACCTAAGACTAACCTTCCGTGAATTCAGAAACTTAAGCTTATATAAAAAAGAAAACTAACCTAAGGCTAACCTTCCGTGAATTCAAAAACTTAAGCTTATATAAAAAAACTAACCTAAGACTAACCTTCCGTGAATTCAGAAACTTAAGCTTATATAAAAAAACTAACCTAAGACTAACCTTCCGTGAATTCAGAAACTTAAGCTTATATAAAAAAACTAACCTAAGACTAACCTTCAGTGAATTCAGAAACTTAAGCTTATATAAAAAAACTAACCTAAGACTAACCTTCCGTGAATTCAGAAACTTAAGCTTATATAAAAAAACTAACCTAAGACTAACCTTCTGTGAATTCAGAAACTTAAGCTTATATAAAAAAACTAACCTAAGACTAACCTTCTGTGAATTCAGAAACTTAAGCTTATATAAAAAAACTAACCTAAGACTAACCTTCAGTGAATTCAGAAACTTAAGCTTATATAAAAAAACTAACCTAAGACTAACCTTCCGTGAATTCAGAAACTTAAGCTTATATAAAAAAACTAACCTAAGACTAACCTTCTGTGAATTCAGAAACTTAAGCTTATATAAAAAAACTAACCTAAGACTAACCTTCCGTGAATTCAGAAACCTAAGCTTATATAAAAAAAAAACTAACCTAAGGCTAACCTTCCATGAATTCAGAAACCTAAGCTTATATAAAAAAAAAACTAACCTTCCGTGAATTCTGAAACCTAAGCTTATATAAAAAAAAACTAACCTAAGGCTAACCTTCAATGAATTCAGAAACTTAAGCTTATCATAACCAATGTTAAGGAACGCACGCTCGCGTACTTTGAGGATAGCTACTGACTGCTAATTAACCTAAGTTTTTATAAAAAGAAAAACTAAACCTAACCTAACCTCCCGTGAATCAAAAACCTTAGGATTTATAAATAGAATTACATACTCTTTCCACAGCATGGTCTGGAACATGCTCGTACCAGTACAACAGCAAAAAATAAAAAGTAGCTATACTTAAGCTAATGTAATGTTTCATTTAATCTCTCGCAAGAAATCAACCAAAGTATGCCCTACTCGCTTCACTGAACAGCTGTTAACGTAGAGCAACCCGCGGTACGGTAGCCAGGCTCAAGCGACATATGCCGTTGTTGCAGAGCATAACATTCAACATCTTCCTCCGACAATGAAACGAGGTTTTAGGTACTACAAATTAATATTAACTATATGTTTACATCTCAAATGTGTCATAAAGCTTCTTTATCCATATCCTGCTCCTTCTAGACAGCATTCTTAATAAATATCTGCAAATAAGCGTCGCTACGCGCATGCAATAAATAAGCGTGTAACACCATTACGGAACCTTTCCGACAAACAAAATTGGTAAAAACGTAATCAGCATAAAATAATCTCCATTAACACCAGAATTCGTTGTTTTTTTCGACCGGCCGTAGTTTTGCATAATAACCTTTTCTTGCTTAGATTACGTTCAGTATTTAAGTATCACTTATTTTCAAAGATGTTTGTTTATCTCTTTATTTTGAAACTTTAACTACATGGTGATATCGCAATGAATCTGTCAGTAGATTACTTGGGCTAGTCTCTAGTTCCCTAGGTTATAGGTTTAAACCCAACGGAGGGCAATGAATTTTTTTTCAGGCATAAAAATCTTTTAGCATGTCTTCCTATGGAAGGTAAGTAAAGCTGGTGATTCCTTGTTGTTGGCACATAAAAGAACCTCAAGCCCAATAAAGAGGTCTCTGGGCAAAATTTTCCGTCTTTCGTGCACAATATAGAGTGGGACGATAAAAAATATAGTAGTTAAAGAGCGTGCATAAATAAAACTCAGTTTAATTTAATTTTTAGATTCCTTATGGATTGATGTGTGCCAGACAGTTAGCCTTCTAGGTCTTATCCCTGTAACCATACCATCTTGCTTCGTCATGACCTTAGTGCATAGCAGCTGTATCTTCTGCTTTTATACATGCTGGGCAGATGACATTGGGGTGCGTCCAGTCCAACTGCTTTCATTGTCTGTGGATAAATGGCGCAGCATTCACTATTACCAAATATTTTTCATTTTTACTGTTGTTTAAAACTTAGGTGGAACTTCGGGCCATGGTATTAAATATCTAATCCGGTATTTACCTTGATGATTGAGGAAAAGCACCAAACAAAACCTCAGCTAGATTGATAGCCCCACGGTATTTGAACCCAGGACTTGCAGGCCACAGACATTGAAACATCCCACTCTGTGTTTTCAATTATGTTTGTGGAAGTTCGAATTTTTCTCTTATAAAGCACCTTATTTTGGTTATTTAGTCAAACTGCAATCTCTTCATGGTATTTATTTTCCTGCGGTTGCTTGGATCCTATAAATCTGTCATTTGTTTATGCAACTTTAAGATATTTTGTTCACTTTACTTGCTTATTGTTTCCTCATTTCTTTTTCACCATTGTAACATTCAATGGTTCTTGACAATACATAAATATCATATTTATTTGTATTTAACTATTGTTTGCTGTAATAAATTTATTTTATACTTTAGTAAAAGCCAAATTTCTTTTTATTAATGTTACTTTCTCATCATCCAAATATATAGTAAGTATTTAATAACTTTCTTTAATGCTTTCATGATTATTTTACTTGATTACTATGGCAGCATATGTAAAAACGTTTGAATCATGTTTTTACCTTTGTTTTATTGTTCCTGAGACATTTTCTTCCTTAAATGATTGAACTTTATATTTATGATGCCTACCAATTAACTTTCCATTCAAATTTTGTAATACATATATGCGATCTCCTAATTGCTTCACAATAAATAGTGGACGCTATACAGTAATTCCATTTTACTTGTTCTTTTAGTAGTTTTGCTTTTTTTTTTTCAAAAGTACTTTGTCCCAAAGTTTTTGGTGACCACATTTTCCTAAATCTCTTAGTCTTATTTTTCCTTTTCTCACTTTCTTTCTGTAACCGTCTAAAAGCTAGTTGATATTTTTTTTCTCTATCATCTCCCTTTGTGCTCCAATAGTGGTAGGAATGTCAATGACTGGTTGTTTTGATTTTATATTCAGATTAACTTGATGGGCAATTTTAGTATTAGGATTTATGGTAATGTTTATAATCTGCTCTACGTAAAACATTTGTCAACCCAAGTGGTACAATCCCTGTGGCATGGGACACAGAAATAAATTGAAAGGTCTCTCATTATTCATTCTGTAGGATTACCCTGCGGATAGTATGCCAATGCATTGTGTAATTTGATTCCTAATTCCTGTAAAGTATTTCTAAACAGTTTACTTTTATGCATGGTAGCATTATCTGGCAGCCATACTCTGGGATGTAATCTTTAACAGTTTTGTTCATGCATCTTCTGCTCTTATATCTTATATTAACTTTAGATATATAACTTTATTTGTACATTGTTTTATACACAATCCTTTTTTACAATATTTCACTTATAAACTAACTTAACCTATGTAAAATTTCCTTGCCAGCTATGCTGCTCCTTTTGTCTGGTACCCTGGCCTTCTGGCTCATCTAACTTCCCTTAATCCCTATTGCCCATCCTCTCCCTCCTCTGTTTGCCTTTCTGCCTTTCTTATCTCTCTTACTTTTCTAATCCATTTCTCTTTTATTCTCTTTAAGAACTCCCCCATATTCTTATTTTTCTTTTCTTGTTAACATTTTAATTGCTACCATTTTTCCATCCATTTTTCCCATTTTTCCTCCCATACTTCTTGTCTGCATTCTGTCATATAATGCTCTGTTCTTTCACTACTTCAGTTTTTTCTGCCTCTTAGCCCTCTCAGATACAATGATCTTGTTCTCATCCATGCAAGCGCTTCTTTTTCCGCCCTATTACAATAATCCACATACCCTTCTCTTCCTCAATTCCTTTTTACTAATCTATAGAACCCTAGTGATTTTTTTATTCTCTAAGCTTCCCCAAATCTCTTGTCTTTCTACAAATTTAGTAAAATTATCAACATTACAAAAACATACACAATCATGTTTCTCTCTAGGAGCTCTCCATGCTGATCTATTGTTACCAGTGCATTTTTCCTGTCTCATATTATTGAGTATGATGTTGTGTTGATGGGTTTTTGCAAGGAGAAATTAAATCCTTCACCTTCTTTCCCAAATGTTTGATGTAAAGTATTTCACTAATGGCTAAAGCTGCATTTTTGCTTCATGACTGTGCTAGTGAATGGTGAAATGTCAGTATAATTGAGCTTGGGACAATTATTTCCCATTTGTTTAAGTCTGCACCATGTAATTTGAAAAGAATTCCATTAGTTTTTTTAGTTTCTGAAGTTGCGGGTTCAAACCCGGTGGAGGGCCATGGATTTTTTTTTGGGCATAAAAATCCTTAGCATGGCTTCCTTTGGAAGGGACGTAAAGCCAGTGGTCCCATGTCATAGATTTACGGCACGTAAAAGAACTTCAAGCCTGATAAACAGGCCTCTGAGAGCAAAATTTCTGGTACTTCAAGCCCAATATAGAATGGGATGCTAAGACCACAGCAGTTAAAGAGTGTCCATAAACAAAGCTCATTGAATTGAATTTTGCATTAAACTTTCTTACTTTTGCATTTATTCTTGGTTTTTGTCTGGAGCTGTGTTGAACATCCTCTTGCTGTAGCTTAGCTAGTCCTTTAGTAGTGCATTGTTTTCCTTTCTGCTGAAATTCATGATTTTGATTTTGTGCTTTGGGTTGCTTATTGCTCCTGGGATTTGTCTTTCTGATCTCAATCTTGATAAAATATTGCTAAATATATTTTCTTTCCCTAGGATGTATTTGATCTCTATATTGTGTGAATTTTTTAAAGCAAAATGTATTGCAGTAATTTCATGTTCAGTGATGGCTGAATCAGATACTGTGGCTATTATATGGTTTTCTGTGCAAGCACACAACCAATTGAATGTATATTAGCATCAGTATAGATGCAGAAAGGTAGATCTGGATTCAGATGTGAAAGAATTGCATTTTCAAATAATTTTTTTATGTTTTGAAATGCTATTCTGTGTTTTGCAGTTCACATCCATTTAATATATTTTCTCGGTAAACGCCCTAAGTGGTGATAACTCTTTAGCATAATTAAAGAGAAATTCTTATTAACAATTCCTTTAAATCTCTTTAATTGTTTTAAGTTTTTAGGTGGCAGAATATTCTGTGGAGCTCTGACTCCTTCAGGGGTAGGTTTTGTACCTTCTGGTGTGATTTATGTGTTCTGAAAGCTCCACTTCCCTGCACACTTTTCCAAATTGATGATCATATTGCTTTCTCCCAATTTTGTTAATACATAGTTTGTGGTTCTGGGTCTTTGCTATATAAAAGAAAATTGCCCAAATACTATGTTACAAATTCATTTATGGTGTTCCAAAATACATTTTACAAAGCTCTCGAAAGTCTGCTACCACTGGTAGATAAGCCAAAACAAAAATTGAAAGACTTTCCCTCCATATGTGAAACCAGTATATTTTCCAACATCTTCATGTAGAAGTATTACCAAAATGATAGAAGCTCGAAAAATGCTTCTCCCTTTAATTTTGAAATTAATTGGTGTACTCCTTCAGGTCTAAAGTGCTCTGGGAGAGTGTGTGTTAATTTTTCTAGCACCTATTGTCATTCTTAATTTTCCTCCTTTTTTGTGTACCCAACACACACAATTTGTATAACAAGACGTAGAGGGCTCTATAATTTGATTTTCTAAAATTTCCTGAATTACTGAATCTGCTTCTTTTCTGATTGAGTTAGGAATTGCCATTGATTTATGTGTAAGTGACCTAAAACATGTGAGTGTATTTGTTGCAAGTTGCTGGGTTTTGGTTAAATATTCTTTTTGTTTATTAATATTTCCCATAACTTATTTTTCTGTGCCTCATTTTAAATTGTAGCCATTGCCAACTTTCCTATCTATTAATTGTGTCAATTGCTTCTCTTGATTTATAATTGGCAAGTTAGGATGGTAGATGTTTACTTCCTTATCGCCATGACATGCCATACAATATGTGATTACAAAATTCAACACTTTCATTTTTAAATATCCCTCACGTTGATATATATCAATTTGTACTGTATGTTCTCATGTAATGTTTTCTATGAAGACCTTTCACTCGTACTTTTCTCCCCATCTTTGCGTTTCTCATTTATTTCCTCTACGAACTTTATTATACAGTTTATTGCTCCTGCATGAATTCTAAGCTCAGGAGTTTTGTAATATCTCCTTGCTTGCAAGAAATTTAGAATATCACTCCCAATTATTACATGTGTGATTAGGTTTGGAACTACCAATGCATCAATGTCAAGTTCAATTTCTAACCTCACTTCTTTTCTTTCCAATGGCAGTGCTGTACTTTCGGAAATAACTGCCACATACTGAAATGCTTGTGTCTGTATTTATCATTGCAAACAGTTCATTGCCCCAAACCTTATTTTAACCAAAGGTGGGTTTGTCATTGCTGCCATCCTGTTTTATTATGGGTTTTATGCGTACATTTTTTGTTGTCTCTTTTGCTACAATGATCAACCTCCGAGGCATAAAATTGACCTTACTTTAATTTTCCTGTGGGTTAACAGTGTTTACAGACATGCTGTTTGAATTTTCTGGTTTTGTGTTGGGTTCACTTTGTTCATGACTCTTACTACTCATATCTGGATTCCTGTGTGTCCCAGTAGTTCCTAATTTTTGTTCCTAAGCCTCTTGTGTTTCCTGTTCTCTGATTCCTAACATATGATACTTTCTACAGATCTTTATGTCATTTATTTGGTTCTTGTTACTAGGTTACCTGCTTGTGTACCTCAAATTACGATTTCCATAGCTCTATTCATTTCTGAGAATTGTTTAATTATCTATCCTTCACATTTTGTACCCTTTCACTATTGTTTGAGAATCTCAGATGCTGTGCCCCCTTCCTTTCATAATTTGACAGTTCAAAATTCCTTGATGTGTTATGATTAAATATGTCTGATGCTTCTCCACGTTGGTGTTGTGTGAGGTTGTGTCTCATTTTTACTTTTTGTGTTATCAATTTGTTTGGCTTTTTTTTTTTTTTACCTCAAATGCTGTCAAACGATCTATTACATCTGCAAAATCTATTGGTTGACTACTATCAATTCTGTTTGAACTGAATCTGGAAGATGCCTGGTGATGCTTTTTAGCTTTGATTCTGACATACTTGGCTCTAACAATTTTCCTTTGTTGGCAATACTCATAAAATAATCTACAAGGACACTCCTTTGGATGTATCATACTTCCCTGTGGCAAGTTTAACTCTAGCTTGATTTTGTTTGGCAGCACCCCAGTATCTTGATAAAAAATAAAATTGAGTTTTATTTAAGGACACTCTTTAACTGTTGTGGTCCTTAGCATCCCATTCTACCTATATTGGGCATGAAAGACTGGTAATTTTGCTCAGAGGCCTCTTTATCAGGCTTGAGGTTCTTTTATGTGCCATAAATCTACGACACGGGACCACCAGCATTACTTCCCTTCCGAAGGAAGCCATGCTAAGGATTTAAACGCCCGAAAAAGTCCATCGCCCTCCGTCGGGTTTGAACCCGCAACCTTGCGAACTAGAGGCAAGCATGGTAACCACATCTTGATAAACATAAATCCTAAATCATGTATATCACTCATGCCTTGCTAACGTTAACCTTAACCATTTTAATGCTTCATTATTTAAGCTCTGTTTCACTATCATCATTTTGAACTTGTTTGGTATTCCTTTCACCCTAAAACACTTTTGTTTCCTTTACAAACAACTTTGGATCATCTCCCTTTTACTCGTTAAATATACATGGTGTTATTTCGTGTAATACACTGTGTGCAAGTGTTCTGCATTACATGTATGTGTGTTTACATTTCTGTTCAGGTAATCATAGTTTAAATTCATCAACGTCATGGTTATTTATTTATGATGCTATTCCTTTTAGTGCCTGTAGTGCACTCATAGCACTATTTAAATCCTTTGTTTTCTTCGTCTTTCTGTAAATTACCATTCGTGGCTTTTAGTTCATTTCTAACTTCCATCTGATTTTGCTTTATGTTCTCAGTCATTGGTTGTTATGACTGCATTATGTTCCCCAATTCCTTAACCTCAGAAACAATTATTTTATTTTTATTCTCATCAACACTCTTTTTTTCTAACTCTTTACCTGGTCCTAGATTTTCTTTACTTCCTCCTTCTGTTTCATTTCTAAACTATGCTGTTGAGCTTTTGAGTTTTCTACTTCCTCAGCTAACTCAGTTCTAATCTTACTAACTTCACTTTCTATAAACTTTACATTCTTTCATTTCATTTCTACGTTTCCCTATCTCTTCCTCTGACATTTTCTTATTCTCTTTCATTTCTAAATCACTCATTTTGCTTCTTATGTCTTATTTTCTAGGACAGTCTTTGTTTATCTGAAATTGCTATTTATCACTTCCATGTTTCTTTTACATTCTTGCCTACCCTACTCCATTTCTTTTCTACCTTGCTCTATTTGCTGTCCTAAATCTAGTTTAATTTCTACCATTCTTTCCTCCTATTATCTACACTGATCTATTTTTGTTGTAAATGTTGTTTTAACTCTGCCATGAATTTGTACAGATCTGCTAGCGATAATTCTGCTGCATCACTATTTGTTCTCCTCCTTCTGCTACATTTCCCCTTTCATCTACAACTTCCTTACTGCACCTCCCTCATTTCTATTTCTATGTTTTCTTTACTCATCTTTTATACTACTTTTCTACCACTTCTGAGCAACATCAAAATAAAATTGAAATTAAAATCTTACCGCTTGACTTCTTCTTTGGAACCTGATCGACATCCTGATGTCCTGTAAGCAATACACCATCGTTCTGATAACACAATGTCTTGTGCTTCTCATAACTTTTCTTCTTTTGTCACCGGGTTGCCATCCTCTTCTTTCTTGATGTTTATTTTGGCTTCCTTTCTCTGTGCATATTCCCTTCCCTTATTCGTGCATCAAGGTCAGACTATATGCAAGGTATTTTTATGGAATGAAAGGATCACTGCACAGTAGCTTTAAATTGCAGTGTACTCACCCATGTTTGAGATCTAGATGTCCCGATATTTCTCTCTGCAATGATTCACAGAATTCATTCAGGATTGAAACCTCATTGTCTTCCCTCACAACATTTTAGATTCCATTTTGCATCACCTATGAGTACTGTAAATTTATCTTGGATCGTGGTGCGGGAAGGTTCAGAAGATTCAACAGAAGTTCAGAAAGTTTGAATTTTATTCCGAATGATCAAATTTGCCCCCCGAAAACAATGAGTTCTCTTTCAGCAAGTGTTTTGTAACCTGCCGACTTGTTTTGCATGCCATTCTAACACTAGATGTTCGTCCAGAATACTGATGACGATGTTGCCTATCCAGCATTTTTAATGCAGTGTGGTATCCAAGATATCCCCTTCAATGTAGAAAACGCTTATATAGAAACCTTTGTTACCATGACTACGAATCAACAACCTTTGTTGGCTTGTTAACCTCCATAGCTACATATAAGTGGCATAAAGTTTTTCCTAATGATGCATTGTCCCAAAGTGGGCTATGTAGCTTTCCTAACATTTAACATTTGTCCCTTTCCTTCAATATTCTGGACATTTATGCAATCCAAAATACTTGCAAATATTATTATGAATAAGTAAAGAAAGATTACATCTCAATAATTCAGGAATTCAACTCAATAAACAAATACATTAGTATGCTCAATAGTTCAAGCAAGGTCTCCATAATCCTCATGCCTTATATCTGCTTCACAGTAACATTGTAATGTACTTTCACACAATTCTGTTTATACACTCAAATTTCTATGTTGCAATACAACTTCATAAAAGGACTGTGTATATTTCTACATTCCTCAACTTTCCATGAAATTTTGGTATCCTATTTAAAAATCTAAGTTAATCTTAATTAGACTGTAACAACAGTGAAGAAAATAAGTCTCGTCATAATCGGTGGTGTAGCACTAACAGCATCTGAAAAAGTGATTGTTGCTTTGAATCCGTGTTTGCATTGTCCCATTGTTGGCCACTGACATTGTGTGGTAACTAATTCAGTGTTGTTATTCTGTATCCATCTGTGGTAATTGCATCACATAGACTTTCGTGAAAAGGAAAAATCAAATTGAGAAGATTTTGGCAAATTCACTTAATTCTTTTTGGATACAATATCACTAAAACAACAGTATTAGAACAACTAGAGAGTAGTCATTCAAAATACAAATGATGACTCTGATGACATCCATTTGAAGGAGACATTGCTATTTATTGGGTTATAAAACTCAAGACATCAAATTGTTGTGTTGAACTTTGTTTATAAATCTGTTTCCAGGAAAAGTGCAAGTATAGATCCTAAAACTGCCTAAGGTGAACTTCAGAACCTGGTTATCACAAGGATTATATAGAAACTGTTCTCTCCTTCAGTCAAATGCCAAACATAAACTAAGTGAAGTGATATTGGTATAAGGATTAGGCAGAGAGTGATTGTAGTCCTCTGACAAATAACTTCTATTCCTCTTAGCAAGGGTATATCCTGATTTTGTACCCCTTATAAACTTACCCAAAAGAGTATAAACTAAAGCTTTCACCATATCTAAGAATACAAGAATTTCTGAAATTAAAAAGCTAACCCAGTTGAAAATACAGCTTTTGACAGCAACATCAAAATTAAATAATGTGCCTTCCTTAAGAGTAAACCACTTATTTATACAGCATTCAGAACCACAGCTGGGGAAAAATTTCAAGGACACAATATTATTCCATTCAATAAACCAATACCAATTTACTCTGATATATCCTATCCACCCTCATTTCTCAGATCAATAACAATATTTCTTGCATTTTTCAGATTATCTGAAGATGCAATTAGACCAGCAACTCATGGTGGAGAAGTTATGGACTCGTCTCGAATAGGTGAAAACATTTATTCACAAAGATCTAAGAAGTGTGACAGTAACAAGCATTGCATTACAGCCTTACTCTCAGAAAATCAAGTGCTGAATAATGATACAGGATTGCAACATCAGGTTTCTGTGGAGGAACTGAAATTGAATAATGTAATTCATGAGAACAAAAAGCTACACAAATGTGATATTTGTCAAAAGAGCTTTACTGTGTCAAAATTGAAAAGAGACAATTTGATTCATGAGGGCAGGCCACAAAAAAGTCATGTTTGCAGTGATTGCTTTACTCTGCCATCAAGCCTGAGAAAACACAAGTTGATTCATCATTACAAAATGCCACACGAATGCAATATTTGCAACAAGACCTTTATTCGGCTATCAAATTTGAAAACACACAAGTTTATTCATGATGGTAAAAAGCCATATGATTGCAATATATGCAACAAGAGCTTTACTCAACTATCTAGTTTGAAAACACACAAGTTGATTCATGAGGGCATAAAGCCACATGAATGTAATGTATGCAACAAGAGCTTTACTCAGTTAGGACATTTGAAAAAACACAAGTTGATTCATGAGGGCAGAAAGTCACATGAATGTAATATTTGCAACAAGAGCTTTCCTCTCCTATCAATATTGAAAAAACACAAGTTCATTCATGAGGGCCAAAAGCCAGATGAATGTAATATTTGTAACAAGGATTTTACTCTCCTATCAGTTTTGAAAGCACACAAGTTGATTCGTGAGGGAAAAAAGCCACATGAATGTAATATTTATAAGAAGAACTTCACTGTATCAAATTTGAAAAAACAGAACTTGATTTATGAGAGCAAAAAGGCACATGAATGTAATATGTGCAACAAGAACTTTACTCGTTTATCAAGCTTGAAAACACACAAGTTGCTTCATGAGGGCATAAAGCCACATGAATGTAATATTTGCAACAAGAGCTTTACTCGGTTAGGACATTTGAAAACACACAAGTTGATTCATGATGGTAAACAGCCATATGATTGTAATATATGCAACAAGACCTTTACTCAAGTATCTAGTTTGAAAACACACAAGTTGATTCATGAGGGTATAAAGCCACATGAATGTAATATTTGCAACAAGAGCTTTAGTCGGTTAGGACATTTGAAAACACACAAGTTAATTCATGAGGGCAGAAAGCCACATAAATGTAATATTTGCAACAAGAGCTTTACTGTGCTATCAACTTTGAAAATACACAAGTTTATTCATGAGGGCAGAAAGCCACATGAATGTAATATTTGTAACAAGAGCTTTACTCGGTTAGGACATTTGAAAACACACAAGTTAATCCATGAGGGCATAAAGGAACATAAATGTAGTCTTTGCAACAAGAGCTTTACTGCACTCTCAACTCTGAAAACACACAAGTTAATTCATGAGGGCAAAAAGCCACATGAATGTAATATTTGCAACAAGAGCTTTACTGTACTGTCAACTCTGAAAACACACAAGTTAATTCATGAGGGCAAAAAGCCATATGAATGTAATATTTGCAACAAGAGCTTTACTGGACTGTCAACTCTGAAAACACACAAATTGATTCATGAGGGCATAAAGCCACATGAATGTAATATTTGCAACAAGAGCTTTACTGTGCTATCAAGTTTGAAAACACACAAGTTGATTCATGAGGACATAAAGCCACATGAATGTAATATTTGCAACAAGAACTTTACTGTGCTATCAAGTTTGAAAACACACAAGTTGATTCATGAGGGCATAAAGCCACATGAATGTAATATTTGCAACAAGAGCTTTACTGTGCTATCAACTTTGAAAAAACACAAGTTGATTCATGCGGGCACAAAGCCACATGAATGTAATATTTGCAACAAGAGCTTTACTGTGCTATCAAGTTTGAAAATACACAAGTTCATTCATGAGGGCAGAAAGCCACATGAATGTAATATTTGCAACAAGAGCTTTACTCGGTTAGGACAATTGAAAAGACACAAGTTAATTCATTAGGCCATAAAACCACATAAATACAATATTTGCAAGAATAGCTTTACTGGACTATCAACTCTAAAAATGCACAAGTTAAGTCATGAGGGCAAAAAGGCACATGCATGTAATATTTGCACAAGAGCTTTAGGATATTTGAAAATACACAAGCTGATTCATGAGTGCAAAAAGCTACATGACTGTAATATTTGCAACAAGAGGTTTACTCTGCTATCAACTTTGAAAACACACAAGTTGATTCATGAGGGCGTAAAGCCACATGAATGTAATATTTGCAACAAGAGCTTTACATGGCTATCAAATTTGAAAACACAAGTTGATTCATGAGGGCACAAAGCCACATGAATGTAATATTTGCAACAAGAGCTTTACTGTGCTATCAACTTTGAAAACACACAAGTTCATTCATGAGGGCAGAAAGCCACATGAATGTAATATTTGCAACAAGGGCTTTACTCGGTTAGGACATTTGGAAACACACAAGTTAAGTCATGAGGGCAAAAAGGCACATGCATGTAATATTTGCACAAGAGCTTTAGGATATTTGAAAATACACAAGCTGATTCATCTGTGCAAAAAGCTACATGACTGTAATATTTGCAACAAGAGCTTTACAGGGCTATCAAATTTGAAAACACAAGTTGATTCATGAGGGCATAAAGCCTCTTGAATGTGATATCTGCAACAAGAGCTTTACTCAGGACATTTGAAAATACGCAAGCTGATTCATGAGGGCAAAAAGGTACATGAATGTAATATTTGCAATAAGAGCTTTACTGTGCTATCAACTTTGAAAACACACAAGTTAATTCATGAGAGCAGAAAGCCACATGAGTGTAATATTTGCAACAAGAGCTTTACTCAGGACATTTGAAAAAACACAAGTTGATTCATGAGAGCAGAAAGCCACATGAGTGTAATATTTGCAACAAGAGCTTTACTCAGGACATTTGAAAAAACACAAGTTGATTCATGAGAGCAGAAAGCCACATGAGTGTAATATTTGTAACAAGAGCTTTACTCAGGACATTTGAAAAACACAAGTTGATTCATGAGAGCAGAAAGCCACATGAGTGTAATATTTGTAACAAGAGCTTTACTCTGCTATCAACTTTGAAGACACACAAATTGATTCATGAAGACAAGCCACATGAATACAATATTTGCAATAAGAGCTTTAATCTGCTATCCAATTTGAATAAACACTCATTGATTCATGAGGGCAAAAGACCACATAGATGTAACATTTGCAACAAGAGCTTTAGTCATCTATCAAGTATGAAGACACATCAGTTGATTCACACGGGCAAAAGGCCACATAGATGTAATATTTACAAGAAGAGTTTCACCCTGCAATCAAATTTGAAAAGAGACAGTTTGATTTATAAGGAAAGGAAATAATAGAATTTGTTTATTTCAGGAATACCTTTTAAATTGCATTGTCCATAATGTGATTCATGACAGTAAATAACCATAAAAGTAAAGTGTTTTTATATTCCTCTGGGGTATTAACAAAATGGGAAATTACACCCTAGGAGCAGAAATAAGCCCTGAAATATGATTTCCAAACAGAATATTTAGATAGTTGAGATTATGTCTCAACGTCAATTGATTCAAGACTGAGGAAGATCTAAATTTAAAGTTGTAGGAAACATCCAAGTATCACATTTGAAAATACATAACTTGCTACAAGAGATACAAAAGGACACTTAGGTGAACTTTATGAGAACAGTTTTACAGCTTAATGTAGTTTAATGTAAAATTATTCCTTGACAGTGTAAAAGTGTAAAATGTACATTTGCTTATCCTTTAATACTGAGAAGTATATTTGATTAACGGGTTTAAAAGTTGCAGATTTAAATGAATTCTGCACTAAGGACATTCCTCTGTGATACATTTAAGGTGGGAATGTTTAATTCTCACGTTATCAATCTGATGAGCACCTCATACCTTTACAAAGCATTGCAACAAGCATACAGGGAAGTGAAGTTTTTGTGAATTTATATAGCTAATTTAAAGATATCCTGATCTATCAGTTCAGCTAAAGAAATTGTGAGTTAGCTGAAGTTAGATTAGTGTTACAATGGTGTTTTTAGTACATTGGCAAATTTAACTGGGCAATAAAATGAGTTGTCTGTTATTTAAGAATCATCATAAAAGTGTTAGCATCACATAATGAAGTCTCCTGGTCATGTTTATTAACATGTATACATAAGATTTGAAGTGAAAGACTGATGGAAAATTGTATTGTAGATAAATATGTGTTATAATGTAGTTATACAAGTTTGCATATTATTTGCAGGCATTGTGTTTTTAAATTATTTCTGCTAGTGCTTATATATGAACTACATTATGTAAACCTGTCCTACAATGCCTTGCATTTATTGTAAATTTAAAATGTGAAAATTTCTATTGAAATATAAAGCAAATTACAGAAGTTGAACATATCTTCAAGAGTGAGTTAAAAGTTATCTAGTCTTTTGTTCTACAGGTTGGACCATTTAAGTCGTGATTGTACAATATCTCCAAAACTAAGCGTTGTAGAAAGAAATGTCTTTATTAAAAGCTGCTTGATATTATGGGGGAAATTAAATGGCATTAGTTGTGTTTTCTTTGGAAGATGTTATGATGGTCATTTTAGGGTCAATTAATTCTTTAAATTGGAACCTACATTTTTATCATTAGAAATTGGTTTATAAAAAGCTGTTTATTTTGTGATGAAGAATAAGGAAACAAAATAAAAAATGTTGATTCCCAATTGTAAAATGTAACTTCACCCTCAAATGACCATCCATGCATGGTCCAACCATTCATTGCGCTCTTTGTGCATAGCCATTCAGAATTTTCATTGTAATTTATGTTGGTGTAAGAAGAATTGCAAAGTGCCTTATACAAATGTTTAGTGTTTTTATGAGGAGTAGGAAAACAGTATAAAAAAGGTAGGTTCCAATTTAAAAACAAAATAACTTGAGAAATAAAATGACCATCACAACATCCTTCAAATAAAATACGACTAATGACATTTACTTTCCCCCATAATATCAAGCAACTTTTACTAAAGACATTTCTTTCTGCAATGCTTAGTTTTGGAGATATTGTACAATCACGACTTAAATGGTCCACCCAGTATATTTAACTTACCCAAATGTAGGTAATTGAAATTGAATTTTATTTATGGACGTTCTTTAACTGCTGAGGTCCTTAGTGTCCCATTCTATATTGGATGTGAAAGACAGGAAATTCTGCTCAGAGGCCTCTTTATCAGGTTTGAGGTTTTTTTACATGCCGTAAATCTACGACACAGGATGAACAGCTTTACTTCCTTTCCGAAGGAAGCCATGCTAAGAATTTTTATGTCCAAAAAAATCTATTGCCCTCCGCCGGGTTTGAACTCGAGACCCTGGAAACTAGAGGCTAGCATGGTAACCACTACACCACAGAGGACGACCCCAAATATAGGTGATCAATGTGTATGTCATATTTCTACACATTCTCCTCTGTTTTCAGTGAACTTGTTCCAGCAGTTCTTAAGCTTCCAAATTGCTTTTAAGAAGATGGTGTTTGGTTGGTCCTAAAGCCACTTTTCCACTGCATCATGCATGGCTAAGAGCAGTGTAAGTCATTTGTTAATGAACATTGCCATGCTTCTCCTTTAGTGACAATAGACCTTGATGATAGCTGACTTAAGCTTCCTCTCCAAGTATTCGTATTACTGTTGATGTAGTCCGTTTCTCCATGCAGGCCATGAAAGTGGTCTTGTGTATCCCAAAAAGCTGTTAGTATATGCTTTCCCACCAAAGACTCTCTCTCTCGAATCCTGGGAGTTTCTACTCCATATTCTTGGTTTTGATCACTGATACTGATGAACCCATGGTCTGCAGTAAACTGTCTTGATACCTTTGTCCACATACTTTGATAGGCAAGCTCGTCATTAAAGATTTGATGGACAGAGCCTTGACTGATATTCAAAGACACTACCTCCAATTATCGTAACATGCCTATCCGCCAGCAAATATCTCAAGCTGAGAGAAATGAAGAAACCTGTCATCCATGATAGGGGTTGATAGGTGTCGCTCTCCCTCTTTCTGTGTCACAGTTGTCTGGAATTTTTTAAATACTCATAAAACTCTGTCTCTGTATTGTGATACAACGAATTTCAGCCATTCTCTAACCAGAGAAATTGTATGACTACTTGGTTTGCACAAACTGTTGCTGCAGCAGACACTGTAAAATACAGAAGGCAAGTGATTTGAGCAACGTTAAATTCCTCAAGTGTGGCTTCATTCCAACTGTAAACATAAGTATGACAAACTGCTGGTGGAGCATATGTGTTTACACTGTAATAGGCAAATGATGTCAGCAAGATCAAATTCTTCACGTGTGGCTGTATTCATTGTAACGGTAAACATGCATGTGCAGAAGCCATAATGACAAGCTTAAGGTGTTTATAATGAAAGTTTATGTAAATTTTCGCTTGGCCTTGCATACATACCAATGAGCACCATCCGAACCAGTTTTAAGCCTTCAGAACTCTCATTGGTTACTGTTTAATTATGTTCCTATACATTCTGTCATAATCTTAAGGTTAACAAATGACATAGGTTGTCAGCTCATGGTACATGCCATATGATGCAATTTAAGTATAACATGAGATCTCAGAATTGACTGCCTCTTTTACATTCTTATAATTACCTTCTTAAGTAAAAGAAAGATATTAAAAATGTACTTCTAAAATGACAATACACTTTCATTATGCAACTGTGAATTGCATTATCTTAAAGCTTAAAAGAATCAGCTGTTTTGTGTTTGGAGGATTGAATTTCCAAGGAGGCCAAAATAACCTTCAAACATAGTAGTGCCCACTTCTATTTTCTCTAAACACCAATAACAGCATCATAAATTTAGAGTTTGTGGAATGCAAGGAAGTTCTCTTCGAATTTGTCTTCTAACGCCTCTAAATCAAATTAATATCCTTAGCTTTAATGAGATTCAGTTTATGAGTGAATACTTCTGTTACACTTTACTTTCACATGATAAATCTAAACCAGTTATTAATACATGTTAAGCCATGTTGTACACTGATTAACATTTAACAAAACATGCCAAGTGTGATATGTTAACGTTTTGCATATTTGCCAAATTTCAGCGTCAGGATTGACTTAGCATTGTTAAACAAGAGTGTTATGCTTGACAATTTTAACACGTGCGTTTTCTGCTTTGAATAGAAAAGTTGTTAAGTCATTTCGCTGTTTGTGTATGGTCAAGTGAGCTTCACAAGTTTCAGAGCTGTAACCATGGCAATGGCGTACTTCTGATTCCAGCTGCATGGAAAGCATGCTCTGTAGTTCTAAATTCTGTTCTTTCATATCGTTATTTGGTTTGCTCCACGTGTAGTTATGAATGAAAGAAAATACGCTTTCATTAATTAACGATAATTTGAGGCCATCATTGTGGGACGTTTTCCTGCAAAGAGTGCAGGAAACAGCTACAAGATAGAAAGGGAGTAGTAAGGTCCCTCGGAGCGATAAACCGGAAGTTGGGGTCACGCAATTTGACCTTGAACCCCGGATCCGGTCCTGCTAACCGAAGGTTGGCCTTTATTGAAAAAATGTTACACAAACAGAACTGAATAATAATTGAAGCTTAACTAGTAGATTACATTATATTTATGTGGATGTTTTAATGAATATAATTCTGAAAAGAGTAGTACAAGGTTTAAATGTAAGAAAGAGTAGTTCATCTTGTAAATTACTATTAGTTTCACATTTGAACTGAATAGGTAAGAAATTGTTATTGAGAACGATGTTTGGAATACACATAGGTGCAATAATAGTTTGTGAATTTGTAGGAGCACGCAACTCGTCGTTGATGGAGAGGTGCCAAACAGCATCACATCCATTGGGTGAAAATGTTTGTAGGATTGAAGGATAGGAAGACGAGCCCAGCGCTGGATACTGCAGGATGCTATGGTAATGTCAACTTCAGTTGTTGTTGCCACGGAGAGAGATTTAGTTTTCGATGCGTCGAGGAAGTAGATACACGATCTAAAAATAAAAAACAATACATTAGAAACGCTACATATGAAACCGTAGAGAGTAAAAAGAGAGGTAGTACTTACATGATGAAGAACCAGACTGTGCGTGCACACAAAATGTGAGGTCGTCTGGTACTTATAGTATGATGACAACGGTTAACAGGAATGACCAAGAGAGGAGCACTTTGAGAGGAGGATTGTAAAATGGGTTTATCGTTGAACAGGTAATCAGATATTTTGAATTTGGAAAAGAAAGTAGTAGCAGGTAGTTACAACATCGATGAGATAGATACCCGACTATGTAGTGAGCCGTCACTTTGCAGACGACGCGTATTATGATGCCATTGTGAACCACAATAGATGGTAAGAGAGGAGGCAACGCGTAACTGCTGCCAAAATATTCACCGACTCTGCTCTTGGAAACGAAAATGCAAATCCTGGTTTGGTGCGTAGGTCAGTGTTAATAACCATAGCTATTGGAGGGGAATATAGAGTAGTGTAGTCAGTTGGTCCGAAGCAAATACTCCGAGAGTATTTACGAAGACATGAGATAATTTGGTAAGAGTGCATGATACTAGCACTGAACGGTGGACATAAATTTCAACAAACCTGTATATTTCACCAAGCGCGAGGAGAGAAATTGGTTCTGGTAACATTTTAGCAAATTCTAGCTTTAGAGCCAAATTACCGTGATGCAGACCAGAGCTTTATTAGCTGACATCAGCTGTTAGGTCAAAACAAAATAAGATAACGCTTTTTGATATTCCTCCCTACATTTATTAATACCTTTTGGTTTGAAAATCATGCCCAAAGCTTCAAATATGGTATGAAAACGAATGAACTTTCCGAAAATAAAAAATTGTAAATTGAGTTTTATTTATGGACGCTCTTTAACTACTGTGGTCCTTAGCGTCCCATTCTATATTGGGCGTGAAAGACCGGTAATTTTGCTCAGAGGCCTCTTTATCAGGCTTGAGGTTCTTTTACGTGCCGTAAATCTACGACACGGGACCACCGGCTTTACTTCCCTTCCGAAGGAAGCCATGCTAAGGATTTTTACGCCCGAAAAAAATCCATCGCCCTCCGCCAAGTTTGAACCCGCGACCTTGGGAACTAGAGGCTAGCACGGTAACACTAGTCCACGGAGGACGACATGAACTTTCCGTCTGTAAAATTGAGGTTTATTACTTGAAGTGGGACGTGACGGTTGTTAACAAGCACTTGAAGGGCTGACAAGTTAAAGTCTTGAAAATTGAACTATATCCGGTGTACGATTTATGCGTTCCCATTCCAAGGGCAATGCGTCTAGGTTATTAAAGGACCCAGCGGTAGTTTCTGTGCCAAACTTAAAGCTTGAAAATCAACGTTATTACAGCAACAGCCAGCATTGGCTTGGGCGAGCCCTTTTTGCTTTGCAAGTTTAACGGTTGAGGTGGGTCTAACTTTTTTGAGATGAAGTTTAGCATAAACGAACTTTGTGAATGCGTTAAAAGCAGGGGTATTGGAAATTAGATGAAACTCGGGGGCTGATGGGGTAAGCGTTATGGTAAGGTCAACGTTATTCAATATAACTATATTTTGATTAAAGAGACCAAGACAGCCTATCACTTGAACTTCTTTGCTGTTTTTGGTAAACGCGAAACGTGATTTAACTCCAGCGTTATTATCAAAGCTATCCATTTGACCAGCGGTGTCTTTGAACCATAAGGAGGATTGTAAGCGACCATTAATAGCATCGGAGGGATAATTGAGTAAGGTTTCGAGCTAAGATCGAAAAGGATAGCCTTGTTAGTGTGGATATGTTGACATTGTTAAGAGTTGCGGAAACTTGGCTAAATAAGGAATTCACAAATGTTACGTGGTCGTAATCACCGAGATTGGTACCATCTTCCTTGAACACAACATATGAGAGATAGAGATAGTCGTTTCCAATGAGAGAATAATGAAAAGTGATTGGCGAGTTTTGCGATACAGCATTTTGTGGATTAAGGGAAAATATTTTATACTGTTCAACCTTAGTTTGAACGGGGAAGAGATTTAAAGGCGTCTAGTTCCGAGTTTATTTACATAGTGTCACCCATTATGTAAAGATATCGGTCACGACGTTGAAAGCGTTTAGGCGCAGACGGTTTGTTTCTTTGCTTACGTTGTCTTTCAATCTTAAATCTTTTCCTTTCAGAACCTAACATAGTATCAATTTTAGACTTGGCTTTGCGTTTGAGATTGAACCCAGGCTCCTATAATCGTGATCTAAAACATCCTTAGGAGTCGTAGAGCTTGTGGCATTGTTAGACAATACATTTGATCCCATCTTTAATGCCTCTTTTCCGATAGCTTTAGTACCGCTTTTAAAAACGAGTAAAAGGGTGCGAAACAGTCCTCCTAGTGCAGTATAAAGCCCAATATCCTTTTGAAACGGGGACCCCTATAAAGAATGAACTCACGATTTGTGCTGATTACCAGCCTGATTGAGGTAATAACGAAAAATAATATGATATACCGCGTTCTTTTCTTGGTTTAAATGATAGAACTATAGCTGGAGAAAAACCGTCCGCAAATGCTAAGCGGTGTCCGAAACCATCCCTTAAATCTATATTAACGTTAAAATCTTGTTGAAGCAATGGCAGCCAGTTTTGAAAGGGAAATGTCTTTTCTGCTGAAACACGCTTTGCATGTTTGGACTCTAGCTCAATGATGGTACTATCCACCACCTGAGCGAATATATCACCAACTGAGGAGACACGAGATTACAGTAAACGAAAACTTCATAGGGAAAACCCAAGCACGGATCTAAAGGATAAACTGCGTTTCGTATGTTTGCTATGTCTGTTCCTGGAATAAAACCTAGCATTCCGTATAAGGTAGGAGAGAGGGTTAACTTGGTGAGCTTTTGTTTACTTCCCGTTTCATCGGTTTTCGGAGCATTAGATTTCTTAGGCTAAGTCCGTTTGGGAGCTTCAGACATTTCTAAGTCCTCACGGACAGGCACCGATTTATGTGGAAGCGTTACTTCTGTAGAATTACCTAAACCTGCCAAAGGTACCACATTGAAACCCTTTGGATTTGCAACCTCAGATTTATTATGATTAACTACACCAGCATTGGAGTCAGGAGGCTTTGGGGAGACACTTGATATAACAGAGGGAGATACGAAAACCTTACCATATGCATACATAAACACATCAGAAATTTGAACCTCTAGTTTTATACGATGATTAATACGTTAGTAGTTAGGTACCGTTTTGGACAGTCCAATTTTCAAGATCGGCCAGTTTTTTTCCGACCTTGCCAAAAAGCTAGTTGACGAACCGATGAATTTTCAAGGTCGGCCAATTTATGTCTCACCTTGCCAAAAGGTTAGTTTTCGAAGCGATGCATTTACAAGGTCGTTCAATTTCTTCGGGTGGATCGATTTGAGCCACTTTTAGTGAGATACCGTTTCGGCCAGTCGAATTTTGAAGGTGATGCAATTTTGTCTGACCTTGCCAAAAGGGGTAGTTTTCGAAGTGAGTAATTTTCGAGGTGAGCCAATTTCATAGGGAGGGTCCGTCTCGGACAACAGTTTAGGAAGGTCAAACAATTTTTTGGTCAAGGTCGGACAATAATTTGGTTATGTCCGTTTGGGACAATTTTTGTCAAGGTCGGACAATTTTTTGGTGAAGATGAGAAAACTTTTTGTCAAGGTCAGACAATTATTTCAGTGTGTCCGTTTGGGACAAATTTTTGTGAAGGTCGGACCATGATTTTGAGGGTGTTCCGTTTTGGGACAACTTTGCGGTGCACGGGAAGGGTTAGCCAGGGTTGGGGGTAAGCGCAGGTGCCCCGCGGCGCCGGTGTTGCGGGTTACGCCCCTGTGATGATATGGAGGGTTTGCAGCCCAGTAAGAGGTAGCGACGTGTAGCTTGGACGGGTGCAGAGCGGTGTACGGTAAGGGGTGGGGGGCGAGCTGCCCTGCAGTTTTGGGTTAGGCCCCCTAGGGCGCACCCCCACTAGGGTGAGGTGGGACGAAAGTGGAATGTCGATGAGTGAGCTTGCCGTAGCGTAGCAAGGTGTAAGGAGAGTGAGAGAGGTGGCAGCGGTGCAAGGTCGGACCGTTTGAGAGGGCGGAGGGACAGATTAGGCGCTACGTGTGACGTGTGCTGCCCCGCCTTGCTGTTGCCCCTCAGATAGTGTGGAAGGAGAGGCCAGGCGCTACTAGTGACGTGTGCTGTTGCCCCGCCTATAGCGGGCTGGCGGCCATGATGGTTGCCCATGTGACTGCCATGACACTTACCTTTGCTGAAGGTGTGTCATGCGCTCTCCCACCGGTGACGGCTTGACGGCCATTTTGCGTCTTGCTGTTGCTCCGCCCATCACCGTGTGACTGCCATGATACTTATCTTTCCGTCGCTTCCCCTGTTAGGCGTGCTGCTGACAGGTGGCGCTTGCTGCTACTTGAAACTTGTACTGATGCGGTGGCCTGCTTTTGGGGACTTTTGAAATGAAAGGGAAGTGTTTGAAAAAGGGTGTAACAGGCTGACGCATGTGATGAAGGTTGCGATGCAAAGTTTCTTTATTTTGTGGATAATATGGAAATGGAATGTGATTGAATGCGGATGAGACGAGAATTTGACTTCTTTTTATTGAGTCGAAAAAACTGATATACACGCAAAGTGATTAAGGGGGTGTAGATTTACACATGACGCAGTCGGAAACGAAGGGTGGTGGGCCGTCTATGTGATCCCTTTGATCCGTTTGGTTCCAATGCTCGGAGCACCTTTTAAATGGTGAGAAAGCATCCCTGGAAAATGCGTCCAAGGATTGCCATACTTGGTCGACATCTGTAGGTGAATATAGGAACAGGACTCCATGCACAGAAGTAGCAACGACGAGCCGCTCCTCGTGCGATAGACGTGCTAACTGACGATAGCATTGCAGGTATTTGAATAATGTGTCTGACATAGCTGAAAGGGATGAAATTAAATAACGTGAGAAAAAATAATTTGTTAGATCCTAGATTGGAACCGCCCTCGGTATAAACCTTCTTAACCACTGGACAATGAAACTGGAAACGAATGCATAAATGTTTAGGCACGCGCGGATCAGGGCTTACCTTGATGCAGAGACGAAGGAAAAGACGAGAAGAGGAAAGGATGTAGCAAGGGAGGGGAATATAAAGCTGAAGAAAATGGATGGGATTGGTTGAAATAAGGAAGACGGAGACTGGGCGAAAGGAAACAGGAAGAAGAGAGTGGGAGGGTTGTGGGCATAAAAGGGAAAAAAATGGAGGGGGCGAGGACGGTACGATGGAGATGATGTGGTTTTTGGCGCTGTTTTTTGGGACTGTGTCAGGAGGGGATAGTTGCGAGAGTTTCGGAAGGTGTGGAATTGCGGTAGACGATGTTAAAGGAAAATTAAAGAATGCGACGATGTGCAAAAAGAAGCACGAGTTAACGAGAACTTGCAAGTATGAAAAAGGTGTGGAATGTAGATACAATGCGACCATCATGAACATGGAGGATTTGAGAAACCTTTATAGGTGGATGAAACCCGTTAACGAGATGCGATGATGGTAAACGCTGCGATTTTTTATATTATGGAAATCTGAAAGTGGGGCAAATGGAGTGCCCGGGATGTTACTTAACGAGTGAATTATGCGAATGCGCAAAAAGCGGAAAGTTTTGGACTTGGAGTGGATGTTGACGCCGGAGGAAAGCCAACTGATTTTGGCCTATAACATCATGAGCGAGGTGAACACTTACCTGACGGAATCTTCTGTGTATTTATTTGGAGAATCCCGGAGCCGAGAGTGGAATTTGGAGATAGGAGGTAGTATCATGGCGGGTAGGGTAAAAAGGGAGGTCGAGATGGGGTGCGAAAGGTCATGAACGCCTTTGGGCGACGCAGGGCGGACTGGGCGACCCAGAGCTGGGGACCGGGGCCGGGCTGTGCGCCTTTCGGCCTGGTTAGGCGACGCCGGGCTATGTTTGATGCCACCGCGCTGGCCTGGGTGCTGCAGGTCTGAGTTGCGCGCTGGTGAGTTTTCTGGTCCCCGCTGGACCGGACTGGGCTGGCATACGCTGGCAGGGCTTGACGTGGATGCGCTGAGCTGGGCTGGACCCCGGAGACTGGGCTGTGCTGGGCAACGCAGGGCTGGACTCGGCTGCACATAGCGCCGGTGGGTTGGGCGCCGCTTGGTTGGAGAGTGCCACACTGGGTTTGGTGCCATTGGCCAGGGTTGGGTTGGGCCGTGCTATGTTGAGTTTGATTCCACTGAGTAGTGCTGGGCTGGGCGTCGCTTGGTTGGAGAGAGCTACGCTGGGTTTGGTGCCATTGGCCAGGGCTGGGTTGGGCCGTGCTATGTTGAGTTTGATTCCGCTGAGTAGTGCTGGACTGGGCGTCGCTTGGTTGGAGAGTGCTACGCTGGGTTTGGTGCCATTGGCCAGGGTTGGGTTGGGCCGTGCTATGTTGAGTTTGATTCCGCTGAGTAGTGCTGGACTGGGCGTCGCTTGGTTGGAGAGTGCTACGCTGGGTTTGGTGCCATTGGCCAGGGTTGGGTTGGGCCGTGCTATGTTGAGTTTGATTCCGCTGAGTACTGCTGGACTGGGCGTCGCTTGGTTGGAGAGTGCTACGCTGGGTTTGGTGCCATTGGCCAGGGCTGGGTTGGGCCGTGCTATGTTGGGTTTGGTTCCGCTGAGTAGTGCTGGGCTGGGCAACGCAGGGCTGGACTCGGCTGCGCTTAGCGCCGGTGGTCTGGGCGCCGCTTGGTTGGAGAGTGCTACGCTGTATTTGGTGCCATTGGCCAGGGCTGGGCTGGGCTGGGCCGTGCTATGTTGGGTTTGGTTCCGCTGAGTAGTGCTGGGTTGGGCTGGGCGTCGCTGGTACAATTCGGAAAGAGCAAATATGTTCGATGAGAGGGTGGTATTCGGTCGAGTAACTAAATAATCTAAAACATTTAACTTTTCGCTTCCACAAATGCAAGTGGAGATCGATGGGTGTTTTATAGTGTCTTTGATTCGAAATTCGAACGTAAATTTACATTCAGGACAAATGATGTCAAGGTAGTAAACGCCGGGTTGCAAGAACCCACATTCAGTGTAATATTTAACGTTATGAAAATAAAAATGGCATACTTTATCGGTCCAAGGGAAAGGTTTACCTGGGTTTAATAGCATTGCCAGCACATATCGAGGATTCGCATAAAGGACATGTAACGGTGTAATAAGGAAAACAGCCTTTGGTCTCGAACGACACATTCATCTGAAAAACGCGGTGAAAGTGGACATGCAATAAAAATGCGACACCGAAGAGGCATGGAGTTCCTTTTTTAATTTAAACTATTTGCAAAATTATTTTGAAATACTTACGATGAAGGAGCACCACAGGAAAGGGTCGGCGGCAGCGGCACTGCTGGAAGCGATAGAGGATCGTCGATGCAGGATGCGATAGATTTTAACTGGATGGCAAAGAACGCACACTGTAGGGGTAAAAATAAGGGAATATGGCAGAAGTTAAGGTATATTTTAAAACAACTGTTTGATACTTGAAACATTTAAAAAAAGGGTATCGAAAAATGCATCACTACCTCTGTGAGGCTGCCTGAGAGAATCCAATGGTTCCCAGTAGTAAAACAGTTCGGAGAGAATGGCAGAAAAAATGCGTAGATTCTCAAACTGGAGAAGAAAGAAAAAATAAGAAAGATAGGAAACAGTTTGTTTCGTGCCAACGAGGTTTGTTTACTCAAAGTGAAAAAGAGTTTGAATCAATGAGTAAATATTAAAAAATGGAAGCGCAAAGCCTCACGACGGTCGTTAAGCGAGGAAGTGAAGCGTTTCATTTTTGGCAAGTGCATGGTTTTACATAAGTAAGAAAACCCGACTTTTTTTACGGTCGTAAGTCACGGAAAAAGGTAACCAACTCCAGCGACGCGGTTCATGGAGTGCAATAAGGGATAGTCACGATCCCTACTCGTGCCAACGCGGTAGAAGACACGGTCACAATGGTCACGATCGATGGTCGTGATAACACAGAAGACACCGTCACAATGGTCACGATCGATGGTCGCGATAACACAGAAGACACGGTCACAATGGTCACGATCGATGGTTGTGATAACACAGAAGACACCGTCACAATGGTCACGATTGGTGGTCGTGATAACACAGAAGACACGGTCACAATGGTCACGATCGATGGTCGTGATAACACAGAAGACACCGTCACAATGGTCACGATTGGTGGTCGTGATAACACAGAAGACACCGTCGCAATGGTCACGATCGATGGTCGTGATAACACAGAAGACACCGTCACAATGGTCACGATCGATGGTCGTGATAACACAGAAGACACGGTCACAATGGTCACGATCGATGGTCGTGATAACACAGAAGACACGGTCACAATGGTCACGATTGGTGGTCGTGATAACACAGAAGACACCGTCACAATGGTCACGATTGGTGGTCGTGATAACACAGAAGACACCGTCACAATGGTCACGATCGATGGTCGTGATAACACAGAAGACACGGTCACAATGGTCACGATCGATGGTCGTGATAACACAGAAGACACGGTCACAATGGTCACGATCGATGGTCGTGATAACACAGAAGACACGGTCACAATGGTCACGATCGATGGTCGTGATAACACAGAAGACACGGTCACAATGGTCACGATCGATGGTCGTGATAACACAGAAGACACCGTCACAATGGTCACGATCGATGGTCGTGATAACACAGAAGACACGGTCACAATGGTCACGATCGATGGTCGTGATAACACAGAAGACACGGTCACAATGGTCACGATCGATGGTCGTGATAACACAGAAGACACCGTCACAATGGTCACGATCGATGGTCGTGATAACACAGAAGACACCGTCACAATGGTCACGATCGATGGTCGTGATAACACAGAAGACACCGTCACAATGGTCACGATTGGTGGTCGTGATAACACAGAAGACACGGTCACAATGGTCACGATCGATGGTCGTGATAACACAGAAGACACCGTCACAATGGTCACGATTGGTGGTCGTGATAACACAGAAGACACCGTCACAATGGTCACGATCGATGGTCGTGATAACACAGAAGACACCGTCACAATGGTCACGATTGGTGGTCGTGATAACACAGAAGACACGGTCACAATGGTCACGATCGATGGTCGTGATAACACAGAAGACACCGTCACAATGGTCACGATTGGTGGTCGTGATAACACAGAAGACACCGTCACAATGGTCACGATTGGTGGTCGTGATAACACAGAAGACACGGTCACAATGGTCACGATCGATGGTCATGATAACACAGAAGACACCGTCACAATGGTCACGATCGATGGCCGTGATAACACAGAAGACACCGTCACAATGGTCACGATCGATGGTCGTGTCAACGCGGAAGAATACACGGTCACGATGGTCACGATCGGTGATCGTGATAACACAGAAGACACCGTCACGATGGTCACGATTGGTGATCGTGATAACACAGAAGACACCGTCACGATGGTCACGATCGGTGATCGTGATAACACAGAAGACACGGTCACAATGGTCACGATCGATGGTCGTGATAACACAGAAGACACGGTCACAATGGTCACGATCGATGGTCGTGATAACACAGAAGACACCGTCACAATGGTCACGATCGATGGTCGTGTCAACGCGGAAGAATACACGGTCACGATGGTCACGATCGGTGATCGTGATAACACAGAAGACACCGTCACGATGGTCACGATCGATGGTCGTGTCAACGCGGAAGAATACACGGTCACGATGGTCACGATCGATGGTCGTGTCAACGCGGAAGAATACACGGTCACGATGGTCACGATCGATGGTCGTGTCAACGCGGAAGAATACACGGTCACGATGGGGGCGATCGATACTCGTGCGAACGCGGAAGCAGAAAAACGTACTAGTTCTTGGCCAGGCAGTTAACGGTTTGCAATAAAGCAACGTAGCGTTGTTGCTCGTTTTTTAAAAAAATTAAAGTGACAGTCGAGTTTCACGGGTAGAGCAACACGCTTGGTGAACGTGAGGCAACGGCGTATTTAACAGTGAGCCGGAGCATTGATATCCATTGATAGCGGTCGCAGAGCGGTGGGTAACAGAAAAAAGGTAATGCAACAGTGATCGCTGGTGTCTATATGTGTGTTGTTTTTCTTTAAAAAAACGCAAGTGCCGTGGTAGTGGAGATCATTCGAACATGGAGGAAGACGATCTATCTGCTTACTTTACCGACAAGCATGATATCCCCGTTCCCGGGGATGCCATATCTTTCGACGACGATGGCGGTTTAGCGGTAAGTACCGAACCTCTTTCTGATATTGTGCGGCATAGGCAGAGAACGGTGAAAAAGTTGTTTACGGGGTATTCCGTAACAGACATCGTGGTGAGACCCATGCCCTAAAATGCCGATCCGCGCGGGTGGGTGCACAACATGTTTTAGGAAGTGTTAAAGCTTGCGAACGGAAATTTACTGGAAAACTCCCCCGGGTGGATAGGCATGTCCATTTCAAATATGGGAAATCCCGATAAAGCGTTTAGCGTTAGCGTTAGAAAATTCGATCAAGTGAATTCCGAGGTGATCATGCATTCCATAGAATGCGTCATGCAGAGTAACGAAGAGTTTTTGACTAGTGGGCCGGTGAAAATCACTTGCGTTTGGACGAAACAGGTTGCGGGCTCGTGTTTTAAACCGTGCAGCTTGTGCGAGGGGAACAAAGGCATCATACGCATTCAAAACTCGGATCACCTATGTCTACCGAAGGCCATAGCGGTGTGCAAAGCTAAGGCTGACGGGAATAAGCAGTACCGCTCAATGAGGCGCAAACAGAAGCAATCGGCGTTACACTTGTGCAAGGTATAGCGAACCAAAATTCGGCTGGAAGACGTCAAATAAATTAAAAGAGTACCGTTTCACGATGTTTGGTGATCACACCGGTAGGAGCGTTCTGTATAAATCCGCTGGTACCTACAACAAAGACATTGATCTGCTCTATCACGAGGATCACTTTAATGCCATCGTCAACCTGCACACTTGTTTTAGATGTAAAACCTATTGTCGGCAATGCGATACGCCCTTTTCTATCAGGAGGGAGAAGCACAAGTGCGATAAGAAGTGCACCAAGTGTCACCTCACGGCCGCTTCGATGCGTTGGTGCAGTGCGGGAGGTGTTATAGGGATTTAATGTACGGGAATGCTCGAACAGCATCTGCAGAAGGGTGGGTTTTATGCCAAGACCGAGTCCGTATGCGACGTGGAGAAGGTTTGCCTTTTATGCAACAAGATATAAAACACCAAGTATAGGAAGGTACCTCACCGGTGTGGGGGAAAATATTGTAGAAACTGTAAAATGCACGTGGATGCAAACCACATGTGTTTCATACAGAACTACGTCACCCCAAAGTTAAAGAGAAAGCCATTTATTTTCATGTTTATTGATTTTGAATGCACTCTAAACACCCCGTATCGCGAAGGCGAGAGAGTTACGGAACACGAGCCTAACCTATGCGTGCTGTATCAGACGTGCTCGTCGTAACATTGCATATTGTCATCAATGCGGAGGGAAAGAGTGGGTGTTGCGTGAAACAAGTATTGGAACACGAGCCTAACCTATGCGTGCTGTATCAGACGTGCTCGTCGTAACATTGCATATTGTCATCAATGCGGAGGGAAAGAGTGGGTGTTGCGTGAAACAAGTATTGGAACACGAGCCTAACCTATGCGTGCTGTATCAGACGTGCTCGTCGTAACATTGCATATTGTCATCAATGCGGAGGGAAAGAGTGGGTGTACGATAGGGATTGCGTGAAACACGCAGCCCAACCGAGGTTTAAAACTTGGGAGGTAATCATCATGGCTCATAATTTGAGAGGATACGACGGTCAGTTTCTCCTGAGGTACATGGTGGAGACTTTAAATGGAATCCTGAACTCGTCATGAACGGGAGGCAAATTTATAAAATAAAGTACGGAAATGCAACGTTTCTAGACTCTATCAACTTCATTCCCATGCCGCTATCGCGCTTTCCTAAGACGTTTGCACTGCGCGAATGCAAAGGATATTTCCCTATCTGTTCAATACGTAGAAACACCGAGACTACGTGGGACCCATACCGGAGCAAAAGTATTTCTGTCCAGACGGAATGGGGATGGCCTAACGCGAAGCTTTCGAATTGTGGCATAGGGATGAGGGTCTCTTCGGGATACGTGTTTCGCATGAAGGAGGAGATGTCCGCGTATTCAAGACGGACGTTCGCCTACTGAGTATGGGTGTTTCTAAATTTCGAAAAAGGTTCATCGAAGACAACGGCATCGACCCCTTTAGAGAGTCCGTCACCATAGCAAGTGCGTGCATGAACGTTTACAAAAAAAATTCATGCCTAAAAACGTCATTCCCGTCATACCTCACGGCGGGTACCGATTGACCGACGCTCAGTCGCGCATCGCATGTTATCGTGGTTGGAGCATTTGCAAAACGTTGTCATTCAGTATGTCTATAGAGGTAGGGAAATTAAAATCGTAGGCTTTAAAGTGGAGGGGTACGACGGCGATAAAAAGGTCTACTTTTTCACGGGTGTTTCTACCACGGGTGTCACAAGTGCTTTCCTAACACGCATTCCGCGATATACGACACGGGCGGCGAGACCATGGCCTCGCGGTACGAGACCACAGAGAGGATCACCAAAGCGATTCGAAATGCGGGGTACGAGGTGGTGGAGATGTGGGAGTGTTCATTTAGAAGCAGCGCTTCTCTGTTCGCGAAAACTCGCGAGGCGGAATTTCCCGAGCCTTTGAATCCTAGGGAAGCTTTTTTTGGAGGGCGCACGAATTGCACTACGGTGTACCGCGAAGCGAAGGGCGACGAGAAAATGTTTTACGACGTTTTCAGTCTTTATCCTATGTGAAGAAGACAAAGGGTTACCCGGTCGAACACCCCAGGATACACGTGAACCGCTTTCCGAACCTGGAGTGCATCGAAGGCGGTTTAATGAAGTGCACGATTTTGCCCTGTACGGATTTGTATCACCCCGTTCTGCCCTCGAGAATCAATGGCAAGTTGATGTTTCCTTTATGTCGCACGTGCGCGGAAACGGAAGCGAGCGTAGAATACGAGCACGAGGAGCACGATCGATGTTTAACGGGTACTTGGGTGATAGACGAGGTGAAGGCTGCCGTCGAGAAGGGATACAGCATTTTGAAGGTGTACGAAATTTGGGAGTACGACGTGGTTCGCCAGATCGAAACGCAGGAAAAAAGGGGTTGTTCGAGGATTACCTGAATTTCTTTTTAAAGATGAAGACGGAGGCGTCGGGTTGACCTAACCACTGCACCACGGAGGATGCGAAAAAGCGCTGTCGACGATTTCTTGGAAAGGGAGGGCATTCTATTGGATCCCAAAGGGTTTGAGGCGAATCCTGGCAAGCGGGAACTATCTAAATTGCTGCTTAATTCCTTTTGGGGAAAGTAGGTCAGCGCGATAACCTACCTTTGTGCGAAGTCCTTAAAGATTACTCTGGGTTAATTGAATTGCTAAATCACTCGGAGATCAAGATTCGGTCTACATGCCCGTTTCCGATCAAGTCATGTACGTGGTGTGGCATTACGACGAATGCACCCCCAAAATAAATCCCACCACGAACGTGGTCATTGCGGCCTACACCACGGCGCACGCTCACTTGGAGCTGTATTCCTATCTCGACAAACTCGGGGACCGCGTTTGTTAGTTCGATACGGATTCCGTCATAGCGACCTACACCACGGCGCACGCTCGCTTGGAGCTGTATTCCTATCTCGACAAACTCGGTGACCGCGTTTGTTACTTCGACGCGCATTCCGTCATAGCGGCCTACACCACGGCGCACGCTCGCTTGGAGATGTATTCCTATCTCGACAAACTCGGGGACCGCGTTTGTTACTTCGACACGGATTCCGTCATAGCGACCTACAAACTGGGGAGTGCATTCCGCCCACTGGCGCATTTTGGGGGACATGACTGGAAAAATTTGGCGCGCACGCCTACATATGCAGATTTGCTCCCTCCGGTCCCAAGAGGTACTGTTTCGAAGTGAAGAGTGACGGCGACGACCAAGTTCGCGTGGTGTGCAAAATCAAGGTTATCACGTTCAATTCGGTAACCTTAGCATCATCAACGCCGACGTGTTGGGCAACATCGTATTGAACGGTTACCTTGAAGGGAAATCAAATAAGCAGAAAAACGTTGTGAAAGGTCACCACCGCCCTGTATACCAAAACGTTTCGCATGGTGGTGAACTAGCGGGTTTTGCAGTACGATTTGGATTCCTACCCCTACGGGTACAAAAGCCGCCGTAGCGACGAAGCACCTTTTATTCATGTTTCACAAAATAGAGCCGAAAGACCCGGAACCTCCGATTCCTAAAAGGGTAAAATCCGGTTCCGGAGATCGTTTCTTTAAGCACTTGCGACCGCCAAAACAAGCGAGGAAGGAGGGGAAGGTTTGAGAAGATGGTTGGAATTTTGGAAAAAAAATAAAATGCGACACCGTCACGCGTCCTACGCAGCTTAGGCGAAGAGTGGTGGATAAACATCTTGCATCGTGGTGCGAATTGCTTTTCAATGCAGGGGAGACCACCGCTGGCCACAAGGTGCATTGGGAGTGTTGCATAAAACGTGGATGCGTTGCGCAGGTTATTTTCCGATGCATCGACACCTCAAGAATGGGTTCAACCATTAGTGGCGTTTCGGTAGACAAAGTGGGGCACGATGGGGGTAGCTTTAAGCCGGTTCACCCCGGCAGGGTGGTGGACATGGTGGAAGAAGTGGTGCACGACAGCTGTAGGTTGAAAACGGGCATACACCGGCAGGTTAGAAAACTTACGGGATGCGTCACTGGGAGCAGTGGTGCCCGACAGTGAAACATTTAAGCTCCTGAATCCGGGAAGGGTCATAACATGCAAGATGTATCGCTGGGGGAAGTGGTGGCGAATAGGAAAGGGTTTAAGTGGACCAACGCAGGAGGAGACGTGAATATGCAGGAAGCGCTCGATGCACCCCCGGCAGCCGCAAGCGAAGAGGTCCCGAAATTTACTTTTCCTAGCACGATGCAGGTGGCCGGGCAAATCTACCTTCGTGAAACGCCTTTTTGCCAACGCAAACCTTATGTTCGATAAAGCCATCAAGCGCGCTGTGTGGTGCCATCCGCACCTAATTTGGGAAGCGCCTTTCACCACTGCACCTTCAACGCGTACTCTTACGCCGGAGTGCCACCCTTAGCTTTCATTAGGGAGCGGGATATGCTCGTGATCGACGATATGATGCTGGAGGCAAATTCAAGAAATATGGCTAACTTTATCACCAAGGATTCGCATCATCGGAATTTCGGAGTCATTTATATGTTGCAAAACGTGTTTCCTCAGGGCAAGAAGTTTCGCACGATTTCTCTCAACGCCAATTACATCGTCATCTTTAAAAATAACAGGGATAAGATGCATATCGAGAGATTGTTCCAACAGATGAAACCCCGAAACTCCACATTTCTATCGGAAGCCTTCCAAGCGGCCACCCAAACACCGCACGGGTACCTGGTCTTAGACTGTACGCCGTACACGCCCGACGGCTTTCGCTACAGAACCGGCGTTTTACCCGGAGAAACAGCTTACCGCTTCGTGCAGGTATAAATATGGCGATGCTTGGCGGCTCGTGGTTCACTATGGAAGCAAAAATACGTAAGGTATCATCTCCTCTGATTGCCAGGCAATCCGGCAACCTCATCTATCTCAGCAAGGTTAGATCGAAGTTGCCCAAACGCTCTTGAAGAAAGCGAAACCGGAAACCATGAAGGCCATTTCGGAATGCATATGGAACGTTTGCAAGGAAAGGTTGCCCCTTCCTCCCGGCACTAGAAAGCGTTTAAAAAGACACAAAGCGTGCTGGAGACGTCTAGTCGATAAGAGGGTGTCGTTAAAGAAAAAGCGAAAGATTCTCATTCAAAAGGGCGGATTTTACCGACGTTTCTACTTCCCGTTCTGGGTTCCATGTCTAGCGCCATCCTTTCCAAGTTCGTGTAAACATGAAGCAGATCGTGATGTATCGCTCCGAGAGCACCAAGAGGTTGCACGTCATCGATAAAGCCATCACGCACATCTCCGACGATATCACTAGGATCATGAATGCGGCAATATCGCCCGAAGAAAACTGGAATATTTTGAAACATAAGTTAGGCAACTATTACGATCTTCTGTCGACGCTAAGGCCAACGTCACCGCCTTCGGAAACCGACGAGGCGGCCGGTCGAGAGAGCGTCGCCAGTCCTACAAAACCACTCCCGGTAAAGATGGAGCCCGAAGCCGCTTCTTCTTTCCTAGCGATGAAGGCGAAAACCAAACCCAAGCGATTGGCTGAATTGTTGGGTTCGAAACAAAAAAGAGGGTAAAAAAGGCCGTCTCTCTCTCAGACCTTTCCAATCGCTACGGGTACAGTTTACGAGTCCAAGAGGTGGCCACCGGAGGAACCGCAATGGGAGACTCCGTATTAGAGCGACTGTACAATAAAATAGATCACTATGCGGGGTTGGGAACGGCTGATAAGCTTCGCAAGGCCACCGATCTTTCTAGGTCAGTCGTGAAGATTTTCTCAAAACGAAGGATAGTTACACCTTGCACAAACCGGCGAGAAAGCGCTATCCCACCAAACACTACCACGTGACCAACATCGACGATCTTTGGGAAGCCGACCTGAACGTCATGGATTCGGTCAAAAGGTATAACGCACCGTATATGTACATCTTATCCGTCATCGACGTGTACGCTTGGGCTCTACCCCTGGTCGGTAAATCTGGCGATCATTTAATCGAAGCATTTCATACCATTCTTTCTAGTAGCAAGCGCTCCCCGAAGGTGCTTAGAACGGATAAGGGCACGGAATTGAAGAATGCAAAGTTTCGCCAATTTCTCCAACGGCACAACATCTCGCACCACACCACCAACAATAAGGTGAAGGCCGCCGTGGTGGAGCGCTTTAACAGAATCTTAAAGGAAATATGTGGAGATATTTTACGCACAAAAATACCTACACCTTTACGGACGCGTTGCCGCTCTTGATAAAATCGTACAACGCATCCCATCATCGTTCCATCAAAATGCCGCCAAAAGACTTCGTCCTGACAACATCTTGCAGTTGTACCGCACTCTCTGGAAACCCACTGCCATGACGAAGCCAAAATTTAATGCGGGCGATCACGTTCGCATTTCTAAGGAGAAAATGAAATTCGACAACGGCTACGAGCAAAATTGGACGGACGAAATTTTCGTCGTCTCCGGGACCGTCAAAGGTTCCCCGACGGTGTACAGAATCCTCGATTTGGCAGGCGAAGAGTTCGAGGGCTTCTTTTACGCTCATGAACTGCAGCGCGTCTCGCTGCCCTCGTCTTTCAAGATGGATAAAATCATGGCTTCCAGAGGACGAGGCGCTAGTAAGGAGGTGATGGTAAAGTGGAAAGGTTATCCGGACAAATTTAATTCGTGGGTCAAGTCGTCCGAAATCTCGCCATTATGATTCGTACCAAACCTTTCTCGTTGACGCTGGTAAGCAACGCGTCCATGGAACGATTTCCCGATAACTCCACGGCGCGTTTCTCTAATCACCTCCCGGAAAGGGTGATCCTGCAGGGCCAATGGGAGGTGTGTCTTTCCAAAATTAGACACCCCATTCGGTTTTGCAATCTCTCACCCACTTGCGCGTTAAGCGGTTCCTATATCGAAGACGGTAAACGTACCTATTTTTGTCAATCTTTTAAAAATGGCATCAAGGATCCCGAGATGTTATACAAAGTGGTGAATAATCGAATAATGTTAGACCCTGACGTTGACAAATTCCTTAAATATACCGATGGCAAAGGGACCGTGAATCGCGAGGTGATCTTGGTTCCTCCGGATAAAAACAAGCCATGGTCTAAAAATTCAGGTACCGAAACGCACCCTACCGCTCCCAAAAATCAATCGCCACTTCCGGCAGAATCGGTCGTCGCGACCGCCACTCCCGTGAACGAATTACCATTGCCGTCGGACTCGCGGTGTTACCTCATAAGCGTCTGCAGGTTCGAGAAGACGTGGAAGAGGTGCCGGAAAATTCCAACCCAAAACGTCACAAGGGACGCGAGGGATCCAAGGCGTCCGACGTCCCTAAATCGAACGTTCAAAGACCAAAGAAACCCAAATAGCCTTTCGCCGCCGCCTCGTTTCGTTCCGGAACGCGATGGACTTCCTCGAGGACTCCTTCCGCATCCTTGGGCAGGATGCTAGGTTACTTGCACAACAACGACGTCGTTCAGAACCCGCCGCCGGTATATAACGTGGATCCGTATATGGGATTTCTTTACGAGGTCTTCGTCTACTGCAATCTCGTCGTTCCGCAATTGGTCGGCAAAACGTTCGTTAAAGTCTTGGACAGCACCGTTATAGACCACGCTCTCGAGTCATCGAAACGCGTTTCGGTGGAAAATCGTTTTTTCCTCAAAATTGGGTTCCCTTACTTCAGCAAGAGTTTAACGTGGTGAACATCGATTTAAGGGACGGTCTCGGACATCTCTTACCATTTGCCGGCGGTTTTCCTTCTGCTTTGGTTCTGTCCTTTAGACCGAGAAATGAACCCTTACGATCAACTCATCTTTCGTTACTACCTAGATCAGGCCGGAGGAAGGTACGGCGCTCGCGAATTCGTTCTTTATAGAGGTGCACCGTTTCAGAGGGGAAGCGGGCTCTTCAGCGCACAATGCGGTTTGTTTCGAACTCTGCTCCCCGTGTTCAAAACCGGTACCAAAGCGGTGAGCAAGGAGGCTTTGAAAATGGGGTGTCATGTTTTGGCAGACATGGCCTCGTCGTCCACACCACCGAAAGAGGTCCTAAAATTTTGACTCAGGGAAGCCGGCTTTAATCTAAAGAGAAAGGCGCAGGCTAAGCTCGACACCATCGTCGGTTCCGGAGCCAAACGGGTTAAGATAGAAAGAAGCGTTAGGGGTAAAAAGAATCTGTCAAAAACCAAGCCTAAGCGGGGTAAGAAGCGAACCAAGTCCAACCCTAGAACAGATATGCAGATTAGAGCCAGGCGCGGTAAACCTTGCAAAAAAAATAGCATCGACATTGTTTTGACATGAGCGCGCCGGTTTTCGCGAATTCGGAACTCGACATCTTCAAACCCAAGGTCGCTCAGACCAGCATCGAAGTGCAAGAAATATTTTATCTCAACCCTCAAAACACCATCACACAAAACTCCCCCATCACGTTTCAGTATTCCTCCAATAGTGACGATTATCTCGATTTATCCTACGTTCAATTAGAGCTGGGCGTAAAAATCGTCCATCCTTCCGGAGAAAATCTCAAATCCAAAGATAACTTTATCTTCATCAATAATTCTCTAAACTCCCTATTTAGCCACGCCTCGGTGACTCTAAACAATGCCAACGTATCCATGCCCCAAGGGTACCCTTTCAGAACTTAGCTCAAAAACCTGCTCAATTACACGTTCTTTGGAATGAATTTCACTCTAGATTATCGCTATGGCAAAAGGATACTGCGGGTAGCATGGACTTTCCCAATAACGTCGGGGTCAAATCTCGTTTTAATCACACCAAAGGTAGCAAGGTGGCGTATCTCATGGGACCCGTCTCCCACGGTCTATTTAACAACAAAACACGCATTCTCAACCACGTGGACCTCGCTATCACGCTAACTCCCTCGGCATCTCAATTTCATCTCATTTCAGAAAATGCTGCACTTCAAGCGCACACGGAAATCGTTTCGGCCATATTGTATCTCAAAAACGATAGACCTTCGGCCACGGTAAAGTTGGCTCATCAAAGAGGCCTTCTAAAGGTTAACGCGTTGTACCGCTTTGTGGACGTCGATTTTCAATCGCTAAGCATTCCGAAAGATTATTCCACCGCTCACTTTACCAACATTCTCGTCGGAAAAATTCCCAGGCGCGTCACTCTAGCCATGACGTCCGATAAGGCGTACTCGGGGGATATCACGAAAAATCCTTATCACTTCTCCCACTTTGACCTCACCGCTCTTCAATTGTTCGTCAATAACCGTCCCGTTCCGTCCCACGTCATGTAGGTCAATTTCGCAGCAGGCGAATTTACGCAAGCGTACCATTCTCTATTTCTCGGTTTAAACAAACAGTTTCACCCCGAAGGTCTCCCCATCACCAGAAACGAGTACCAGAGGGGATACACCGTTTTCGTTTTCGATCTCTCCCCCGACATGTCTGCAGATAAGGATTACATTCCCGGCACTACCGACGGCAACCTGTCTATAAAGCTGCAGTTTGCTTCGAAACTCGCAGAACCAGTGTGTCTTCTCGTGCTATCGGAAATCGATAGAAACCTCGAAATCGACAACAATCGCTCGGTGCTCGTAACATGAATGCGCGTCGAATTCGCTCCTGTCTTCTCAAATATCCCCAGTTTGTGGGCGTCTTCGCCAGTGATAAAATTCTTAACCCCCTTCTCATTCCACCCCAATTGCGATCGTAATCAATACCGACGCTCATACGAAACCCGGAAGGAATATTTCGATAGTTACGGTTTACCGCCTCTCTTATCCACCGGTCTTCTCTTTTAGCAAAACTACTGCGGTTCGCATTGACGCCACGTCACCCGTCGCTTGCAAGCAGACACCTCCGCCACGTGCGGTCATTACGTCGTTGGGTTCCTATACCACCGATGTCGCAACTTTCTGACATACTCCTCTTTTCCAAATTTAAAATTTCAGATTACCTCTTCAACGACTACCTCATTACCCTTAGCATCATGCAAGGTGTTCTACATCTAACGCTGAATCTTGCCGCCCCGTCTACACCTATAAACATGTAGCCCCATTTCCTGCACCCGTTATTCGTCGTTTCATCTCCGATTATGTAAGTACCGATGCTCCACCTCACTTTAATTGTTTTCGTTGTTGCTCTTCGCTTTTTTCATCTGCATTTGTTTTTGTATTTTTATGACTACAGCTGTGCACTTTCTCAACAACGCCGAAACCAAGTACCTCGCCGTCACCACAGAACCGGAAGTGCGCGTCACCATCGCCATCTGTGGGAAAAATAAGTCGGTCGAGTTTCACTCTCTTCCAGATTGGGCAGCACTCGTCGAGAATCGGGGACCAAAGATCGACAATCACTTCAACCGCCAGTCATCCCACCTCACGGACAAGATCGCCATCCGTTCAAATACCTCTTCGGGTCCATCGTATTCAAACCTTCCGGCATAGCCCTGTTTGCCGAGGAGTGGTTTCGTCTCAAGACGCTCTTCCTCACCAGCTTCATCGTAGACCGCTCTTTTTCTTAAACCCACTCTTCCTACATGTCTAACAGCTTCCTTCTCGTGCTCAATAAGCGCACACAGACCTCCACATCCCTCATCGCATCACCGTGCAAAGAGGCATCAAACCAAGTACAGTGAAACCACCGTCGTCAGGTTCGGGAAATATTTCTACCCTCGGCCTTTAACAGCCTGGAAACTGCTGCCATCGAGGACATCAAACGCGGCAGCAGCTACTACATCATCTACAAAGGGTCCGAGTTCCAGAAGGGAGGATTCGAAAAATTTAATATCGATTTCACAGGGATCCCATCCAAGGTTAACCATGGCGTACTCCACGGATTTCTTCGACATCGGTAAGTGCGCTCGACCCTATATTGAACCTCCTTTGAACCCTTTCATGAGTCATTCATCTCGCATCTCATTTTTTGTTCCTTTATATGTTTGCAGGTAACAATCTGGTGGCATGCATCAACTTCAATGCATCCGGAACGGTGTCGCAGGCTGGAACCTTCGTCGCCCAGGAGGAATTCTACATCGCTTCGACTGCCGTGGAGAGATTCGGTCGCATCAGAACCGTCACCATCAACGTCAGCATCTCGGATGCGTCCGTCATCTTTTTGTCGTTCGTACCTTCCAAGATATTCCTAACGGATGGGAGGCCTCTTGGACGTTGTCCATCGATCGTGAAGTGATCCTACCAAGTTACAATCCAAGCATCATCGCTCCCGTTTGTTTTCCAAAACGCGAAAGCAGCGATAGCAATTTTTCCCACATTTCTTTTTCTTGCGAAACCAAAAGCGTGCTTCAAGGCATTCTTCCCATGATGGACTATTCATCTTGCACGACCGTGTTTAAAATAATTTTTACTCGCGAGTGTAACCATTAACTTTCCCTAAATCAATTTTCTCTCCTCCATGAAAATCAACTAAAAAACTGTATCGACCTGCGAAGGTGTCTCCTTGCATGACGACATCTAAACGATTTGCTATTTTTTCATACAGTGTTCATTTCATTACATCATGCATGCACTCTTTTTGACAAATAAAAACACTGTAACCTCTAATTTTATTTGTCTTTTCATTTATTTTCATTCCTCTTCCCATTCCTTTTCATTTATCTCACCTACCCGAAAAGCACACCGCCACGAACAGCAGAAGCGGTTCAAAATACAACCATTACGGCCGCCGATAGGCGGTACAGCAAAGAAAAGTAACATGGTCGCCACTCCATCATTGGCAGATAAACAGAAGAAAATCCCCGCCAAGCCGGCTTGGGTGGAACAGAGCACGTCACTCCTACAGCAAAGGTAAGTGTCGTCCTGGCCGCACGGTCATAGGCCAAGAAACAGCAAGACGCAGAATAGCCGCCAAGCCGTCACGGGTGGGAGAGCGCACGACAAACCTTCAGCAAAGGTAAGTGTCGTCCCGGCCGCACGGTCATAGGCCAAGAAACATCAAGACGCAAAGTAGCCGTCACGGGTGGGAGAGCGCACGACACACTTTCAGCAAAGGTGTCATTGCAGTCACGTGGACAACCATCATGGCCGCCAGCCCGCTATAGGCGGGGCAACAGCACACGTCACTCGTAGCGCCTCGCCTCTCCTTCCACACTATCTGAGGGGCAACAGCAAGGCGGGGCAGCACACGTCACACGTAGCGCCTAAACTGTCCCTCCGCCCTCTCAAACGGTCCGACCTTGCTCCGCTGCCACCTCTCTCACTGTCCTTACACCTTGCTACGCTACGGCAAGCTCACTCATCGACATTCCACTTTCGTCCCACCTCACCCTAGCGGGGGTGCGCCCTAGGGGGGCCTAACCCAAAACTGCGGGGCAGCTGCGCCCACCACCCCTTACCGTACTCTGCTCTGCACCCGCCCAACCTACACGTCGCTACCTCTTACGGGGCTGCAAACCCTCCATACCATCACAGGGGCGTAACCCGCAACACCGACGCCGCGGGGCACCTGCGCTTACCCCCAATCGTGGCTAACCCTTCCCGTGCACCGCAAAGTTGTCCCAAAACGGAACGCCCTCAAAATTATGGTCCGACCTTAACAAAAAGCTGTCTCAAACGGACACACTCAAATAATTGTCTGACCTTGACAAAAAAGTTTTCTCACCTTCACCAAACAATTGTCAGACCTTGACCAAACATTGTCCTAAATGGACATAACCAAATTATTTTCCGACCTTGACCAAAAAATTGCCTGATCTTGCCAACCTGTTGTCCGAGACGGACCCTCCCTATGAAATTGGCTCACCTTATAAATTACTCACTTCGAAAACTACCCCTTTTGGCAAGGTCAGACAAAAATTGCATCACCTTCAAAATTCGACTGGCGGAAACGGTACCTCACTAAAAGTGGCTCAAATCGATCCACCCGAAGAAATTGGCCGATCTCGTAAATACATCGCTTCGAAAACTAACCTTTTGGCAAGGTCAGACAAAATTTGCCGACCTTGAAAATTGGACTGTCCAAAACGGTACCTAACTACTTACATTTGTAAAAGTGTGAGGGATTTGTTTCCGTATAGTTTTTAAAGTAAACACAAAAATTTGTAGTTTTACCATCTTCAATAAAAGTACGTTATGGACTACATTGGGTGGTGAGATTATAAAACCGAATGGGATATCTAGGTTTGGAGAGGAAGACCTCCCGATCACCATGTAATACAGTTCTTTCCGGTAAGTGGTTTGAGAAGCGAGCAGTGGTATTTTGGTAAAACGATCCTTCGTTGCGTTACTTGCCAGCAAAGTAGAAAATTCTTTCTTTCGAACAATCAAAGTTGTAAGGTATGGGATTGTTTTACCCAAGAAATAAATTTATCGGGATACCCTTTCCACTTAACAAACACCTGCTTAGTGTGTCCTCGACCTTTTGTATCAAGATCTTTATCAACTTTCAATATAGAGGGGAGGGATACGTTTTGCAACTCCTGCTCATAAAATATGCCCCCTATGTCTTCACCATATTGTATACCGGTGGCGAACTTGGAATTACCTGAGATATTTGAAAAATCTTATCCAACTAATTTTATTCATTTCCCTTATCGAATGTCATCTTTTCTCTAGATATGCGTACACAGTCTCCTTCTGGACGGTGTGGGTAGGCGATGTAAATTGCAATATACCTGAAGAATGTTATTAGCGGAAACATCCTTTGTTGCAATTTTAATACATCGATGGTACGAACTATTATAAGACTTAACGAGAAGCGGTAACACATCCCCATATTTTATGTGTGAAATATTTCCACATTTTTGTCTTTAAGGTTCTATTAAAGCGTTCTACTACCGCAACCTTAACTTTATTGTTAGTAGTGTATTGAGAAATATTGTGTTGTTTTAGAAAGTGTTGAAACGTTTTGTTTTGAATTCAGCACCCTTCTCTGTTTGCAACACGTAGGAAATCGTCTGCTAACGGAAAATTTACATTTAAATATTTTAACTAAATTGTCCCCTGATTTTGAAACCAAGGGCAGTGCCCAGGCATATTTTGAAAAAGCATCAATCGGCGTTAAAATGTATCTATACGGAGTGTTGTAAGATTTAATGGAATCCATTTCATTTAGATCAGCTTCCCACAGATCATCAATATTAAAGACCTGAAAATGTTTGGTGGGATAGCGTTTTCGTACCGGTTTTTGCAGCGTATAGCTTTCTTTTGTTTTAAGGGATGACTATTGCGGTCATAGACAGCCCAGTGGCATTACGAAGTTTGACAGCAGTACCCAATCCTGCATAATGATCAATTTGTTGTACATTCGTTCTAGTACAGAGATTCCTCAGAATCGATCCTTATTGGTGTTATATATTTGGGGGATGTGCAGTGGCGGCTCATGTTGCCTATACCTAGGGGGAGCTGCACTGATTATTGGAATTTTAGCTTACCTTAGTTATTTGAACATGAATTGCATACGGCGATCTTTCTTTGTAGCAAACTTATTAACCACTCTCTCGTTGAACTTCGGGATGTTTTCTATCATTTCCTTTTCTATGGACAACATAGCAAGTGCAGTTAGTCTATCTTCTCCAATAGTGTTCTTAAGGAATGTTTTAATTCTTTTCAGCGTTCAGTTAAAGGTAGAGTAATGACTATTTTCAAAAGTTTTAACACTTGAGAAAAAGCGGAAGAAATATTATTAGCTCTAAGATAGTGAAGCAATGTTTCTGAATTCTTCTCTTGAATAGATGACTGTATGTAGTTTGTTCTTATCAAACACTGGAAACTGTTTTACGAATTCACTGAACGCATTTTCTGAAAATATTGAATTAAATTGCTCAAACTGTGTCGCAGGGAAGACAGAAAAATGTTCTCTAAACTGGAAATTCAATTGAGACAGTATAATTATCAGATACTTCCTTGGCTGCTGCTCCTCTGGTCTGTGTGTTTGAAGGAATTTTTCTTTTGTGTGGGTTTTCTGCTGCCAAGTCACAGGACTCCACTGTGTTGCTTACTTTCAGCAGAGACAGTAGACATGTAACTGGAACTTTTGCAGCATCTATGTGGCGATTCTGTAATTGATTGTACAGTATTTCTACGTGAGGCATAATTAAATGGAAAAAATTAAACCAGAAACAAAACTCATTATTTTCAAGATACCCCAATATAGCAGATGCCTCATTTATTGTCACACTGCCTGAAGTCTCTGATTCTGATAAAATTTGAAAACATTCTTTCAATGCCTCCTTCTTTACGTAAACAACATTTACAGTCCTGGATTTGTAGTTCCACCTTGTTGATCCACCACTGGGTATTCTCTTCTTAACACACGAATCTAACACTGATGATCTGTGTGAAGAACGGGAAAAGAAGGCGGGTATAACAGAAAGATTTGAAAAGAAAATCCTAGCCTTCATGTTTACCTGGCAGCTCTCTCCATTATCAGATTTAATTGATGTGCTAAGCAATTCACAAAGTACGCATTAAGGTACACATCTCTAACTTTAACTTGCACTCCATTGATAGACCTGCTCATTACCGCTGCAACATCAAAACTTTGGCCTATGAGCTTCTTCTTATCTTTTTATATATTGCCAAGCTGAGAAATTACAACTTCTGCAATTACATCGGAATTTTGCCCATTCGGAATAAACACAAATCCCCAGAATTGCTCAACAGGACTACCTAGGGCATTACAATACCTTAAGAATATTACACGCTGGAACATGTCATCAATATCTGTAGTTTTGTCGACCATAATAGACACATAGTCTGCTGCTTCAATTTCTTCTAAGATGTTTTCTTTACAAACTTCAAGAATGCACTGAAGTAACTCATTTTGTGTTGTCTTAGAAGTTCCTTTAAGATGGCACTAAAATAGGCAATCAATTTCTGCTGTATATTTATTCAGCCCCCTGAACACCCCTTGATTTTGCGACCCTTCATGTCCTCTTAGGGGTAGCTCGTGACAACCACAAAATTTCACACAGTTGATTATCTTTTTAAGAGTGTCCTTATTTTTTGGACTTGATTGTTGTGACGATCTATTGATTCCTTATAGGCTTGGCTTAAACATACCTGTACATTTACTGACCCAACTGTAGCAAAATTAAGAATATTATTAACATGGTTTTTTGACATTTCATGTTTATGATACTTTTCATATAGTCTCTTCAAGTCTGAAACCCCCTTTTGAACCCATGCAATGTTGGCTGCGTCGTTTTTAATTCCAAATAAAAGGCAAGGAAAACAGAAAAGGGAATTTCTGACTTCACAGCCACATATCCACTCATATTTCGTGTAAATTTCAGGACTGAAACACCTATTATATTGTTTTGGGCGGATTGTTGCAGTTTGAATAATATTTAACACAGGAGTTGATCTTCCACGCACTTTAATGTCACATTTCTCATGCAGTGTTAAAATGCCAAAACGAAGCGACTTTAAATACGCGACCGAATTACTCATTGTTACAAGCACACCATTGACACCAGTATATAAAAACAAATTTGATTGTACTTTACTGTCAGGAAACAGAAATATATTTGAATCGCGTGAAAATATTCACAAACAGTCTGATTTCACGAAAATCCGCACGAGATTGCACTTAACACCGCTTTTGGGACTGCAAAAATTGCAGTCCAGTGAGTTCACTGAAAGACGGCATGCGCGGTAAACTGAAACGTGTAGCGGAGCAACCAGAGAGGGAAATGGAAGCAATACGTAGCACGTTAGCGAGTTGTACTGGCAGTCCTCCGAGGGAGATGCGGCTTCACATATGAACTTGCCGCGCAGCCTGATATGAACAAGTTGTATTGAATTATGCTAATGGTGCTCATATTATGTTCGCGATAGAACGGCTTTGCTATAAATGACGAAAAAATACTATATATACGGATGTTATCTATTCAATTTGTGCAATTAAGTCAACAACATTAAATTTGCTCGGGGAGCTGCACTCCCGCAGCCCCCCTTTATCGGCCGCCACTGGGGACGTGTTCCTGACACCAAAACAGAAAAAAAAAGGAAGTTCGTGTGTACATGGGTGTGAAAATCAACCGTTTTGTTGTTATAGGTCGAAGAAGATGTATTCCATGAGTGAACAGACGGATATGCACTACACGTATGGCCGTGCAGACAGCAATTCAGCACGAGCACGTGAACCTTATGCAGAAAGGTACCCTGACAGGCCGTTACCGTGTGCAAGAACATTCGCACGAATTCACCAACGCTTGAGAGAGAATGACGCATTTGAGAGGAGTACTAGGGAAGTTGGGAGACCAAAAGCGGCACGAGGTATTGAGCTTGAACGACTTCTTCGTGCTGTGAATGCAGACCCATCACAAAGCACAAGACGTACGGTTGTAAGGGAGAGAGTTAGTCATATGACTATCTGGAGAATTCTGCAAGAAAATCTTCTGTACCCATATCACCTTCAACGTGTGCAAGGATTAAATGAGGCGGTGTTTGAGCCAAGAAGACGTTTCTGTCAACGCATGTTACAGCAGTGCCCTGTGTTCATCAATTTCCTAGCCTGTACCTTATTCCCGGATGAGGCTGGTTTTACTCGCGACGGCACCTTTAGTTTTCATAACACTCATAACTGGGCATTTGAAAATCCTAATGAAGTACGACAGGACAACCATCAACAGAGGTTCTCTCTCAACGTTTGGGGTGGAATCATTCATGATCACCTTATTGGTCCCTACTTCTTCCCTCCGCGTCTAAATGTACAAACCTATCTCCAGTTTCCAGAAATTAGTTGCATCACTTAGCTGATAATGGCCTCTGGACATAATCCAATGAAGGTTTTACACGATGGTGCCCCAGCACATTTCAGTGTGATAGTTCGTAAGTTTTTGAATTATCGATTTCCGCAAAGATGGATTGGACGAGGGGGACCCATTGCATGGTCTGCTCGATCGCCTGATTTGAATGCAATGGATTCCTCGTCTGGGGACATTTGAAGTCCTTGGTTTATGCGACTACTCTACCTGATGACGTTTTGAGAGGATATCCAAACTGGATTTGACTAAATACGAAACACACCAGGAATTTTCAACAGAGTACGCCAGAGCATGGAACGCAGGCTTACTGCACGCATCGAAATAAGAGGAAGCCACTTCGAGCAATTTTTGTAACTTTCGATTTTGTGTTGTAACTCTGAAATAAATTATTTTCAGACTCATGTGCATATTAACTTTTTTGCTGTTTTGATATCCTCCAAATATATAACACCAATAAAGATACACCTGTATATCTTTGTCGTCAGTTTTTTTCACGTGGTCAAAGTTCGTAACGATAGTTAATGTGAGTTAACCTTTTTACTTCCCTCAGAGATTCATGTTCTTTTTTCCTGATCCCTAGAGATTCAGGTTGGAATCTTGCAATTACTTCGTGTTCGTCTCGTTTTATAGTCTCAGTTTGTGTTTTAGTTTATCTTCATAATTTTTATCCGGTTCAAAATTGATGTCAGAAGGGAATCTTAATTTTGAAAGAAGATCATAGTACGTAGCTAACTTATGCTTTAAAATATTCCATTTATCTTCTGGGACCATTTTGGTATCCATAACCTTTTAAATATCTTTATTTATAGCTGATATAACTGAATCGATCACATGTAATATTTTAACACTTTTAGGTAGAGATCGATGTAGAACAATATGTTTTAGGTATTTCATACTTAGACGTATTTTGAAATTAGAGCGCTAGCAATTGAGCCAACAACAGCTAGAAGGAAAGCTGGTAAGAAACCACCTTTCTGTTTAAGAATCTTCTGCTTCTTTTTCAATTACCAATATTTCACCGTCTTTAATAGATTCTAAGGGTGGAATACCTGCATAGGTGTATACATTATATGTACAGTTATTAAATTCGTTAACCATCGGAGGCGGGTACTCTGAATGGTGACACAAAACGTCACGCTTTATAGGTTTATCAAACCTGTGTTCAAAGTTTGAAAGAAGACGTTTTACAAATGTAGATTTACCGCACCAAGAACCTGCTACCTTATGGTACTAGGAAAGGTAAACTTAGCGATATTATCTGGTAGTATATTTTGGGCTGTGTCACTCACTTCCACTTCATTTCCAGGATTTACGCGTTTATATATACCATTGTCAGGTAGTACTTCAACATATCCTCCACTTCACTACCGTTCCAGGATTTACACGTTTAACTTTACCCCTGTTAGGTACAATCGCACCTAAAACTGTATGAGCTACATTAGAGTTTACCCCTACTCACTTTCATTTCTGGATTATAAGTACCCTTAGCCTTTCTAAGAAGTTTTTTTTCTTTTTACCCCTATTCAGTAACAACCGACAATGCTTTGCTCCTCAGCATAACGCCTTATGGTTCTTGCAGTAGGTTTTGTTTATTTAGGTTTACTAAGAAGTAGTGCATGCTAATTAATGGGTTTCATGCTGTTTAGTGGAATTAAATAGTGCCACGCTACGTACTGTTTTCTCTTAGTTTTTCGGGGTTTATAAAAAACTCTAGACTGTAATTTTGTTGGTGGGTCATCTAAATGAAATTCTGTAAGACGACGTTTACGCGGGAGCAATGCGTGCCAATTCACTTTCAAACCTGGACCAGGGACAAGGGTCCGCCACGGGACAAGAGGGTTTTAGGGTCTTCTCCAGGTGTGTAGACGAGATAGTGTTGGTGATTTAGACATTACCTCACCTTTAAATTTTTTACGACCTTATGGTTCACCCCTCCTCCTCCACTAATTCTCGGGGTATTTTTGAAAGTCAAATTTAAACTTTTTGGAGGTAGAGACTCTACAATCTCATCCTCAAACTTTCTCTTTTCTGACAGTAATAAGTACTCAATTATCAAGATGCTGTCTTTTATACCCGTAAGGGTAGGCACCAAAGTTATCTTACATTACACCTTTATTAACCAGCATGCAGATCTTTTTAGCATAAAGCTCTGATACCACTGTCCGTAAGTGTTTTCTTGCAATACTTGTACCCTGCACAGGTTTACTATTATCTCCTATTATAATATCTCGAAGAACATTAACGTTAATCACTTTTAAATTACGAAAATTTAAAGTAATACATTTGATTTTACAAAAAGCATAGGTTTGGTTGTCATTAGGGGTTTTAATCTCAAAACAGTAACTCTTTGGCCCCGATTAAGCAAATATATATAGGTTCCATTTTCGTATTTTTAAGTTCATCGGTCATATCACGCAAATACGATCCGGGTGGAGGCATCCAATCACCCGGTCTGTACCTTGCAATAACGGAATCTGTGTAAAAATAGCACATATGGGTGTCTAAACGGTTCAAATATGAATAGAATTCCAAACGTGCGTGCTGTAGTGTATGCAGCTATAACAATATTTGTGGTACGGTTCTCGTTATATCTCCACACAACATACACAGTGTATCTGTAGTTGGTTGAAGGAATGAAACTCTACACCTGGGTCCTTTAATAGTTCTAGAAGTCTAGGGTATTCTTTCACTATTTCGCAAGTAGGTAAATTGTCGCGTTGCCCGTATTTTCCCCAAAATACGAATCTTCAACAAACTGTTTTCTTTCGGTGTTTGCGTTACAATTAGATGGCCATTCTGATGCTTCCGTCTTAATTTTTAAAAACTGATTTACATAGTCCTCCAATAGACCTTTTTACCAGTATTTGTATCGTACTTCATCATTTCGTACTCCCATATTTCATAAACATTAATAGTTTCATATCCCTTATTTAAGGCAACCTTAATTTCATTCAAAATTCACGTACCTGATGAACACCTTTCCTCATTACCGTTGCTGCACACTTCCTGTTTTTCTGTTTTTGCACATGTACGGCATAGCGGGAACATTAGGTTCCTATTAACGCGTACAGGTGGAACAGGACGATACAATGTTTCTGGAGGCAAAATTTCACACTTTATGATACCACCCTGAATATCGTCTAAATTAGGAAAATTATCTAAGTGAATCTTGGGTGTCCTACAGGATAAGGTTTATTCTTATTTACAAATAGATACAAACTACAGACTCGTAATAGAAGATTTTCTCGTCATCCACCACCTCACAGTACACCTTGGTAAAATTGGTGCGTCCACCATAAAACGCACCTCTGGGTTGTAAGTGTATGGGAAACGTGTAAATTAATGTTAACATGGTGTGCAACTGCCTCGTATTATATCCTTAAACTAACATTTCTACATCTCCTTAACATGATACCCTGCATCGGTTGGTTATTCTACCAGTGGTCTCGTACTAATACGCCATAGTTTTTCCACCAGTAGCATTTCATACAGCATTACGGTTTGAAGAACCTTGGTAAAAACAACCGTGAAAGAAATACACCGTTTTATCATCTCTATATCCATCCATCTTATGGCCCCCTGTAGGCATATTGTATAACAGTATATTCTTTGCGCTCCAACCACGATAACCAAATGCATTCAATGCGTTAACGAATATCTGCCAAACGGTATCCCCATTAGGAATTAATGGGGGGATACGTTCATACATGCATTAGCAATTGTAACACATTCCCTAAATGGATCAATTCAGTTTTCATCCAAAAACTGTTTCCTAAATTTGGCCACACCCAAATTCAATATATACACGTCTAACTTACAGTACTTTATCGTCTCATCCTTCATGTTAAATACATATTCTGTATCTACCCTTCCTTGGTACCACTTTTCAAAGACTACTTTTATCCTCAGACATACCCTCTGGACGGTAATACTTCTGTTCTGACAAAGATCCCACCTAACCGTTTGCTCTCATTTAATTGAAATGTTTTAGGAAACCGTGACAAAGTCATGGAAATAAAGTTCAAAGAGTCTAAAAGTGTTACATTACATTGTTTGATTCTATATATCTGGGTTTCGTTAATAATAAGCTCCGGACTCCTTTCATGTGCTTTAGAAAAACTGTCCGTCATAGGCGCTATAACAATCACATCCTAAAATTTAAACTTCGCCTGTGCGGTATGATCTACGTGATTGTTTATATACACCACATTAGGAACAGTAGGTCATTTTATTGGTCTCATTAATACATATAGAACAGACCTGGTATAACACGCACAAATTGGGAACGTGTTCGTAAGTATTATCACTTTCTGTATACGGTGTGTTTTGTGTGCATTCAAAGTCTATAAACATAAAAATGAATTGTTTCCTTAGAGACGCTGCTTTATACGATTGTATAAGACACATGTGATTACCATCTACATGTTTCTTACAGTTGGTACAATATCTTTCTCCACACTCATGCGGTGTCGTTCTATTTCTCATGCTATAAAACATATTACACAATAGACTATTTTCTCCATTTCACACGCAGCGCTTTCCTACTATAGTACGTTCCCTTTCTTAGATGAAGTTCATATCACTGGTGTCCGTTAAAATCCCTTTGACGTAACACCCAAAATTAATGTGCACTTCTTGGTGACATTTCCGTTCACAACGGTGCTTCTCCATTTTTTGTTTCTTTGAAATATGACATTGTCTACAGTACGGCTTGCACTTAAAACACCTGTGTAGGTCCACAATAGGATTAAAAGGCCCTTCGTGATACTTAAGATCTATATGTTTACAAGAGGTACTTTTTTATTTGTACAGGACGTTCTTCCCAGTGTGATCCCCAAAACAATACACTGGCAACTCTGTCTCAAATATTTGTACATCACCCAGTGTAAACGTATTCCCTACCTTATCCCCGCTCTCATACAATAATAGAGCCTTCTGCTTTTGTAAATATTCGGTACGTCGGATGGCTTCATATTCGTCAGTCTCTTCGGTTTTTGCCTGCAGAAAGCAATGGCCCTAGGTAAGCATAAATTGTCTCAATTCTTTAATTCCATAACACCCTTATTAATTTTCATGCATCACACCTTTTGTAACATGAACCTACAACCTCTCTAGTCCACACACAGGTGATTTTTATAGGAGCATTCATTAGGAACTCTTGATTGCTCTGCATTACCTTTTATAGATTGCATCATAACTTTCGGGTTCACCTGATCATTTTTGCGAACACTCAAGTTAAATGCCCTTTTAGGATCTGTAGAATCCGTTATGGTTATTCGTAACCAGCAGGGGAGTTGTTTAAAAGTTTCTCAATCGCAAAATTTAAAAACTCGCTAAACATATTGGCCAACCCAACCCTGTGGATTTGCATTCTAGGGCATGGTCGAACAACAATGTCTGTTTCTGAATATCCAGAATAAAGTATTTTCATTGTTCTAGTCCTATGTTCGATAATGTCAAATAAAGGTTCGAAACTTACCACCTCTCCATCCTCCTCCTCTAAGGCATTGCATGCTCTGGAACGGGTATATCATACTCATCCCGGAAGTATGGGGATAAATTCTGCTCCTCTACCACCATCAGTGCACCTCTAATTCTCCATCTCTAACACGTGACCGTCTGTTCATGAATACATAATGCCATCACCTTTATACGTTATCTGCTAGCACAGAGTATACGTCTGCATTAATAACCAACACTGTACATCTACTCTTGTGTGAACTTGACGCTTTATCCGCACTTGTACATTTGAGCTATTGCATCATTGTATACTTGATCCCATATTGCGCCATAGGTTACAGTTCAACATGTGGGAACTTAATTCTAACACTCCAGCGTTCCATTTTGTGATATAAGCGGCCAAATTCAGTGGTGAACTTTACTTGTCACGCTTGTATGGGTCCGTGTTGATTGTTCAGCATTGGGTGTACCAGTGCTTCAGTTTATCTCTCATATTTACTTAACTGTAAGTGTTCATAATATTTTCTATATTTCTAGAATGTTTTTAATATTCTATTTTAAAACCATATCGATACCTTACAGTGTTTTGCTGCTACGGCTTTGCACGTGTTGGACCCCTGTTGCAATTTGTGCTGTTTCAGTCTCTAATCGTATGAACAATATTTTTACTTTAAAAAAATACTATTGACTATTCATATATTTCATATGTTTTTACGACCCGTGTTTCAGATATATTGATTTCCCGCTCATACCTGTAGACCTTGTCATTGTCTTGCCTGTTATTTATGTGGGTCATTAATGTGTGCAGGCAGTGCGTTTAAATCTTTTTTTCGTGAAGTAACTCTTCCCACCGTGAACCCCCATGGTCTGTAACTTATCCGGAGTGTAAATTTACTTTCATTTTTGCTTTAGACGATATCACCCCCACAAAAGTTGATTTAAATTTACCCTTATGAAAAAGGAAAGTTAATGCGTTAGGGTATTCTGCTGTTTTAATAGCATGCTATCTTGTCTTGGCGTTCACGATTGTTCATTCACTTTACGTCCCCCTTTATCGTATTACCATGAATAATTTTCTATTTCTACTCCCAATTCTACAGCATTGTCTGGTTATTGTAATATTAGGGAATGGTAAGACAATTGTGGTGACATGACTATGTATAATGGTATGTTCTTGCAATATTCCAGGTGCCTGCCATTACCGCTCGTCCTCTTCCTTGCTATGTCCTTCGGTGTCAAAATTGCGATCTTTTGTTCTGTTCGGGTTATTTTGTATTTTCATTAGATTCTTTTCCAAATCGATTCTTTTCGCATATATTATGCCCTAAATGGCTTTCTCGTATAGATCCATATGTCGTTTCTTTTACTGCTACCAGCTGCAATAGAATGTTTTGCAAACCTTGCAATGCTGCTGTATACTGTAGAGGCGTAACTACCGTTAACCCACTTGCTGTAACACTCCTATCTTAGTCTCACTCTAGAGTAGGTTTCTTTAAATATGTTTAAAGGACGTCGTTTTAATTTAGTATAAAGACTTAAAATCCAAGAGGCCAGGTTAAAATTACTATCTAGATGTTCATGTCATAGCGTATGCTATCACTTCCGCAGCCTTGATTCCTATGTAGTTTTGCATAAAGATCTCCCAACTCGCCTTCCCCTGTTTTTATTCCAAATGTCAGGCAATACGTAAGTGCCATATTTATAATATCCCCAGCCCGTTCTTATACCTTAAGTCCTTCATTTGTAAATGTCAAACCTCTACAGTACAGAAATTATTGTAAGTGTCTATGTCCCTTCGTAAACGTCGTCCTGCTCCTATAGTATTTCTATTTGGTTTTCCTTTAACATCGCAGTTTCTAGTGATTTCCCACTTTTCCCCTCCTATTCTGTTTTTGAATCCTATTCACTCATAATCCTTCTTACCTACTGACCAATTTTGCTACGTTTCATTTATTTCTTAGCTTTGAGATAACATATGTGCTGCTATTGTCGGTTTCTTTTGCACGCAGTTAGCTACTTATGTTTCCGCAGATCCATTTGATACTCCAACTCTTTATATATCCTTTTCTGAGGCTACGAATCTTAGATCAAAACAGTTTATTAATAAATTATTTCTTTGTTCTAACGGTTCTTTTCGTTTATATACACCTCACAGTTTTACCCAAGGAGACATTTGTTTCTCTGTTGCATTAAATTTTATAATTCAGGATTGTTAACATGGTTTGTTAAGCAAGGGGATAACCGTTTTTTACTAAATGCGGTACTTTTAAAGCATCTATTCGACATGACATTGCACATACAAGCTCGTAGTGCGACTTTTTGGCCCATCTTTATTCTTTAGAGTCTGTTCCTTCTACAGATTTCCCATTGGCGGATTTTTTTATTTTCACGGTCGTTTTCATTTACATTTCCTTCGCCATATTCAATCTCTTAATCAGAGACGGTCTTGTTTTCCCTCCCAACGACATTTTCGCGGTATAAACCCTCCGTGGGCTCACACAGCAGATATCCGCAATTGGCTTTGCATGCTCTGTCGAACTTCTCCTCCTTCCCTAAAATCACTAGCTTACAATTCCCTTCGCTTATCTTGGAAAATTATTTCCAAATGAGTAATACCCTTGTCCAACCTCCCCCACCGTGGAGATGGCAGTCGCACTGCAATTGTTACATAAGCAACAGCAGCGAGCAACAGAGGCGTTGCTGCAAGAACATCAGTAGCATATCATTCAGGAGCAGCAGTAACAAATGTTGATAGTCCACCAAACTACTATCCACACCCAGCAACACAATATTAACGAGGTGCAACCATACAACTTACACTTGTCTGTCTGTATTCAGCAATAAATGTTGATAGTCCACCAAACTACTATCCAGACCCAGCAACACAATATTAACGAGGTGCAAGGATACAACTTACACTTGTCTGTCTGTATTCAGCAACAAATGCTGATAGTCCACCAAACTACTATCCAGACCCAGCAAAACGATATTAGCGAGGTGCAACCATACAACTTACACTTGTCTGTCTGTATTCAGCAACAAATGTTGATAGTCCACAAAACTACTATCCAGACCCAGCAACACAATATTAACGAGGTGCAAGGATACAACTTACACTGGTCTGTCTGTATTCAGTAGCAGTAACAAATATTGATAGTCCACCAAACTACTATCCACACCCAGCAACACAATATTAACGAGGTGCAAGGATACAACTTACACTTGTCTGTCTGTATTCAGCAACAAAAGTTGTTAGTCCACCAAACTACTATCCAGACCCAGCAACACAATATTAACGAGGTGCAAGGATACAACTTACACTTGTCTGTCTGTATTCAGTAGCAGTAACAAATACTGATAGTCCACCAAACTACTATCCACACCCAGCAAAACAATATTAACGAGGTGCAACCATACAACTTACACTTGTCTGTCTGTATTCAGCAACAAATGTTGATAGTCCACCAAACTACTATCCACACCCAGCAACACAATATTAACGAGGTGCAAGGATACAACTTACACTTGTCTGTCTGTATTCAGCAACAAAAGTTGATAGTCCAAAACACTACTATCCAGACCCAGCAACACAATATTAACCAGGTGCAAGGATACAGCTTACACTTGTCTGTCTGTATTCAACAACAGCAACAACAAATGTTGATAGTCCACCAAACTACTATCCAGACCCAGCAACACAATATTAACGAGGTGCAAGGATACAACTTACACTTGTCTGTCTGTATTCAGCAACAAAAGTTGATAGTCCAAAACACTACTATCCAGACCCAGCAACACAATATTAACCAGGTGCAAGGATACAACTTACACTTGTCTGTCTGCATTCAACAACAGCAACAACAAATGTTGATAGTCCACCAAACTACTATCCAGACCCAACAACACAATATTAACGAGGTGCAAGGATACAACTTACACTTGTCTGTCTGTATTCAACAACAGCAACAACAAATGTTGATAGTCCACCAAACTACTATCCACACCCAGCAACACAATATTAACGAGGTGCAAGGATACAACTTACACTTGTCTGTCTGTATTCAACAACAGCAACAACAAATGTTGATAGTCCAAAACACTACTATCCACACCCAGCAACACAATATTAACGAGGTGCAAGGATACAACTTACATTTGTCTGTCTGTATTCAGCAACAAAAGTTGATAGTCCACTAAACTACTATCCACACCCAGCAACACAATATTAACGAGTTGCAAGGATACAACTTACATTTGTCTGTCTGTATTCAACAACAGCAACAACAAATGTTGGTAGTCCACCAAACTACTATCCACACCCAGCAACACAATATTAACGAGTTGCAAGGATACAACTTACACTTGTCTGTCTGTATTCAACAACAGCAACAACAAATGTTGATAGTCCACCAAACTACTATCCACACCCAGCAACACAATATTAACGAGTTGCAAGGATACAACTTACACTTGTCTGCCTGTATTCAGCAACAAATGTTGATAGTCCACCAAACTACTATCCACACCCAGCAACACAATATTAACGAGTTGCAGGGATACAACTTACACTTCTCTGCCTGTATTCAGCAACAAATGTTGATAGTCCACCAAACTACTATCCACACCCAGCAACACAATATTAACGAGTTGCAGGGATACAACTTACACTTCTCTGCCTGTATTCAGCAACAAATGTTGATAGTCCACCAAACTACTATCCACACCCAGCAACACAATATTAACGAGTTGCAGGGATACAACTTACACTTGTCTGCCTGTATTCAGCAACAGCAACAATAAATGTTGATAGTCCACCAAACTACTATCCACACCCAGCAACACATTATTAACGAGTTGCAGGGATACAATTTACACTTATCTGCCTCCTGTATTCAGCAGCAGGAGCAACACACCCATCAGTTCACTGAATGTATTGCTCGTTTGGAAAATAATCTGCTGTTTGGGTGTCAGAAACGCCATGAAACGCCTTAGAGGGTGAAACAACCATTGACGCTTCTTCTTTAGTTACTAGTTCTGAATTATCTAAAAGTACTCCCTCTAAGGATTCTATTTTAAATCCCGTTAAAGATCCAAATTCATCTGCTGCTGCATGAGAATAACAATGCCAGTCTGTTCGAAAAATGGACGACGATCTGAATAATTTTGCTGTTAACGTTTCATCCAGTAGTTATAACTTTGTGACTCATTAATATTCTGCAGTAAAGTGTGCATTAATACCAAAAGTCGTAAATATTGTATTTTCACAGCAAACCATTAATGTTGTACTTTAACATGTACGTCAGTTCCATAGGTTATAACTATTATGTTGTGCAGAAAACTATTAATTTTGTGTTGCAAAAGGTGTATGTTATGAATAATTTTATAGCTAAAGTTCCATATTTATATTTGTTGCTTTTTTATTTTAATAAATATCTTACCATATTTTGTGTTGTATTCAAATTCGTCTTCTTCAAACCTCTCTTGCGTTTTCTCCTCATCTATAGGTAACTCATCATGTAGAAGCATAGTATTCAAATTCAATATCCTCCTCTTTCCCTTTCCCACTGCATGTTTCCCCAGGTTTTGCTATAAGATCCTTTAACCCTTGAGTTTCCGCGTTCATCTTTTCTACGTTACCCTGTGTTTTATTCACTAGTTCGTTTTGTTTGCTTACGTTCTCCTTTTTCTCTACTTCCATCCTCTTTATTCTTCCTAGCTGTCAGTCTAACTCCTTAGTTTTTCTTCGCATTCCTCTTTATCCGACTTAACTGTTTCCACTTTCCTAGTTATCGTCTTTATCTTTGTGTCACAATTCTTTCGTTCTTTTTCTTTTCCAGCGTTTATTTCCTTCTTACATCTCTCCATTACAACTTTCCTAATTGTAATTATAGGTATCTCCCTAGCCTCCCCATTTGATACCGCCACATTCGAAATTCACCCTCACATGTCCCTCAGCACCATCGCGACCTGCGCTTAACCCTCCCCACTACTTTTCTTCTCCCGCCTATATCTAGATTCCATACACTATTCCCACAACCTCCAAATAATTTTCCGAAACATAACTAGTCATCTCGCTAATTATATTATAGGCAAGTGACAATTCGCTCTCCTCAGGTGATAGTTTCCAGTCAATTTTTAAACCCTCTGTCAAATTTAAAGCATCTACCATCACGCCACAATCTATTGTTTCCACCCTTATACTTAAATTATCTGTCGCATACTTTTCACCAGTGCTCCATAAAACTTACACCTTTCACCTCTTTCCTCCTTTCTTACATTCACATGCTTTGTTTACCACATAACCTTCCGGGCATTCCATTTTACCCATTTCCAAATCCTCGTAAAATAAATATCCACGACTCCCGCTTTTACACTTCGTTATAGGTTTCAAACAATTATATACATTTTTCAATCCTTCCATATTCATAATTGTCGCATTAAACCTACATCCATCCCTTTGCTGTACACACATGAACAATTCGATATGAACTCGTGTTCTTTTTTACACATCGCAGCATTATTCAGTATACCTGTCTCGTCATCTACTTTAAATCCGCATCTTCCTAAACTCACACATATTTCCTCCGTGCCCACTATTGTAACAATCAGTACCATCCAAATCTCCTTCATCGTATGCTGTAGCCTCCTCCCCTGCGTTTTCTTTTTATACTACCCGTCAAGCAATCAAATTGTTTCTTTTTCCATTCATATTTATTCTTTCCTCCCCTATCCATCAGTTGTCGTCCGTCCACCGTACACGCGCTTTCAAGTTAAGCGTTTCCTTTTATTTTTTATCTTTCCCTCATTTTGCTTCACCCGCATTTTGTAATCCTTTCTTCTCATTTAACTATGGGTGAGTTTACGTGCAAAACTGTATGGGTCTGTTCGATCCTACCACTGAAGAGCGCCGTGTCATTCCCATGCTAGATCCAGCCTTCCTTCGCATGTATCCGCCCCGTAATGTCAACCAAGTGTAACCATGCCTGGATGGACTTTGTCAAACAGCATTTCGCCCCTTCTTAAGGTGCACCAGACACTATAATTTACCTTTGCAAAGGGTCCATATCAATGGTCTTACTCGTCTAGTCGATAGCTGCATCTTTTTAGCTCTACTGATATGTTACATTTTTTCAATAAATGCAGACCTTCGGATGCGCGTCAAGCCCAAGGTCAAATTGCGTGACCCTAACTTCCGGTTCTGCGCGCCGAGGGTCCTTACTACTAAAGGGCGTACAATTATATGCAATATATTATTATTTATATTATTATTATTATTATTATTATTATTATTATTATTCCAGAGTGACATTGAGTATATAATTTAAAGTATTTAAAGCTGAGCCTTCTCATGGGGAGCAGAGGGCATCTCTGAAAGTATTTCACTTAGAAGAATGAATTTGTTTACACATAGCACATGACGCTTCCTTAGTAAAATTCACTAGGGAAAAGTGTATTACAATCATTGATATACAAGTAACATTATTTTTAATTGATCTCAAAATTGTTGCATAAATTCACACGAAATGTCTTATATGTGAGTGGAACACTTTTCACATGCTTTTGTTTGTGGATGTACTTCAATACGCATTGAACTTGATAGTGAAAAATACATATACCTGAAGTGTTAATAGTTTTGGATATAAATACTCTTAACCTTCAAAACCATTACGGAAAAAAACTCTGGTTTTAACAGGGTGCTGGCAATTTGTCCCTATCTTACACATTAGTACAATCCTACTCCATCTGGATCACACTGCATCTCCAATTCCGTGTTGGCTCTTGTATTTTTCTCTGAGTTACTCAGGAGGTCCTTAAGCACTTCTTACTCATAGCCATCAATGTGTTATTGGATGCATTTGGTGTTATTCCCAACAGGCATCCTTAATTATTCCAACGTCTGAATTTTGGCTACATCTCCCTCATCAAAACTTACTACTGTATCTAATATACTCAAATTCACTGTATCATTAACCCCAAATAGTTAAACATAGAATATAATCCAAATGTTCCATTTTTCTTACAGAAGTAAGGGCTACGCCCAACTTTTAAACGACCTTGCAACTACAACGATCTACACAGAAAAGAAGCAAATAAAGAGGTTATACACATAAAATCAGCATGTTAAGGAAAATTTAAAGGTGCCAAATATAAATGTATTAATTTTGTTCTATTTATTTATTTATGTTCTGTTAGCCTGAAAGTTAATAATACGTGGACTTTTATGTACAATATAGTTATTATTATTATTATTATTAGGCCCTCTAATTATGTGCTTTAAATAAACATGGCTACAGGACAAAATAATTTCATTTCGCAAAATATCACGTTAATGTTCTTTAAATTGTTCAATTATAAAAAGTGATGAAATTCTAAATGTAAGCAACTTGAATGTAGTGGCGGCGTTTGCGATGAAGACAGTGGGGCCCTTCACCTTCTTTGCGCTTAAAATTTAAGGAATCCACGCAAGCAATGTTTATTTGGAAATACTTAGCTAATTTGTTTCCCGAGGCTGTACGTTCGTGTTTTTTCACTGCAGTCTGCATTGCTTCACAAGTTTCTCTATTCTCAGGCGATAGGCTGGCAAGGGAAACAACACTCGACAGAGAAGGAATGCATACTCTGTCTCTCTCAAACTATCTACCAGTAAATGTAAAGGGATACATCTCTAGTTTACATGGCTGCTATGACAACGTGACTTCAAGCTTTTGTTCTGCTTGCTATTTTAAACCTGTAATTGCAAGGAGGGTTTCAACAGATAAGAATCCTTTCACGTCCTTTCCACCTAGCTGTGAATCATACTTGTTTAGCGGCCACTCAGAGTCATGCTTTCCTATTGTGAGTGAGGTGTTTATAAGTGACTTGTGGTTTCTCTTTACGAAATAAATACAATTAATGACATGGTATGTAATATACGAGAGACACCGTTCTCCAGGTGGAAATGTGAGGATAAGAAGGGCGTGGCAACTTGCCGTTACGACATTAAATTCCCCAACTAATTCGCATTTTTTCCGGTAAACCACAAGCAGATCTCAAATTTTGTGTCTTCTCAATATTGGTTGAAACTATGAAGCCCGGGACTTAAAGTACTTACAACATTGCCGCCATTGGGGTATGTCATCTCAATACAATTTGAGATCTCCTTGTAGTTTACCGGGAAAGATGCGAATCAGTTGGAGAATTTAATGTCGTGCCGGCATGTTGCCATGGAAGCTCAGTGGTTAGAGCAACCGGACGGAGACCGGGAGATCCGTGGTTCAAATCCTGGCTATGGCATTGAATTTTTCACTTGTCTGATTCTACCTTTCCCACCGTGTCCAACACACGGCTTATGCGGAAGAACAATTAATTGAACTAGGTATCATTAGGAATATTTTTGACTTAGCTAAAAGGCATTTGAAGTATAGGTTACAAACTCTTGCTACAAAAGCTAAATGTTTGTGGCTTCAGTGATATCCCTATAAATTTGCCCAGATCTTACTTAACAAATAGAATTCAAAAAACCAAAATCACTAATTGTGATTCAGAACCGGGTGTTATTACTAAAGGTGTCACACAAGGTTCTATACTAGGCCCTTTGTTACTTTTAATATTTTTAAATGACGTGCCATATTATCTTGGCAAAGATTAAATTCAATAGCTGTGCTTTCTGTAGATTATACCACTGTACTTATATCTGAAAAGTCTCATCAGCAATTAAGAGATTCTATTTGTAAAGTGTTCGAACAGTTCAACATGGTTTGAAGCTCATAAGCTTTCATTAAGCTACCTATGATAAAACAGACTTTGTTCAATTTCAAACGAAACATAAACAACTGAATGAATTAACAATCAAATAAAACAGGTGCACCATAAATAAATTGTCTATTAATACAAAACGCAGATGAAAAGCTCAGCTGTAGGAAACAGATAAAAAACTTGTGACCAAAACTTGCTCAGCTCGCTTTGCCTCAAGAAACTTAAGAAATCTGCTCAACCAAAATGTCTTACGAACAACATATGTTGCCTACTTTCACTCCCTGTTACGATATGGAATATCTTCTGGGGTAATTCGGCGCACAATAAGCAGGTATTTATATTTCAAAAGGCTACACGCATTGTGGTTTTGGGCCCCGTCATTCTGTAGGTCCTTATTCAAAATCCAAAACATTCTTGCCCTTAATAGTGAGAACATATATTCTCTCTTGAGCTACCTTACAGATAATTATAACTTCACAACAAACCTTGCTGTACATGACCACAATACGAGGCATGCAGGCAATTTGCATATACCAGTAAATAGCTTAAAATTATTCCAAAAAGGAGGTTACTATTCTGCAGTAGTAATATAGAATATACAGGTGTAGCAAAAATGTACGACACAAATTACAGGACACATTCCTCACACGTTGACGAAGAAATTACGTTATATGAACGTGAGTCTGGAAACGCTTTGTTACAATGTTACAACTCACTAATCATGGGAAACACACACGAGCAGAACGTACCAGCATACCACATGCAGCTCTTTCTCACAGGAGAAGTTCAATATGCCCTCCTTGAGCATTGATAAATGCATCTTAGTGAAGGATGCGCTGATGTATTCTTGGAGCATTGCGTATGGTTTCGCAGTCTTCCATAATATGGGCACGGAGACTCTGAACACCTGGTACTGCGGTTCGATACAGAAGAGCTTTCAAATGCCCCCAAAAATAGAAGTCCAGTGAGTTTAGGAGAGCGTGGTGGCCAGGCAATTGGTTCACCTCTACGTATCCATCTGTCACCGAATCTGTTAATTAGAAGCCGACGGACATTAACACTAAAATGAGGAGGTGCTCCATCGTGCATGAAGTACAGATTTTGTTGCACAGTTAAAGGCACATCTGCTAACAGTACAGATAGAACATTCTCTACGAAATTATGGCAACTTTGTCCGGTGAGTCTGGGTGGAATAATGTGAGGCCTTACCAAACAGTCACCAACAATGCCGGCCCAAAAATTGACAGAAAATCTTTGTTGACTTGCTTCAAAAGCTGCGTGAGTTTTGATGTCAGCTCATACATGCCGATTGTAATAATTAACAATCTGATCTCGTTGAAAGGACGCCTCATCTGTGATCAGCACCGTTGCACTAAAATTAGGGTTGACACTGTTTTGCATAAACCATTCGCAGAAGCGTATCCGTGCAGGAAAAGCAGCTGCTGATAATGCCTGCACACGCTGTAAATGGTATGGATAGAGATGGACCTCGTGTAACACCTCGCCATGTGGTCAACATTCATTGTTGCAGCTACTTGTCTTGTACTGACACTACGGTCGTTGTCAACTGCCTGAAGAATTGCCGCCTTCTGCTGCGGTGTCCTCGTCCTTCTAGGCCTCCCCCGGTCGCGAGTATTAGGCTGAAATACCCCATGTTCCCTAACACGACGATCACTGGTTTCAAAAGTTTTCCTGTCGGGGCATCTTCGTCCTGGAAATTTCTCCTGGTACAAATGTTGAGCTCAAGCGCCATTGCCGTCTGCTTATACATACATCAGATGGGCATCTGCCATCTCTGCATTTGTGTACACTGCCATTGCACGAGCCAAGTCTGTGATCAACTCTACTAGTACATAGTAACCCGTGCACTTGGAAGGTCGTACTGCTCACTGGAACAGTTGATGTTACCTGTAAACAAGCAATGGCTTAAGTCGCATGGCAACAGGGACGTGTAAAACAAAACACTAGCGGTGCACCTACAATAATGACAACGTAACCAGACGTAACCAAGAGTGCATGCTTCCCATGATTCTAACGTTCTGTTCGTGTGTGTTTCCCATGATTAATGAGTTGGGGAAAATGAGCAATAACATGGAAACAAAGCGTTTCTAGACCCATGTTCATATAACACAATTTCTTCGTCTACGTGCGAGGAATGTGTACTGTAATTTGTGCCGTACATTTTTGTTACATCCTGTATGTTCTTTTAACAACAAGAATCATGTTTGCAGCTCATAGCAGTGTATATGAGCGCAAATAATTAAGAAAATTTAAAAAAGGTTAACAATGTACATTATAAAACTTGTAAATGGTTTGACTATTTGTGAAATTTGATGACGTTCCTTCACATCTCTTGATAATTAGCATCCCATTCTACTTAGTACGTGAAAGATAAGTAAACGTTTGCTCAGAGGTTTTTTTTCAGGCCTAAGGGTGTTTAGGGCCTTAAATGTATGATATGGGACCCACAGCTTTACTTCCCTTTCAGAAGCAAACGAATTTGTTCGGGTCAACAGAATTATTTTAGTGATGAGGAAGCATATGCTTCAAACCTTCATATGCATATAACATTTATTTTATCAACAAAATGATGCTAAAATATCGACCCTCCTTGCTACTTTTAGTCCATTGATATTCTTACAAAATGAATTAATATGAGCTCATTCATTTGTCATATCATTTGTTAAACACAGAGATAATATACCACTGCTTTAATTCAGTATTGTAAACTTTCATCTATATTTATTCAGAGTTATAGAAAATAATCTATATGTTAACCTCAAATTATTATTACTATTATTATTATTATTTAAGTTTACAGTGTGTAGGTGGCAAGCAGAGGCCAACACACTATAGGCTATGCCAAGCACAGTGAAGCTAGTAGTATGAGTTAAGTTAGGATGTGTGTCCAATGTTAATGTGATTGTAACAGTACAGTGTTTATGATGCTACAGTTCTGCATATAAAACGTTCATCTTTTCAGTTTTCTTTAATCTACGACACCTACTTTAATTTACTATAGTGCACGTTCATCTGAAAATACCCATTAATGTAATTTGTAGTTTTAGTTACGGCACTGATGTTCCAGTGTGTTATATTCTATAGTTAAGATTATTCAAACTTTTACCTTTCCATTGAAAACCACAGTTTTAAAGCGCGGTAGTCCTTTGCCTATCATTCTGCCAAATTCATATTATTAGAGCATTCATGTAAACATGCCCCTTGATGCGAAAGGATAACTTTCTTATCAGCTAGTTAAACATGCTCTGGTTAATGGCATTACTTGTTTTTATATGGTAGGTTCCTTTATATATTTGATATGATTGTATGCATTGTTGCATAATTATGATTTAATAATAGTATTTTGTCGAGCATAATGCTTGTAAAGGAACCTGGAGACCGAGCAGGATTCCTCAGAATTTACATCTGTGGCCCGCATTCGGGAGGTCGTGGGTTAGATTCCCGTGGCCGACGTTCTGACCCATGGGTTTCTCCGGGTCTCCAGGTGAATGCTGGGAAGGACCAATAAGTCCCGAATTTTCTGTCCCTCCATTTCACCTTCATTCTCATTTCATCTGCTTGGTTTCTTTCGGGGTTGAAAGTGTCGGCGGGAGGTCTCGGCGTGTGCATGGTAGGGGAAAAGGATGCTCTAAGACAATCTTCGTCCCTCGGAACGCGAGCGGTGTTTGGGTCCCAGATCCTCCAGGAGAAGTGTAAGCCTACAGGTGGGAGAGACACCCGGGGACTTCAAATCTGTAAATGGTAGGAACCATGCCCGTACCCAGAAAAAAATTTCGGGGGAGGGTTTCCATAAGTAGATCTAAACTTAACAGTACCCCACACAGTTACCATGTACCTACTCCATACATGGATAAGAAAATTTCTTAGATGCATTACATAGAGAGGAAAAACTCACCAGAATGAGGATATTTCACCTTACAGCACAAGGCATGAAGACTACTTCGAAAACCGGGATGTATGGTCACCTTGCCTATGTAAGGCGAGAATATTAAGTTACCCTTTTTCTTGTAAATGTGCTACTAGCAATAGACCTACCATTAGCTAACGACATTTTTCCATATTGGTTTGCTGTGAATTTAAATAAATGAAATTGTCAGAAGTTTCGGGGAAATTGAACCCTAAACCCCCTCTAAATACGGCCCTGGTAGGGACCCTGACCTCTGACTGTCCTACCGCCCTCTGTCTCCTCTCACCTCATCCCTCCCTCCCGGGGGCCCAGGCACAGGTCGAGGTGCTAACTCCCATTCGCTACTAGTCCAATCCTAAGGAACCTGAAAATGATAACAAAGAAACTAACCTTGTTTAGGCATGCACGACCTAATGGAGCTGTAAGTGGTTTTCCAGTCTTACTGTCTTACATTTCTTTCTTCCATGGGGCTGAAAGTGCTTTTCACAAACCTATAAAAGCAAATTCCTTTCAATAAAAAAGTCAGAAACAATTTAACTTTCACGTGTACATATAGGTTATGTTAAACATTCTACAGATGATTACCAAATTCAGTTTCAGCGGTATCAGTAAGAGCATAAAGGGTTGTTAATAATGCGTCTAATGTTTTATAAAAACTTAGCACGGTGTATTCTGTAGGAATAAAATTATCCCAATGAACTGCTTTTTATTATTCATTACCTTCTTAATGTTTGTATAATGGAAACTTAAATACGCTTACTTTCAGCCCCAAAGAATAAATTAAATAGTTTTGTTTATGAACGCTCTTTAACTGCTGTAGTCACTAACGTCTCATTCTATATTGGGCATGAAAAACCGAGAATTTTGCTCACAGGTCTCTTTATCAGGCTTGGGGTTATTTTACGTGCGTAAATCTACACGGGACTGCCAGCTTTACTTCCCTTCCGAAGGGAGCCATGCTAAGGATTTTTATTCCTGAAAATGTCCATCGCCCTCCGCCGGGTTTGAACCCGCAACCTCGGGAACTAGAAGCTAGCGTGGTAACCATTACACCACGGAGGTTAATTTCCTTACAGTGGGGCATACAGTATCTGCGTGGCATTTTACACTTTGTCACCAATTATGTGATGCATTAATAAAACCATGTAGTTTTAACTACTAGCATACACCTAGGAGGACTCGTGATTTTGATGTCAGTGGCCAAACATATTTTAGTGCTGCTGCCTTAATCCTAGGAGGCGTCGCTCTGCTTTTCGTTCCGATGTTGGTGGCGCTTCTGTGTGTACAATGGGGCAACAAAGTGCCTACCACCGGCCAAAGCGTGGACTAACTCTGGAAGGCAGACTCTTAGGGTTGGGTCGACTGGTACTTAGGGCGGTATTCATAGTCGATTTTGGTCCGGCCCAACTTGCTACTTCCGGTGGATTTACAGCGGACCATCGATTTTCTTATTCATAGACCGCGATTCGCGTTGGTCCGGGGATCAAACGCCTTGGTCGGGGCCAAATTTTGGTCACCTCAGAGGGGTAGATTAAAGGCAGACCATCTTTACAACATGGATAACTTTGGAGAAATGGGCGTGGCTGCTTGCGTAGAATTTGCGAAATGAGACGATGGAGTAAAACTATCTACCAAAATTAGACATAATTAGAAAGTATGGCGACCTAAACTTCAAAACAAATACAGGTTTAGTAAAGCAAAGGTTAGAAGGCTGATAAAACGGATTCATCCTAACCTATATGGCAGACGACGATAACCCATGCTTGAATCTCAATTGATACGATGCTAATAGCACTTCCACGTTATGCAAGAGAAGGGTATCTAGAAAACACTACTGACCTCAGTAAGCCGCATTTATAACTAATGACTCAAATGCAAATGCTAGATTTACCTTTGTTAAACCGGGATTACTATGCGCTTTACGTAACATGACGGGATGGAACGCGAAGTTAAGAAATTCTGCTACAGTAAAGGTTTAATTAGGATGCACTTAACGTAGCGGGAATGAATCTTGATTGATTGTTCTTCTATTACTTCATGCTACTGCTTCACGCCGATTGGTTCTAATTGCCATGTCACATTAAACTTGACGTAACGGGAAGGAAAAGTTTGACACTACTAAATTTAGGAGGAGAGGAGTGTAGCAGTTGCAACTGGGAGGCGACGACAGGGCGTAGCCGAGGGATCTGCGCGTCTAAACTCGAATGAGAACAGGACACTACACAATCAATTCTACGTGTTAAAAAGCCCTGATTCCATTTGTTTCTTAGCATTTCATACCTCCTACACGTATACAGAATAATGTCCCGCTTGGGTTAAGTTCGAAATAATTTAGGCTTTGCTTACGTTTTCCCTCGAGGAGAGGAGGATTACAACTCCTGGAAGGTTTATGATGTATTAGAATTTCCTCGGGTAATTATTTCTGTATAATTACGATCACACAATATTTATTTGGTTAAGATCCAGAGTGAGATTTTAATAACAGCAAATGTTCCTTCCTGTTTAAATGCGATTTGATTCTGAAATTTTAAGCTTAAAGGTTAATATTCAAGCAAGTTAAATTCTTATTGAAATGATTAAGAATGCCATGAAACTGTGTGGATAAGAACGTTTCCAAAAAGGGAGGGTGGCAATAGGTTAGAATCATGCACAAAATTGTCTATATTATGCATTATCTCCCTCCACCCCTCCTCTTTTTTTTTGTTTGCATTTGTCGAAACCGATTTGTTTTCAATAATATTCATCATTTTTTGTATTAAGGGAAACAGGCATTTTCCTCCTTCGACCATTTTAATGCACGCTTCTAGGTTATGTCCATTTTTTTTTTCGCTTTGGGTGAGGAGTGAGCACTGAACCGATGAAAAAACAGCTGTGAAACGACCATAGAAAGTGAAAACTAAACATTAACCGTGGTTAGTTTACTACTCTATGGCAATCGCGCATGCGCATAACTACTTTTCTTCGTCGTGTAACATTTTCTCCTTGCTGATCTTGGTCCGAGACTTTTTATCGTCTATGAATATCAAAAACTTGGTCGGCCTTTGTTCCGGACCTAATGCGTCCGGAGATAGTCCAGACCTATGTGAAATCTATGAATACGGCCCTTAGTGTCAAAAGCTGCACATTAAGAAACAGGGTTGGGTCGAGCAATTCTTTTATTACTACAAATCGATCCTTACGATTCGTTCACTATTCACGAAACGTCCCTTGGCTGCCGCTTATTCTTATTCACGATTCGTGTATGAACTGTCCCTGCTTGCACTTTGCTGCAGCTAAAATACACAATCACGACTTTGTTGTTTGGATGGGCACTAGGGTCTTTCTTTGACATAAAAGAAAATAATGTATGTAAAAGCGGATTATTCTGGGTAATACACTTGGAGTTTCCCGAATTTGTTAATAAAAGTTATCCTGTGTGATTCCACTTAAGTTGCTGTTATATGACGTATTAGCAAAGTAAATATGAATGGAAAGTATTATTATTATTATTATTATTATTATTATTATTATTATTATTATTTGTCGCTGATAAGATCGTACTAGTGCAAAAATGCTGTATCGATTTCATTTCTTCAAATTCGAGGAAATCTTTTTATGGAGAATACGCTTAGCCATATCGATGCCTTTTCATATACTTTTAACATAGATTATAGTATATAAATTAATGTTTTCAAATTATACCATTTTAAAGGTCTTAATGTTTTTATAATCGCAGTGTTCTTCAAACAAGAATTCTAAAAAACCTTATTTTTACCTCCATTTTGCATACATTTTGGTACTGCATATTAATTCCTACCACTTTGTAATCAAGTTAGGTCAGTTCATTTATTCATTCGTAAAATCATATACATGATATTAGAATCGTTACAGTTATTAAATTAAAATAACAAATTAGTAAGTTAAAAACTACAAATAGAAAATTTACAAGTTTTTTTTAGTATTATAAAAACATTTAAAATACTTGTTAGGATGATAAGAGTGTGTGTAATATACTAGTGTTTAATTACGTGTCATGAGTTATGATCAAGTTACTGTGCTTTACAGTTTACGCTATTGTTTTTTAAGAATTAATCTTTCTCGGCCGAACTCAGTCTTAGGTATGACTGTCTCAAAGAATTATATTGATATGTCAATTTTATAAATTCTAACTATTCTTTCAACCAGCAAAATTCATTCAATACTTCGATTCCTGTTTACTCCGAATCGACAGAACACGGCAATATTCGGTTTTTTGGCAGTGCTGTTCTGTTTACGTGTATATACCAGCATCACAATCGATTCTCCATGAACGATTCTTGCAATTCTTTTTGAACGATGTTTCATGCACGATTCGTGTGTTTTTGAACGACAAATCATTCGATTCTTTCCCTGCAATCGTTCATGAATCGCTCCCATTTAAACAGACTAGGAACAAAGCAAAGCCCAAATGTTGTGTTACTTCATCTTCTCTGCACACGTGAAGAAAAGCACAAAGTGAAGTAAAATGGTGAGAATATGTACTACAGCGTCTACTACTAAGGTTAGAATGATGTATATTTAAAGTAGGTACTGAAAATTTGTCATGACGGTACTCAAATGTTAATTACAAATCGGCTTGTTGTTAAAACTATGGAGGTACTCCTTTGAAAATGCACCAGTTGACGTAATCGGCAGTCGACGTAATTAAGTGAAATTTCCTCCCATAACACTGATATCACAAAGTATTCTTTGGAAATATTGACTAAGTAGATGTGAGTTATAAATTTGTAAAATGACATGCCATTTGCTCATCCCACTGACATTACAGTATCAAGAATGTTCACTGTTCTTAAGTGATTTATGACAATCGATGATATTTCGTAAAAAATGTGAAAGTTTTCGACTTTTTTTTAATTATATTACACTTAAAACCTGTACTTTTATGTTTTACAATTGATTTTATAAAGCCACAAATATTCATTTAATTGGTCCTTACCATTTAGGTAAAGCAGCACATTGTACTATAAACTCAATTTCTCTTACTTCCTTGGATCACAGTTTATAATTTATTAGCGTGAGATTTTCAGATTAATTTCAGAAATTGTGCACTTAAAAATTGAAAAATTGGACTATTGTTTTGTATCTGCCAATAGACCCGCAATCGGTATACAAATAACACTCGCGTATCTGAATTAATCTGAATTCCTTATGACGTTGCTCGCCTGTGTTCCTTAATGATGTTAATGATATGTTTAGATTTCTGATTACGGGAGGTTAGGTTAAGTTGTTTAATATAAATTAGGTTAATTAGCAACCACTGGTTACACTAAAGGGCATGAGTGAAGCAAGCCTGTGTTCCTTTATGATATTAATGATTTAAGTTTAGATTTCTGATTACTGGAGGTTAGGTTAGGTTTAGTTTTTAATATAAACTTAGGTTAATTAGCAACCACTGGTTACACCAAAGTGCACGAGTGAAGCAAGCCTGCGTTCCTTAACGATATTTATAATATAAGTTTAGGTTTTCTGATTACTGGAGGTTAGGTTAGGTTTAGTTTTTAATATAAACTTAGGTTAATTAGCAACCACTGGTTACACCAAAGTGCACGAGTGAAGCAAGCCTGCGTTCCTTAACGATATTTATAATATAAGTTTAGGTTTTCTGATTACTGGAGGTTAGGTTAGGTTTAGTTTTTAATATAAACTTAGGTTAATTAGCAACCACTGGTTACACCAAAGTGCACGAGTGAAGCAAGCCTGCGTTCCTTAACGATATTTATAATATAAGTTTAGGTTTTGATTCACTGGAGGATAGGATAGGTTAGGTTAGGTTTAGTTTTTTAATATAAACTTACGTTAATTACCAAATCAACTCCACAATACTTTTAGATTCCTCTACACGTTTAATTTCATGGATTCCGTAAGTATTATGCATGTGCCTTATTGGCATATACGCAACTTAGTCCAAAACTACTTATGCACTGGTTAAAAAATATTAAATAGTTCAGTTAAAATCAAGTATTTTCCATAAATACAATGAAAAAGTTGAAAAATTCAGTAACATGTACACAAAAAATTGTTCTCTTATAAAATAAAGAAATGCCTGCACAATAATTAGTTTAAGTTTGTATGATAATGTATGGTATTTGAGTAGGAGCTGCTATACACGATTATCTTTATTACTTTCATAACATTATTAAGTATGAGGAGCACCACTGGACATTGTGGTTAGCATGTTTAATTATATGTTGTGACTTTTGTTCCATATTAACACGTTACTTAACTCCCATTATATACATCCCACCCAAGGCTTTATGGGAGTGTTGCTTGTGTTGTCAGCATTGAGTAAGTGGGGAATGTTTTTTTTATAAGTTGCTGCAAACAAAATGACAATAGGGCATAGCCTTAGTATCTGTGAGGCTAAATCTCAATGATAGCGACATTTTGTCTCCTTTGGTTGATAACTCTTCATCCAAAACGCTTTTACGTGCTGTAAATGTACGACATGGGACCTCCAGCTTTGCTTCCCCTCTAAAGGAAGCCATGCTAAGAATTTTTAAGCCCAAAAAGAATTTATCGCCATCTGCTGGGTTTGAATCCAAGACCTTGGGAACTAGAGGCTAGCATGTTACCTTTAAGACCTTGGAGGATGCTTGTACCACATACCATAATGTTCTAAATTTGTATTCCAACTTCAAATGACAAATTTGGAAGTGACGCAAGAAACCTTAGGTTTCAATGAGCATTTTATGTTACCATATCAAAAAGTGATTAATTATGAATAAAAATTGATTCTTAACAACGGTTTGACATAGCTCATTAAAATTATGTATGCACTTCGTTTTGTTTTCTGAGTGCATGGTAAAAAACTCAAAGCAATTGGATGATAACTAGATTTTTGGATTTTCACAGATGCATTGCCTTAAACTCAAAATGAATAAGAGATGGTCAGGACATGGTGACACACAGTGAAATCAATAAGTACTGAACGCAAGATTGTATGTTTGCAAGGACATGGTGACCCACAGTGAATTTAATAGGGACTAAACCAAGGATTGTATGTTTGCAAGGACATGGTGACCCACAGTGAATTTAATAGGGACTAAACCAAAGGATTGTATGTTTGCAAGGACATGGTGACACACAGTGAATTTAATAGGGACTAAACCAAAGGATTGTATGTTTGCAAGGACATGGTGACACACAGTGAATTTAATAGGGACTAAACCAAAGGATTGTATGTTTGCAAGGACATGGTGACACACAGTGAATTTAATAGGGACTAAACCAAGGATTGTATGTTTACAAGGACATGGTGACCCAGAGAGAAATCACTAGGGACTAAACCAAGGATTGTATGTTTGCAAGGACATGGTGACACACAGTGAATTTAATAGGGACTAAACCAAAGGATTGTATGTTTGCAAGGACATGGTGACACACAGTGAATTTAATAGGGACTAAACCAAAGGATTGTATGTTTGCAAGGACATGGTGACACACAGTGAATTTAATAGGGACTAAACCAAGGATTGTATGTTTGCAAGGACATGGTGACACACAGTGAATTTAATAGGGACTAAACCAAAGGATTGTATGTTTGCAAGGACATGGTGACACACAGTGAATTTAATAGGGACTAAACCAAGGATTGTATGTTTGCAAGGACATGGTGACACACAGTGAATTTAATAGGGACTAAACCAAGGATTGTATGTTTGCAAGGACATGGCGACACACAGAGAATTTAATAGGGACTAAACCAAGGATTGTATGTTTACAAGGACATGGTGACACACAGTGAATTTAATAGGGACTAAACCAAGGATTGTATGTTTACAAGGACATGGCGACACACAGAGAATTTAATAGGGACTAAACCAAGGATTGTATGTTTACAAGGACATGGTGACACACAGTGAATTTAATAGGGACTAAACCAAGGATTGTATGTTTGCAAGGACATGGTGACACACAGTGAATTTAATAGGGACTAAACCAAGGATTGTATGTTTGCAAGGGCATAGTGACCCAGAGACAAATCACTAGGGACTGAACCAAGGATTGTATGTTTGCAAGGACATGGTGACACACAGTGAATTTAATAGGGACTAAACCAAAGGATTGTATGTTTGCAAGGACATGGTGACACACAGTGAAATCAATAAGTACTGAACGCAAGATTGTATGTTTGCAAGGACATGGTGACCCACAGTGAATTTAATAGGGACTAAACCAAGGATTGTATGTTTGCAAGGACATGGTGACCCACAGTGAATTTAATAGGGACTAAACCAAAGGATTGTATGTTTGCAAGGACATGGTGACACACAGTGAATTTAATAGGGACTAAACCAAAGGATTGTATGTTTGCAAGGACATGGTGACACACAGTGAATTTAATAGGGACTAAACCAAAGGATTGTATGTTTGCAAGGACATGGTGACACACAGTGAATTTAATAGGGACTAAACCAAGGATTGTATGTTTACAAGGACATGGTGACCCAGAGAGAAATCACTAGGGACTAAACCAAAGGATTGTATGTTTGCAAGGACATGGTGACACACAGTGAATTTAATAGGGACTAAACCAAGGATTGTATGTTTGCAAGGACATGGTGACACACAGTGAATTTAATAGGGACTAAACCAAGGATTGTATGTTTACAAGGACATGGTGACCCAGAGAGAAATCACTAGGGACTAAACCAAAGGATTGTATGTTTGCAAGGACATGGTGACACACAGTGAATTTAATAGGGACTAAACCAAGGATTGTATGTTTACAAGGACATGGTGACCCAGAGAGAAATCACTAGGGACTAAACCAAGGATTGTATGTTTGCAAGGACATGGTGACACACAGTGAATTTAATAGGGACTAAACCAAAGGATTGTATGTTTGCAAGGACATGGTGACACACAGTGAATTTAATAGGGACTAAACCAAGGATTGTATGTTTGCAAGGGCATAGTGACCCAGAGACAAATCACTAGGGACTGAACCAAGGATTGTATGTTTGTGAGAGATTCTGTTATTACCAACAATGTTGTGGTTCATGATGGAGAGATCCATCCCCATACCACATACACCTTAATGCTTCTGGTTTTAAGTTTATAATTGAAAATGCTGCATGTATAACTATTAATTCATGTTGCTTTTTAGCTTATAAAGTCTTATAAGTTTATGAATTCAAATTTCAGCTAATTATTTACTTTAGTAGCGACACCTCTGCCTAGAGCATAACAATGAGTTCATGCACTCAGTAAGCTAAATCTTTTCTGAGTGGTTTACTATAAATTGCTATGTTTTTAATGTCCTATGCTTACCTGAGTAACACAAGCAGTCCTCAAAACTGGACATTTCATGAAAGGCTTTTGTGCCACAGGGAAAACAATTCAAATATTTAGTATGCTGACATTAATTCATTACTGGGGACACAGATTTTAAATTCTAATAATATCCTTAACATTTGTATAAATATGGCCATATAAAAACTATTTAAGGCATCATATTGGCATGAAATAAAAATTAAAGGCCATTTTATGTAATCTCCGCATTAATAAAAATATTGTGGAACCATATATATTGTTTAACTCATTAAAACGTATCTTCAGTGTTGAGGAGCTAGAATATATTTTCCTTAAAAATGTAAGAAAAAAAAAATAATAGTTTTTGATGTAAAGTCAGCTGAAAATGCCAATGCCATAACCGGGATTTGAACACAGTTCTCCAACTTCATTGAGCTACTATGACAACATGCAGTAGGACATTGAATTTCCCAACTGAGTTGTGTTATTTGTTTTCAAGTACAGCACTTTACAAATAGCAATCTCAATGGTGATTTACATTTCCTGATCCACAGAGGCAAATGTTGATATGTTTTATTAGGCCGGGTAGATCTTTTTCATTGATTATACATAATAATAATCATCATCATAAATAGTAATCACGTGTTTTATTCTCCTCGACTTCTTTTCTGTTACAGTTTACGACCATCAAATAATTTCAGTTTTCCATAGTTAGCCAGCTCTATTGCCTCTTTAAGACATCCTTATAGCAGAAAAAACTTCTCTCCACCTCACAGGAACTTTGGGGTGCATATACATAAGCTGCAATTTGGTCTCCTTATAGTTTCATTTCAGAATGTTTCTTCAATCTCACTCATTTGATAATATCTGAGGCTTTTGAAGGAATAGTATGTGCTTCTTCCTTCATTATATAACCAACTTTTGCAGGTACCGAATTTAATTTGGACAAAGTGGTTTTGAAGATAATTAACGACATTGATACCTGTGTAACCTAGCTTTGTCGCTCAGTTTTACTTTTGGCATGATTACACACAAACAAGGCCTTCACCATAAGCAAGCACCCTGAATTGAAGATCTGAAGTTTCAACTACACAAAAAACCAGTGTTGCCCAGAAGAGTTTCACAAATTTTTGCACAATGTTTGTTTGTATTACAACTATGCAGTTTACTTTAGAATGGCAAAGTTTTCTGGCACCTGGAACAGTTCTAAACAGCTAAGAATGTTATTTTCCAACGATTGTTATAACATGTTTCTGTGTAAGTAAAATAATTACTGCTGGACTTAAAAATTGTATGAATAAGTTTTACTCACACTACAACTGGAGGGCCTGAAGAATATTTTTTTTGTCCTCTCCAATTTCACCTCTCTGAATTGAAATTCATCATTACAGGGAAGGTACAAATGTGTGACAGCATTGACGATTCTCATCTGGAGTCATTTTTATTCTAAGAATAGATCCTAGAAGATTCAGGACCATATGGTTTCTTAATTTTGTTTTCATTAAAGTCACTCACAAAAACACTGTGGTGTTACTTGTGGGTAGACTGAAAGCGTTTAATGCAAAGAAAGTTTTTTTCAAACATGGTCTCCAGCTGAGTTTTTAGCGTTAATGGCTTCAAGCCATCTTTGGGAATCTTGTTTTCCAGTCGAAAGTCAGAAGCATCTGCCACTCATGTTCAAGTTCTCCACTAGCAGATGTGTCCCTTGGTAATTCCAAAGGAAGTTCAGAGAATTTAGGATGTGTATGGCTTAAACAAATGCCAAGAGAAAAAGCTGCATCTTTTGTAGAATGGATATATTTCCAGGAATGCACATTTGAAGCTCCTTTGCCAGTCTTTTATGACACCACTGTCTAATATTTTGAGCGTGTTCCACACTTATGTTTCCATTTTAGAACTTAGTTTTTAGTAACATTGAGAGCTCAACTGACTCAACAGGGAGGTTCGCATCAAGATGTACAATTGCTTGTGTAGAAATTAAAGAGTGAAATCTAACTCAATTAAGATTCTAGAATGGCCAGCTTCGAATCTTTGGAAAGCAAATTCACTCTCTGAAAATCATTTAGTGCGAACCTCAGAAATGTAAGAAAAATTTAATTAGTTACATTACTATACATGGAATATAATTCCATAGAAACATATCTATCAATGTTATTAGCAGCTAACTGAAAATGCGGTTTCAAACACACATGTTGATCTAAAATTCTTTTTATACACCTGCTTCTAGTTGCCAACAAGTTCTGGACAAAGGTATTAGTTGCAGTGGATCTTCCCTGTCACAAATTAATCTATAAAGTTCATTATATGATTCTTTCCTTAAGGCTGATCTTTGAAACCTGTTGTGTTTTTCTCTGAACATATAGTCAAGGTTTGATGCATGTGAGCACACTAAGTGCACAGAATGACAAATGCATTTGACAAGAATAAGCCTAGGTTTATTTTGTTTCATCAGCATATAAAATGATTTATTTTTTCCGCAAAGATTACATGCTCCATCGGTAGCTAGAGTGAAACATCTTTTTAAATCGAGTTCCAAAGTAGTCTTCTATCGTCTAAAAAGATCTTCTGCAGTTATAGTAGTCATCTGAAGAAGCCCCCAAAACTGTGTAACCATTTTATTCTTCCTTTTAATATCTGGTGCATAAGCAAAGATGTTTGATACATGCAGCATCTGTAGATTCATCTATAATGAGTGATTATGGGGAACCGCATATATGCTGTACTAAATCTTGCAGCAAGCATGGTGCTATATCTCTGGTGATTAACACAGTGCATTTTGAGCTGTGTAAATGAGTATCTAGTTCTGAAGATGAAGCACCAGGACTGTTTATACTAGTTCTCCTAAATCATCTATGGATTGTATAGCACTATGCCACACAACAAAGGTAGCTTGACTGTAGGTCAAACTGTGCGACAGTTCTGTAGAGAGCAATATGGTCTTTGAATTTTGATTGAGACTTAATAATATTGCTGGTGACTTTTGTTTGTTTCTCTTTCTTTGACTCGGCATGTTTCTTAAGGTCAGAATTGTTGCACTTTAGAGCATTTACAAAAAGCAGTCGAGTTGTCACTTGGGATTTTTCGGATCCATTTCTTTAACTCTGGGTTGCTAAGCTGGTTTTTATTGAAATCTTGTTCATACTTTCCCATAGTTAAACTAACAGCAGCAGCAGCTGCATTTTATAACACTCAAGTACCACTAAAATGGGAACTAATGATCCACTGCCACTGTGGCATTAATATAGAATGGAATGTACAGAGAAAAGAATGTACTTTCTTCGAGCGTTTATGATTAATGCTTGACAACTGAAGTGTTGCTTTTAGAGCTATGATGCAGCAGGTAATATGGGTCATGTCAGTGTTGTTACAAATGACCAAGATAGCATATCCTACTCAGTTACTTGAGCATCTTCAGTTATGATGCAACAAGACAACCGAGGGTAGATCTCGTATCGCCATTCAGATATCATCACAGAACAAGAAGATAAGAGATATCACTAATCTTACTATGGTGCAGCAAGAAGAGAGAGAGGTTTTAGCATTTCTCTTACGTCATGTGAGTGTTTTCTTCCCCACCAAATGCCACATAAAGTTACAAAACAGCATTACCATAAAAGTCAGGATTTGCAGAAATATTTTAGTAGCCCAAAATTTTGAGAATTGCCTTCATCAAAAACTTATTTGTGGCAGAAAGGAATTTTCAGTAGTCCAATCTGGCAACACTGCTGCAAGTGTGTAGTATTTTCGCAGTTGATCATTAACAGTTGAATATTTTGAAATGCTCTCCTTTGTGTAGATAAGTTGTTTACATTTTTATAAATTTTAAGATATGCCAAAGAATAAAAATTAAACTAAATTTAACATTACATATAAGTATAACCACTAAAGTTGAACTCTATTCCAAGAAATCCTTAACAGCCACTTTCATTCTGTGAGGGAATAGCTACAAACGGATATGTCGGGGATTCAGCAATGTGACGTGAGGTATTGGTTGTGTGTTACCTTCAAGACTGACTCAGAGTCATGTATTAGTCAGAAATATCACATTTGTAAATTAAATGCGGAGATAAAATAAATAAAATAAGAATATATAAAATATGCAGCATAATTTTCAAACTACTGAAATATTATGGTTATTGACAAAATGGATTATGTGCAACATAACATTTAGACAATGTCTAAATTTTAGGAAGTTTAGTAATTAATTTGTATACAAGTGAACGTAACTTGCGACTATATACGTGTTCATCATTAACTTGATAGAAGTGCAAATTGCCATTATCCCATTAATGTACTGTAGAGGTCCATGACCCACACATTGGAAGCGGGCTTGTCATTCTTGCTACAGTTGCTGTAGTCAGCTATTACAATTACAATTTTCATATCACGTACTGACAGAAGGTGTTGAACTCCTTCCTAGCATTTACATGTACAAGTTTGTCTTCTCCCAGTTTCTGTACTGTGTTTTAACTCAGGGATTGTCTATGTATAAATTACAACCTTACAATTTGGGAGACCTAGAGGAACATAATTGATCTGCTGTATGAGCATTTGTTGAATCCTAACGGAAATAAGCACTTTGACACTTGATATCAATTAATTGATTATTTGCTTTAAGTGGAAAGTAGAAAGGGATAGCACTATATTCCACACAATAGTTGGTAATCCTTAACTACCTAATCTCACTATTCCAACTTGCTATTTAAAATCTGGGTTATGTTGAAACATGAAATTTAGAAGAGAAAAACCAACACATGCTTGTAACAATGTGAAAGCCAGCAAAGCAACGACGGCTGAAGATATCAGCATATTTCTCTGCCAAAAGTGCAGTGGCAACAACATTACAGCTGATACCCCCCAGGGGCTCACCTTATGTGAGTATGGGTGTTGGCGTACTCGGGGGTTCCTGAGCCACTCATCCCCATCTTCATCACTTCATCCCCGTCCGGTCGAGGTGGGTTCGTTCTCGTGACCGGGGGACTCAAGGTAGGCTCTCGTGCGTTCTGTGCATTTCATGTCGCCCCTCGCCATCGTTTCTTTCTTCTCTTCTACTTCTGCACATTTCGCCCCACGCCCATTCATTTACACATCACTTTTACTTCTTCGCCGGCCTACCTTGCGTGCGAAATGCCCACACACTTTTAGTTTCTTTTATCTTTTTATTTAAATCCTCCGTGGACACAGCCTGGCGGATACCCGCGCACTGGGTGCGCAGCTGGGTGAGTGGGTAATGCCGTCATCCCCACCACCCGGTGTCGTCATGTAGGGTATGTGTTCGTATCCGCTGTTCAACTGCAGTCCCGCGGGGGGGGGGGCATTGCATGAGCTGCTGACTTCTGACGGCGATTGGGTCACTCTGTCTATGTTCTGGGACGTGTGACCCTGGGGTGAGATAGGTATAGATAGGCCACTCACCCAAGCCGGGGTAACGCCAAGGAAGTCAGAGCCCGAGGTCGGAGACGGTTGCAATGGTGAAGGATTTATTTCGCTATGGAGCACCCTTCCTCCATTAATACCAACAAGCGCCGAAAAGTTATTGTAACAGAAGTAGCACCGCCGACATCTGGTTGTTACTTGGTCATTTCAAGGACAGAAGAAGGACAAAACTTTGAGAAGGTGAACCCTTTTATAATTCAGAAGGCCATAGATGCTATTGCTGGTGCGGTTCAATCCTGCACTCGGCTACGGAATGGCTCGTTATTAGCACGCTCGAACTCCGATCAGCAAACTAAGACCTTGTTGCGCGCTACGCTTCTCCACGGTTATCCCGTCCGTGTTGAGAAGCACCGCACATTGAATTCCTGTCGAGGCGTCGTTACCACGCATAGCCTCGATGGTATATCGGACGAGGACCTGGTCGAATATCTCTCCGATCAAAAGGTGACCGAGGTGCATCGAGTGCAGGCCAAACGCGACGGCGTATTGGTACCCACTCGTACCCTGTTTCTAACATTTGATGGCGTCGATCTGCCCACGAGCATTTCCGCAGGGTACGAACGGATTTCTGTGAGGCCTTATATTCCTAGACCTCTGCGTTGTGTTAAATGCCAACGTTTTGGGCATACGCAAGTCTCATGTAAGAGCGCCGTTAACATCTGTGCAACATGTAGCCAGCCCTCACACGAAGGTGCCTGTTCAACAGCCCCCGTCTGCGTCAATTGCAAAGGGTCACATTCTGCTTCATTTGTCGACTGTCCGCGGTATTTGGACGAGAAGGCGATCCGGGTAAAGGAGAAACTCTCCTTCGCCGAAGCCCGGAGGCGTTACCATGCGCGCCAACCCTCGCTCCTGCGATCGGGAACATTCAGTTCTGTTGTTGCCTCGCCAATACCCCGGAACGATGCTGGGACTCAAACTTGGACCATGACTGCCTTGACCGCCACTACCATCCGGCCGTCCATTCCAGCTCCTGTTACCAAGCCCTATAAACCTGGTCCAAAGTCTATGAAGTCACAAGCCACAGAGAAGAAACCGAAGCAGAAATTTCGAAGAGAAGACTTTTTAAAAGACCCGCCGCGTATTCACAGTAAGCAGAGTTCACCTTCTCCTCCTCGGAGGTCGCAGTCCCAGGAAGCTCCTGGGACAAGCCGCGCTCAGCGGCACCCCTCACCCATCGCCACCCAGAACCGATTCTCGGCGCTTGAATCGGTTTCTGGCTCTGAGCGCGTGGGCCCTCCCTTCGAGGAGGCTATGGAGTCTGACCAACTCCATACCAAAAGCCCAAGCCCAAAGGTTAAACAAAAGGTAATTTTAAGCCGCCCTTCTAAGTAGACAGTTTATCCCTTTTTCTTAATGGCTATCCTGACCTGGAATGTACGTGGTGTACGATCGCATAGGGCAGAACTGCAACTTTTATTGCGTCCCCATTCGCCTATGGTTGTGTGTTTGCAGGAGACTAAGCTTCGCCCTCACGATCCTTTTGATCTCCGAGGATATACTCCGGTTCGCTAAGACCTTGAACCGGAGGAGGGTACTCCTGCTCATGGAGGTGTCATGTTGTTAGTGCGTAACGACGTTCATTTTCAACGTCTCACTCTTACGTCCGACTTGCAAGCTGTTGCCATTAGACTGCAGTTACCCGGTTTTTTCTTTTCTGTTTCCTCTGTGTATTCACCTCCATCGTCTCCCCTTGCTGCCGTAGACATTCGAGCTCTGCTGTCCGCTCTCCCAACACCATTTCTTCTGGCGGGAGATTTTAATGCCCATCATCCCCTGTGGGGTTCGCCAAGGGCTTGTGGGAGGGGAACTCTTCTTTCTGACATTTTTGATCAGTTCAATCTCTCTATTCTCAATACAGGCGAACCTACGTTTATTTCTGATTCTTCCGGTACATTTTCTCATTTGGACCTTGCCGTTTGCTCACTCCAGCTTGCTAGTCGTCTGCAGTGGAACGTCGTCGCTGACATCTACTCCAGCGACCATTACCCCTGCATTGTTTCTCTTCTGTCACACCACGTACAGCATTCCAGAGTTCCTACCTGGATATTCACAAAAGCCGACTAGAGCTTGTATTCCAGCCTCGCGCATTTTGACGACCAGCCCTTCACCGACATTAAACAACTAGTGCAGCACCTTACGTCTACGATTTTCTCTGCCGCCGAACGCGCAATTCCCCGTTCATCCTCTCAACCTCGGCGACTGCCTGTTCCGTGGTGGAACGAGTGTTGTCGGGACGCCGTTCGTGCCCGTAGAACTGCACTTAGGGTGTTTCGGCGACACCCTACACTTGATAATTTGGTGACTTTTAAACAATCGCGCGCCAGGGCTCGTCGCATTATTCAGGATAGCAAGAAGGTGTCGTGGACTCGTTTTGTCGAGTCTTTTAATCGCTTTACGCCTTCATCTGTTGTTTGGGATAAACTTCGTCGCTTCTCAGGTAAAGTGTCGCATTGTACTGTTTCTGGCCTTCAGGTTTCCAATGCCACCATAGTGGATCCGGCTGCCATCGCTAACACTCTGGGTGCTGCCTTGGAGGCGGTTTCCAGTTCAGACCATTATTCCGCCGGCTTTCGCTCTATCAAAGACCTGCTGGATTCCGCAACCTACAATTTTCGATCTGATAATACGGAATGTTATAATGCACTTTTTATAATGAGGGAGCTGGAGCATGCTCTTCATTGCTCTAGGCACTCCGCTCAAGGGCCGGATGGCATTCATGTTCTGCTGTTAAAGAACCTTTCAGCCGACAGTAAGCGCTTTCGTGGCTTAAGACTCAGCAACTTCTGGCGAACGCTCAGTGTGGATTTCGTCGCCATCGCTCTACCGTCGACCATCTGGCGTCTGTCGACGCATATTATGAAAGGATTTCTGAGAAAGTGTCAAACAGTGGCTGTATTTTTTGACCTGGAGAAAGCTTATGACACTTGTTGGAGGGGCGGCATTTTACGTACACTCCATGCATGGAATTTCCGCGGTCGTCTTCCCAAATTTCTTCGGGAGTTTATGACTGACCGCGTCTTTCGTGTACGTGTGGGCTCGGTTTTATCTAGTCGTTTTATTCAAGATAACGGAGTACCGCAGGGCTCTGTACTCAGTGTCACACTTTTTGCGATTGCTATCAACCCCATTGTTGATTGTATTCCACCTGGCATTTCATCGTCCCTTTTTGTTGACGATTTTGCCATTGCAGTTCACGGCGGACCTGTCTACTCGAACGCCGTCTCCAGAGCTGTATCGACCGTCTCTACGCCTGGAGTAACGCCAACGGCTTTAATTTCTCCGCCGAAAAATCCATCTGTATCAATTTCTGGCGCCGGAAGGCTTTCCCTCCGCCCTCTCTCCATCTTGGGCCAGGGATACTTCCGTTTGCAGACGAGGCGAAATGTTTGGGGTTGATTTTTGATAGGAAGTTGTGTTGGACTTCGCACGTTTCCTTTTTAAAAGCAAAGTGTGACCGTTCTCTTAATCTTTTACGTGTTTTAAGTGGCACATCCTGGGGAGCTGATCGGACCGTCCTTCGCCTTTATCGCACTTTGGTCCGATCCAAGCTTGATTACGGGTGCATTGTTTATTCGTCGGCACGTCCATCTGTGTTACGTCGATTGAATGCCATTCACCATCGTGGCACAAGAGTCGCTACGAGGGCCTTTCCAACCAGCCCTGTTCCCAGTCTGTATGCTGAAGCTGCAGATCCTCCGCTGTCCTTCCGGCGTGAGATGCTTTTGTGCAGCTATGCCTGTCGACTCTCAAGCTTGCCTGACCACCCGTCCTTCGCGATATTTTTTGAGGATTCGCTTGATCGCCAATATATAGTTAGCTCCTTTGCATTGCTCCCTCCAGGGGTTCGATTTCGACTGCTACTTGGGCATTTGGACGTTACGCCAGCGCCGGCCCTTCCACGGGGGAAACGCGTTTTCCTCCATGGTCGCGCGCTGAGGCCCACTGTCACCTTGGGTTAACGTCGATGCCGAAAAATGAGACCCCTGCATCCGTCCTTAGATCCGCTTTTTTAGAACTACAGGCGCAGTTCGGGACTGTCATTTTATATATACCGATGGGTCTAAGACTGATGTTGGAGTAGGATGTGCCTTTGTTTCTGGTGCACAGAGTTTTACTTTTCGTTTACCTGGACAATGTTCGATTTATACCGCCGAACTTTTTAGTATATATCTATGTGTTTTATACATTTAGCGGCACGTCTTACGGCGCTGTGTTGTTTGTACGGACTCTGAGTGCCCTTCAAAGTATTCACGCGCTGTATAGTTACCACCCGCTCGTACAGCGAATTCATGACCTGCTCCACTCGCTTGGTGCATCTGGCATCAGCGTCTCCTTCGTGTGGATTCCAGGTCATGTGGGCATCTCAGGCATCGAGTCTGCCGACGGCGCTGCCATTTTATCACCCAGATGTTTTACCTATGGTGTTCCTTCCTCGGATTTTGATGTTATTTTACGTTACCGTATCCTCTCGCGCTGGCGCGATGAGTGGGCGGCTCTTAGGGGGAACAAGTTGCGGGAGGTTAAACCTCTTCCCTTAGTCTGGGGTACCTCTTCTCGTTCTTCTCGTCGGGAAGAGGTACTTTTAGCTCGTTTACGAATCGGACATTGTCTTTTTAACCATAGATATCTGCTCAGTGGTGACCCCGCACCACTCTGTGAGCAGTGTGATGCGCCCTTAACGGTGCGTCACATTTTAGCAGAGTGTCAAGTTTTAACTCCGTTGCGCGTTCGTGTTGGTTTGGCTGTTGGCCTAGCCAACGTTTTGGCAGACGACGCACATGTTGTAGAATGTCTTTTACGTTTTATCAGTGACATTGGCTTTAGCCGACGCATTTGATGTGCTGAGCGTCTTTTGACTGTGTGATTTTATATTGTCTTTTTAATGGGGCATCTCCTCCCCAATGGACATCTGGCGCTCGTGTCCCTCGCATTCTACAGTTCCTGACACATTTTACTCTTTTATTGACCATGCTTTTAGTGTGTTCATTTTTGGAATTTGGTGTTTTGTTTTTTACCTTTGGACATCGCGGGTTTGTGTCCCGTTTTTTAATTATGCAGTTTTTTATCGGACTTTTATTTTTGGACTATAACTTATACTTTGTAAGGGCGTTGATGACCTTAGCTGTTTAGCGCCCTTAAACCGCATCTCATCATCATCTACAGCTGATACTGAGAGAGTAGGCAGTGAAGGTTGACCGTTATTAGTACCCGTCTCCCAGACTGGCTAGGTGGTGTGAAAATAGTCATGTTTCAACTTAAACCTTACGTAGTGTAATTGATATTTGTGTTCTGTAACTGTTGATTGTTAAATAGGTTTCTGCACCTTTGATAATTGCTCTTAATGACTAGCGCAGCATAGGGACTAAGTTGAAAATTTGAATCAGACTTGAAAAATTCGACTTGAGTCCACAGCCAGGACTCAAACCATGGAGCTTTTTCACTCTCAGCCGATGTTATCATTTCACCTGCTATGGTAAGACGGCCATGTGATTTAAGTGCTGCAGTAAACCTTATGGCTAATATCAAATGCAGAGATATCGCTCCTCAAAGATGATGCAACTGCTGTATAGTTAACCACTGGGTTAGTTTTTACTTTCTCTATTATGCACATACTAGGGGTAGAAAAGGAATTGCATTGCACCCAAAACTTAGCTTTCACCAGAAATGCACTTTTTAGGACTCCCTGAATCCAAGAAAACAATTTTTAGAAGGTGTGTGCATGCACACATGCTTGTAACTGTGAACAGCATAAACCAATTACAAAAATGTCCAATGAATATTAAACAAGGTATTTACTTCAGTATCTTTGAAACGATCAAAACAAAAATTTTCAACCAGATTCCCTACCGCAAACTATCCTTTATTTGGAAGATTTCTGGAAAGGGTTTATTTTCTCAAAAACTTCTTTAATGATTTTGATTAAAATACCACATATTAAAGTTATTTATGTAAAAATTAAAATATATATATCAAATTTTCTGAGAATAGCCTATGAAGTCCTGTTTGTTTGGAAGGAATTTTGTATAACTCGTAAATCTTGTGATAGATTAAAAGTGCTACACAAAAAAATTTAGATCTCTTTAAAATACAGATTTATTCAAAATAATTTTTTTTATACTATAAGTAATTTCTGAGATTTCCATTGTTAATGGTTAAAATTGTTCAGTACTTCAATATTCAGTTGGTTCTTGTGATGTCATGGAATGTTAGGTTCTTAAACAATTGACTATCCTGTTCCCTTTTGTTTATAAGAAAACGTGTAATGTGGCTATTTATGCTAAGATTTATCTCAAAATAAATGAGATGAAAAACTAAACTTTTGTAAGAATAGTTTGTATACCCACTAATGAATGATAAGAGTGTAGAGAAAGTTATGCATATGTAACACATTATTTGCTGCACATGTGAAAGAACAAGTATCAAAACACAAATTAACCTAATACTCATCAACTATAAAGCACCTGGTTCATTCAAGTTGCCTTTAAGGTTAACAGTGATACTTTAATGAGATGAGAAGGTTTATTGCTCATACAGGTATCTCAAGCTGGAGTGGTAATAGCATGCAGATGAAGATCTATGGTTCAAGTCTCTGATGTGGCATTCAATTTTTAAATTCTGATTCAACTTTCCAAGAAGTAGCTTTATTTGTGAGAGAACAATGAAGGTGTGTGGCATAGTTTGAACAACAGCTGATGGATTCAAAGAAACTGATTGTTAAAATTATAGATATTTTATGGTATAGATAATATGTTTCTTTCTCCACAGACTTGTTAATGAAATTAAGAACAACACCAACTTGTAAAATGGATACCAAAATGGAAATGAAAGAAGAAGATCCTCTCTCAGACGATGTAGCCTCACAGAATGAGAGAGAGTTCTTTACCACCCAGTATGTTACAATGAAGATCAACAGTGATGCTGTGCTTCTGGATGACCATTGTGATGTGGCAATCAAAACAGAAACTTCTTTTCCAGACTTTTGTTCACAGAACAAGGGAGAATGTTTTACCAAACATCTCGTAAAGCAGATTAAGTCTGAAACTGTTACATGCAGTAACGACTGTGAGATGTCTCTGAGAGACATTGCAGAACAGACTCTGGTTTCAGACTTTGGTTCACAGAATGAGAGAGGATGTTTTACCAAACATCTCGTAAAGCAGATTAAGTCTGAAACTTTCACATGCAAAGACATCTGTGAGATGAATATCAAGAGAGACATTGCGGAACAGACTCTGGTTTCAGACTTTGGTTCAAAGAATGAGAGAGAAGTTCTTGCACAGGATCTTGTAATGAAGGTTAAGAAATATTACAGTGATGATGAAATAGAAATTAAAGAAGAACCTTGGTGGCTGGAAACTTCATCTGTTTTTGATGACATTAAGGTAAGTTTTGTAGACATCTAATGTAGTTAGAATTTTTATTTGCTGTACCTTTAATAAAATATTTTAATTACGTAATACAAAAGTAATAAGGATAAGAGAAAGTCTGTGAATGTGTACAGTGTTTGTCAGCTGGTGTATTTTAAAGGGTTGAAAGTAATGGTGGTGATAGTTCTGGAAAATTATAAGATACTTGAGGGAAGTTTTGCTAAAATGATTCCATGATATTGTATCATGTGATGCTCAGCTACACTTGAAATGAATGTAGTCAAATGGAAGTTTAGTGGTTCAAATAAAACATTGATATCCCGGTTATAATGTGTGTAATGTCCCTGCTTTGCAGTAAAGGATAAGAAACTCCTGTGATATTAATATTTGAGAAATTGAATGATGCGAGTATGCAAATACCTGTACTTGTATATTTTTAAAATCCTTGTGCATATCTTCAGTGTGTGTCCTGCGTGAAAAAACATGATTCAGTGATGAAGAAATTATCAAAATCAGTTGAATGTTTTTCAAGATTACGTTGAACACACACACATACTTTCTCTTTTTGTAATATTCAGTATACAGTATTACATGCAGTATTTGAATACTTAGAAAAAGGATCACTTTTGGGCTTTGGGTTCTTCCAACTCCCTTTATTTAAAATGGAATACAATGTTTTATAATATATTCAAATCCAGCTGTCTGTGGGCAAACATTGTATTTCTGAAAACACAATTCAATTTACTGTTTTTGATATCATTAATAGTAATCTGCTTAGAATTTGCAGAATGGAATGGATCAACTCTTAAATTATTCATGTTAAATTAAAATTCTAAGGTTCTTGTTTACAAATCCAGTATCTTGTGCACCTCAACATCCAGGTTTAGTTCTCCCCTCTTCCCTGCCACTGTCTCCCTATGTTTCTCAAACATTTCTATCTTAAGTTTGCTAATTACTTGTCTAATTGAATCACATATTCTGATTTACTAAACATTCCTTTTGCCAGCTGTGTGTTCTGTAAACCAAACAATTTATTTAGTTCCAAATACATCCTCCATTTTCTCCCCTTCTTTTTAGATTAAGGACAATGGTGTAATTTAATATTGGGAAAGATTTGAGTCAAGTAGTGGTATATAAAGGTTACTAATTGATTCAAATTATTCCCTAAATACTTTCTGCATTACTTGTTTTCTTACAACCCATTACAAGATGAAATGCCAAAGATGATGCAGGACAGAAGATTATGTAAAAGTGTATGTTTGAATTATTGTGTTACAGGTTAGGGATCTTCCTGCAGTAACATCTCCAAGGTAAGACTTGACTCTTGGCTAATGTTCCAATTGAAAAGCCTTGTGCTGCTTGTGTTACATTTTCCTATAATTCTTATATAACTGTCATATTTGTGTTGTAGCAGATGTCCCCTTGTGTTCTTGAAGTGATAAAAAATGGAATATAATGATCAATCAAGTTACATATTGAAGTTTGTTGTATGATTGGGTCCATATATACGTGGAAGGTTTTATAGCTTCATAAAAGCAACAGAAAAAATAAGCAGGTTTGAATTTATATGTATTTTTAAATGGCAAGGTTTTTGTTTTGGATGCATGGCAAGATTGTGGAGTCCACCTTAGAAATAAGTTTGTCAATTTGTATTACATCTCTGATATATTAGTATTGGAGCGCTGCATAATCTGGGAGAGTGTTTGAGCTGTACATAGAACCAGTTCCATCACAGAAATCCAAGGAGCATTTCAATGGGAACTTAATGACATGTTGCAGTGTCTAAGGAGTCTATTCATTGTCGGGTGCAACAATGCAATCAAGAAGATAGTGTAACAAACAAATCTTTGCCTGGGCTATCTTATTCTGTACGCACAGAACAAAACATTGCTGGCATCTGTGCAGTGGAGTCCAGACTAGTCAGCAAGGAAGCATGTCATTGCTTCATGCATATCTGATCATGTGATGCAAATCTTGAAAAAATGAAAAGTGTTCTGCAATCTCCATGAACTCCAATTTAAACAAATATAATAGGGGGATGAATGATTATTAGGAATTAAAACATTTTTCACTTCAAAACCTGATTATTTTTTCTGCCGCACCCTGTACAAGGGTGGATCAAATATAACTACTCCTAGAGTAGAGCAAGTATTAATTTTACTCAAAAATTCAATATAAAGATTTCAATAGAAATATAACACAAGTTCTCTGAAACCAAAATAGGCAGTTTTAGAAAAAAGGGCTTCCCAAGATCTCTTGTCTTTCTGTCCTCCACTCTGTTTCTTACTGTTATCCAGAAGCTGTTGCTATTTCTTTCTCCTGTTCTCCAAATATCTCCCATTCCTACTCCATATTTTTTTCTACCAGCTATTTTTATTTTTCGTACTCTTTTGTTGTTCCATAGATATTCTTAAAATTTCCCCTTCATCTTTTTTCAAGCATCTATACCAAAATTTCATTATCCTTTCTGGTATCACTTCTTCCTAATTCCACTGACACTACTTCCCCCAGTGTTGATCATGGTAACCCCAGTAGCTCTTTACAGAATGTTCTGTAGCTCTGGTCTATTTTTCTGTTTAATTCAGATCCCCCCCCCCCAAATTGCAACTGCATATAGCATTCTTTCTATTCATTTAATCGCTATTTGTAATTTGTATTTGCACATCCTTACTCCTGTCATTGTCTCCTTTCCTTTAGCCAAACCTTCCTGCTATGCACCACCCATTCACTGCTCATCCTCACCCCCAAATAATCAAACTCCTTGACAACTTCTAACTTTAATCCCCCATCTGCCATTTCCCTTCTTTTTTCAATTTATTTCCTCTTTTAAATATCATAACTTTTTATATGTTTATATTTATTTTACTTCCCCATTCTTCACAGACTTCCTGTATTTCATTGATTGCTTTCTGTATCCTAATTACTGTTATAGCCCCAACCATAACGTCATCCACATATAGTAAAGCTGGTACCTCTCTATTTGCTATTATGGGACATTGAAAGTTTTTTTCTTTCACTCTATCATCTATGAATACGTCAAATAATATGGGGCTCAATTTGCACCCTTGTCTTAATCCTATTTTGTTGCTCAGTCATTTCTGTAATTCCATTATTCCCACATCTTATACAAAAGTTTATATCTTTGTAAGTCTTCGTAATTTCTTTTACAAAATTTTTGTTTACCCCTTTCTTTCTTAATCTATAAGCTAATGCTTCTCTATTTATTGTATCAAATGCTTTTTCAGAATCTGCAAAAATCATGTATATCCTTCCTCTTTTCCTGCTCAGATACTTATCTATTATAGTCTTTATTATAAATACATTATCTAGTGTTTGTTTACCTTACCTAAATCCTGCTTGGTATTCTGACAGTTTTCCTTCCTCTTCCACCCATTTTCTTAATCTGTCAGCCAATATACCTGTGTACATTTTCCTTAATATTGATAATAAACTTACTCTGCTATAATTGTCTGGTCTATTTGCTCCTCCCTTCCCTTTGTAAAATGGTACCACTGTACTTATTTTCCAACGTTCAGGGAGATCAATCTTTTCTTTAATTTTCTTTAGTAATTTTGTCATCACTTTTAAACAATTTTGCATTTCCCCATACATTCTCCATAATTCCCCTGCTATTTCTGTTGCCTTGGCTTTGTTTATATTCCTTATTTGCTGGTGAGCTTTCAGCTCTGTGATTTTACCATCTAATTTTTCAATAAATATTTCTGCTTGTCCTACCTCTTTTGGCTCTAGCCTTACTATCTTCCCTTCTCCAATTAGCCTTCTAAAATACCCTATCCATTCACATGGTGTAATTTCATTTTTCTCCCCTCTTTTCTTGTTTGTCATCCTTACTATTTCCCATTTTTTTACTATCCCTTCCATCTATTTCCACCTTTAGTTTCCTTTTTATACTTCCCTACCATTCTTTCCTCTTAGTTTCTAACAAACTTTCACATCCCCCTTAGGTTTCATAGGTTTTGTGAATTCTATGCTTTCTGTGATATCCTCCACCTAATAAGCTGTTTTAATACTCCGTTTTTCTTCCTTTGCACTCTTCATCACACCATCCCTTTCCCTGCCCCTGCTCTTGTTAGTAATAGTTTCAGCAGCTGTAATACTTTTTCTGGTTTTCCCTCATTCATAGCCATTTTTATTCCACAATCTGACTTACCTTTTAGTTGCTCCCTCCATTTATACACTTTTATTGAGCTATTTCCTTATTCTTTACCTTTTGCTCCAAAACATTTATTTCCATCATTATGGAAAATGGCTACTACTTTATTATTTTAAATGTGGTGATTCTCTCCTTGCTACATTACATATAGTCTACTACACTTTACAAATGTAAACTCCCCTTCTTCGCATTGTTCCGTTATATATTAACACTTTGTTTACCTCACAGAATTCTAGTAAGTTTTTCTCATTCTGTCCCTGTTTTTCCTTGGCGTTATTACATCCCTATCCTCTTCTGCCTTCTCTTTACCTAATAATCTTCCATTCTTTTCCCCTATTCTTGCATTCAAATCTCCCAACACAATAAATTCTGTTTCTGGCATCTTTTCACATATTTCCTCCATGTCTTCTTTTAACTTACTATAAAAATCTGATGTGTTACACTCACATGACTATCTCTACTCTTGTAAAACTATTTTTACAAACGCTTATTCTCCATATGCTTCATGTTATCGAGATGTTAATCTTATTGCTAATTTTCTTGTAGATGCAAGGGGAATTGGTAGGCTTTAAGCGATAGTCAAATGTTTTAATAGCTGGTTGCTATGTGGAGTATTCCATTCTCTTTTCATTACCAGGACAAAAAAAAACTGAATAACGAATTCCCATTTGAGAAAAAGTATAAGTATTGGAAAATTTAAGGGAATAACAAGCAATAACTCGAAAATAGTTCACTCAGCAACAAAAGTGTATATGACATAAATTGTGTATTTTAATGCGATCTACATTTTTTGTGTAGTAAAATTTTGTCTATCTCTTAAGGTTTACCAGTTATGCAAAAGTCTGAAGTAACTTTAAATATATATGTTTGTATTTGTTAGCCCCACATTTGGGAGCCAATTTGCGGTGGTATTATTAATGTATTTGTATATGTGTGTTTACTTCATGTGGTGAAGCCATTTTGTGACGTGATTCTTTGTTAGGTTTGTAGCTCCATCTGGTGTTAGCAATTTGCGGCAGTATTAGTTTTTGTTTGAAAGAATGCTACTTTTATTTTATTTAATTTTGTTTCACTGTCCTCCGGCTAGCTATGATCTTTTTGGGGTCGAGTACTTCTCTTTATACAGGTTGTGTAAACGGAAAGGAATCTTTTATCCAAAGATAACACTGATGAAGGAATTTGTTTTACACTTTTATTGTCGAAACACAGTCACTATCACATTTACACATTGATCTTGACACTCGCCAAACTGAAACTGTTATAACAACTTCTTACTGATCACTTTTAATCCACGTACTTCAACCTTTTGTATAATTAACTTTACCATACTTGAGATTTTTCATAACTCTTATACATGTAACTTGCGAATCGATAGCCGACGTGTAATATTTCTGCTGGACTGAAGGCGACGTGTATCATACAAAATATTTTTGACAAACTGACGGGTTCTATCTCTACCCTACCCCTTTTATACTCATACACCCCGATATGCCTAAAGATTATAACTGAGCTGCAATTGGCTAATAAAATGCGCCAACATTAGCGTCTATTTTTATATCCAATGAAAATTATGAATACATATGCTCTAGGGAAATGTTCCAGCAATTTCTACAGAAAAACGCGCCAACATTACGTAACTTCCTCGTTTCCAATAATGATAAACAGCTCACCCCCTCGCTGCATTATTGCACGCTATTATTGTCAGTTTTAGTAAGGCAGTATAAACTTACTTCCCAACAATAATTACAATCAACAAACATCTCAAATCAATGTCACATAATAATGCATATTCATACTATAATCACTCTTTACATTTAAATAATTTATGATACAAATTACTGCATCAAGTCGTTCACAAAGAAGAATGCTTTTGGAGACATTCCTGGAAAATTCAAGATATACATTTTATTTGTCATGAAAGTATCTTAAATATATGATAATTTAATCAAAATTTTTAGAGCCATTTTTGGGGAAATTAAAATTTTAAAAAAATGTTCCATGTAAAGGGTAATCTGGGGTGGGGGATTTTGTTGAAAACCTTCGTGTCACATCTCTGGAAGATACTGAACCTAAATACCAAGTTTGGTGTTTATCTGACTGTTCGTTTCCGAGTTATGCTGTTCACAGACAGACAGACAGACACACGGACATGTTTCCAAAAATGCTTTATATGCATTCAGTGCACCTCAAAACATGTATTTCCTGTGAAATCTCGGTATCAAATTTTTGGGTGGAATGCAATACTTGTGCTATTTACAATACGTAGTAGAGAAAGTAAAAATTAGTCATAAAGATATGACGCTTCTATAGGGTTATATGCCACCTCTATTGCTTTTCTTATTCCGTTATTCTGTTTAATTATTGCCCATAACAGATTGGAACCTCTATTCTCCATTTTGTCTATATCAATAGTTGTTTACAAACAGGCCTACTCCTCTTGATGGTCTTCCCTATCACATCTTTTCTTTGCTCTCTCTGCTACCTCTTCATTTCCCAACCATGTCTCTGCCACTCCTACAATGTCCATAGAACACACAATGTTTTTAATTTCACCACTACCTATCATTTTTCTTAGCCCTTCCACATTTCAAAACATTAATTTCAACCCCTTTCCCTATTTGTTCTTTGGTTTTTCTTGAAACTTTTCATCATTTTCCTGTATCTTGCAGTTCTAGGCCTTATTACCCCCCTAAGCTGAATATAATCCTCCTTGGATATAATTAATTTCAAAATAGTTTTTTTATTATTTCTTCTGCCTCACTGATGAATGCTACCCACTCTGCACCTCTCCACACTTCCATCACTCCTCGCAACTCCTGCTGCCTCTCCTCTTCTTTCTTCTGGCCCCTTCCACTGCCAACACTTCTTTCTGCCTTCCCCTTGATGTATCTCCCTTGTCTCTCTCCAAAGCTGCCCCCCCTGGCCAGCTGTTGTATGTATGTTCTCTCGAGTGGATGCCCTCCTCTTGCCCATGTTTGACTTTGCTGATGTTCCCCTTCTCTGCTCATGTCTTTGTCCTGTGTTTTCTGGCCGTTCTGTATTTTGCTGCGGTGTATACATTTGCCTGGCTTCATTTCCTTTTATATTCATACTCCGTTTTTCACCTTCTACTCTTAACTGTAGACCTCTTAAAAATTTTATATTTTCCTCTGCCCTTGCTTCTTTCTTTCTTTGAATTAATATCTTCCTTAGGTCTTGTTCCTCTTTCATATAGACCTGTTCTATAATTACTTTTGTCCCCATTAGTCTTTTTACTTGTCTTATAAACTCCCTTTTTTCCTCACTGTTCTCAGTTTCAAAATAATAGGTGTTGGTCTTTTTCTTTTTTAGCCTATCTTAAATGTATCTTCAATTTTCCAGCTGTACATCCATATTCCCAGTACATCCTCTATGATTTCATATACTGTATCCTCCAAAGTACTTCTGTCCTCTCTTACCCCGAATATTACACAGGTTTTTCTTTTCTTATCTGCTTTGTATCTTTTTTTCCCATCCCATCTATTCTTTCTCTACATTCTGAGACCTGTTTTTGCATTTCTTCTCTCTGTATTTTCATGCCCTCTTTCAACTCTCTTGTATTATTGTCCATTCTTTTTTCTATTTCCCTTCCCATTTTCCTTATTTCTTCCATTAACTTGTTCATTTCCACTGGTCCTGGGTTCTGTTCCACTCCGCCTTTTATCAGCAGTATCACAATTACCATCATCATGATTTTCCATATCTGTGTTTCCATTGTAAGTTTTTCTTATCTTTTTTCCACTGAAACTTCCGATTCCGCATCGGTACATTTGAACGTCCACTCCCATTTTATCGTGTTCTCTCGCACTGCTCCGCTACACAACCTTCCCCTCTTGCTGCTGGCTTAAGATTCCATGTTAAGTGGATGTATGAACCTTCTGCTCACTCTTAGTGCTACTGACAAGAGTGTCGAACTGCAACAAACAGCAATGTCTCCTGAAATCCCCACCATTGCCCATTCCAGGTTACAATCCAGTTCTCTCATTGTGCTACTGATGAGAGTGCTGAACTGCAACAAACAGCAATGTCTCCTGAAATCCCCACCATTGCCCATTCCAGGTTACAATCCAGTTCTCTCTTAGTGCTACTGACAAGAGTGTCGAACTGCAACAAACAGCAATGTCTCCTGAAATCCCCACCATTGCCCATTCCAGGTTACAATCCAGTTCTCTCATTGTGCTACTGACAAGAGTGTCGAACTGCAACAAACAGCAATGTCTCCAGAAATCCCCACCATTGCCCATTCCAGGTTACAATCCAGTTCTCTCTTAGTGCTACTGACAAGAGTGCTGAACTGCAACAAACAGCAATGTCTCCTGAAATCCCCACCATTGCCCATTCCAGGTTACAATCCAGTTCTCTCTTAGTGCTACTGACAAGAGTGCTGAACTGCAACAAACAGCAATGTCTCCAGAAATCCTCACCATTGCCCATTCCAGGTTACAATCCAGTTCTCTCATTGTGCTACTGACAAGAGTGTCGAACTGCAACAAACAGCAATGTCTCCTGAAATCCCCACCATTGCCCATTCCAGGTTACAATCCAGTTCTCTCATTGTGCTACTGATGAGAGTGCTGAACTGCAACAAACAGCAATGTCTCCAGAAATCCCCGCCATTGCCCATTCCAGGTTACAATCCAGTTCATTGTGCTACTGATGAGAGTGCTGAACTGCAACAAACAGCAATGTCTCCAGAAATCCTCACCATTGCCCATTCCAGGTTACAATCCAGTTCATTGTGCTACTGATGAGAGTGCTGAACTGCAACAAACAGCAATGTCTCCAGAAATCCCCGCCATTGCCCATTCCAGGTTACAATCCAGTTCATTGTGCTACTGATGAGAGTGCCGAACTGCAACAAACAGCAATGTCTCCAGAAATCCCCGCCATTGCCCATTCCAGGTTACAATCCAGTTCTCTCATTGTGCTACTGATGAGAGTGCTGAACTGCAACAAACAGCAATGTCTCCAGAAATCCCCACCATTACCCATTCCAGGTTACAATTCAGTTCTCTCATTGTGCTACTGATGAGAGTGCTGAACTGCAACAAACAGCAATGTCTCCAGAAATCCCCACCATTACCCATTCCAGGTTACAATCCAGTTCTCTCATTGTGCTACTGATGAGAGTGCTGAACTGCAACAAACAGCAATGTCTCCAGAAATCCCCACCATTGCCCATTCCAGGTTACAATTCAGCTCTCTCATTGTGGTACTGACAAGAGTGTCGAACTGCAACAAACAGCAATGTCTCCAGAAATCCCCGCCATTGCCCATTCCAGGTTACAATCCAGTTCTCTCATTGTGCTACTGATGAGAGTGCTGAACTGCAACAAACAGCAATGTCTCCTGAAATCCCCGCCATTGCCCATTCCAGGTTACAATCCAGTTCTCTCATTGTGCTACTGACAAGAGTGCTGAACTGCAACAAACAGCAATGTCTCCTGAAATCCCCGCCATTGCCCATTCCAGGTTACAATCCAGTTCTCTCATTGTGCTACTGACAAGAGTGCTGAACTGCAACAAACAGCAATGTCTCCTGAAATCCCCGCCATTGCCCATTCCAGGTTACAATCCAGTTCTCTCATTGTGCTACTGATGAGAGTGCTGAACTGCAACAAACAGCAATGTCTCCTGAAATCCCCGCCATTGCCCATTCCAGGTTACAATCCAGTTCTCTCATTGTGCTACTGATGAGAGTGCTGAACTGCAACAAACCGCAATGCCTCCAGAAATCCTCACCATTGCCCATTCCAGGTTACAATCCAGTTCATTGTGCTACTGACAAGAGTGCCGAACTGCAACAAACAGCAATGCCTCCAGAAATCCTCACCATTGCCCATTCCAGGTTACAATTCGGTTCTCTCATTGTGCTACTGACAAGAGTGTTGAACTGCAACAAACAGCAATGCCTCCAGAAATCCCCGCCATTGCCCATTCCAGGTTACAATCCAGTTCTCTCATTGTGCTACTGACGAGAGTGCTGAACTGCAACAAACAGCAATGCCTCCAGAAATCCCCACCATTGCCCATTCCAAGTCAATGCAGTTTGCTCATTGTGCTACTGACGAGAGTGCTGAACTGCAACAAACAGCAATGCCTCCAGAAATCCCCACCATTACCCATTCCAAGTCAATCCAGTTCTCTCATTGTGCTACTGACGAGAGTGCTGAACTGCAACAAACAGCAATGTCTCCAGAAATCCCCACCATTACCCATTCCAAGTCAATCCAGTTCTCTCATTGTGCTACTGACGAGAGTGCTGAACTGCAACAAACAGCAATGCCTCCAGAAATCCTCACCATTGCCCATTCCAGGTTACAATTCAGTTCTCTCATTGTGCTACTGACAAGAGTGTCGAACTGCAACAAACAGCAATGCCTCCAGAAATCCCCACCATTGCCCATTCCAGGTTACAATCCAGTTCTCTCATTGTGCTACTGACGAGAGTGCTGAACTGCAACAAACAGCAATGTCTCCAGAAATCCCCGCCATTGCCCATTCCAGGTTACAATCCAGTTCTCTCATTGTGCTACTGACGAGAGTGCTGAACTGCAACAAACAGCAATGCCTCCAGAAATCCCCACCATTGCCCATTCCAAGTCAATGCAGTTTGCTCATTGTGCTACTGACGAGAGTGCTGAACTGCAACAAACAGCAATGCCTCCACAAATCCCCACCATTACCCATTCCAAGTCAATCCAGTTCTCTCATTGTGCTACTGACGAGAGTGCTGAACTGCAACAAACAGCAATGCCTCCAGAAATCCCCACCATTGCCCATTCCAAGTCAATCCAGTTCTCTCATTGTGCTACTAACGAGAGTGCTGAACTGCAACAAACATCAATGCCTCCAGAAATCCCCACCATTACCCATTCCAAGTCAATCCAGTTCTCTCATTGCGCTACTGACGAGAGTGCTGAACTGCAACAAACAGCAATGTCTCCAGAAATCCCCGCCATTGCCCATTCCAGGTTACAATCCAGTTCTCTCATTGTGCTACTGACGAGAGTGCTGAACTGCAACAAACAGCAATGCCTCCAGAAATCCCCACCATTGCCCATTCCAAGTCAATGCAGTTTGCTCATTGTGCTACTGACGAGAGTGCTGAACTGCAACAAACAGCAATGCCTCCAGAAATCCCCACCATTACCCATTCCAAGTCAATCCAGTTCTCTCATTGTGCTACTGACGAGAGTGCTGAACTGCAACAAACAGCAATGCCTCCAGAAATCCCCACCATTGCCCATTCCAAGTCAATGCAGTTCACTATGCTAGCCTCTAGTACTCGAGATTGTGGGTTCAAAAAACAGTGAAGGGCAAGGATTTTTTGGGGGTGTAAAAACGCCTAGCATGGCTAGCTTCAGAAGGGAGCCCTGCAGGCCTGGAGCACTGTTCATTCAGGAGTTTATGAAGGGCCGCGTTTTGCGAGTGGAGGTCGACTCGGTTTTTTTCGAATCTTTTTGTTCGGAAGAGCGGACTGCCTCGGGGATCAGTGCTAGGTGTTGCACTGTTCGCTATAGCGATTGGTTCTGACTCGAGGTGTGTCCTCCAAGGGTGTCATCATGCTTATTCGTGGACGACTTTGCCGTTTGGGGGGCAACTTGGCTTCTCATCACATATAGCACGGTTGAGGGCGCGATGTGACCGTTCTCTGAATATCTTGCAGATCGTGAATGACAAATCTTGGGGAGTGGATCACACTATTTTGCTGCGACTGTGTCGCATACTGATCCGATCAGGGGTAGACTATGGGTGTATCATTTATTCCTCAGCGCGGCCGGCCATCTGTCCTGAGGAGATTGGACGCAGTACATAACCGGGACATTAAAGTTGCTCTTGGTACTTTTCCCACAGGCCCAGTTATGAGTCTTTGCACTGAATCTGTGGAGCCTCTTCTGCCTTATCGGCGTGAGGTCCTCTTGGGAAGTTGTGGCTCTGCGCTTGAATGTATGCCTCAACATCCGTTTGCTTTGTTTCTCACACTGTGCTGGACGAACGTTGTAGGAATGGCTCCATTGTTCCAGGGTCTGCAGGTGTTCACTTCTGTTTGCTCGGGCGAGAGGGTGTTCCCCCCTTGGTTATGTGCGACATCTCACGTAGGTCTTGGAATGACGGTATACGGAGGCCTACGATGCCTGCGTTTGGTATCCGCACATGTTTTTTAGGATTTCTGTCCGGTTACAGTAACCGAAGTTTGATCTACACCGATGGATCTAGGTGCACCAACGGTGTTGGATGTGCTTGTGTTAATAGAACCGAGCCCTATACATACCGTTTTCATGATAGCACACCCATTTGTAGTGCAGAGCTGTGTGCTATATGCTGAACCATTTTGTGTGTACGCTGTCGAAAATTGGTAGACTGTCTCTGCACTTCGGAGTCTTCGTGAGCTGTACAACTGCCACCCCATTGTTAAGTGAATCCAGGAGGTCTCCATGTTTTGTACGCTTCTGGCGTTGGTGTGGAGAGTGCTTAGATGCCTGGTCGCGTTGCGTTGTCTAGGAGTGAGCTTGCGGATTTGGCAGCTAGGGCAGAAACCACAGAACCCAGTGTTGCAGTGCCCCTGGTGGCATCGGGGGACTTTGGGCTTGTGCGGAGAGCTGTTCTCTCGTGCTGGCACGAGGAGTGGTTGGCTCTCCACGGAGGTAAACTTGGAGTCGTAAGGGACATTCCGATAAACTGGGTGGCTTCCTCTGGTGTCTCGACGTGAGGTGATTTTGGCTGGGTTGCGTGTTGGTCACTGCAATTTTGCGCACGGTTGTCTTTTTAGCGGAGACCATTGTCCAATTTGTGGCGGTCTTTCGGTCCATCACGTGTTGCTCTAGCACATCATCGGGACTCTGCAACTGCGGATTTAGTCATCTTAATAGCAGGTGTTTCATTTTGATAAGTTTTACATATTTATGTATGACCTGTGCTTTGATTTTATATTTATATTTATCTCTGGCCTTTGCCATGATCCTTTTACAAGGCCCTAATGACCTAGCAGTTAAACGCCCTTAAATAAAACAAATCCAAATCCGAAGGGAAGTAAAGCCAGTTGTTTTGTCATAAATTTACGGCATATAAAAAACCTCAAGACTGATAATGAGGCCTCTAGGCAGAATTCTTGGTCTTTCACGCCCAATATAGAATGGGATGCTAAGGACCACAGCAGTTAAAGAGTGTCCATAAATAAAACTCAATTTCAGTTTACAGTTGCTTTACATGAATAATTTGTAACTATGATGGAGGAAATGTCACTTATTTCTGAGTGTCTACCTATCATTATCAAACAGATTCTCTTTTAACATTTAGTTCCTGTCATTCTCATATTTTTGGACTTAATGATAGTAAATCCTTCCACATTTCAGATTATCTTTAGGGGCAGTTTCTGGCAATAGTGGTAAATCATTGCCCTCTGCAGAAGACATAGGGAAATGCACAAGCTTCTTTAATACAAAGGATCTTCTTGAATGTGAAAGTCAAGACAGTGATATCACAGAAATACCAACTATAGAAGAACAAGTTCACTTGAAACAATCTGGTAAATGTAATGATGGAGAAATTTACAGCAGAGGTTTATATCTGAAACAAAAGAATTTTATCCGCAAGGGTAATAAGCCACATAAGCATGAAAAGAGCCATAGTTTGACTCGTGAGGGTAAAAAACCACACAAGTGTGAAGTGTGTGATAAGAGGTTTACCTACTTGTCAAATTTGAAACTCCACAATTTGATTCATGAGGGTAAAAAGCCACACAAGTGTAAAATATGTGAAAAGAGCTTTACTCAGTTGTCACATTTGAAAACCCATAATTTGATTCATGAAGGTAAAAGACCACACAAGTGTGAAATATGTGAAAAGAGATTTACTCGATTGTCACATTTGAGAGGCCATAATTTGATTCATGAGGGTAAAAAACCACACAATTGTAAAATTTGTGATAAGCGGTTTACTCAGTTGTCACATTTGAAAACCCACAGTTTGATTCATGAGGGTAGAAAGCCATATAAGTGTGAAATATGTGATAAGAGGTACAGACGTTTGTCACATTTGAGAGATCACATTTTGATTCATGAGGGTAAAAAGCCACATGAGTGTAAAATTTGTGATAAGAGGTACGCTCGTTTATCACTATTGAAAATCCACAATTTGATTCATGAGGGTAAAAAGCCACATAAGTGTAAAATGTGTGAAAAGAGCTTTACTCAGTTGTCACATTTGAAAGCTCATAATATGATTCATGAGGGTAATAGAGCGCACACATGTGAAATGTGTGGGAAGGGCTTCATTCGGTTGTCACATTTGAAAAGCCATAATTTGACTCATGAGGGTAAAAGACCACACCAGTGTAAAATTTGTGATAAGAGGTTTAATCATTTGTCAGGTTTGAAAAGTCATAATTTGACTCATGAGGGTAAAAGAACATACCATTGTAAAATTTGTGATAAGAGGTTTAATCATTTGTCAGGTTTGAAAAGCCATAATTTGATTCATGAGGGTAAAAAACCACACCAGTGTAAAATTTGTGATAAGAGGTTTACTCAGTCATCAAGTTTGAAAACCCACAATTTGATTCATGGTGGTAAGAAAGTACACAAGTGTGAAATATGTGGGAAGAGGTTCATTCTGTTGTCACATTTGAAAAGTCATAATTTGACTCATGAGGGTAAAAGACCACACCAGTGTAAAATTTGTGATAAGAAGTTTACTCATTCATATAGTTTGAAAACCCATAATTTGACTCACGAGGGTAAAAGACCACATCAGTGTAAAATTTGTGATAAGAGGTTTACTCAATTGTCAAATTTGAAAACCCACAATTTGATTCATGGTGGTAAGAAACCACACCAGTGTGAAATATGTGAAAAGAAGTTTACTCAGTTGTCACAACTGAAAAGACATAATTTGACTCATGAGGGTAAAAAACCCATACAAGTGTGAAATTTGTTGTAAGATGTTTACTCATGTGTCAAATTTGAAAATCCACAATTTGATTCATGAGGGTAGTAAGCAACACAAGTGTGAAATATGTAAAAAGTGCTTTAGTCAATTATCACATATTTTGTAAAAGCCATAATTTATCTCATGAGGATAAATAACCACATAAGTGTGAAATATGTGATAGGATGTTTACTCATTTGTCAAATTTGATAAGGCATGTCATCCTCCGTGGTGTAGTGGTTACCGTGCTAGCCTCTAGTTCCCGAGGTCGCAGGTTCAAACCCGGCGGAGGACGATGGATTTTTTCGAGTGTGAGAATCCATAGCATGGCTTTGTTCGGAAGGGAAGTAAAGCCGGTGGTCCCGTGTCGTAGATTTACAGCACGTAAACACAAACTTCAGGCCTGATAAAGAGGCCTCTGAGCAAATTTACCGGTATTTCACGCCCAATATAGAATGAGATGCTAAGGACCACAAAAGTTAGAGCATCCATATATAAAACTCAATTTGTTTATTTTGATAAGCCTTAAGAATATTCATAAGGGCGTAAAGCCACACATTTGTGAGTTATGTGATAGCTTTAATCCGTTGCCTTGAAAAGTCATAATGTAATTAATGAGGGTAGAAAGCCACACAAGTGTGAAATATGTGATAAGAGCTTTGCTTTGCCACATTTGGAAAGGCATGGTTTGACCCATGAGATTAAAAAAGCACACAAATATGAAATATATGGTAAGAGATTTACTCTTGTCAAATTTGAAAAGGCATAATTTGATTCATAAAGTTTAAAGACCAGTCAAAGCTGAAATGTGTGATGAGTTTTCTTGATTGGCATATTTGAAAAGTTATAGTTTAATTCATAAGCATTGTATAGTCTTATAAGTGTGACTTTTATGAACAGAGATTTACCCTGTTGTGTAATTAGAAAAATGTATGATTTTAATCTTAGGGCAGAAGCTCATGCAGGTAAGACATTTATGAAAATGCAAGTGATTTAAATGTAGTATAACTGGTAAGAACAAGCAACTATCCGTTAAGACATAGCAAGAAAGTCTTTTTTAAGATGTATGATACATAATTGTCAACCATTTAAAAATTCTTATGTTTGTGTATTGTGATATAATTTCTGCCTTTTTACCTCAAAACCTTGAGTGTTCAGCTGTAAGGAATGATTTGTGTAAATGTTCAACAGGTTATGGTCTGACCGTGTTTATGGCAGCAGCAGCATATAAAAGGCATTTAACTCAAATTTTTTATCAACATTGGCTCTGGGTTGTGTTGCCTTGTTCATGTTTACTGTTATGTAAACAGTATAATTTATTGCTTATTACAAGCTGATTCAATTACAGAAATTCCTTTTTCATGTTGTCACATGGTGTATTTCCTGCAGCACACTCATTTTACAGCTTCTTTGATAAAGAGGCTTCTGAGCAAAATTGTCAGTCTTTCATGCCCAATATAGAATGGGATGCTACGGACTAGAGCAGTTAAAGAACATCCATAATAAAAACAATTACCGCTTGAGGTATAGGTTTAAGTCAAACAGAAAAGGGAATTTCAGTTTCTAAAGGCCAGCTCAACATTTTGCTAGCCAATAATACTGTAGTGAAGTTTTGGTGCCATTAAGTATTCATTTGGTACCTGGGCCATCGCTAATATCCAGCAGTTTGGTGCTACTGAACCATTTGACCACAGACTTTGTGAGAGTATAAAGAACAATGGAAGAGGCATTGACCATTTAGATCAAGGGACTCAACTCATGTCTCCTCTGAAGATCCTGGTAATTCCAATATTTTGGAACACGCGAAATGTAGATTTTCTAACTATTGTGGTTCTTTAGTTTTAGCAATTTTATTTTAATAGTCATAGATGTTTAGCTATAATAGTTTTTTGTGTGTATATAGATTGTCATAGGGGAAATTGAGGGGTGACAACTGGCTACTTACCAGTTTTTATGGTTGGAATAGGGGATGCTTGGGGGTTTTGTAGATGCTGAAAACAAACCGGTGCCTCCTGATAAATAGATAGGCTTTTCAGATGGATCGCAAGGTGTGTGGAAGGAGACCCATGCATCTTGTCCACATGTTATCAGTAACTTAAGGTTTGAAGCCACAAACCAGAGCACTCGCCTGAGAAGGAAGCCCAGGATTGTGGAAGGTCTTTAAGGGTTCCTACACTATAGTACGTGCCAAGGCAAGGGTGTCATAACCAGAGCAATTCTAAACAATCACATAATGCCCTACATGTCTATAAAAATATATAATTTACTAAACCATGGCGCTAGGCCGCTTTGGAATTTACAAAATAGTTGAAACACCGATCTTACCTTGAGTGAAGGATGGTGTGGCCAAATGCACAGTGCAAAATAATACTTTCACACCACGTGGTCTTCAAGGGACCGACCGACCGACGTGGATTCCTCCAGCAAGTCGTTCCAAATCAGACCGCGAAGTCCGGAACTGGGGGGTTTTAAAGCAAATCTTGACTAGCCACACCAAACGTTACCCAGGTGACCGCACTGTCAGCTGTATGGCGGTAGGTGGCCTAAGGTAAACGATTCCCGACATCGCTACTTCCATGTTTTAACACTCTTACCATAATGATAGGCTTACGTTCCATGTCTTGTAAATTATATTTAAAGTATAAAAATACCAAATGCTCCGTGACATCACCCTTCATCCAGGAAAAGCACCCGACGCGGCTTGAATCCATAGCATTTAGCAGCAGGAGATAAAATACAGTGAGAAAAAAACAAAAATGTGTCGTATAAATAAAAATGGGAACCTAAACAAATACACAAACTGGTGCGCTGAGCGGGAGTCTTCCGAAGAAGAGGGGGAAGAAAGAAAGGCAGGAATATCTACTCACCACAGAAGACAGCACCACACTATGTGAAGATGGAATCATGGTACAACAGGACACGTAGACGGAGTCTTGAAGAGGAGGGGAAAGAAAGGAATATCCACTCACCACAGAAGACAGCACCACACACTGTGTGTGAAGATGGAACCATGGTACAACAGGACACGTAGACGGAGTCTTGAAGAGGAGGGGAAAGAAAGGAATATCCACTCACACCACACACTCTGTATTTGAAGACGGAACCATGGTGTAACAGGACACGTAGACGGAGTCTTGAAGAGGAGGGGAAAGAAAGGAATATCCACTCGCACCACACACTCTGTGTGTGAAGACGGAATCATGGTACAACAGGACACGTAGACGGAGTCTTGAAGAGGAGGAGAAAGAAAGGAATATCCACTCGCACCACACACTCTGTGTGTGAAGACGGAATCATGGTACAACAGGACACGTAGACGGAGTCTTGAAGAGGAGGGGAAAGAAAGGAATATCTACTCACACCACACACTGTGTGTGAAAATGGAATCATGGTGTAACAGGACACAGACGGAGTCTTGAAGAGGAGGGGAAAGAAAGGAATATCCACTCACACCACACTGTATTCGAAGACGGAACCATGGTGTAACAGGACACGTAGACGGAGTCTTGAAGAGGAGGGGAAGAAAGGAATATCCACTCGCACCACACACTCTGTATTTGAAGATGGAATCATGGTACAACAGGACACAGACGGAGTCTTGAAGAGGAGGGGAAGAAAGGAATATCCACTCGCACCACACACTGTATGTGAAGACGGAACCATGGTGTAACAGGACACGTAGACGGAGTCTTGAAGAGGAGGGGAAGAAAGGAATATCTACTCACACCACATACTCTGTATTTGAAGACGGAACCATGGTGTAACAGGACACGTAGACGGAGTCTTGAAGAGGAGGGGAAGAAAGGAATATCCACTCGCACCACACTCTGTATTTGAAGACGGAACCATGGTGTAACAGGACACGTAGACGGAGTCTTGAAGAGGAGGGGAAGAAAGGAATATCTACTCACACCACACACTCTGTATTTGAAGACGGAACCATGGTGTAACAGGACACGTAGACGGAGTCTTGAAGAGGAGGGGAAGAAAGGAATATCCACTCGCACCACACACTCTGTATTTGAAGATGGAATCATGGTACAACAGGACACAGACGGAGTCTTGAAGAGGAGGGGAAGAAAGGAATATCTACTCGCACCACACACTCTGTGACATGATGATCATGACACAGAGACCAGTTCTGGTCATTCATAGCACTGTATACCATTTACCAGATGTCTTAAGTCATGCTAAACATTTTGTTACAGCCTGTGAAGGGGGACCATTATCATGATGGATAGACACAAAGATTAGCTCTGGTGAATCATAGCACACTATATCATTTACTAGATGTCACTAGTGGTGCTACACATTTTGTTACAGCCTGTGAAGGGGGACCACGATCATGATGAAAGAAAGACACAGATAAGCTCTGGTCTATCACAGTACTGTACACCATCTACTAGTGGCGCTATACATTTTGTTACAGTCTGTGAAGGGGGACCATGATCATGATGGACACACACACAGATAAGCTCTGGTCTATCACAACACTATATACCATTTACTATAGGTCACTAGTGGTGCTATACATTTTGTTACTGTGAAGGAGTACCATGATCATGATGGACACACACACAGATAAGCTCTGGTCTATCATAGTACTGTATACCATTTACTATGTGTCACTAGTGGTGCTTACATTATGTTACAGACTGTGAAGAGGGACCATGATCATGATGCATACACACACAGATAAGCTCTAGTCTATCATAGTACTGTATACCATTTACTATGTGTCACTAGTGGTGCTATACATTATGTTACAGACTGTGAAGAGGACCATGATCATGATGGATACACACACAGATAAGCTCTAGTCTATCATAGTACTGTATACCATTTACTATGTGTCACTAGTGGTGCTATACATTATGTTACAGACTGTGAAGAGGACCATGATCATGATGGATACACACACAGATAAGCTCTAGTCTATCATAGTACTGTATACCATTTACTATGTGTCACTAGTGGTGCTATACATTTTGTTACACACTGTGAAGAGGACCATGATCATGATGGACACACACACAGATAAGCTCTGGTCTATCATAGTACTGTATACCATTTACTATGTTTCACTAGTGGTGCTATACATTATGCTAAAGACTGTGAAGAGGACCATGATCATGATGGACACACACACAATTAAGCTCTGGTCTATCATAGTACTGTATACCATTTACTATGTGTCACTAGTTGTGCTATACATTATGTTACAGACTGTGAAGAGGACCATGATCATGATGGACACACACACAGATAAGCTCTGGTCTATCATAGTACTGTATACCATATACCAGACATCACTAGTGGTGCTATACATTTTGTTACATCCTTTGAAGGAGGACCATGATCATGATGGATAGACACACAGATAAGCTCTGGTCTATCATAGTACTGTATACCATTTACTATGTGTCACTAGTTGTGCTATACATTATGTTACAGACTGTGAAGAGGACCATGATCATGATGGACACACACACAGATAAGCTCTGGTCTATCATAGTACTGTATACCATATACCAGACATCACTAGTGGTGCTATACATTTTGTTACATCCTTTGAAGGAGGACCATGATCATGATGGATAGATACACAGATAGGCTCTGGTCTATCATAGGACTGTATACCACTTACATGACGTCATTAGTGATGGTATACATTTTGTTACCACGTGTGAAGGAGGACCATGATCATGATGGATAGACACACAGCTAACCTATAGTCTTTTATAGCACTGTATACCATTCATTAGAGGTCATTAGTGCTGCTATACATTTTGTTGTAGTCCACTGAAGGTGTACCATGATCATGATGAAGGATAAGTGTACCAATGACTCAGTCTCCCTGTACATATATGTGTACCACTGACTCAGTCTGCCTGTACATATATGTGCACCATTGACTCAGTCTCCCTGTACATATATGTGCACCAATGACTCACTCTCCCTGTACATATACGTGTACCATTGACTCAGTCTCCCTGTACATATAAGTGAACCACTGACTCAGTCTCCCTGTACATATATGTGCACCAATGACTCAGTCTCCCTGTACATATATGTGTACCACTGACTCAGTCTGCCTGTACATATATGTGCACCATTGACTCAGTCTCCCTGTACATATATGTGCACCAATGACTCAGTCTCCCTGTACATATACGTGTACCATTGACTCAGTCTCCCTGTACATATAAGTGCACCACTGACTCAGTCTCCCTGTACATATATGTGCACCAATGACACAGTCTCCCTGTATATATATGTGTACCATTGACTCAGTCTCCCTGTACATATATGTGTACCAATGACTCAGTCTCCCTGTACATATAAGTTAACCAATGACTCAGTCTCCCTGTACATATATGTGTACCAATGACTCAGTCTCCCTGTACATATAGGTGTACCAATGACTCAGTCTCCCTTACATGTATGTGTACCAATGGATCAGTCTCCCTGTACATATATGTGTACCATTGACTCAGTCTCCCTGTACATATAAGTTAACCAATGACTCAGTCTCCCTGTACATATATGTGTACCAATGACTCAGTCTCCCTGTACATATATGTGTACCATTGACTCAGTCTCTCTGTACATATAAGTGTACCATTGACTCAGTCTCTCTGTACATATAAGTGTACCAATGACTCAGTCTCCCTGTACATATAATTGTACCATTGACTCAGTCTCCCTGTACATATATGTGTACCAATGACTCAGTCTCCCTGTAGATATCAGTGTACCAATGTCTCAGTCTCCCTGTACATATAAGTGTACCGATGACTCAGTCTCCTGTACATATAAGTGTACCGATGACTCAGTCTCCCTGTACATATATGTGTACCAATCACTCAGTCTCCCTGTACATATAACTGTACCAATGACTCATTCTCCCTGTACATATAAGTGTACCAATGACTACGTCTCCCTGTACATATAAGTGTACCAATGACTAAGTCTCCCTGTACATATAAGTGTACCAATGACTAAGTCTCCCTGTACATATAAGTTAACCAATGACTCAGTCTCCCTGTACATTTATGTGTACTAATGACTCAGTCACCCTGTACATATAAGTGTACCAATGTCTCAGTCTCCCTGTACATATAAGTGTACCAATGACTCAGTCTCCCTGTACATATAAGAGTACCAATGACTCAGTCTCCCTGTACATATATATGTACCATTGAACTCAGTCTCCCTGTACAAATAAGTGTACCAATGACTCAGTCTCTCTGTACATATAAGTGTACCATTGACTCGGTCTCCCTGTACATATATGTGTACCAATGACTCAGTCTCTCTGTACATATAAGTGTACCATTGACTCAGTCTCTCTGTACATATAAGTGTACCATTGACTCAGTCTCTCTGTACATTAAATTGTACCAATGACTCAGTCTCCCTGTACATATAAGTTTACCAATGACTCAGTCTCTGTGTACATATAAGGGTACCAATAACTCAGTCTCCGTGTACATATATGTGTACCATTGACTCAGTCTCTCTGTACATATAAGTGTACCATTGACTCAGTCTCTCTGTACATATATTGTACCATTGACTCAGTCTCCCTGTACATATATGTATACCAATGACTCAGTCTCCCTGTACATATAAGTGTATCAATGACTCAGTCTCCCTGTAAATATATGTGTACCAATGACTCATATCCCTGCACATATAAGTGTACCAATGACTCAGTCTCCCTGTAAATATATGTGTACCAATGACTCAGTCTCCCTGCAAATATATGTGTACCAATGACTCAGTCTCCCTGTAAATATATGTGTACCAATGACTCAGTCTCCCTGTACATATATGTGTACCATTGACTCAGTCTGCCTGTACTTATATGTGCACCATTGACTCAGTCTCCCTGTACATATATGTGCACCAATGACTCAGGCTCCCTGTACATATATGTGCACCAATGACTCAGGCTCCCTTTACATATATGTGTACCATTGAATCAGTCTCCCTGTACATATAAGTGCACCATTGACTCAGTCTCCCTGTACATATAGGTGTACCAATGACTCAGTCTCGCTGTACATATATGTGTACCACTGACTCAGTCTCCCTGTACATATAAGTTAACCAATGACTCAGTCTCCCTGTACATATATGTGTACCAATGACTCAGTCTCCCTGTACATATATGTGTACCATTGACTCAGTCTCCCTGTACATATAGGTGTACCAATGACTCAGTCTCCCTTACATGTATGTGTACCAATGGATCAGTCTCCCTGTACATATATGTGTACCAATGACTCAGTCTCCCTGTACATATATGTGTACCAATGACTCAGTCTCCCTGTACATATATGTGTACCAATGACTCAGTCTCCCTGTAGATATCAGTGTACTAATGACTCAGTCTCCCTGTACATATTAGTGTACCAATGACTCAGTCTCCCTACACACATAAGTGTACGAATGACTCATTCTCCCTGTACATATAAGTGTACCAATGACTCAGTCTCCCTGTACATATAAGTGTACCAATGACTCAGTCTCCCTGTGCATATAAGTGTACTAATGGCTCAGTCTCCCTGTACATATAAGTGTACCAATGACTCAGTCACTCTGTACATATAAGTGTACCAATGGCACAGTCTCTCTGTACATATAAGTGTACCAATGACTCAGTCTCTCAGTACATATAAGTGTACCAATGGCTCAGTCTTTCTGTACCTATAAGTGTACCAATGACTCAGTCTCTCTATACATATAATTGAACCAATAACTCTGTCTCCCTGTACATATAAGGGAACCAATGACTCAGTCTCTCTGTACATATAAGGGAACCAATGACTCTGTCTCTCTGTACATATAAGTGTACCAATGTCTCATTCTCCCTGTACATATAAGGGAACCAATGACTCAGTCTCTCTGTACATATAAGTGTACCAATGTCTCATTCTCCCTGTACATATAAGGGAACCAATGACTCAGTCTCTCTGTACATATAAGTGTACCAATGACTCTGTCTTCCTGTACATATAAGTGTACCAATGGCTCAGTCTCCCTGTAAATATATGTGTACCAATGACTCAGTCTTCCTGTAAATATATGTGTACCAATGACTCAGTCTCCCTGTAAATGTATGTGTACTAATGACTCAGCCTCCCTGTACATATAAGTGTAGCAATGACTCAGTCTCCCTGTAAATGTATGTGTACTAATGACTCAGTCTCCCTGTACATATAAGTGTAGCAATGACTCAGTCTCCCTGTACATATAAGTGTAGCAATGACTCAGTCTGCCTGTACATATAAGTGTAGCAATGACTCAGTCTCCCTGTACATATAAGTGTAGCAATGACTCAGTCTGCCTGTACATATAAGTGTAGCAATGACTCAGTCTCCCTGTACATATAAGTGTAGCAATGACTCAGCCTCCCTGTACATATAAGTGTAGCAATGACTCAGTCTCCCTGTACATATAAGTGTAGCAATGACTCAGTGTCCCTGTAAATGTATGTGTACTAATGACTCAGTCTCCCTGTACATATAAGTGTAGCAATGACTCAGTCTCCCTGTAAATGTATGTGTACTAATGACTCAGTCTCCCTGTACATATAAGTGTAGCAATGACTCAGTCTCCCTGTAAATGTATGTGTACTAATGACTCAGTCTCCCTGTACATATAAGTGTAGCAATGACTCAGTCTCCCTGTACATATAAGTGTAGCAATGACTCAGTCTCCCTGTAAATGTATGTGTACTAATGACTCAGTCTCCCTGTAAATGTATGTGTACTAATGACTCAGTCTCCCTGTACATATAAGTGTAGCAATGACTCAGTCTCCCTGTACATATAAGTGTAGCAATGACTCAGTCTCCCTGTACATATAAGTGTAGCAATGACTCAGTCTCCCTGTAAATGTATGTGTACTAATGACTCAGTCTCCCTGTAAATGTATGTGTACTAATGACTCAGTCTCCCTGTAAATGTATGTGTACTAATGACTCAGTCTCCCTGTACATATAAGTGTAGCAATGACTCAGTCTCCCTGTAAATGTATGTGTACTAATGACTCAGTGTCCCTGTACATATAAGTGTAGCAATGACTCAGTCTCCCTGTAAATGTATGTGTACTAATGACTCAGTCTCCCTGTAAATGTATGTGTACTAATGACTCAGTCTCCCTGTAAATGTATGTGTACTAATGACTCAGTCTCCCTGTACATATAAGTGTAGCAATGACTCAGTCTCCCTGTAAATGTATGTGTACTAATGACTCAGTCTCCCTGTAAATGTATGTGTACTAATGACTCAGTCTCCCTGTAAATGTATGTGTACTAATGACTCAGTCTCCCTGTACATATAAGTGTAGCAATGACTCAGTCTCCCTGTAAATGTATGTGTACTAATGACTCAGTCTCCCTGTAAATGTATGTGTACTAATGACTCAGTCTCCCTGTAAATGTATGTGTACTAATGACTCAGTCTCCCTGTACATATAAGTGTAGCAATGACTCAGTCTCCCTGTAAATGTATGTGTACTAATGACTCAGTCTCCCTGTAAATGTATGTGTACTAATGACTCAGTCTCCCTGTACATATAAGTGTAGCAATGACTCAGTCTCCCTGTAAATGTATGTGTACTAATGACTCAGTGTCCCTGTACATATAAGTGTAGCAATGACTCAGTCTCCCTGTAAATGTATGTGTACTAATGACTCAGTCTCCCTGTAAATGTATGTGTACTAATGACTCAGTCTCCCTGTAAATGTATGTGTACTAATGACTCAGTCTCCCTGTAAATGTATGTGTACTAATGACTCAGTCTCCCTGTACATATAAGTGTACTAATGACTCAGTCTCCCTGTACATATAAGTGTAGCAATGACTCAGTCTCCCTGTACATATAAGTGTAGCAATGACTCAGTCTCCCTGTAAATGTATGTGTACTAATGACTCAGCCTCCCTGTAAATGTATGTGTACTAATGACTCAGTCTCCCTGTAAATGTATGTGTACTAATGACTCAGTCTCCCTGTAAATGTATGTGTACTAATGACTCAGTCTCCCTGTACATATAAGTGTAGCAATGACTCAGTCTCCCTGTAAATGTATGTGTACTAATGACTCAGTCTCCCTGTACATATAAGTGTAGCAATGACTCAGTCTCCCTGTACATATAAGTGTAGCAATGACTCAGTCTCCCTGTACATATAAGTGTAGCAATGACTCAGTCTCCCTGTACATATAAGTGTAGCAATGACTCAGTCTCCCTGTACATATAAGTGTAGCAATGACTCAGTCTCCCTGTACATATAAGTGTAGCAATGACTCAGTCTCCCTGTACATATAAGTGTAGCAATGACTCAGTCTCCCTGTACATATAAGTGTAGCAATGACTCAGTCTCCCTGTACATATAAGTGTAGCAATGACTCAGTCTCCCTGTACATATAAGTGTAGCAATGACTCAGTCTCCCTGTACATATAAGTGTAGCAATGACTCAGTCTCCCTGTACATATAAGTGTAGCAATGACTCAGTCTCCCTGTAAATGTATGTGTACTAATGACTCAGTCTCCCTGTACATATAAGTGTAGCAATGACTCAGTCTCCCTGTACATATAAGTGTAGCAATGACTCAGTCTCCCTGTACATATAAGTGTAGCAATGACTCAGTCTCCCTGTACATATAAGTGTAGCAATGACTCAGTCTCCCTGTACATATAAGTGTAGCAATGACTCAGTCTCCCTGTACATATAAGTGTAGCAATGACTCAGTCTCCCTGTAAATGTATGTGTACTAATGACTCAGTCTCCCTGTACATATAAGTGTAGCAATGACTCAGTCTCCCTGTAAATGTATGTGTACTAATGAGTCAGTCTCCCTGTAAATGTATGTGTACTAATGACTCAGTCTCCCTGTAAATGTATGTGTACTAATGACTCAGTCTCCCTGTAAATGTATGTGTACTAATGACTCAGTCTCCCTGTAAATGTATGTGTACTAATGACTCAGTCTCCCTGTACATATAAGTGTAGCAATGACTCAGTCTCCCTGTACATATATGTGTACCAATGACTCAGTCTCCCTGTACATATATGTGCACCAATGACTCTGTCTCCCTGTACATATATGTGCACCAATGACTCTGTCTCCCTGTACATGTGTACCAATGACTCAGTCTCCCTGTACATATATGTGCACCAATGACTCAGTCTCCCTGTACATATATGTGTACCAATGACTCAGTCTCCCTGTACATATATGTGCACCAATGACTCAGTCTCCCTGTACATATAAGTGTAGCAATGACTCAGTCTCCCTGTACATATAAGTGTAGCAATGACTCAGTCTCCCTGTACATATAAGTGTAGCAATGACTCAGTCTCCCTGTACATATAAGTGTAGCAATGACTCAGTCTCCCTCTAAATGTATGTGTACTAATGACTCAGTCTCCCTGTACATATAAGTGTAGCAATGACTCAGTCTCCCTGTAAATGTATGTGTACTAATGACTCAGTCTCCCTGTAAATGTATGTGTACTAATGACTCAGTCTCCCTGTAAATGTATGTGTACTAATGACTCAGTCTCCCTGTACATATAAGTGTAGCAATGACTCAGTCTCCCTCTAAATGTATGTGTACTAATGACTCAGTCTCCCTGTACATATAAGTGTAGCAATGACTCAGTCTCCCTGTAAATGTATGTGTACTAATGACTCAGTCTCCCTGTACATATAAGTGTAGCAATGACTCAGTCTCCCTGTAAATGTATGTGTACTAATGACTCAGTCTCCCTGTAAATGTATGTGTACTAATGACTCAGTCTCCCTGTACATATAAGTGTAGCAATGACTCAGTCTCCCTGTACATATAAGTGTAGCAATGACTCAGTCTCCCTGTACATATAAGTGTAGCAATGACTCAGTCTCCCTCTAAATGTATGTGTACTAATGACTCAGTCTCCCTGTACATATAAGTGTAGCAATGACTCAGTCTCCCTGTAAATGTATGTGTACTAATGACTCAGTCTCCCTGTAAATGTATGTGTACTAATGACTCAGTCTCCCTGTAAATGTATGTGTACTAATGACTCAGTCTCCCTGTAAATGTATGTGTACTAATGACTCAGTCTCCCTGTAAATGTATGTGTACTAATGACTCAGTCTCCCTGTAAATGTATGTGTACTAATGACTCAGTCTCCCTGTAAATGTATGTGTACTAATGACTCAGTCTCCCTGTACATATAAGTGTAGCAATGACTCAGTCTCCCTGTACATATATGTGTACCAATGACTCAGTCTCCCTGTACATATATGTGCACCAATGACTCTGTCTCCCTGTACATGTGTACCATTGACTCAGTCTCCCTGTACATATAAGTGTACCAATGGCTCAGTCTCCCTGTACATATATGTGTACCAATGACTCAGTAGTCTCCCTGTACATATATGTGTACCATTGACTCAGTCTCCCTGTACATATATGTGTACCAATGACTCAGTCTCCCTGTACATATATGTGTACCAATGACTCAGTCTCCCTGTACATATAAGTGTACCAATGACTCAGTCTCCCTGTACATATATGTGTACCATTGACTCAGTCTCCCTGTACATATAAGTGTACCAATGACTCAGTCTCTCTGTACATATATGTGTACCAATGACTCAGTCTCCCTGTACATATATGTGTACCATTGACTCAGTCTCTCTGTACATATATGTGTACCAATGACTCAGTCTCCCTGTACATATATGTGTACCAATGACTCAGTCTCTCTGTACATATAAGTGTACCAATGACTCAGTCTCCCTGTACATATATGTGTAGCAATGACTCAGTCTCTCTGTACATATAAGTGTACCAATGACTCAGTCTCTCTGTACATATATGTGTACCATTGACTCAGTCTCCCTGTACATATAAGTGTACCAATGACTCAGTCTCCCTGTACATATATGTGTACCAATGACTCAGTCTCCCTGTACATATATGTGTACCAATGACTCAGTCTCCCTGTACATATAAGTGTACCAATGACTCAGTCTCCCTGTACATATATGTGTACCAATGACTCAGTCTCCCTGTACATATAAGTGTACCATTGACTCAGTCTCTCTGTACATATATGTGTACCAATGACTCAGTCTCCCTGTACATATATGTGTACCAATGACTCAGTCTCCCTGTACATATATGTGTACCATTGACTCAGTCTCTCTGTACATATAAGTGTACCATTGACTCAGTCTCTCTGTACATATAAGTGTACCAATGACTCAGTCTCCCTGTACATATAATTGTACCATTGACTCAGTCTCCCTGTACATATATGTGTACCAATGACTCAGTCTCCCTGTAGATATCAGTGTACCAATGTCTCAGTCTCCCTGTACATATAAGTGTACCGATGACTCAGTCTCCTGTACATATAAGTGTACCGATGACTCAGTCTCCCTGTACATATATGTGTACCAATCACTCAGTCTCCCTGTACATATAACTGTACCAATGACTCATTCTCCCTGTACATATAAGTGTACCAATGACTACGTCTCCCTGTACATATAAGTGTACCAATGACTAAGTCTCCCTGTACATATAAGTGTACCAATGTCTCAGTCTCCCTGTACATATAAGTGTACCAATGACTACGTCTCCCTGTACATATAAGTGTACCAATGACTAAGTCTCCCTGTACATATAAGTGTACCAATGTCTCAGTCTCCCTGTACATATAAGTGTACCAATGACTCAGTCTCCCTGTACATATAAGAGTACCAATGACTCAGTCTCCCTGTACATATATATGTACCATTGAACTCAGTCTCCCTGTACAAATAAGTGTACCAATGACTCAGTCTCTCTGTACATATAAGTGTACCATTGACTCGGTCTCCCTGTACATATATGTGTACCAATGACTCAGTCTCTCTGTACATATAAGTGTACCATTGACTCAGTCTCTCTGTACATATAAGTGTACCATTGACTCAGTCTCTCTGTACATTAAATTGTACCATTGACTCAGTCTCTCTGTACATTAAATTGTACCATTGACTCAGTCTCCCAGTACATATAAGTGTACCAATGACTCAGTCTCCCTGTACATATAAGTTTACCAATGACTCAGTCTCTGTGTACATATAAGGGTACCAATAACTCAGTCTCCGTGTACATATATGTGTACCATTGACTCAGTCTCTCTGTACATATAAGTGTACCATTGACTCAGTCTCTCTGTACATATATTGTACCATTGACTCAGTCTCCCTGTACATATATGTATACCAATGACTCAGTCTCCCTGTACATATAAGTGTATCAATGACTCAGTCTCCCTGTAAATATATGTGTACCAATGACTCATATCCCTGCACATATAAGTGTACCAATGACTCAGTCTCCCTGTAAATATATGTGTACCAATGACTCAGTCTCCCTGCAAATATATGTGTACCAATGACTCAGTCTCCCTGTAAATATATGTGTACCAATGACTCAGTCTCCCTGTACATATATGTGTACCATTGACTCAGTCTGCCTGTACTTATATGTGCACCATTGACTCAGTCTCCCTGTACATATATGTGCACCAATGACTCAGGCTCCCTGTACATATATGTGCACCAATGACTCAGGCTCCCTTTACATATATGTGTACCATTGAATCAGTCTCCCTGTACATATAAGTGCACCATTGACTCAGTCTCCCTGTACATATAGGTGTACCAATGACTCAGTCTCGCTGTACATATATGTGTACCACTGACTCAGTCTCCCTGTACATATAAGTTAACCAATGACTCAGTCTCCCTGTACATATATGTGTACCAATGACTCAGTCTCCCTGTACATATAGGTGTACCAATGACTCAGTCTCCCTTACATGTATGTGTACCAATGACTCAGTCTCCCTGTACATATAGGTGTACCAATGACTCAGTCTCCCTGTACATATAGGTGTACCAATGACTCAGTCTCCCTGTACATATATGTGTACCAATGACTCAGTCTCCCTGTACATATATGTGTACCAATGACTCAGTCTCCCTTACATGTATGTGTACCAATGGATCAGTCTCCCTGTACATATATGTGTACCATTGACTCAGTCTCCCTGTACATATAAGTTAACCAATGACTCAGTCTCCCTGTACATATATGTGTACCAATGACTCAGTCTCCCTGTACATATATGTGTACCATTGACTCAGTCTCCCTGTACATATAGGTGTACCAATGACTCAGTCTCCCTTACATGTATGTGTACCAATGGATCAGTCTCCCTGTACATATATGTGTACCAATGACTCAGTCTCCCTGTACATATATGTGTACCAATGACTCAGTCTCCCTGTACATATATGTGTACCAATGACTCAGTCTCCCTGTAGATATCAGTGTACTAATGACTCAGTCTCCCTGTACATATTAGTGTACCAATGACTCAGTCTCCCTACACACATAAGTGTACGAATGACTCATTCTCCCTGTACATATAAGTGTACCAATGACTCAGTCTCCCTGTACATATAAGTGTACCAATGACTCAGTCTCCCTGTGCATATAAGTGTACTAATGGCTCAGTCTCCCTGTACATATAAGTGTACCAATGACTCAGTCACTCTGTACATATAAGTGTACCAATGGCACAGTCTCTCTGTACATATAAGTGTACCAATGACTCAGTCTCTCAGTACATATAAGTGTACCAATGGCTCAGTCTTTCTGTACCTATAAGTGTACCAATGACTCAGTCTCTCTATACATATAATTGAACCAATAACTCTGTCTCCCTGTACATATAAGGGAACCAATGACTCAGTCTCTCTGTACATATAAGGGAACCAATGACTCTGTCTCTCTGTACATATAAGTGTACCAATGTCTCATTCTCCCTGTACATATAAGGGAACCAATGACTCAGTCTCTCTGTACATATAAGTGTACCAATGTCTCATTCTCCCTGTACATATAAGGGAACCAATGACTCAGTCTCTCTGTACATATAAGTGTACCAATGACTCTGTCTTCCTGTACATATAAGTGTACCAATGGCTCAGTCTCCCTGTAAATATATGTGTACCAATGACTCAGTCTTCCTGTAAATATATGTGTACCAATGACTCAGTCTCCCTGTAAATGTATGTGTACTAATGACTCAGCCTCCCTGTACATATAAGTGTAGCAATGACTCAGTCTCCCTGTAAATGTATGTGTACTAATGACTCAGTCTCCCTGTACATATAAGTGTAGCAATGACTCAGTCTCCCTGTAAATGTATGTGTACTAATGACTCAGTCTCCCTGTACATATAAGTGTAGCAATGACTCAGTCTCCCTGTAAATGTATGTGTACTAATGACTCAGTCTCCCTGTACATATAAGTGTAGCAATGACTCAGTCTCCCTGTACATATAAGTGTAGCAATGACTCAGTCTCCCTGTAAATGTATGTGTACTAATGACTCAGTCTCCCTGTAAATGTATGTGTACTAATGACTCAGTCTCCCTGTAAATGTATGTGTACTAATGACTCAGTCTCCCTGTAAATGTATGTGTACTAATGACTCAGTCTCCCTGTAAATGTATGTGTACTAATGACTCAGTCTCCCTGTACATATAAGTGTAGCAATGACTCAGTCTCCCTGTAAATGTATGTGTACTAATGACTCAGTGTCCCTGTACATATAAGTGTAGCAATGACTCAGTCTCCCTGTAAATGTATGTGTACTAATGACTCAGTCTCCCTGTAAATGTATGTGTACTAATGACTCAGTCTCCCTGTAAATGTATGTGTACTAATGACTCAGTCTCCCTGTAAATGTATGTGTACTAATGACTCAGTCTCCCTGTAAATGTATGTGTACTAATGACTCAGTCTCCCTGTACATATAAGTGTAGCAATGACTCAGTCTCCCTGTACATATAAGTGTAGCAATGACTCAGTCTCCCTGTAAATGTATGTGTACTAATGACTCAGCCTCCCTGTAAATGTATGTGTACTAATGACTCAGTCTCCCTGTAAATGTATGTGTACTAATGACTCAGTCTCCCTGTAAATGTATGTGTACTAATGACTCAGTCTCCCTGTAAATGTATGTGTACTAATGACTCAGTCTCCCTGTAAATGTATGTGTACTAATGACTCAGTCTCCCTGTACATATAAGTGTAGCAATGACTCAGTCTCCCTGTAAATGTATGTGTACTAATGACTCAGTCTCCCTGTACATATAAGTGTAGCAATGACTCAGTCTCCCTGTACATATAAGTGTAGCAATGACTCAGTCTCCCTGTACATATAAGTGTAGCAATGACTCAGTCTCCCTGTACATATAAGTGTAGCAATGACTCAGTCTCCCTGTACATATAAGTGTAGCAATGACTCAGTCTCCCTGTACATATAAGTGTAGCAATGACTCAGTCTCCCTGTACATATAAGTGTAGCAATGACTCAGTCTCCCTGTACATATAAGTGTAGCAATGACTCAGTCTCCCTGTACATATAAGTGTAGCAATGACTCAGTCTCCCTGTACATATAAGTGTAGCAATGACTCAGTCTCCCTGTACATATAAGTGTAGCAATGACTCAGTCTCCCTGTACATATAAGTGTAGCAATGACTCAGTCTCCCTGTACATATAAGTGTAGCAATGACTCAGTCTCCCTGTAAATGTATGTGTACTAATGACTCAGTCTCCCTGTACATATAAGTGTAGCAATGACTCAGTCTCCCTGTACATATAAGTGTAGCAATGACTCAGTCTCCCTGTACATATAAGTGTAGCAATGACTCAGTCTCCCTGTACATATAAGTGTAGCAATGACTCAGTCTCCCTGTACATATAAGTGTAGCAATGACTCAGTCTCCCTGTACATATAAGTGTAGCAATGACTCAGTCTCCCTGTAAATGTATGTGTACTAATGACTCAGTCTCCCTGTACATATAAGTGTAGCAATGACTCAGTCTCCCTGTAAATGTATGTGTACTAATGACTCAGTCTCCCTGTAAATGTATGTGTACTAATGACTCAGTCTCCCTGTAAATGTATGTGTACTAATGACTCAGTCTCCCTGTAAATGTATGTGTACTAATGACTCAGTCTCCCTGTAAATGTATGTGTACTAATGACTCAGTCTCCCTGTACATATAAGTGTAGCAATGACTCAGTCTCCCTGTACATATATGTGTACCAATGACTCAGTCTCCCTGTACATATATGTGCACCAATGACTCTGTCTCCCTGTACATATATGTGCACCAATGACTCTGTCTCCCTGTACATGTGTACCAATGACTCAGTCTCCCTGTACATATATGTGCACCAATGACTCAGTCTCCCTGTACATATATGTGTACCAATGACTCAGTCTCCCTGTACATATATGTGCACCAATGACTCAGTCTCCCTGTACATATAAGTGTAGCAATGACTCAGTCTCCCTGTACATATAAGTGTAGCAATGACTCAGTCTCCCTGTACATATAAGTGTAGCAATGACTCAGTCTCCCTGTACATATAAGTGTAGCAATGACTCAGTCTCCCTCTAAATGTATGTGTACTAATGACTCAGTCTCCCTGTACATATAAGTGTAGCAATGACTCAGTCTCCCTGTAAATGTATGTGTACTAATGACTCAGTCTCCCTGTAAATGTATGTGTACTAATGACTCAGTCTCCCTGTACATATAAGTGTAGCAATGACTCAGTCTCCCTGTACATATAAGTGTAGCAATGACTCAGTCTCCCTCTAAATGTATGTGTACTAATGACTCAGTCTCCCTGTACATATAAGTGTAGCAATGACTCAGTCTCCCTGTAAATGTATGTGTACTAATGACTCAGTCTCCCTGTACATATAAGTGTAGCAATGACTCAGTCTCCCTGTACATATAAGTGTAGCAATGACTCAGTCTCCCTGTACATATAAGTGTAGCAATGACTCAGTCTCCCTCTAAATGTATGTGTACTAATGACTCAGTCTCCCTGTACATATAAGTGTAGCAATGACTCAGTCTCCCTGTAAATGTATGTGTACTAATGACTCAGTCTCCCTGTAAATGTATGTGTACTAATGACTCAGTCTCCCTGTAAATGTATGTGTACTAATGACTCAGTCTCCCTGTAAATGTATGTGTACTAATGACTCAGTCTCCCTGTAAATGTATGTGTACTAATGACTCAGTCTCCCTGTAAATGTATGTGTACTAATGACTCAGTCTCCCTGTACATATAAGTGTAGCAATGACTCAGTCTCCCTGTACATATATGTGTACCAATGACTCAGTCTCCCTGTACATATATGTGCACCAATGACTCTGTCTCCCTGTACATGTGTACCATTGACTCAGTCTCCCTGTACATATAAGTGTACCAATGGCTCAGTCTCCCTGTACATATATGTGTACCAATGACTCAGTAGTCTCCCTGTACATATATGTGTACCATTGACTCAGTCTCCCTGTACATATATGTGTACCAATGACTCAGTCTCCCTGTACATATATGTGTACCAATGACTCAGTCTCCCTGTACATATAAGTGTACCATTGACTCAGTCTCTCTGTACATATATGTGTACCAATGACTCAGTCTCCCTGTACATATATGTGTACCAATGACTCAGTCTCCCTGTACATATATGTGTACCATTGACTCAGTCTCTCTGTACATATAAGTGTACCATTGACTCAGTCTCTCTGTACATATAAGTGTACCAATGACTCAGTCTCCCTGTACATATAATTGTACCATTGACTCAGTCTCCCTGTACATATATGTGTACCAATGACTCAGTCTCCCTGTACATATATGTGCACCAATGACTCTGTCTCCCTGTACATGTGTACCATTGACTCAGTCTCCCTGTACATATAAGTGTACCAATGGCTCAGTCTCCCTGTACATATATGTGTACCAATGACTCAGTAGTCTCCCTGTACATATATGTGTACCATTGACTCAGTCTCCCTGTACATATATGTGTACCAATGACTCAGTCTCCCTGTACATATATGTGTACCAATGACTCAGTCTCCCTGTACATATAAGTGTACCATTGACTCAGTCTCTCTGTACATATATGTGTACCAATGAATCAGTCTCCCTGTACATATATGTGTACCAATGACTCAGTCTCCCTGTACATATATGTGTACCATTGACTCAGTCTCTCTGTACATATAAGTGTACCATTGACTCAGTCTCTCTGTACATATAAGTGTACCAATGACTCAGTCTCCCTGTACATATAATTGTACCATTGACTCAGTCTCCCTGTACATATATGTGTACCAATGACTCAGTCTCCCTGTAGATATCAGTGTACCAATGTCTCAGTCTCCCTGTACATATAAGTGTACCGATGACTCAGTCTCCTGTACATATAAGTGTACCGATGACTCAGTCTCCCTGTACATATATGTGTACCAATCACTCAGTCTCCCTGTACATATAACTGTACCAATGACTCATTCTCCCTGTACATATAAGTGTACCAATGACTACGTCTCCCTGTACATATAAGTGTACCAATGACTAAGTCTCCCTGTACATATAAGTGTACCAATGACTAAGTCTCCCTGTACATATAAGTTAACCAATGACTCAGTCTCCCTGTACATTTATGTGTACTAATGACTCAGTCACCCTGTACATATAAGTGTACCAATGTCTCAGTCTCCCTGTACATATAAGTGTACCAATGACTCAGTCTCCCTGTACATATAAGAGTACCAATGACTCAGTCTCCCTGTACATATATATGTACCATTGAACTCAGTCTCCCTGTACAAATAAGTGTACCAATGACTCAGTCTCTCTGTACATATAAGTGTACCATTGACTCGGTCTCCCTGTACATATATGTGTACCAATGACTCAGTCTCTCTGTACATATAAGTGTACCATTGACTCAGTCTCTCTGTACATATAAGTGTACCATTGACTCAGTCTCTCTGTACATTAAATTGTACCATTGACTCAGTCTCTCTGTACATTAAATTGTACCATTGACTCAGTCTCCCAGTACATATAAGTGTACCAATGACTCAGTCTCCCTGTACATATAAGTTTACCAATGACTCAGTCTCTGTGTACATATAAGGGTACCAATAACTCAGTCTCCGTGTACATATATGTGTACCATTGACTCAGTCTCTCTGTACATATAAGTGTACCATTGACTCAGTCTCTCTGTACATATATTGTACCATTGACTCAGTCTCCCTGTACATATATGTATACCAATGACTCAGTCTCCCTGTACATATAAGTGTATCAATGACTCAGTCTCCCTGTAAATATATGTGTACCAATGACTCATATCCCTGCACATATAAGTGTACCAATGACTCAGTCTCCCTGTAAATATATGTGTACCAATGACTCAGTCTCCCTGCAAATATATGTGTACCAATGACTCAGTCTCCCTGTAAATATATGTGTACCAATGACTCAGTCTCCCTGTACATATATGTGTACCATTGACTCAGTCTGCCTGTACTTATATGTGCACCATTGACTCAGTCTCCCTGTACATATATGTGCACCAATGACTCAGGCTCCCTGTACATATATGTGCACCAATGACTCAGGCTCCCTTTACATATATGTGTACCATTGAATCAGTCTCCCTGTACATATAAGTGCACCATTGACTCAGTCTCCCTGTACATATAGGTGTACCAATGACTCAGTCTCGCTGTACATATATGTGTACCACTGACTCAGTCTCCCTGTACATATAAGTTAACCAATGACTCAGTCTCCCTGTACATATATGTGTACCAATGACTCAGTCTCCCTGTACATATAGGTGTACCAATGACTCAGTCTCCCTTACATGTATGTGTACCAATGACTCAGTCTCCCTGTACATATAGGTGTACCAATGACTCAGTCTCCCTGTACATATAGGTGTACCAATGACTCAGTCTCCCTGTACATATATGTGTACCAATGACTCAGTCTCCCTGTACATATATGTGTACCAATGACTCAGTCTCCCTTACATGTATGTGTACCAATGGATCAGTCTCCCTGTACATATATGTGTACCATTGACTCAGTCTCCCTGTACATATAAGTTAACCAATGACTCAGTCTCCCTGTACATATATGTGTACCAATGACTCAGTCTCCCTGTACATATATGTGTACCATTGACTCAGTCTCCCTGTACATATAGGTGTACCAATGACTCAGTCTCCCTTACATGTATGTGTACCAATGGATCAGTCTCCCTGTACATATATGTGTACCAATGACTCAGTCTCCCTGTACATATATGTGTACCAATGACTCAGTCTCCCTGTACATATATGTGTACCAATGACTCAGTCTCCCTGTAGATATCAGTGTACTAATGACTCAGTCTCCCTGTACATATTAGTGTACCAATGACTCAGTCTCCCTACACACATAAGTGTACGAATGACTCATTCTCCCTGTACATATAAGTGTACCAATGACTCAGTCTCCCTGTACATATAAGTGTACCAATGACTCAGTCTCCCTGTGCATATAAGTGTACTAATGGCTCAGTCTCCCTGTACATATAAGTGTACCAATGACTCAGTCACTCTGTACATATAAGTGTACCAATGGCACAGTCTCTCTGTACATATAAGTGTACCAATGACTCAGTCTCTCAGTACATATAAGTGTACCAATGGCTCAGTCTTTCTGTACCTATAAGTGTACCAATGACTCAGTCTCTCTATACATATAATTGAACCAATAACTCTGTCTCCCTGTACATATAAGGGAACCAATGACTCAGTCTCTCTGTACATATAAGGGAACCAATGACTCTGTCTCTCTGTACATATAGTGTACCAATGTCTCATTCTCCCTGTACATATAAGGGAACCAATGACTCAGTCTCTCTGTACATATAAGTGTACCAATGTCTCATTCTCCCTGTACATATAAGGGAACCAATGACTCAGTCTCTCTGTACATATAAGTGTACCAATGACTCTGTCTTCCTGTACATATAAGTGTACCAATGGCTCAGTCTCCCTGTAAATATATGTGTACCAATGACTCAGTCTTCCTGTAAATATATGTGTACCAATGACTCAGTCTCCCTGTAAATGTATGTGTACTAATGACTCAGCCTCCCTGTACATATAAGTGTAGCAATGACTCAGTCTCCCTGTAAATGTATGTGTACTAATGACTCAGTCTCCCTGTACATATAAGTGTAGCAATGACTCAGTCTCCCTGTACATATAAGTGTAGCAATGACTCAGTCTCCCTGTAAATGTATGTGTACTAATGACTCAGTCTCCCTGTACATATAAGTGTAGCAATGACTCAGTCTCCCTGTAAATGTATGTGTACTAATGACTCAGTCTCCCTGTACATATAAGTGTAGCAATGACTCAGTCTCCCTGTAAATGTATGTGTACTAATGACTCAGTCTCCCTGTACATATAAGTGTAGCAATGACTCAGTCTCCCTGTAAATGTATGTGTACTAATGACTCAGTGTCCCTGTACATATAAGTGTAGCAATGACTCAGTCTCCCTGTAAATGTATGTGTACTAATGACTCAGTCTCCCTGTAAATGTATGTGTACTAATGACTCAGTCTCCCTGTAAATGTATGTGTACTAATGACTCAGTCTCCCTGTAAATGTATGTGTACTAATGACTCAGTCTCCCTGTACATATAAGTGTAGCAATGACTCAGTCTCCCTGTAAATGTATGTGTACTAATGACTCAGTCTCCCTGTAAATGTATGTGTACTAATGACTCAGTCTCCCTGTACATATAAGTGTAGCAATGACTCAGTCTCCCTGTAAATGTATGTGTACTAATGACTCAGTGTCCCTGTACATATAAGTGTAGCAATGACTCAGTCTCCCTGTAAATGTATGTGTACTAATGACTCAGTCTCCCTGTAAATGTATGTGTACTAATGACTCAGTCTCCCTGTAAATGTATGTGTACTAATGACTCAGTCTCCCTGTAAATGTATGTGTACTAATGACTCAGTCTCCCTGTAAATGTATGTGTACTAATGACTCAGTCTCCCTGTACATATAAGTGTAGCAATGACTCAGTCTCCCTGTACATATAAGTGTAGCAATGACTCAGTCTCCCTGTAAATGTATGTGTACTAATGACTCAGCCTCCCTGTAAATGTATGTGTACTAATGACTCAGTCTCCCTGTAAATGTATGTGTACTAATGACTCAGTCTCCCTGTAAATGTATGTGTACTAATGACTCAGTCTCCCTGTAAATGTATGTGTACTAATGACTCAGTCTCCCTGTACATATAAGTGTAGCAATGACTCAGTCTCCCTGTAAATGTATGTGTACTAATGACTCAGTCTCCCTGTACATATAAGTGTAGCAATGACTCAGTCTCCCTGTACATATAAGTGTAGCAATGACTCAGTCTCCCTGTACATATAAGTGTAGCAATGACTCAGTCTCCCTGTACATATAAGTGTAGCAATGACTCAGTCTCCCTGTACATATAAGTGTAGCAATGACTCAGTCTCCCTGTACATATAAGTGTAGCAATGACTCAGTCTCCCTGTACATATAAGTGTAGCAATGACTCAGTCTCCCTGTACATATAAGTGTAGCAATGACTCAGTCTCCCTGTACATATAAGTGTAGCAATGACTCAGTCTCCCTGTACATATAAGTGTAGCAATGACTCAGTCTCCCTGTACATATAAGTGTAGCAATGACTCAGTCTCCCTGTACATATAAGTGTAGCAATGACTCAGTCTCCCTGTACATATAAGTGTAGCAATGACTCAGTCTCCCTGTAAATGTATGTGTACTAATGACTCAGTCTCCCTGTACATATAAGTGTAGCAATGACTCAGTCTCCCTGTACATATAAGTGTAGCAATGACTCAGTCTCCCTGTACATATAAGTGTAGCAATGACTCAGTCTCCCTGTACATATAAGTGTAGCAATGACTCAGTCTCCCTGTACATATAAGTGTAGCAATGACTCAGTCTCCCTGTACATATAAGTGTAGCAATGACTCAGTCTCCCTGTAAATGTATGTGTACTAATGACTCAGTCTCCCTGTACATATAAGTGTAGCAATGACTCAGTCTCCCTGTAAATGTATGTGTACTAATGAGTCAGTCTCCCTGTAAATGTATGTGTACTAATGACTCAGTCTCCCTGTACATATAAGTGTAGCAATGACTCAGTCTCCCTGTAAATGTATGTGTACTAATGAGTCAGTCTCCCTGTAAATGTATGTGTACTAATGACTCAGTCTCCCTGTAAATGTATGTGTACTAATGACTCAGTCTCCCTGTACATATAAGTGTAGCAATGACTCAGTCTCCCTGTAAATGTATGTGTACTAATGAGTCAGTCTCCCTGTAAATGTATGTGTACTAATGACTCAGTCTCCCTGTAAATGTATGTGTACTAATGACTCAGTCTCCCTGTAAATGTATGTGTACTAATGACTCAGTCTCCCTGTACATATAAGTGTAGCAATGACTCAGTCTCCCTGTACATATATGTGTACCAATGACTCAGTCTCCCTGTACATATATGTGCACCAATGACTCTGTCTCCCTGTACATATATGTGCACCAATGACTCTGTCTCCCTGTACATGTGTACCAATGACTCAGTCTCCCTGTACATATATGTGCACCAATGACTCAGTCTCCCTGTACATATATGTGTACCAATGACTCAGTCTCCCTGTACATATATGTGCACCAATGACTCAGTCTCCCTGTACATATAAGTGTAGCAATGACTCAGTCTCCCTGTACATATAAGTGTAGCAATGACTCAGTCTCCCTGTACATATAAGTGTAGCAATGACTCAGTCTCCCTGTACATATAAGTGTAGCAATGACTCAGTCTCCCTCTAAATGTATGTGTACTAATGACTCAGTCTCCCTGTACATATAAGTGTAGCAATGACTCAGTCTCCCTGTAAATGTATGTGTACTAATGACTCAGTCTCCCTGTAAATGTATGTGTACTAATGACTCAGTCTCCCTGTACATATAAGTGTAGCAATGACTCAGTCTCCCTGTAAATGTATGTGTACTAATGACTCAGTCTCCCTGTACATATAAGTGTAGCAATGACTCAGTCTCCCTCTAAATGTATGTGTACTAATGACTCAGTCTCCCTGTACATATAAGTGTAGCAATGACTCAGTCTCCCTGTAAATGTATGTGTACTAATGACTCAGTCTCCCTGTACATATAAGTGTAGCAATGACTCAGTCTCCCTGTACATATAAGTGTAGCAATGACTCAGTCTCCCTGTACATATAAGTGTAGCAATGACTCAGTCTCCCTCTAAATGTATGTGTACTAATGACTCAGTCTCCCTGTACATATAAGTGTAGCAATGACTCAGTCTCCCTGTAAATGTATGTGTACTAATGACTCAGTCTCCCTGTAAATGTATGTGTACTAATGACTCAGTCTCCCTGTAAATGTATGTGTACTAATGACTCAGTCTCCCTGTAAATGTATGTGTACTAATGACTCAGTCTCCCTGTAAATGTATGTGTACTAATGACTCAGTCTCCCTGTAAATGTATGTGTACTAATGACTCAGTCTCCCTGTACATATAAGTGTAGCAATGACTCAGTCTCCCTGTACATATATGTGTACCAATGACTCAGTCTCCCTGTACATATATGTGCACCAATGACTCTGTCTCCCTGTACATGTGTACCATTGACTCAGTCTCCCTGTACATATATGTGTACCAATGACTCAGTAGTCTCCCTGTACATATAAGTGTAGCAATGACTCAGTCTCCCTGTACATATATGTGTACCAATGACTCAGTAGTCTCCCTGTACATATATGTGTACCATTGACTCAGTCTCCCTGTACATATATGTGTACCAATGACTCAGTCTCCCTGTACATATATGTGTACCAATGACTCAGTCTCCCTGTACATATAAGTGTACCATTGACTCAGTCTCTCTGTACATATATGTGTACCAATGACTCAGTCTCCCTGTACATATATGTGTACCAATGACTCAGTCTCCCTGTACATATATGTGTACCATTGACTCAGTCTCTCTGTACATATAAGTGTACCATTGACTCAGTCTCTCTGTACATATAAGTGTACCAATGACTCAGTCTCCCTGTACATATAATTGTACCATTGACTCAGTCTCCCTGTACATATATGTGTACCAATGACTCAGTCTCCCTGTAGATATCAGTGTACCAATGTCTCAGTCTCCCTGTACATATAAGTGTACCGATGACTCAGTCTCCTGTACATATAAGTGTACCGATGACTCAGTCTCCCTGTACATATATGTGTACCAATCACTCAGTCTCCCTGTACATATAACTGTACTAATGACTCATTCTCCCTGTACATATAAGTGTACCAATGACTACGTCTCCCTGTACATATAAGTGTACCAATGACTAAGTCTCCCTGTACATATAAGTGTACCAATGACTAAGTCTCCCTGTACATATAAGTTAACCAATGACTCAGTCTCCCTGTACATTTATGTGTACTAATGACTCAGTCACCCTGTACATATAAGTGTACCAATGTCTCAGTCTCCCTGTACATATAAGTGTACCAATGACTCAGTCTCCCTGTACATATAAGAGTACCAATGACTCAGTCTCCCTGTACATATATATGTACCATTGAACTCAGTCTCCCTGTAAAAAATAAGTGTACCAATGACTCAGTCTCTCTGTACATATAAGTGTACCATTGACTCGGTCTCCCTGTACATATATGTGTACCAATGACTCAGTCTCTCTGTACATATAAGTGTACCATTGACTCAGTCTCTCTGTACATATAAGTGTACCATTGACTCAGTCTCTCTGTACATTAAATTGTACCATTGACTCAGTCTCTCTGTACATTAAATTGTACCATTGACTCAGTCTCCCAGTACATATAAGTGTACCAATGACTCAGTCTCCCTGTACATATAAGTTTACCAATGACTCAGTCTCTGTGTACATATAAGGGTACCAATAACTCAGTCTCCGTGTACATATATGTGTACCATTGACTCAGTCTCTCTGTACATATAAGTGTACCATTGACTCAGTCTCTCTGTACATATATTGTACCATTGACTCAGTCTCCCTGTACATATATGTATACCAATGACTCAGTCTCCCTGTACATATAAGTGTATCAATGACTCAGTCTCCCTGTAAATATATGTGTACCAATGACTCATATCCCTGCACATATAAGTGTACCAATGACTCAGTCTCCCTGTAAATATATGTGTACCAATGACTCAGTCTCCCTGCAAATATATGTGTACCAATGACTCAGTCTCCCTGTAAATATATGTGTACCAATGACTCAGTCTCCCTGTACATATATGTGTACCATTGACTCAGTCTGCCTGTACTTATATGTGCACCATTGACTCAGTCTCCCTGTACATATATGTGCACCAATGACTCAGGCTCCCTGTACATATATGTGCACCAATGACTCAGGCTCCCTTTACATATATGTGTACCATTGAATCAGTCTCCCTGTACATATAAGTGCACCATTGACTCAGTCTCCCTGTACATATAGGTGTACCAATGACTCAGTCTCGCTGTACATATATGTGTACCACTGACTCAGTCTCCCTGTACATATAAGTTAACCAATGACTCAGTCTCCCTGTACATATATGTGTACCAATGACTCAGTCTCCCTGTACATATAGGTGTACCAATGACTCAGTCTCCCTTACATGTATGTGTACCAATGACTCAGTCTCCCTGTACATATAGGTGTACCAATGACTCAGTCTCCCTGTACATATAGGTGTACCAATGACTCAGTCTCCCTGTACATATATGTGTACCAATGACTCAGTCTCCCTGTACATATATGTGTACCAATGACTCAGTCTCCCTTACATGTATGTGTACCAATGGATCAGTCTCCCTGTACATATATGTGTACCATTGACTCAGTCTCCCTGTACATATAAGTTAACCAATGACTCAGTCTCCCTGTACATATATGTGTACCAATGACTCAGTCTCCCTGTACATATATGTGTACCATTGACTCAGTCTCCCTGTACATATAGGTGTACCAATGACTCAGTCTCCCTTACATGTATGTGTACCAATGGATCAGTCTCCCTGTACATATATGTGTACCAATGACTCAGTCTCCCTGTACATATATGTGTACCAATGACTCAGTCTCCCTGTACATATATGTGTACCAATGACTCAGTCTCCCTGTAGATATCAGTGTACTAATGACTCAGTCTCCCTGTACATATTAGTGTACCAATGACTCAGTCTCCCTACACACATAAGTGTACGAATGACTCATTCTCCCTGTACATATAAGTGTACCAATGACTCAGTCTCCCTGTACATATAAGTGTACCAATGACTCAGTCTCCCTGTGCATATAAGTGTACTAATGGCTCAGTCTCCCTGTACATATAAGTGTACCAATGACTCAGTCACTCTGTACATATAAGTGTACCAATGGCACAGTCTCTCTGTACATATAAGTGTACCAATGACTCAGTCTCTCAGTACATATAAGTGTACCAATGGCTCAGTCTTTCTGTACCTATAAGTGTACCAATGACTCAGTCTCTCTATACATATAATTGAACCAATAACTCTGTCTCCCTGTACATATAAGGGAACCAATGACTCAGTCTCTCTGTACATATAAGGGAACCAATGACTCTGTCTCTCTGTACATATAAGTGTACCAATGTCTCATTCTCCCTGTACATATAAGGGAACCAATGACTCAGTCTCTCTGTACATATAAGTGTACCAATGTCTCATTCTCCCTGTACATATAAGGGAACCAATGACTCAGTCTCTCTGTACATATAAGTGTACCAATGACTCTGTCTTCCTGTACATATAAGTGTACCAATGGCTCAGTCTCCCTGTAAATATATGTGTACCAATGACTCAGTCTTCCTGTAAATATATGTGTACCAATGACTCAGTCTCCCTGTAAATGTATGTGTACTAATGACTCAGCCTCCCTGTACATATAATGTAGCAATGACTCAGTCTCCCTGTAAATGTATGTGTACTAATGACTCAGTCTCCCTGTACATATAAGTGTAGCAATGACTCAGTCTCCCTGTACATATAAGTGTAGCAATGACTCAGTCTCCCTGTAAATGTATGTGTACTAATGACTCAGTCTCCCTGTACATATAAGTGTAGCAATGACTCAGTCTCCCTGTACATATAAGTGTAGCAATGACTCAGTCTCCCTGTACATATAAGTGTAGCAATGACTCAGTCTCCCTGTACATATAAGTGTAGCAATGACTCAGTCTCCCTGTAAATGTATGTGTACTAATGACTCAGTCTCCCTGTACATATAAGTGTAGCAATGACTCAGTCTCCCTGTAAATGTATGTGTACTAATGACTCAGTCTCCCTGTACATATAAGTGTAGCAATGACTCAGTCTCCCTGTACATATAAGTGTAGCAATGACTCAGTCTCCCTGTAAATGTATGTGTACTAATGACTCAGTCTCCCTGTACATATAAGTGTAGCAATGACTCAGTCTCCCTGTACATATAAGTGTAGCAATGACTCAGTCTGCCTGTACATATAAGTGTAGCAATGACTCAGTCTCCCTGTACATATAAGTGTAGCAATGACTCAGTCTCCCTGTACATATAAGTGTAGCAATGACTCAGTCTCCCTGTACATATAAGTGTAGCAATGACTCAGTCTGCCTGTACATATAAGTGTAGCAATGACTCAGTCTCCCTGTACATATAAGTGTAGCAATGACTCAGTCTCCCTGTAAATGTATGTGTACTAATGACTCAGTCTGCCTGTACATATAAGTGTAGCAATGACTCAGTCTCCCTGTACATATAAGTGTAGCAATGACTCAGCCTCCCTGTACATATAAGTGTAGCAATGACTCAGTCTCCCTGTACATATAAGTGTAGCAATGACTCAGTCTCCCTGTAAATGTATGTGTACTAATGACTCAGTCTCCCTGTACATATAAGTGTAGCAATGACTCAGTCTCCCTGTAAATGTATGTGTACTAATGACTCAGTCTCCCTGTACATATAAGTGTAGCAATGACTCAGTCTCCCTGTAAATGTATGTGTACTAATGACTCAGTCTCCCTGTACATATAAGTGTAGCAATGACTCAGTCTCCCTGTAAATGTATGTGTACTAATGACTCAGTCTCCCTGTACATATAAGTGTAGCAATGACTCAGTCTCCCTGTAAATGTATGTGTACTAATGACTCAGTCTCCCTGTACATATAAGTGTAGCAATGACTCAGTCTCCCTGTAAATGTATGTGTACTAATGACTCAGTCTCCCTGTACATATAAGTGTAGCAATGACTCAGTCTCCCTGTAAATGTATGTGTACTAATGACTCAGTCTCCCTGTAAATGTATGTGTACTAATGACTCAGTCTCCCTGTAAATGTATGTGTACTAATGACTCAGTCTCCCTGTAAATGTATGTGTACTAATGACTCAGTCTCCCTGTACATATAAGTGTAGCAATGACTCAGTCTCCCTGTAAATGTATGTGTACTAATGACTCAGTCTCCCTGTAAATGTATGTGTACTAATGACTCAGTCTCCCTGTACATATAAGTGTAGCAATGACTCAGTCTCCCTGTAAATGTATGTGTACTAATGACTCAGTCTCCCTGTAAATGTATGTGTACTAATGACTCAGTCTCCCTGTAAATGTATGTGTACTAATGACTCAGTCTCCCTGTACATATAAGTGTAGCAATGACTCAGTCTCCCTGTAAATGTATGTGTACTAATGACTCAGTCTCCCTGTAAATGTATGTGTACTAATGACTCAGTCTCCCTGTAAATGTATGTGTACTAATGACTCAGTCTCCCTGTAAATGTATGTGTACTAATGACTCAGTCTCCCTGTAAATGTATGTGTACTAATGACTCAGTCTCCCTGTACATATAAGTGTAGCAATGACTCAGTCTCCCTGTAAATGTATGTGTACTAATGACTCAGTCTCCCTGTACATATAAGTGTAGCAATGACTCAGTCTCCCTGTACATATAAGTGTAGCAATGACTCAGTCTCCCTGTACATATAAGTGTAGCAATGACTCAGTCTCCCTGTAAATGTATGTGTACTAATGACTCAGTCTCCCTGTAAATGTATGTGTACTAATGACTCAGTCTCCCTGTAAATGTATGTGTACTAATGACTCAGTCTCCCTGTACATATAAGTGTAGCAATGACTCAGTCTCCCTGTACATATAAGTGTAGCAATGACTCAGTCTCCCTGTACATATAAGTGTAGCAATGACTCAGTCTCCCTGTACATATAAGTGTAGCAATGACTCAGTCTCCCTGTAAATGTATGTGTACTAATGACTCAGTCTCCCTGTAAATGTATGTGTACTAATGACTCAGTCTCCCTGTAAATGTATGTGTACTAATGACTCAGTCTCCCTGTACATATAAGTGTAGCAATGACTCAGTCTCCCTGTAAATGTATGTGTACTAATGACTCAGTCTCCCTGTACATATAAGTGTAGCAATGACTCAGTCTCCCTGTAAATGTATGTGTACTAATGACTCAGTCTCCCTGTACATATAAGTGTAGCAATGACTCAGTCTCCCTGTAAATGTATGTGTACTAATGACTCAGTCTCCCTGTACATATAAGTGTAGCAATGACTCAGTCTCCCTGTAAATGTATGTGTACTAATGACTCAGTCTCCCTGTACATATAAGTGTAGCAATGACTCAGTCTCCCTGTAAATGTATGTGTACTAATGACTCAGTCTCCCTGTACATATAAGTGTAGCAATGACTCAGTCTCCCTGTAAATGTATGTGTACTAATGACTCAGTCTCCCTGTAAATGTATGTGTACTAATGACTCAGTCTCCCTGTAAATGTATGTGTACTAATGACTCAGTCTCCCTGTACATATAAGTGTAGCAATGACTCAGTCTCCCTGTAAATGTATGTGTACTAATGACCAGTCTCCCTGTACATATAAGTGTAGCAATGACTCAGTCTCCCTGTAAATGTATGTGTACTAATGACTCAGTCTCCCTGTACATATAAGTGTAGCAATGACTCAGTCTCCCTGTAAATGTATGTGTACTAATGACTCAGTCTCCCTGTAAATGTATGTGTACTATAGACTCAGTCTCCCTGTACATATAAGTGTAGCAATGACTCAGTCTCCCTGTAAATGTATGTGTACTAATGACTCAGTCTCCCTGTAAATGTATGTGTACTAATGACTCAGTCTCCCTGTAAATGTCTGTGTACTAATGACTCAGTCTCCCTGTAAATGTATGTGTACTAATGACTCAGTCTCCCTGTAAATGTATGTGTACTAATGACTCAGTCTCCCTGTAAATGTATGTGTACTAATGACTCAGTCTCCCTGTAAATGTATGTGTACTAATGACTCAGTCTCCCTGTACATATAAGTGTAGCAATGACTCAGTCTCCCTGTAAATGTATGTGTACTAATGACTCAGTCTCCCTGTAAATGTATGTGTACTAATGACTCAGTCTCCCTGTACATATAAGTGTAGCAATGACTCAGTCTCCCTGTAAATGTATGTGTACTAATGACTCAGTCTCCCTGTAAATGTATGTGTACTAATGACTCAGTCTCCCTGTAAATGTATGTGTACTAATGACTCAGTCTCCCTGTACATATAAGTGTAGCAATGACTCAGTCTCCCTGTAAATGTATGTGTACTAATGACTCAGTCTCCCTGTAAATGTATGTGTACTAATGACTCAGTCTCCCTGTAAATGTATGTGTACTAATGACTCAGTCTCCCTGTAAATGTATGTGTACTAATGACTCAGTCTCCCTGTAAATGTATGTGTACTAATGACTCAGTCTCCCTGTACATATAAGTGTAGCAATGACTCAGTCTCCCTGTAAATGTATGTGTACTAATGACTCAGTCTCCCTGTACATATAAGTGTAGCAATGACTCAGTCTCCCTGTACATATAAGTGTAGCAATGACTCAGTCTCCCTGTACATATAAGTGTAGCAATGACTCAGTCTCCCTGTAAATGTATGTGTACTAATGACTCAGTCTCCCTGTAAATGTATGTGTACTAATGACTCAGTCTCCCTGTAAATGTATGTGTACTAATGACTCAGTCTCCCTGTACATATAAGTGTAGCAATGACTCAGTCTCCCTGTACATATAAGTGTAGCAATGACTCAGTCTCCCTGTACATATAAGTGTAGCAATGACTCAGTCTCCCTGTACATATAAGTGTAGCAATGACTCAGTCTCCCTGTAAATGTATGTGTACTAATGACTCAGTCTCCCTGTAAATGTATGTGTACTAATGACTCAGTCTCCCTGTAAATGTATGTGTACTAATGACTCAGCCTCCCTGTACATATAAGTGTAGCAATGACTCAGTCTCCCTGTAAATGTATGTGTACTAATGACTCAGTCTCCCTGTACATATAAGTGTAGCAATGACTCAGTCTCCCTGTAAATGTATGTGTACTAATGACTCAGTCTCCCTGTACATATAAGTGTAGCAATGACTCAGTCTCCCTGTAAATGTATGTGTACTAATGACTCAGTCTCCCTGTACATATAAGTGTAGCAATGACTCAGTCTCCCTGTAAATGTATGTGTACTAATGACTCAGTCTCCCTGTACATATAAGTGTAGCAATGACTCAGTCTCCCTGTAAATGTATGTGTACTAATGACTCAGTCTCCCTGTACATATAAGTGTAGCAATGACTCAGTCTCCCTGTAAATGTATGTGTACTAATGACTCAGTCTCCCTGTACATATAAGTGTAGCAATGACTCAGTCTCCCTGTAAATGTATGTGTACTAATGACTCAGTCTCCCTGTAAATGTATGTGTACTAATGACTCAGTCTCCCTGTAAATGTATGTGTACTAATGACTCAGTCTCCCTGTACATATAAGTGTAGCAATGACTCAGTCTCCCTGTAAATGTATGTGTACTAATGACCAGTCTCCCTGTACATATAAGTGTAGCAATGACTCAGTCTCCCTGTAAATGTATGTGTACTAATGACTCAGTCTCCCTGTACATATAAGTGTAGCAATGACTCAGTCTCCCTGTAAATGTATGTGTACTAATGACTCAGTCTCCCTGTAAATGTATGTGTACTATAGACTCAGTCTCCCTGTACATATAAGTGTAGCAATGACTCAGTCTCCCTGTAAATGTATGTGTACTAATGACTCAGTCTCCCTGTAAATGTATGTGTACTAATGACTACGTCTCCCTGTAAATGTCTGTGTACTAATGACTCAGTCTCCCTGTAAATGTATGTGTACTAATGACTCAGTCTCCCTGTAAATGTATGTGTACTAATGACTCAGTCTCCCTGTAAATGTATGTGTACTAATGACTCAGTCTCCCTGTACATATAAGTGTAGCAATGACTCAGTCTCCCTGTAAATGTCTGTGTACTAATGACTCAGTCTCCCTGTAAATGTATGTGTACTAATGACTCAGTCTCCCTGTAAATGTATGTGTACTAATGACTCAGTCTCCCTGTACATATAAGTGTAGCAATGACTCAGTCTCCCTGTAAATGTATGTGTACTAATGACTCAGTCTCCCTGTAAATGTATGTGTACTAATGACTCAGTCTCCCTGTAAATGTATGTGTACTAATGACTCAGTCTCCCTGTAAATGTATGTGTACTAATGACTCAGTCTCCCTGTACATATAAGTGTAGCAATGACTCAGTCTCCCTGTAAATGTATGTGTACTAATGACTCAGTCTCCCTGTAAATGTATGTGTACTAATGACTCAGTCTCCCTGTAAATGTATGTGTACTAATGACTCAGTCTCCCTGTACATATAAGTGTAGCAATGACTCAGTCTCCCTGTAAATGTATGTGTACTAATGACTCAGTCTCCCTGTAAATGTATGTGTACTAATGACTCAGTCTCCCTGTAAATGTATGTGTACTAATGACTCAGTCTCCCTGTACATATAAGTGTAGCAATGACTCAGTCTCCCTGTAAATGTATGTGTACTAATGACTCAGTCTCCCTGTAAATGTATGTGTACTAATGACTCAGTCTCCCTGTAAATGTATGTGTACTAATGACTCAGTCTCCCTGTAAATGTATGTGTACTAATGACTCAGTCTCCCTGTAAATGTATGTGTACTAATGACTCAGTCTCCCTGTACATATAAGTGTAGCAATGACTCAGTCTCCCTGTAAATGTATGTGTACTAATGACTCAGTCTCCCTGTAAATGTATGTGTACTAATGACTCAGTCTCCCTGTAAATGTATGTGTACTAATGACTCAGTCTCCCTGTAAATGTATGTGTACTAATGACTCAGTCTCCCTGTACATATAAGTGTAGCAATGACTCAGTCTCCCTGTAAATGTATGTGTACTAATGACTCAGTCTCCCTGTAAATGTATGTGTACTAATGACTCAGTCTCCCTGTAAATGTCTGTGTACTAATGACTCAGTCTCCCTGTAAATGTATGTGTACTAATGACTCAGTCTCCCTGTAAATGTATGTGTACTAATGACTCAGTCTCCCTGTACATATAAGTGTAGCAATGACTCAGTCTCCCTGTAAATGTATGTGTACTAATGACTCAGTCTCCCTGTAAATGTATGTGTACTAATGACTCAGCCTCCCTGTACATATAAGTGTAGCAATGACTCAGTCTCCCTGTAAATGTATGTGTACTAATGACTCAGTCTCCCTGTACATATAAGTGTAGCAATGACTCAGTCTCCCTGTAAATGTATGTGTACTAATGACTCAGTCTCCCTGTAAATGTATGTGTACTAATGACTCAGTCTCCCTGTAAATGTATGTGTACTAATGACTCAGTCTCCCTGTACATATAAGTGTAGCAATGACTCAGTCTCCCTGTAAATGTATGTGTACTAATGACTCAGTCTCCCTGTACATATAAGTGTACTAATGACTCAGTCTCCCTGTACATATAAGTGTAGCAATGACTCAGTCTCCCTGTACATATAAGTGTAGCAATGACTCAGTCTCCCTGTACATATAAGTGTAGCAATGACTCAGTCTCCCTGTAAATGTATGTGTACTAATGACTCAGTCTCCCTGTACATATAAGTGTACTAATGACTCAGTCTCCCTGTAAATGTATGTGTACTAATGACTCAGTCTCCCTGTAAATGTATGTGTACTAATGACTCAGTCTCCCTGTACATATAAGTGTAGCAATGACTCAGTCTCCCTGTAAATGTATGTGTACTAATGACTCAGTCTCCCTGTAAATGTATGTGTACTAATGACTCAGTCTCCCTGTAAATGTATGTGTAGCAATGACTCAGTCTCCCTGTAAATGTATGTGTACTAATGACTCAGTCTCCCTGTAAATGTATGTGTACTAATGACTCAGTCTCCCTGTAAATGTATGTGTACTAATGACTCAGTCTCCCTGTACATATAAGTGTAGCAATGACTCAGTCTCCCTGTAAATGTATGTGTACTAATGACTCAGTCTCCCTGTAAATGTATGTGTACTAATGACTCAGTCTCCCTGTAAATGTATGTGTACTAATGACTCAGTCTCCCTGTAAATGTATGTGTACTAATGACTCAGTCTCCCTGTACATATAAGTGTACTAATGACTCAGTCTCCCTGTAAATGTATGTGTACTAATGACTCAGTCTCCCTGTAAATGTATGTGTACTAATGACTCAGTCTCCCTGTACATATAAGTGTAGCAATGACTCAGTCTCCCTGTAAATGTATGTGTACTAATGACTCAGTCTCCCTGTAAATGTATGTGTACTAATGACTCAGTCTCCCTGTAAATGTATGTGTACTAATGACTCAGTCTCCCTGTAAATGTATGTGTACTAATGACTCAGTCTCCCTGTAAATGTATGTGTACTAATGACTCAGTCTCCCTGTACATATAAGTGTAGCAATGACTCAGTCTCCCTGTAAATGTATGTGTACTAATGACTCAGTCTCCCTGTACATATAAGTGTAGCAATGACTCAGTCTCCCTGTAAATGTATGTGTACTAATGACTCAGTCTCCCTGTACATATAAGTGTAGCAATGACTCAGTCTCCCTGTAAATGTATGTGTACTAATGACTCAGTCTCCCTGTAAATGTATGTGTACTAATGACTCAGTCTCCCTGTAAATGTATGTGTACTAATGACTCAGTCTCCCTGTAAATGTATGTGTACTAATGACTCAGTCTCCCTGTAAATGTATGTGTACTAATGACTCAGTCTCCCTGTACATATAAGTGTAGCAATGACTCAGTCTCCCTGTAAATGTATGTGTACTAATGACTCAGTCTCCCTGTAAATGTATGTGTACTAATGACTCAGTCTCCCTGTACATATAAGTGTAGCAATGACTCAGTCTCCCTGTAAATGTATGTGTACTAATGACTCAGTCTCCCTGTAAATGTATGTGTACTAATGACTCAGTCTCCCTGTAAATGTATGTGTACTAATGACTCAGTCTCCCTGTAAATGTATGTGTACTAATGACTCAGTCTCCCTGTACATATAAGTGTAGCAATGACTCAGTCTCCCTGTAAATGTATGTGTACTAATGACTCAGTCTCCCTGTAAATGTATGTGTACTAATGACTCAGTCTCCCTGTAAATGTATGTGTACTAATGACTCAGTCTCCCTGTAAATGTATGTGTACTAATGACTCAGTCTCCCTGTAAATGTATGTGTACTAATGACTCAGTCTCCCTGTAAATGTATGTGTACTAATGACTCAGTCTCCCTGTAAATGTATGTGTACTAATGACTCAGTCTCCCTGTACATATAAGTGTAGCAATGACTCAGTCTGCCTGTAAATGTATGTGTACTAATGACTCAGTCTCCCTGTACATATAAGTGTAGCAATGACTCAGTCTCCCTGTAAATGTATGTGTACTAATGACTCAGTCTCCCTGTACATATAAGTGTAGCAATGACTCAGTCTCCCTGTAAATGTATGTGTACTAATGACTCAGTCTCCCTGTACATATAAGTGTAGCAATGACTCAGTCTCCCTGTAAATGTATGTGTACTAATGACTCAGTCTCCCTGTACATATAAGTGTAGCAATGACTCAGTCTCCCTGTAAATGTATGTGTACTAATGACTCAGTCTCCCTGTACATATAAGTGTAGCAATGACTCAGTCTCCCTGTAAATGTATGTGTACTAATGACTCAGTCTCCCTGTACATGTATGTGTACTAATGACTCAGTCTCCCTGTAAATGTATGTGTACTAATGACTCAGTCTCCCTGTACATGTATGTGTACTAATGACTCAGTCTCCCTGTAAATGTATGTGTACTAATGACTCAGTCTCCCTGTACATATAAGTGTAGCAATGACTCAGTCTCCCTGTAAATGTATGTGTACTAATGACTCAGTCTCCCTGTAAATGTATGTGTACTAATGACTCAGTCTCCCTGTACATATAAGTGTAGCAATGACTCAGTCTGCCTGTACATATAAGTGTAGCAATGACTCAGTCTCCCTGTACATATAAGTGTAGCAATGACTCAGTCTCCCTGTACATATAAGTGTAGCAATGACTCAGTCTCCCTGTACATATAAGTGTAGCAATGACTCAGTCTCCCTGTACATATAAGTGTACTAATGACTCAGTCTCCCTGTACATATAAGTGTAGCAATGACTCAGTCTGCCTGTACATATAAGTGTAGCAATGACTCAGTCTCCCTGTACATATAAGTGTAGCAATGACTCAGTCTCCCTGTACATATAAGTGTAGCAATGACTCAGTCTCCCTGTACATATAAGTGTAGCAATGACTCAGTCTCCCTGTACATATAAGTGTAGCAATGACTCAGTCTCCCTGTACATATAAGTGTAGCAATGACTCAGTGTCCCTGTACATATAAGTGTAGCAATGACTCAGTCTCCCTGTACATATAAGTGTAGCAATGACTCAGTCTCCCTGTAAATGTATGTGTACTAATGACTCAGCCTCCCTGTACATATAAGTGTAGCAATGACTCAGTCTGCCTGTACATATAAGTGTAGCAATGACTCAGTCTCCCTGTACATATAAGTGTAGCAATGACTCAGTCTCCCTGTAAATGTATGTGTACTAATGACTCAGCCTCCCTGTACATATAAGTGTAGCAATGACTCAGCCTCCCTGTACATATAAGTGTAGCAATGACTCAGTCTCCCTGTACATATAAGTGTACTAATGACTCAGTCTCCCTGTACATATAAGTGTAGCAATGACTCAGTCTCCCTGTACATATAAGTGTAGCAATGACTCAGTCTCCCTGTACATATAAGTGTACTAATGACTCAGTCTCCCTGTACATATAAGTGTAGCAATGACTCAGTCTCCCTGTACATATAAGTGTAGCAATGACTCAGCCTCCCTGTACATATAAGTGTAGCAATGACTCAGCCTCCCTGTACATATAAGTGTACTAATGACTCAGTCTCCCTGTACATATAAGTGTAGCAATGACTCAGTCTGCCTGTAAATGTATGTGTACTAATGACTCAGCCTCCCTGTACATATAAGTGTAGCAATGACTCAGTCTCCCTGTACATATAAGTGTAGCAATGACTCAGTCTCCCTGTACATATAAGTGTACTAATGACTCAGTCTCCCTGTACATATAAGTGTAGCAATGACTCAGTCTCCCTGTACATATAAGTGTAGCAATGACTCAGTCTCCCTGTACATATAAGTGTACTAATGACTCAGTCTCCCTGTACATATAAGTGTAGCAATGACTCAGCCTCCCTGTACATATAAGTGTAGCAATGACTCAGCCTCCCTGTACATATAAGTGTACTAATGACTCAGTCTCCCTGTACATATAAGTGTAGCAATGACTCAGTCTGCCTGTAAATGTATGTGTACTAATGACTCAGCCTCCCTGTACATATAAGTGTAGCAATGACTCAGTCTCCCTGTAAATGTATGTGTACTAATGACTCAGCCTCCCTGTACATATAAGTGTAGCAATGACTCAGCCTCCCTGTACATATAAGTGTACTAATGACTCAGTCTCCCTGTACATATAAGTGTAGCAATGACTCAGCCTCCCTGTACATATAAGTGTAGCAATGACTCAGCCTCCCTGTACATATAAGTGTAGCAATGACTCAGCCTCCCTGTACATATAAGTGTAGCAATGACTCAGTCTCCCTGTACATATAAGTGTAGCAATGACTCAGTCTCCCTGTACATATAAGTGTAGCAATGACTCAGTCTCCCTGTACATGTATGTGTACTAATGACTCAGTCTCCCTGTACATATAAGTGTAGCAATGACTCAGTCTCCCTGTACATATAAGTGTAGCAATGACTCAGTCTCCCTGTACATATAAGTGTAGCAATGACTCAGTCTCCCTGTAAATGTATGTGTACTAATGACTCAGCCTCCCTGTACATATAAGTGTAGCAATGACTCAGTCTCCCTGTACATATAAGTGTAGCAATGACTCAGTCTGCCTGTACATATAAGTGTAGCAATGACTCAGTCTCCCTGTACATATAAGTGTAGCAATGACTCAGCCTTCCTGTAAATGTATGTGTACTAATGACTCAGCCTCCCTGTACATATAAGTGTAGCAATGACTCAGTCTCCCTGTAAATGTATGTGTACCAATGACTCAGCCTCCCTGTACATATAAGTGTAGCAATGACTCAGCCTCCCTGTACATATAAGTGTAGCAATGTCTCAGTCTCCCTGTAAATGTATGTGTACTAATGACTCAGTCTCCCTGTACATATAAGTGTAGCAATGTCTCAGTCTCCCTGTAAATGTATGTGTACTAATGACTCAGCCTCCCTGTACATATAAGTGTAGCAATGACTCAGCCTCCCTGTACATATAAGTGTAGCAATGACTCAGTCTCCCTGTACATATAAGTGTAGCAATGACTCAGTCTCCCTGTACATATAAGTGTAGCAATGACTCAGCCTCCCTGTACATATAAGTGTAGCAATGACTCAGCCTCCCTGTACATATAAGTGTAGCAATGACTCAGTCTCCCTGTACATATAAGTGTAGCAATGACTCAGCCTCCCTGTAAATGTATGTGTACTAATGACTCAGTCTCCCTGTACATATAAGTGTAGCAATGACTCAGCCTCCCTGTAAATGTATGTGTACTAATGACTCAGTCTCCCTGTAAATGTATGTGTACTAATGACTCAGTCTCCCTGTACATATAAGTGTAGCAATGACTCAGCCTCCCTGTACATATAAGTGTAGCAATGACTCAGCCTCCCTGTAAATGTATGTGTACTAATGACTCAGTCTCCCTGTACATATAAGTGTAGCAATGACTCAGTCTCCCTGTAAATGTATGTGTACTAATGACTCAGCCTCCCTGTACATATAAGTGTAGCAATGACTCAGCCTCCCTGTACATATAAGTGTAGCAATGACTCAGTCTCCCTGTACATATAAGTGTAGCAATGACTCAGTCTCCCTGTACATATAAGTGTAGCAATGACTCAGCCTCCCTGTAAATGTATGTGTACTAATGACTCAGTCTCCCTGTAAATGTATGTGTACTAATGACTCAGTCTCCCTGTACATATAAGTGTAGCAATGACTCAGCCTCCCTGTACATATAAGTGTAGCAATGACTCAGCCTCCCTGTAAATGTATGTGTACTAATGACTCAGTCTCCCTGTACATATAAGTGTAGCAATGACTCAGCCTCCCTGTAAATGTATGTGTACTAATGACTCAGTCTCCCTGTACATATAAGTGTAGCAATGACTCAGTCTCCCTGTAAATGTATGTGTACTAATGACTCAGCCTCCCTGTACATATAAGTGTAGCAATGACTCAGCCTCCCTGTACATATAAGTGTAGCAATGACTCAGTCTCCCTGTACATATAAGTGTAGCAATGACTCAGTCTCCCTGTAAATGTATGTGTACTAATGACTCAGTCTCCCTGTTCATATAAGTGTAGCAATGTCTCAGCCTCCCTGTACATATAAGTGTAGCAATGACTCAGCCTCCCTGTACATATAAGTGTAGCAATGACTCAGTCTCCCTGTAAATGTATGTGTACTAATGACTCAGTCTCCCTGTACATATAAGTGTAGCAATGACTCAGCCTCCCTGTACATATAAGTGTAGCAATGACTCAGCCTCCCTGTACATATAAGTGTAGCAATGACTCAGCCTCCCTGTACATATAAGTGTAGCAATGACTCAGCCTCCCTGTACATATAAGTGTAGCAATGACTCAGTCTCCCTGTACATATAAGTGTAGCAATGACTCAGCCTCCCTGTAAATGTATGTGTACTAATGACTCAGTCTCCCTGTACATATAAGTGTAGCAATGTCTCAGCCTCCCTGTACATATAAGTGTAGCAATGACTCAGCCTCCCTGTACATATAAGTGTAGCAATGACTCAGTCTCCCTGTAAATGTATGTGTACTAATGACTCAGTCTCCCTGTACATATAAGTGTAGCAATGACTCAGTCTCCCTGTACATATAAGTGTAGCAATGACTCAGCCTCCCTGTACATATAAGTGTAGCAATGACTCAGCCTCCCTGTACATATAAGTGTAGCAATGACTCAGCCTCCCTGTACATATAAGTGTAGCAATGACTCAGTCTCCCTTTACATATAAATGTACCAATGACTCAGTCCCCCTGTACATATAAGGGTACCAATGACTCAGTCTCGCTGTACATATTTGTGTACCAATGACTCAGTCTCCCTGTACATATATGTGTACCAATGACTCAGTCTCCCTGTACATATATGTGTACCATTGACTCAGTCTCCCTGTACATATAAGTGTACCAATGACTCAGTGTCCCTGTACATATAAGTGTACCATTGACTCAGTCTCCCTTTACATATAAATGTACCAATGACTCAGTGTCCCTGTACATATAAATGTACCATTGACTCAGTCTCCCTGTACATATAAGTGTACCATTGACTCAGTGTCCCTGTACATATTTGTGTACCAATGACTCAGTCTCCCTGTACATATTTGTGTACCAATGACTCAGTCCCCCTGTACATATAAGGGTACCAATGACTCAGTCTCCCTGTACATATTTGTGTACCAATGACTCAGTCTCCCTGTACATATATGTGTACCAATGACTCTGTGTCCCTGTACATATATGTGTACCAATGACTCAGTCTCCCTGTACATATATGTGTACCAATGACTCAGTCTCCCTGTACATATATGTGTACCAATGACTCAGTCTCCCTGTACATATATGTGTACCAATGACTCAGTCTCCCTGTACATATATGTGTACCAATGACTCTGTGTCCCTGTACATATTTGTGTACCAATGACTCAGTCTCCCTGTACATATAAGTGTACCAATGACTCAGTGTCCCTGTACATATAAGTGTACCATTGACTCAGTCTCCCTTTACATATAAATGTACCAATGACTCAGTCCCCCTGTACATATAAGGGTACCAATGACTCAGTCTCCCTGTACATATTTGTGTACCAATGACTCAGTCTCCCTGTACATATTTGTGTACCAATGACTCTGTGTCCCTGTACATATATGTGTACCAATGACTCAGTCTCCCTGTACATATTTGTGTACCAATGACTCTGTGTCCCTGTACATATATGTGTACCAATGACTCAGTCTCCCTGTACATATTTGTGTACCAATGACTCAGTCTCCCTGTACATATTTGTGTACCAATGACTCAGTCTCCCTGTACATATTTGTGTACCAATGACTCTGTGTCCCTGTACATATTTGTGTACCAATGACTCAGTCTCCCTGTACATATAAGTGTACCAATGACTCAGTGTCCCTGTACATATAAGTGTACCATTGACTCAGTCTCCCTTTACATATAAATGTACCAATGACTCAGTCCCCCTGTACATATAAGGGTACCAATGACTCAGTCTCCCTGTACATATTTGTGTACCAATGACTCAGTCTCCCTGTACATATATGTGTACCAATGACTCAGTCTCCCTGTACATATATGTGTACCATTGACTCAGTCTCCCTGTACATATAAGTGTACCAATGACTCAGTGTCCCTGTACATATAAGTGTACCATTGACTCAGTCTCCCTTTACATATAAATGTACCAATGACTCAGTGTCCCTGTACATATAAATGTACCATTGACTCAGTCTCCCTGTACATATAAGTGTACCATTGACTCAGTGTCCCTGTACATATAAATGTACCAATGACTCAGTGTCCCTGTACATATAAGTGTACCATTGACTCAGTCTCCCTTTACATATAAATGTACCAATGACTCTGTGTCCCTGTACATATTTGTGTACCAATGACTCAGTCTCCCTGTACATATAAGTGTACCAATGACTCAGTGTCCCTGTACATATAAGTGTACCATTGACTCAGTGTCCCTGTACATATAAGTGTACCATTGACTCAGTCTCCCTTTACATATAAATGTACCAATGACTCAGTCCCCCTGTACATATTTGTGTACCAATGACTCAGTCTCCCTGTACATATTTGTGTACCAATGACTCAGTCTCCCTGTACATATATGTGTACCAATGACTCAGTCTCCCTGTACATATATGTGTACCAATCCACATTTGAATCAGCCATCACAGTAAATATATGTGCACCTATCAATATTTGACTCATCTGCGTACATATAAGCGGCTGGTAGACATGCTTCACAACTACTGGCCTCTGGATGATTCCGTCTCATATTGGTTTGATGTCACTCAAACATTAACCTATCGACCTAGGTGAGCAGCGAGTATGGAAACATTTCACCGGAGTGGCTGGAAGGCATGCTTCACAATGACCATTCTGTCGATGAGTACGTCTCATATTCGTTTGATGTCACTCAAACACTAAGCTATGCTATGAACACAGTGAGAGAAACATTGGGAGTGCTAGAACCAGGTAAGGGGCGTGGTTTAGTATTTCTTATCAACATAAACCACTGCGGTCGGCACTATTCCATGCTTTCCACTTTACGTAAGTATATATCATAGGTGGTTCACAAATGTAAAGAAAATATGCCTGGAGTCTTTTGTAAAACACAAAATAAAATTTCAAACCAACATCGACTTAGTGATATGCTTTTAATAAAACAACTAAAAGTCACCATGTTAAAAGCAATTAATTACCCAGCACCCACTATTATGTTTGTTGCAGGAGTTTCTTGTTGCGTTTATGTTCTTTTAAGCAATCCATAGTACAGAAACGATGAATATCGTACTCAAAGGGAACTTTCCCTGCAATATCTACTCCACATTGAAAACACCTTGACACTATCTTAATCTTCTGCTCAGAAATAGCTCTTTTCTCTGCAGCAAGCGCTCTCTGAAACAAACAAACAACATGTACATAACTCAACTGGATAAAATCAGTAACAAATCTTGCATTTAAGTTCTCATCAGAAAAATCACATAGCCTTCTCTGCCCATTCTTCCACAAATTATCGTCATAGAAGCTTATTCTTCACGTTAAATCAGCCCACAATTGATTTTTGCTTTAAAAATTTTTTGTTTTGTTTTAGTTTTCCTCTTTTAAATGGTATATTACACATGATTATAAAAATGTTTCAACCATATCAAATTTTGAACAGGAGGAAGATCCAGACATGTATTAACTTTTCAACTTTAAACATCATTTTCCAAAAGTTAAATTTTTTTCATGTGCATATAAATCTTTTCACCAAAGCTCCTATTGAACCTAACCTGATGAAACTTTCATATGAATGTTGTGTAAATACTGATACAATACTTTTAAAATCAGTGAAGTTTTGGAAGGTTTATAAGAGACACAAGATTCCAAAATAACTAATGAACCTTATTAAAGCAATGTTGTTTCAGCATGAACTCAAGCAATGTAAAAACATTGGCTCTGTAGCTTCAGGGGAAAACAAAAATTTCAAACACATAATTTAACACTGAGGAGACAAGCGATTCCAGGTTGCCTTAGTCAATAGAAAACATTTGTAGAAATGGTCTTGTGGGCATGATGGGAATACAGTAGACTAGTGATAGTCAAATGTTTTAAGAGCTAGTCGCAAGTGATTCCCTTCTCTTTGTATGGCTAGCAGAGAAACAGAAAACAAATGACGACTTCCCAAAGGTATTTAAAAATTCAAACCAATAACAAAGAATATCTCATAAATGGTTAACAGCACTAAAAAACTTATTTGACATAAATTGCGTGCTTTAACAAGATGTACACTTTTTGTGTACTGAGATGCAAATATCTTAAACATATCGTACTTAACCTTTTTTTAAGAAAATAGAATCTTTTCCATGTAAAGGATAATGTGGGGCGGAGGAACTTTTAACAACCTTCATGTCGCATCTTTAGAAGACAGCGAAGTTTAATACCAAGTTTGAAAACTAACTAAACTTTGAAGAAGCCACAGGAATCACCTAATGAATTTCGAACTGCTGCCACCACCCAGCAGCCTTTGGAGGTTCATCAGCCCAGCACCAGAGAACACCACTAGCCACACACGTTCCCCAGACAATGACCGGCAAAATCAGTTGAGGACATGCTGACGATGGGAGCAAACGCGTTCAAGCAAGAACATATTAGTGATGTAGTGTAACAACCTTCAACTCTCTTTATTTTTATATTAACTAAGCTTTTTGTTTTTAAGTTCCCTCTCTCTCCCTCTCATATATAGAACTTTTTCTAAACATGCTGTTTTTGGATTCAAGGTGCCTCAAAACGTGTATTTCTGGTGAAATCTCAGTATTGAAATTATGGGTGGAATGCAATACTTTGTCTTCTTCTTATAGGCAAGTACTACATGAAGTAAAAATATATTCACATGACTTTCTTTGTGTGCTATGGTTTAGCTTCTACAAAGTTGTCTGCTTTATAACGTTTTGTTGTATGTACAAGAAGAAGAGAGGAAACGGAATCAATACTCAGATATAACTGCTGTGTATCCATGACACTGCGAGAAACAACAGCACTTTAACAAAACAAGAAAGTATTGAAACATTCAAATGATATCTTCTGATGCTACAGTAAAACTTATTGCAAATAAAACGTGTGTTTTAAAGAGTTCTGCATTTTTTTGTGGAGTATGTCTTATCCATCACACGAAACTCCTTCCGAATGAAGAGAACTTCTCAGGATATTAAGATACACATTTTAGTTGTCATGCGGCGGGAGTGTTAAATATAAGGTAGCTATTTTAATTAAAATCATTACATCTGATGTGCTAGATTCACAAGACTTTCCCTAATGTCTATCATTTATTAGTGGCTATACAAACTAGTCTTTCTAAAGCTTGTTTTTATATCTACTACATTTTAATCCAAATAAACTTTTGCAGAAATAGCTGCATTACACATTTCGTTATAGACATAAAAGAAACAGCGATAGTCAAATATTAACTCGACACTATATGTTGGCGTTAAATGGAATCTGAGAAACAATTGAATTTTGACAGGACTTTAAAACAATGACAAAGTATTGAACAATTTTAACCATTAATAATGAATTTCTTGGAAATGGCTGATGCCACCAGAAAGGTTATTTGAAATAAATTGCGTATTTTAAAAAGATCTGCATTTCTTATGTAGTGCGTTTTCATCTATTGCTTAACGTTTACCAATTATACAACATTCCTTCCTTATGGAGAGGACTTTGAAAGCTAGTTGCACAAAATTCAATTTGTCATGCAAGTATCTTTTATACGAGGATCGGCTCATAAGTCCCGGGCCTCACAATGAAAACATTTAAAAAAAAAAAATTTTTTTTTATTTCTCAACATAATCTCCAGAAAGGTTAATACCAGTGTTGTAATTTAATTAAACCATCTCTGTAGTGCGATTTATCAAGGTCCTCAAAATAGCTGTTTACTGCATCAATGGCCTCCTCGTTACAGTGAAATCTTTGTCCTCCAAGAAATTTTTTGTGATTAGGTAACAGGTGGTAGTGACTAGGTGCTAGATCTGGCGAATAGAGTGGATGTTCAAGCAATTTGAACTTTAACTTACAAATTTTCCCCATTGCAATAACTGAACAATGGGCCGGAGCATTCTTGTCATCAAACAAGATTTCTTTTTTTGCCAAATGAGGTCTTTGTCTTTTCACCTTTGTTGCAGTAAGCTTGCATACTAGTCACCAGTGATACTTTTACCCTTTTCTAAGTAATTAATAAAAATAATTCCCTGTGCACTCGCCATAACCTTGTTAGCTGACAAAATTGACTTTGCCTTTTTTTGAGTTGGTTCACCTGGTGCAATCCAATGTTTTGAATGTGATTTACTTTCTGGAGTGTAGTGATTCATCCATGGTAATAAGCCGTCTCAAAAATTCATTGGGATTTTTACGGTAGAGCTCCACATTCTTAACAGAAACAGTTTTTCTGTGCAATTTTTGACCAGGTGTCAACAAATGCAGCACCTACCTCGCACAGACCTTGTTAAAGCCCAAAATATTACTTAAAATATTACCTGCACATTCTTTTGATATGTTTACAGCCTCTGCTACCTCAAACAACTTTAATCTGCGGTCTTCCAGTACTAAACGATGAATTTTTTCAATAACCTCTGGAGTTATGACTTCCACAGGGCATCCAGAGCGAGGCTCATCACTAGTGCTCGTATGTCCCATTTCAAACTCTGCACCCATCTTTTAATCATTGAATATGATGGGGCAGAGTCTTTCAATGTACTGTCCATTTCCTCCTTGATTTCTTTAGTCATTAAGCCTAATCACTGCTTGTTTTTTTCCAAATTCTCCGTTTTTGTGAATACTCTAAAGTTGTCTTGTTTAAAATGCTGTCATTCAAAACTAAACAAGCTATTGGCCTGTAACTATGGATACAAGCTAGTCTAGAGAGAAACTATACGATGCTACTGTCTAACTGGCCTAGTAGCGCCATCTATGTGTGAGGCTTGGAACTTAACAGCCGACCCTCGTATGTGTCACTTTAATCAAAATGTTTAAGCCATTTTTTAGAAAATCAAAAAATTTCAAAAATGTTCCACGTAAAGGATAGTTTGGGGTAAGAGAACTTTCTTGAAAATCTTTGTCACATCTTTGGATGGTACTGAACCTAAATACCAAGTTTGATATTGATCCAACTTTTGTTTTTGGCTTATGGACACACACACACGCGCGCACACCTTTTTCCAAAAATGCTTTTTTCGGATTCAGGGAGCCTCAAAACATGTATTTCCAGTGAAATCTCAGTATAGAATACTTGGGTGGAATTCTCTGCCTACTGCAAGTAGGTACATGATAGAAAGTCTATGTAAAGGATAGTTTATGTAACACACACACCGGAGATACTGGACTTAAATATCAAGTTTGGTCATTTCTAGGGTTTTTAGTTATGCTGTTTCTCTCTCTCGCGCGCACCCGCACCCACAACCCCCCCCCCCACACACACACACACACACAGAGGAGATACTGGACTTAAATATCAAGTTTGGTCATTTCTAGGGTTTTTAGTTATGCTTTTCTCTCTCTCTCTCTCTCTCTCTCTCTCTCTCACGCACACACACACACACACACAGAGGAGATACTGGACTTAAATATCAAGTTTGGTCATTTCTAGGTTTTTTAGTTATGCTCTCTCTCTCTCGCACGCACGCACGCACACAGAGAAGATACTGGACTTAAATATCAAGTTTGGTCATTTCTATGGTTTTTAGTTATGCTGTTCACAAACACACACACACAGAGGCTTTTTTCTAAAACATTTGGGGGGGGATTCAGGGACCTAAAACATTATTTTTGTGAAATATCGGAATTGCATTTTTGATTGGAATAGAATAGTTCCCCACTTATTGCCAGTATGCGGTAGAGAAAATAAAAAAAAAATTTGATATATACTTACTTTCTCTCTGTCACTTAGCTGCAGAAATCTAGCTCTGTCTTCTTCTTCTCTCTTCCTCTCCCTCTCTTTCTCTTCCTCTTCTTTCTTCTTTTCTCTTGCTTTTTCTCTTTTTGCTTTTCTTACTTCCCTACGTTTATTAGCCAAGTCTTTCTCCATATCTTCAGTGAGAGGTCCAGCAATTTGAGACTAAAATGAAAACAAATCTTAAAACCTTGAATTCCGCATGTAAGAGAGAGCTTATAATGAAGTAGAGGTCTGTTGTCATGGTGACGACAGAGCAGCGACATGCAAGGCCACACTTGTAATCTATGTCTTTGTCCAGCAAACCATTATAATTTTGTACTACATAAAATTTAGAATGTGAAAAATATTGAGTGCAGTAAATGTATAAAAATGAATGTGATTTCCTTTCTCTACGAATGCTTCAACACCTGGTAGTACTACTTCTTGCTGAAATTCTTCCGGTACCACAGATCTCTAGTACATATCAAAATATCAACAATAAACTAAACAAAGTTACACTTACATCCCACAACCAAAGAACATGAATAAGATAAACAGTTCATGTCAACCATTACTGTACGTTCCTGTCCTGGTTACCAAAGGTCACTCAATACGGTGCAAAGCATTTTATTGTAGGCCACTAAAGAGGGACCATGACAGTGATGATTGATTCACTCACAGATAAGCTCTGGTCTATCATAGCACTGTATACCATTTACTAGAGATCACTAGTTTAGCTATATATTTTGCTACAGACATTGAAGGGGGACCATGATCATGATGGATAGACACACACATAAGCTATGGTCTATCATAGCACTGTATACCATTTACTAGAGATCACTAGTTTAGCTATATATTTTGCTACAGACATTGAAGGGAGACCATGATCATGATGGATAGATACACAGATAAGCTCTGGTCTATCATAGCACTGTATACCATTTACTAGAGATCACTAGTTTAGCTATATATTTTGCTACAGACATTGAAGGGAGACCATGATCATGATGGATAGACACACAGATAAGCTCTGGTCTATCATAGCACTGTATACCATTTACTAGAGATCACTAGTTTAGCTATATATTTTGCTACAGACATTGAAGGGAGACCATGATCATGATGGATAGATACACAGATAAGCTCTGGTCTATCATAGCACTGTATACCATTTACTAGAGATCACTAGTTTAGCTATATATTTTGCTACAGACATTGAAGGGAGACCATGATCATGATGGATAGACACACAGATAAGCTCTGGTCTATCATAGCACTGTATACCATTTACTAGAGATCACTAGTTTAGCTATATATTTTGCTACAGACATTGAAGGGAGACCATGATCATGATGGATAGATACACAGATAAGCTCTGGTCTATCATAGCACTGTATACGATTTACTAGAGATCACTAGTTTAGCTATATATTTTGCTACAGACATTGAAGGGAGACCATGATCATGATGGATAGACACACAGATAAGCTCTGGTCTATCATAGCACTGTATACCATTTACTAGAGATCACTAGTTTAGCTATATATTTTGCTACAGACATTGAAGGGAGACCATGATTATGATGGATAGACACACAGATAAGCTCTGGTCTATCATAGCACTGTATACGATTTACTAGAGATCACTAGTTTAGCTATATATTTTGCTACAGACATTGAAGGGAGACCATGATCATGATGGATAGACACACAGATAAGCTCTGGTCTATCATAGCACTGTATACCATTTACTAGAGATCACTAGTTTAGCTATATATTTTGCTACAGACATTGAAGGGAGACCATGATCATGATGGATAGATACACAGATAAGCTCTGGTCTATCATAGCACTGTATACGATTTACTAGAGATCACTAGTTTAGCTATATATTTTGCTACAGACATTGAAGGGAGACCATGATCATGATGGATAGACACACAGATAAGCTCTGGTCTATCATAGCACTGTATACCATTTACTAGAGATCACTAGTTTAGCTATATATTTTGCTACAGACATTGAAGGGAGACCATGATCATGATGGATAGATACACAGATAAGCTCTGGTCTATCATAGCACTGTATACCATTTACTAGAGATCACTAGTTTAGCTATATATTTTGCTACAGACATTGAAGGGAGACCATGATCATGATGGATAGACACACAGATAAGCTCTGGTCTATCATAGCACTGTATACCATTTACTAGAGGTCACTAGTGGTGCTATACATTTTGGTACAGCCCAGTGAAGGGGGACGATAATCATGATCAAGGATACACACACAGATTACCTTGACCTATTGTAGCACAGTATAGGTGGCAACCTTATGATGATGATAATGATAATAATGTTAGCTATGTTAGAGGTGGGCTATCAAAGCCCTAAAGCCTAGTCCAGATAGTAAACAAATGGTTCAGAACAATGTTTACTCAACTTTATTTCTAGCTTGTTTCAGAACTGTTTCACAGATGTTGAGAAACCAAAAAAGCCCTGTTCCTTGTTTCCCATTAAAATGGAAAATATTGGGAACACTGCACAAGAGTGGATGTGTTCTGAAACATTTTAGTCGCCTACAGTACTTGCATTTAGTTGTTGATACGGTTTTTTCAATTGATTTTATATTTGAGTTTATCATGTCAAATCAAAAGCAAACATTATAAGTAATTGCTTAGCATATGATGTTTGTGGGATGTCACATATCATGAATACAACAGGAATAAAAGGAGGGATGCATTTGAAAATAGTGCACAGTCATGTGGTGTAATAGTTGTTTTGAGTTGAAAATAAAATGCAATCCCAATTTTGACGGGAACATAAAAATCTACAACATGCTAAGAAAAGTGGTTCTCCAACAAAGAAAAGAGTTGGTTTGGCTATGAGCATCTTTTATTTGTTTTGCAAGGAAATGTACCGAGAGGGGTTGAAAGTACTGACGGCAATGAAACAGAAAAGGTATGCAAAAAAATCTGATGTGTTACATCACACACTTTCTGTACCATTGTCGGTTTGGGTGACTCAATTGGCTAGACACTGGCCTTCTGATCCCAAGGTCCCGGGTCTAAACCGGTCGAGACTGATGGTTTTTAAGTGTGCTTAAAAGTGACAGCTCCATGTTAGTGGACTTACTAGCATATTAATGAACTTCTGAAGGACAAAATTCCAGCACACCAATGATCCTAAAAATTTATTATTATTCTCTATCCTCTATCATTTATTACCGGTACAGAAAGTATGCTTATGAAAGTTTATTTTCTACCTACTTAATTTTAATCCAAATAAACTTTCTGGAAATAACTGCACTACTCATTCAACTATAGATACAAAGGTAAGAATGATAGCCGAATGTTTTAGAAGTGCGTGCTATATGCTGGCCTTAAAATTCATACTCCTTGCATGACATCCTGAACAACAACTGAATGTCAACAGGTCTTTAAAAGAATGATTAAATATTAAACACTTTGAAACATTAATGATAGATATCTTGGAAATGGCTGATGCCTCAAAAATAATTGTTTGAAATAAATTGGGTGTTTTTATTAAAGATATCTACATTTTTTGTGCAGTACATTTTCGTCTATCCTTAAAATTTACCATTTATACAAGATTATACAAAATTTCTTCCATTTTATTTGTCATGTAAATATCTTTGATATATAGTATTAAAATAAAAATCATTACAGCAATTTTTGGAAAATAAAAAATATCAAAAAATGTCCCATGTAAAGGGTAGTTTGGGGTGGGGGGATTTTCTTGAAAATCTTTCTGTTGCATCTTTGGAAGATATTGAACTTAAATACCAAGTTTGGTATTTATGCGACCGTTCATTGTTGAGTTATGCTGTTCGCAGAATTTTTCTAAAAATGCTTTTTGGGGGGGGGGGGGGTCAGGGGACCCCAAGCATATATTTGCGTTGAACTTCTCTTGAATTTTTGGGTGGAATAGAATACTTCTACTAGCTACCGCATATAGCAGAGAAAGTAAAAAGCCTTTATTATACCATTTTATTTCAAAACCCCATGGATTAGCAGGTGCAGTGGTTTATAAGTGGATATTGTGTCAACATTAGGTATTATTGGCATAGAACTGATCTTTCAGCAGACTCGAAATAATCCTAAAACTCATCAAAAATTATCTGTGCTTCACTTGTTGCCTTCCTCTGTGAAGACACTAGGGCATTAGAATTGTCACCTATGTTCCAGGAATAAGATTGACAGAATCAAATGTACCAGGAGGCAAGTATGAGCTCCTTGAAAGGGCAAATAAATACATGTGAAGGTTACAATCTGGACTCTTTCATATGCAAAGAAATAGTTTTGAGCGAGTGCCGTATGAAATTCTTTACAAATTCATGGGTTTGCAGTAATGCAACAAATTATTACAATGAATTAATATACAGAGCGGTCCCTCAGTGCTCTGGCCGGGAATTGCACGGCAGTCTTGTGCGACATGTCTGAATGAACTTAAGGCCACGGGCTCTTCCACTTAACAGACATGTGGCGTCACCCGTTATTACTTCTTGTGTATAGACGTGTGTGTGTTTGTGTGCGATTGACTTATTGGATTATTACAACCCAGAAATGGTACTCAAGGACTTTTTATGTATGACACGTGTGAAAACTGACTTGTGTGGGCAATTTCACGATAAATTTCCTGGTGTTCCAGTTCTGAGTATAGAAACAGTTAGATATCTAGTGAATAAAGTGAAGAGAACGGGATCATTTAATGTTGTAAGTTGTAAAAAGAAACGAAGGGTTCTAACGCAAGAAAAACTAAAGGGTTATGGCTGGCTCGAGCGCCGGATCTTACTGTGTGTGACTTTCATCTGTGGGGAACTCTCAAAAATAGAGTCTATAGGAATAATCCTCACACCATAGACGATTTTAAAAACAATATAAGAACAGAAATTAGGGAAATTACGCAACAAGAACTTATGCGTGTGAATGGTAATTTCATCAGAAGGTGCCAGGAATGTTTATCTGCCAAAGGACACCACTTTCAACACCGACTGTGAAAAAGGTTAGTACTGATAAAATAAAAAGTAATTATGTTTGTTCAATAGGTAATCAATATATCATAAAATCAGTAATAATATGGTATCAGTATCAATAATGAGAATAAAAACAGATACACTGAATATAGCGCGTGGAACACGCAACACGACTACCAGCCAGCGCACTGAGGGACTGCTCTGTATTTAAAAATGGCAATTATTAAAATTGTATACATGTGTAACAAGTGTTATACATTCTAAGATTAATCAGTCAGCAGAGTGATGAACTATAACATACAAAATAAGAAAACACTATTTTTAAATACACAGTTGGTCTTATGCATTGTTAAAAACCATATATATGTACTCATTGATGGAGTGGAAAGCATGCTGCAGTAGCAAGGATTCTAAATCTCGTTAATTTATTCATCTACTTGATAGAATGGTAATTTATCACACAGTTTCATTCCTTTAATAGATTTCTGTTCTACAATGCTGCATATGTACGTCATGAGTATCATAGCCATGGTACTTTTCCCTAAATATCCTAAGTGAGATCTGATGAAACATACAGCTTACTATAAGTACATTGTTATATTTGAAGATTCCCGATTCCTTGCTCCAGTCATTAATCTCAGGACCCTTTTCTGGATTTTAAAAGCTTGTCCACTTTCACTCCCATATCTCGGCAGGGACTGAAAATGGGCAAACTACACACTTCTTAGTACCTGGTTACTGATTATGTTTTAAAGAGAATGCATGACAGAGCTAAGTTTGCATGTCAAAACTTTCCTGTGTGTATCCCATTTTAATACTTGTGCAATATGTTGTTCCTTTTCTGTACTTGATATCAGGTCTACTATCATTTTAGGTCTCAAAGTATTTGTGTTTTGTCTAGCATGAACATACAGTACCACAGTTTACACAGTATTTATTATAAGCTCATTTTTTTGAAACCAGATGCTTTACTTGCCTTCTCCTGAATTATTCCTTCACTTTCCCCTGGTATCAAAATATTGGTGTCATCTGCAAAATGGATCACAACCGATGTCTCAATATTTAGTGGTAGGTCACTTATATACAGGGTTATTACAAAAGAAGTAGACAACTTTGAAGTCCTTTGAAACAAAAAGTATGATATCAACATAAATTTTCTGGTGTTATGTTGGGAAACTCTGGAAGTTTACATTGGTAGTGTTGTAGCTGGTAATTATGTATGCCATTGTTGTTGCAGATGCAGAAATGTGAATCCTATGCTAAAACAAATTCTGTAACTGTTGTCCAGTGACATTTCTGGAAACCACCACCGACTGGATAATCAATCTATGATTAGCACAGAAAGTTTGAGACAACAGGTGGGGAAGACCACGTGTATCACAAGAGGATGTTGTGGTGTTTTCACAAGAAATCCACAGAAATAGACAAGAGTTATAAATTCCACAACCAACTGTATGGAACAGTTTGCAAAAGCTATTGAAACTGACTCCCTAAGGTTGCAGCAGCCACATGAAGACGACAAGGTCAAACGTCAAGATTTCTGCACAGAAATGTTGTAATGTAATGAAGACGACCATGGCCTCAGTGAACGAATAGTTTTCAGTGATGAATCAACTTTCCACTTTAGTGAAAAAGTGAATAAACGAAATGTTCAAATATGGGGAACTGAAAAACCAAGGGCTGAGGTGCAACATGTGCGGGACTCTCCCAATAGTAATGTGTTTTGTGCGGTATCCCACACCAAGGTGTATGGCTCCTTCTTTTTTGCAGAAAAAACAGTAACACGACCTACATATCTCCATATGTTACAGCTTTGGTTGATGCACAACTGTATGAGCAAATGCAAAGGGAAACCTTTATCTTCCAACAAGATGGAGCACCACCACACAGACCTTACTCGGACGAAATTCTACCACAGTGTTGGATTGGCCGTGCTGTAGATGAAAATAACTCTTTGCTACGTTGGCCACTGAGGAGAACCGATCTCACGCCGTGTGACTTTTTCCTTTGGCGATTTCTCAAAGACAAAGTTTTCGTTCCTCTACTTCCACGCGATTTAGATGACATGAAGGAACATATCAGAAGAGCCGTGGCAAGTGTCGATGCAGGTGTGTTACATCGCGTTTGGGATGAACTTGATGTGTGTCATGTGACACAGGGATCACAATTGAACATTTTGGAGTTTACAAACTAAACTTTAAGTCTTCCACTAAATGACAGTGCAGACAGAATCATTATATCACTAATAGTTATGGATTTATAACACATTGAACTGTCTATTTCTTTTGTATATGGGGCCCCAAGTAGTGATCCTTGTTTCTCTCTGATGGGACACCGTTAAACTGCCATCATCCCTTCAACTACCTCTAATTGCATAGCTGCCCAATTTTAACAATAATACATCATATGCTTTAGACAGGTGTGTTATCGCTTGTTTCCTGTACTTGATAAGCAAACTAAAAATTACTAAGTCACTTGATTTATTTTGTATAGAACCATCTTCACATTTTGTCGATATATTTCTTCATAAAAGAGGACAAGCATTAACTTTTCAAAAATCTTTGAGAATACTGATATGAGCCTGTACCTTGTGCAGTGGTTTACTTTAGCACACATTTTAATTTGCCATGGAATAAGCCTGAAAATAATGATGATGTAATAAATATATCAGCCAAGAGACTCTTTAGAGTTTCTATGCATATTTTAACAATATAATTTAGTACTTCATCCCTTCCTGCTGATATTTTATTCTTTAAGCGTTTTGTTACTTTCATCCTTGTTACTGGTGATGCCAGAAAGGACATGTAACAGTGGTTTATATTGTCACTTTCCTGCACTGAAGTGTTTTTTAACTAGCCATCCACAGTTTCTGAAACACAACCTGTTGAGGATCTGATCTTTCATCCTCTACTTCTAATTTGTCGTTCTCTCTTTCTTTGTTTATTATATTCCATGCTGCCTTTCATTTGTTGGATGCTGTAGCTATCATTGTATTTTCTTTTATAACCCTCTTATAAACTGAAGCAAGTTTAACTACCCCTCCTTTTCTAATCTATTGATCAACCTGACTTTCTTGCTCTCATGTTTTAGTGTTTTCTGTCATTCTCTGGTATGTATACTACATTTGATAAATTGTACATGAGCGGAAGAGTTTTTAATTTTTGTAATTTGGCACTACCTGTTAAGAAATTCACATTCCAGTGCTCACATATAACTAGTATTTCAGGTTTAATATGGTTTACCCTTTTAATCGCACAATCTAGTTTATTAAGGAACAGTTCTGTTGCCCTTAGGTGGTCTGTATAAACAAGCAATGACACCTTTCAGATCAACTAATTCTTTTTCTTCGGTTATTAAAATGATTCATTTCTTCTGTCCGCAAGCTATCCCTTACGTAAATAAATAATCCCCCACCACACACACATTTATATCTACTCCTACATTAACAAGTTTAAACTAGTTATATCAATCAATTTTATTTGTTCTATCATTTGCAAGTGTTCTGTTAAACACATTACATCATAACTCCCAGATGTGTGTACAGCAGAACTTCTAGTTCTGTTACTTTGTTTCTCAGATTTTTACCACAACCTACCTTGAAATCAGGTTCCCCCTTTCCCTTTGGTCGCCTTATAAAACAACTTGCTCTCTGGTGGCTCAGAACGTCTGCTCCGTCTTCCTCCATCCTTATATCTGAAGCACCTCCAGAGCTTGCTTCTTCATCTTCATGTGGATTAACCTGGGATATATTGCCTCCTCCTCCTCCTTCCACCTGAAGCACCTCCAGAACTTGTTTCTTCATCTTCATGTGGATTAACCTGGGATATATTGCCTCCTTCCACCTGAAGCACCTCCAGAGCTTGCTTCTTCATCTTCATGTGGATTAACCTGGGATATATTGCCTCCTTCCACCTGAAGCACCTCCAGAACTTGCTTCTTCATCTTCATGTGGATTAACCTGGGATATATTGCCTCCTTCCACCTGAAGCACCTCCAGAACTTGCTTCTTCATCTTCATGTGGATTAACCTGGGATATATTGCCTCCTTCCACCTGAAGCACCTCCAGAACTTGCTTCTTCATCTTCATGTGGATTAACCTGGGATATATTGCCTCCTTCCACCTGAAGCACCTCCAGAACTTGCTTCTTCATCTTCATGTGGATTAACCTGGGATATATTGCCTCCTTCCACCTGAAGCACCTCCAGAACTTGCTTCTTCATCTTCATGTGGATTAACCTGGGATATATTGCCTCCTCCTCCTTCCACCTAGAGCACCTCCAGAGCTTGTTTCTTCATCTTCATGTGGATTAACCTGGGATATATTGCCTCCTCCTCCTTCCACCTGAAGCACCTCCAGAGCTTGTTTCTTCATCTTCATGTGGATTAACCTGGGATATATTGCCTCCTCCTCCTCCTTCCACCTGAAGCACCTCCAGAACTTGCTTCTTCATCTTCATGTAGATTAACCTGGGATATATTGCCTCCTCCTCCTTCCACCTGAAGCACCTCCAGAGCTTGTTTCTTCATCTTCATGTGGATTAACCTGGGATATATTGCCTCCTCCTCCTTCCACCTGAAGCACCTCCAGAGCTTGTTTCTTCATCTTCATGTGGATTAACCTGGGATATATTGCCTCCTTCCACCTGAAGCACCTCCAGAACTTGCTTCTTCATCTTCATGTGGATTAACCTGGGATATATTGCCTCCTTCCACCTGAAGCACCTCCAGAACTTGCTTCTTCATCTTCATGTGGATTAACCTGGGATATATTGCCTCCTCCTCCTTCCACCTGAAGCACCTCCAGAGCTTGTTTCTTCATCTTCATGTGGATTAACCTGGGATATATTGCCTCCTCCTCCTTCCACCTGAAGCACCTCCAGAGCTTGTTTCTTCATCTTCATGTGGATTAACCTGGGATATATTGCCTCCTTCCACCTGAAGCACCTCCAGAACTTGCTTCTTCATCTTCATGTGGATTAACCTGGGATATATTGCCTCCTTCCACCTGAAGCACCTCCAGAGCTTGCTTCTTCATCTTCATGTGGATTAACCTGGGATATATTGCCTCCTCCTCCTTCCACCTGAAGCACCTCCAGAGCTTGTTTCTTCATCTTCATGTGGATTAACCTGGGATATATTGCCTCCTCCTCCTTCCACCTGAAGCACCTCCAGAGCTTGTTTCTTCATCTTCATGTGGATTAACCTGGGATATATTGCCTCCTTCCACCTGAAGCACCTCCAGAACTTGCTTCTTCATCTTCATGTGGATTAACCTGGGATATATTGCCTCCTTCCACCTGAAGCACCTCCAGAACTTGCTTCTTCATCTTCATGTGGATTAACCTGGGATATATTGCCTCCTTCCACCTGAAGCACCTCCAGAGCTTGCTTCTTCATCTTCATGTGGATTAACCTGGGATATATTGCCTCCTTCCACCTGAAGCACCTCCAGAACTTGCTTCTTCATCTTCATGTGGATTAACCTGGAATATATTGCCTCCTTCCACCTGAAGCACCTCCAGAGCTTGCTTCTTCATCTTCATGTGGATTAACCTGGGATATATTGCCTCCTCCTCCTTCCACCTGAAGCACCTCCAGAGCTTGTTTCTTCATCTTCATGTGGATTAACCTGGGATATATTGCCTCCTTCCACCTGAAGCACCTCCAGAACTTGTTTCTTCATCTTCATGTGGATTAACCTGGCATATATTGCCTCCTCCTCCTCCTTCCACCTGAAGCACCTCCAGAACTTGTTTCTTCATCTTCATGTGGATTAACCTGGGATATATTGCCTCCTTCCACCTGAAGCACCTCCAGAACTTGTTTCTTCATCTTCATGTGGATTAACCTGGGATATATTGCCTCCTCCTCCTTCCACCTGAAGCACCTCCAGAACTTGTTTCTTCATCTTCATGTGGATTAACCTGGGATATATTGCCTCCTCCTCCTTCCACCTGAAGCACCTCCAGAACTTGTTTCTGCATCTTCATGTGGATTAACCTGGGATATATTGCCTCCTTCCACCTGAAGCACCTCCAGAACTTGTTTCTTCATCTTCATGTGGATTAACCTGGCATATATTGCCTCCTCCTCCTCCTTCCACCTGAAGCACCTCCAGAACTTGTTTCTTCATCTTCATGTGGATTAACCTGGGATATATTGCCTCCTCCTCCTTCCACCTGAAGCACCTCCAGAACTTGTTTCTTCATCTTCATGTGGATTAACCTGGGATATATTGCCTCCTCCTCCTTCCACCTGAAGCACCTCCAGAACTTGTTTCTTCATCTTCATGTGGATTAACCTGGGATATATTGCCTCCTCCTCCTTCCACCTGAAGCACCTCCAGAACTTGTTTCTTCATCTTCATGTGGATTAACCTGGGATATATTGCCTCCTCCTCCTTCCACCTGAAGCACCTCCAGAGCTTGCTTCTTCATCTTCATGTGGATTAACCTGGGATATATTGCCTCCTTCCACCTGAAGCACCTCCAGAACTTGTTTCTTCATCTTCATGTGGATTAACCTGGGATATATTGCCTCCTCCTCCTTCCACCTGAAGCACCTCCAGAACTTGTTTCTTCATCTTCATGTGGATTAACCTGGGATATATTGCCTCCTCCTCCTTCCACCTGAAGCACCTCCAGAGCTTGCTTCTTCATCTTCATGTGGATTAACCTGGGATATATTGCCTCCTTCCACCTGAAGCACCTCCAGAACTTGCTTCTTCATCTTCATGTGGATTAACCTGGGATATATTGCGTCCTTCCACCTGAAGCACCTCCAGAACTTGTTTCTTCATCTTCATGTGGATTAACCTGGGATATATTGCCTCCTCCTCCTTCCACCTGAAGCACCTCCAGAGCTTGCTTCTTCATCTTCATGTGGATTAACCTGGGATATATTGCCTCCTTCCACCTGAAGCACCTCCAGAGCTTGCTTCTTCATCTTCATGTGGATTAACCTGGGATATATTGCCTCCTCCTCCTTCCACCTGAAGCACCTCCAGAGCTTGTTTCTTCATCTTCATGTGGATTAACCTGGGATATATTGCCTCCTTCCACCTGAAGCACCTCCAGAACTTGTTTCTTCATCTTCATGTGGATTAACCTGGCATATATTGCCTCCTCCTCCTCCTTCCACCTGAAGCACCTCCAGAACTTGTTTCTTCATCTTCATGTGGATTAACCTGGGATATATTGCCTCCTTCCACCTGAAGCACCTCCAGAACTTGTTTCTTCATCTTCATGTGGATTAACCTGGGATATATTGCCTCCTCCTCCTTCCACCTGAAGCACCTCCAGAACTTGTTTCTTCATCTTCATGTGGATTAACCTGGGATATATTGCCTCCTCCTCCTTCCACCTGAAGCACCTCCAGAACTTGTTTCTTCATCTTCATGTGGATTAACCTGGCATATATTGCCTCCTCCTCCTCCTTCCACCTGAAGCACCTCCAGAACTTGTTTCTTCATCTTCATGTGGATTAACCTGGCATATATTGCCTCCTTCCACCTGAAGCACCTCCAGAACTTGTTTCTTCATCTTCATGTGGATTAACCTGGGATATATTGCCTCCTTCCACCTGAAGCACCTCCAGAACTTGTTTCTTCATCTTCATGTGGATTAACCTGGCATATATTGCCTCCTCCTCCTCCTTCCACCTGAAGCACCTCCAGAACTTGTTTCTTCATCTTCATGTGGATTAACCTGGGATATATTGCCTCCTTCCACCTGAAGCACCTCCAGAACTTGTTTCTTCATCTTCATGTGGATTAACCTGGGATATATTGCCTCCTCCTCCTTCCACCTGAAGCACCTCCAGAACTTGTTTCTTCATCTTCATGTGGATTAACCTGGGATATATTGCCTCCTCCTCCTTCCACCTGAAGCACCTCCAGAACTTGTTTCTTCATCTTCATGTGGATTAACCTGGGATATATTGCCTCCTCCTCCTTCCACCTGAAGCACCTCCAGAACTTGTTTCTTCATCTTCATGTGGATTAACCTGGGATATATTGCCTCCTCCTCCTTCCACCTGAAGCACCTCCAGAGCTTGCTTCTTCATCTTCATGTGGATTAACCTGGGATATATTGCCTCCTTCCACCTGAAGCACCTCCAGAACTTGTTTCTTCATCTTCATGTGGATTAACCTGGGATATATTGCCTCCTCCTCCTTCCACCTGAAGCACCTCCAGAACTTGTTTCTTCATCTTCATGTGGATTAACCTGGGATATATTGCCTCCTTCCACCTGAAGCACCTCCAGAACTTGTTTCTTCATCTTCATGTGGATTAACCTGGGATATATTGCCTCCTTCCACCTGAAGCACCTCCAGAACTTGTTTCTTCATCTTCATGTGGATTAACCTGGGATATATTGCCTCCTCCTCCTTCCACCTGAAGCACCTCCAGAACTTGTTTCTTCATCTTCATGTGGATTAACCTGGCATATATTGCCTCCTCCTCCTCCTTCCACCTGAAGCACCTCCAGAACTTGTTTCTTCATCTTCATGTGGATTAACCTGGCATATATTGCCTCCTTCCACCTGAAGCACCTCCAGAACTTGTTTCTTCATCTTCATGTGGATTAACCTGGGATATATTGCCTCCTCCTCCTCCTTCCACCTGAAGCACCTCCAGAACTTGTTTCTTCATCTTCATGTGGATTAACCTGGGATATATTGCCTCCTTCCACCTGAAGCACCTCCAGAACTTGTTTCTTCATCTTCATGTGGATTAACCTGGCATATATTGCCTCCTCCTCCTCCTTCCACCTGAAGCACCTCCAGAACTTGTTTCTTCATCTTCATGTGGATTAACCTGGGATATATTGCCTCCTTCCACCTGAAGCACCTCCAGAACTTGTTTCTTCATCTTCATGTGGATTAACCTGGGATATATTGCCTCCTTCCACCTGAAGCACCTCCAGAACTTGTTTCTTCATCTTCATGTGGATTAGCCATCACTTGGTCTTTCTTCACTCTTTTGGTTTAAGTTTGTTGTATAAATTTCTCTAGTACTCCACATGCCTTGCCATCTGGTGATCACAGCACACAGCAGTGCCTCTCTGACTCAGATGAACACCACCCCTGACTATGTGCTATCATTCACCATCCACGCAGGTATAGCACAACCAGTTCAGTTCTTTGTTGATATCTAGTACATACGCCATACGCCATGTACACATTCCACCTGTGCAACACTCCGCTAATTATCACTTCAGTATCTGCATTTTGATCTCATCCACCAAGTCCTCCATTGTGTCACACCTCTCCTTATTTCATTCATTCCAACATGAATTGTCACTATATCAGGCTTTACTAATTTATTTTATAATTTCCAATCGTATGTTTCAATTCATTGAATGGGATTCCCGGAGAACAGGCACATCATAACCTTTCTTACAGCATTTGTTTCCAGCATCTTTTAGCATTGAGTTGTCCAACACTATAACATGTTGTTTATTTATGGAGCCCTTAGCTTGTTCATCTTCACACACTTTATTGACTAATTTTGAAGATTTAGAAGCTAGTAACAGTGATGTGTCATAATTTAAAATAAAGAGAGTTGAAGGTTGTTACACTACATCACTAAAATGTTCTTACTTGAACGCATTTCGGGAGACGATTTGCTCCCATCGTCAGCATGTTGAGGACGCTATAACTTCAGATACATGTGCTTCCCACCTCTTGGCAACATGGCCATATGTTCCTTATTATTTAGTTTCAGTTCTTGTGCATCTCCCAAATTGTTGCTTTCATACTGAGAGGTTTACCTATCACCACTTTCCACTCCTTTCTTCCTTTTTCTCCATTATTTCACTCTTTTTGTGCAGCTTACTAGACCAGAACAATTCTAAACTTGCCATTCATTATGGAACAAAGGGGCACCCACATTTGAAAAAGGGACACTCATCTGGTACACACATACCTCAAAAATGGTGTGGGCCCAATTTAGCTCTAGCAAAGCCCTTGCAACATCCCATCATATTCATGCAATAGAAATCTGTGCCAATGTAAATGTCAATAAAGACCTTCATGGTGCCAGAATCTATATTTTCTCATACAGCCAGGCTGCGTTAACATGTTGACTGCAGGAGTCTGATGACAGTCATTTCTTAGATACTGTTAGGATTGCTTTACATACCTTATGAAGGTAATATTAATTACAATTTTTATGCCACAAAGGTTTAAAAACTATGGAAAGAAATTTTGAAATCTCTATATTAATTCTACATATTTATCGTGTATCACCCTGTTACCATATTGAAATCATGTATACAAATACGGTATGGTAGGGCAGACATGTGTATGGTTTCCCTTTCTTTTCTTTTTTTAAAGAAATTAGGAAGCCATTGATGGCCGCTATACAGAATCTGCTCTAAGAAACACACTTTTGTATTACTACGTGCATAGCATATGCGTAAGTGTTCAGTTTCAGTGTACTGATTGGTTTATATTTCAAAATAACAGTGAAAAATGTAGCATATTGCAATGAAATCCCTAAATGCATGCACTATTGCATTTTAAAAGCAGTAACACAGCCTAAGAGAAACGAGTAAAGCTCATCTTTGTTTGAGTATGTGCATGAGAGGTCAATGGTTCCAGTGCCTCTCGTCTTTGTATACCTCAAGTGTGTTTCTTATTTTGGGAAGAGTATATTCCAACTACTATCTAATGTTGGTTGCAGTATTAGTCACAGCATTAGCATTGAATATGCTTCAAAATGAAATTAATGATTCCGGTAATAGTGCAACTTAAGTCATGATAGTACTCGAGACAAAGACATTGGATTGTGTGGGCCACTTATGTAATAAAATGATCATGCATATCAGATGTTGGAGACCTATATGGTAAATAAAATAAAAGGTTTGCTGTTCAACTTGTTAGAGGCTCTGAGTCAAAGCTTGTTCTGGGACTGTCTACTAACACTTAAGCAGTTGGCTGGCTGTCTGCCAGCACATGAAGGCAATGAAACTGCTGATGGCCTAGCCAAGGAGCGAGCCAGTACTCTGCTTAATGGCACTGAGGTATTTTACGGGGTATCAAATTGCTATCTAAATGAACATATAAAAGTGTGGGAACATAAAAGATGTAAAAGTTATTGGGATAAGCTCTCAGCTAAAATATCCTGACATTCAGTTGGAGGATAGTGAATGATCTGCTCATGGTCCTCTCAGGGATCATGTGTGCAAGATGAGTGTGAATAAATGTTCAAGAAAAAGAAACAGTGCTCACCCAACAATAAGGTTTTTAGAATCTGCTTTCCCTAATCCGGAACAGATTGCCTCACTACCACCCAGAAAAATGTCATGTTTCATTAGAGGCATTAATTTAAATATAGATTAGGGTAATGTCACAGTACATGTAGTAAAGGTTGCAGTAGTGCAGAGAAGCCTAGAGGGCCACAGTTCTGGCTTCGTAATGTTACTCATGACACAAATGCATCATCAGCAGGAACAGACTTTGCACTCGATGACAGGGCTTTGAGTTTCATAAAGTGATGTGTCCTTGAGCATCAACGCTGTTCCCTTATAGTCGACCACTATGCTCAGGCACAATAATTGTCTCTGCATGTTTTCCATCAATACAATCCGTCTGAAAACTTTTGTGCACTTTCATAAAGTGATGTGTCCTTGAGCATCAACGCTGTTCCCTTATAGTCGACCACTATGCTCAGGCACAATAATTGTCTCTGCATGTTTTCCATCAATACAATCCGTCTGAAAACTTTTGTGCACTTTCATAAAGTGATGTGTCCTTGAGCATCAACGCTGTTCCCTTATAGTCGACCACTATGCTCAGGCACAATAATTGTCTCTGCATGTTTTCCATCAATACAATCTGTCTGAAAACTTTTGTGCACTTTCATAAAGTGATGTGTCCTTGAGCATCAACGCTGTTCCCTTATAGTCGACCACTATGCTCAGGCACAATAATTGTCTCTGCATGTTTTCCATCAATACAATCCGTCTGAAAACTTTTGTGCACTTAATTTCCATTCATCATTCGTTTTTGGCGTCTGCAGGGAAACACATTTAAAAAAAATATGAATTAATTTCAATGTGCTGTTTAATTGTGTTCAGCGACGACAACAAAACTGATGCCCTTGATGTGGTTGAACTTGAAGATGAGCAACACCAGCTCAGGAAGCACTCAATTTAGAACTCCTAAAGTGCCTAAGAAGAAGATGAAGTCGTAAAGAAACAGTGTTTGCAAATGAGATGACTTCTCCGAGTGCATGTAGGAAATAAACTGTGAAGCCGTGTTAGGAGTGACACAGAGATTGCCATAGCCACAATTATTTAGATAATATTTTACTTAACAAATGAACAAACCTTTGGTTGTGGCAAGCACTTCACAATTACACGTTGTCAGATACTAATAATAAAATGTGTCCCATTTTCAAACAGCAAATAAGTGAATTTAACATGTAAAAAAGTAGTTGGTCACCTTGACATACTGTTTTAATGCTTCTACAGGAGCATCTCATTTTTTGGATATGTACATGGGACATGTGAAGTAATCTGCACTGGTTACCTAATCATCAACTGACCGGTTAATTGCAGTAATTCTCCTGCAATCACAACCAGAAAACTGCCAGATTCGTACAGTAGTGCATGGGTTGTTTGAGTTAAAGATACAATATTGCTTCATAATATCCAACATACAACTCACCTTTGAGTAATCATATTTTTCTGGAAAGTCGGCAACAAATCTACGAAAGGCATTTCTTGTTTCTTTGTTAGCAGAGACAACATAAGCTGTTTGGCATTTCTTGTTTTTGATATTAGGATCACAACCAGCTTCCATAAGAATCCTGAAAATAAACAAAATCTTATGTGTCTCATGGTTATGACTATCTGGTTACACACTTAGCAATTTAAATTAGAATAATTATTTGATTCATTTTGTTTACCTCCGCACCTATCTTTATGAAGCTGTGTACAGTGATCTGGAGGTTATTTTATGGTGCATCCTCCTCTTATAATAGACTATAGTCCCAGCTATTCCTAACAACGGATGAAACGTCCTGCTATCCAGACAAAAGTATCTGAAGCGTCTGACTTGCTTAACCTCCCCTGACAGTCTTCCAAGTTCTGGAAATACTGTATAGTCTATAAGTACACTTTGGTGGTGGAACAATCATCAGTCACAACGTCTGACTTGCTTAACCTCCCCCTGACAGTCTTCCAAGTTCTGGAAATACCGTATAGTCTATAAGTACACTTTGGTGGTGGAACAATCATCAGTCACAACGTCTGACTTGCTTAACCTCCCCCTGACAGTCTTCCAAGTTCTGGAAATACTGTATAGTCTATAAGTACACTTTGGTGGTGGAACAATCATCAGTCACAACATCTGACTTGCTTAACCTCCCCCTGACAGTCGTCCAAGTTCTGGAAATACTGTACAGTCTATAAGTACACTTTGGTGGTGGAACAATCATCAGTCACAACGTCTGACTTCCTTAACTTCCCCCTGACAGTCTTCCAAGTTCTGGAAATACTGTACAGTCTATAAGTACACTTTGGTGGTGGAACAATCATCAGTCACAACATCTGACTTGCTTAACCTCCCCCTGACAGTCTTCCAAGTTCTGGAAATACTGTACAGTCTATAAGTACACTTTGGTGGTGGAACAATCATCAGTCACAACGTCTGACTTCCTTAACTTCCCCCTGACAGTCTTCCAAGTTCTGGAAATACTGTATAGTCTATAAGTACACTTTGGTGGTGGAACAATCATCAGTCACAACGTCTGACTTGCTTAACCTCCCCCTGACAGTCTTCCAAGTTCTGGAAATACTGTACAGTCTATAAGTACACTTTGGTGGTCGAACAATCATCAGTCACAACGTCTGACTTCCTTAACCTCCCCCTGACAGTCTTCCAAGTTCTGGAAATACTGTATAGTCTATAAGCACACTTTGGTGGTGGAACAATCATCAGTCACAACTCTGACTTCCTTAACCTCCCCCTGACAGTCTTCCAAGTTCTGGAAATACTGTATAGTCTATAAGCACACTTTGGTGGTGGAACAATCATCAGTCACAACTCTGAATTCCTTAACCTCCCCCTGACAGTCTTCCAAGTTCTGGAAATACTGTATAGTCTATAAGCACACTTTGGTGGTGGAACAATCATCAGTCACAACTCTGAATTCCTTAACCTCCCCCTGACAGTCTTCCAAGTTCTGGAAATACTGTATAGTCTATAAGCACACTTTGGTGGTGGAACAATCATCAGTCACAACTCTGACTTCCTTAACCTCCCCCTGACAGTCTTCCAAGTTCTGGAAATACTGTATAGTCTATAAGCATACTTTGGTGGTGGAACAATCATCAGTCACAACTCTGACTTCTTAACCTCCCCCTGACGGTCTTCCAAGTTCTGCAAATACTGTATAGTCTATAAGCACACTTTGGTGGTGGAACAATCATCAGTCACAACGTCTGACTTGCTTAACCTCCCACTGACAGTCTTCCAAGTTCTGGAAATACTGTACAGTCTATAAGTACACTTTGGTGGTGGAACAATCATCAGTCACAACGTCTGACTTCCTTAACCTCCCCCTGACAGTCTTCCAAGTTCTGGAAATACTGTATAGTCTATAAGCACACTTTGGTGGTGGAACAATCATCAGTCACAACTCTGACTTCCTTAACCTCCCCCTGACAGTCTTCCAAGTTCTGGAAATACTGTATAGTCTATAAGCACACTTTGGTGGTGGAACAATCATCAGTCACAACTCTGAATTCCTTAACCTCCCCCTGACAGTCTTCCAAGTTCTGGAAATACTGTATAGTCTATAAGCACACTTTGGTGGTGGAACAATCATCAGTCACAACTCTGAATTCCTTAACCTCCCCCTGACAGTCTTCCAAGTTCTGGAAATACTGTATAGTCTATAAGCACACTTTGGTGTTGGAACAATCATCAGTCACAACTCTGACTTCCTTAACCTCCCCCTGACAGTCTTCTAAGTTCTGGAAATACTGTATAGTCTATAAGCACACTTTGGTGGTGGAACAATCATCAGTCACAACTCTGACTTCTTAACCTCCCCCTGACAGTCTTCCAAGTTCTGGAAATACTGTATAGTCTATAAGCACACTTTGGTGGTGGAACAATCATCAGTCACAACGTCTGACTTGCTTAACCTCCCACTGACAGTCTTCCAAGTTCTGGAAATACTGTACAGTCTATAAGTACACTTTGGTGGTGGAACAATCATCAGTCACAACGTCTGACTTCCTTAACCTCCCCCTGACAGTCTTCCAAGTTCTGGAAATACTGTATAGTCTATAAGCACACTTTGGTGGTGGAACAATCATCAGTCACAACTCTGACTTCCTTAACCTCCCCCTGACAGTCTTCCAAGTTCTGGAAATACTGTATAGTCTGTAAGCACAGTTTGGTGGTGGAACAATCATCAGTCACAACTCTGACTTCCTTAACCTCCCCCTGACAGTCTTCCAAGTTCTGGAAATACTGTATAGTCTATAAGCACACTTTGGTGGTGGAAAATCATCAGTCACAACTCTGACTTCTTAACCTCCCCCTGACAGTCTTCCAAGTTCTGGAAATACTGTATAGTCTATAAGTACACTTTGGTGGTGGAACAATCATCAGTCACAACGTCTGACTTCCTTAACCTCCCCCTGACAGTCTTCCAAGTTCTGGAAATACTGCATAGTCTATAAGCACACTTTGGTGGTGGAACAATCATCAGTCACAACGTCTGACTTCCTTAACATCTCTGACAGTCTTCCAAGTTCTGGAAATACTGCATAGTCTATAAGCGCACTTTGGTGGTGGAACAATCATCAGTCACAACGTCTGACTTCCTTAACCTCCCCCTGACAGTCTTCCAAGTTCTGGAAATACTGTATAGTCTATAAGCACACTTTGGTGGTGGAACAATCATCAGTCACAACTCTGACTTCCTTAACCTCCCCCTGACAGTCTTCCAAGTTCTGGAAATACTGTATAGTCTATAAGCACACTTTGGTGGTGGAACAATCATCAGTCACAACTCTGAATTCCTTAACCTCCCCCTGACAGTCTTCCAAGTTCTGGAAATACTGTATAGTCTATAAGCACACTTTGGTGGTGGAACAATCATCAGTAACAACTCTGAATTCCTTAACCTCCCCCTGACAGTCTTCCAAGTTCTGGAAATACTGTATAGTCTATAAGCACACTTTGGTGTTGGAACAATCATCAGTCACAACTCTGACTTCCTTAACCTCCCCCTGACAGTCTTCCAAGTTCTGGAAATACTGTATAGTCTATAAGCACACTTTGGTGGTGGAACAATCATCAGTCACAACGTCTGACTTGCTTAACCTCCCACTGACAGTCTTCCAAGTTCTGGAAATACTGTACAGTCTATAAGTACACTTTGGTGGTGGAACAATCATCAGTCACAACGTCTGACTTCCTTAACCTCCCCCTGACAGTCTTCCAAGTTCTGGAAATACTGTATAGTCTATAAGCACACTTTGGTGGTGGAACAATCATCAGTCACAACTCTGACTTCCTTAACCTCCCCCTGACAGTCTTCCAAGTTCTGTAAATACTGTATAGTCTGTAAGCACAGTTTGGTGGTGGAACAATCATCAGTCACAACTCTGACTTCCTTAACCTCCCCCTGACAGTCTTCCAAGTTCTGGAAATACTGTATAGTCTATAAGCACACTTTGGTGGTGGAAAATCATCAGTCACAACTCTGACTTCTTAACCTCCACCTGACAGTCTTCCAAGTTCTGGAAATACTGTATAGTCTATAAGTACACTTTGGTGGTGGAACAATCATCAGTCACAACCTCTGACTTCCTTAACCTCCACCTGACAGTCTTCCAAGTTCTGGAAATACTGCATAGTCTATAAGCACACTTTGGTGGTGGAACAATCATCAGTCACAACGTCTGACTTCCTTAACATCTCTGACAGTCTTCCAAGTTCTGGAAATACTGCATAGTCTATAAGCGCACTTTGGTGGTGGAACAATCATCAGTCACAACGTCTGACTTCCTTAACCTCCCCCTGACAGTCTTCCAAGTTCTGGAAATACTGTATAGTCTATAAGCACACTTTGGTGGTGGAACAATCATCAGTCACAACGTCTGACTTCCTTAACATCTCTGACAGTCTTCCAAGTTCTGGAAATACTGCATAGTCTATAAGCACACTTTGGTGGTGGAACAATCATCAGTCACAACGTCTGACTTCCTTAACCTCCCCCTGACAGTCTTCCAAGTTCTGGAAATACTGTATAGTCTATAAGTACACTTTGGTGGTGGAACAATCATCAGTCACAACGTCTGACTTGCTTAACTTCCCCCTGACAGTCTTCCAAGTTCTGGAAATACTGTATAGTCTATAAGTACACTTTGGTGGTGGAACAATCATCAGTCACAACGTCTGACTTCCTTAACCTCCCCCTGACAGTCTTCCAAGTTCTGGAAATACTGTATAGTCTATAAGTACACTTTGGTGGTGGAACAATCATCAGTCACAACGTCTGACTTCCTTAACCTCCCCCTGACAGTCTTCCAAGTTCTGGAAATACTGTATAGTCTATAAGTACACTTTGGTAGTGCAACAATCATCAGTCACAACGTCTGACTTGCTTAACCTCCCCCTGACAGTCTTCCAAGTTCTGGAAATACTGTACAGTCTATAAGTACACTTTGGTGGTGGAACAATCATCAGTCACAACGTCTGACTTCCTTAACCTCCCCCTGACAGTCTTCCAAGTTCTGGAAATACTGTATAGTCTATAAGCACACTTTGGTGGTGGAACAATCATCAGTCACAACTCTGACTTCCTTAACCTCCCCCTGACAGTCTTCCAAGTTCTGGAAATACTGTATAGTCTATAAGCACACTTTGGTGGTGGAACAATCATCCGTCACAACTCTGACTTCCTTAACCTCCCCCTGACAGTCTTCCAAGTTCTGGAAATACTGTATAGTCTATAAGCACACTTTGGTGGTGGAACAATCATCAGTCACAACGTCTGACTTCCTTAACTTCCCCCTGACAGTCTTCCAAGTTCTGGAAATACTGTGCAGTCTATAAGTACACTTTGGTGGTGGAACAATCATCAGTCACAACATCTGACTTGCTTAACCTCCATCTGACAGTCTTCCAAGTTCTGGAAATACTGTACAGTCTATAAGTACACTTTGGTAGTGGAACAATCATCAGTCACAACATCTGACTTGCTTAACCTCCCCCTGACAGTCTTCCAAGTTCTGGAAATACTGCATAGTCTATAAGCACACTTTGGTGGTGGAACAATCATCAGTCACAACGTCTGACTTCCTTAACCTCCCCCTGACAGTCTTCCAAGTTCTGGAAATACTGTATAGTCTATAAGTACACTTTTGTGTTGGAACAATCATCAGTCACAACGTCTGACTTCCTTAACATCTCTGACAGTCTTCCAAGTTCTGGAAATACTGCATAGTCTATAAGCACACTTTGGTGGTGGAACAATCATCAGTCACAACGTCTGACTTCCTTAACCTCCCCCTGACAGTCTTCCAAGTTCTGGAAATACTGTATAGTCTATAAGTACACTTTGGTGGTGGAACAATCATCAGTCACAACGTCTGACTTCCTTAACCTCCCCCTGACAGTCTTCCAAGTTCTGTAAATACTGTATAGTCTATAAGTACACTTTGGTGGTGGAACAATCATCAGTCACAACTCTGACTTCCTTAACCTCCCCCTGACAGTCTTCCAAGTTCTGGAAATACTGTATAGTCTATAAGCACACTTTGGTGGTGGAACAATCATCAGTCACAACTCTGAATTCCTTAACCTCCCCCTGACAGTCTTCCAAGTTCTGGAAATACTGTATAGTCTATAAGCACACTTTGGTGGTGGAACAATCATCAGTCACAACTCTGAATTCCTTAACCTCCCCCTGACAGTCTTCCAAGTTCTGGAAATACTGTATAGTCTATAAGCACCTTTGGTGGTGGAACAATCATCAGTCACAACTCTGAATTCCTTAACCTCCCCCTGACAGTCTTCCAAGTTCTGGAAATACTGTATAGTCTATAAGCACACTTTGGTGGTGGAACAATCATCAGTCACAACTCTGACTTCCTTAAACTCCCCCTGACAGTCTTCCAAGTTCTGGAAATACTGTATAGTCTATAAGCACACTTTGGTGGTGGAACAATCATCAGTCACAACTCTGACTTCTTAACCTCCCCCTGACAGTCTTCCAAGTTCTGGAAATACTGTATAGTCTGTAAGCACAGTTTGGTGGTGGAACAATCATCAGTAACAACTCTGACTTCCTTAACCTCCCCCTGACAGTGTTCCAAGTTCTGGAAATACTGTATAGTCTATAAGCACACTTTGGTGGTGGAACAATCATCAGTCACAACTCTGACTTCTTAACCTCCCCCTGACAGTCTTCCAAGTTCTGGAAATACTGTATAGTCTATAAGCACACTTTGGTGGTGGAACAATCATCAGTCACAACTCTGACTTCCTTAACCTCCCCCTGACAGTCTTCCAAGTTCTGGAAATACTGTATAGTCTATAAGCAAACTTTGGTGGTGGAACAAGCATCAGTCACAGCGTCTGACTTCCTTAACCTCCCCCTGACAGTCTTCCAAGTTCTGGAAATACTGTATAGTCTATAAGTACACTTTGGTGGTGGATCAATCATCAGTCACAACGTCTGACTTCCTTAACCTCCCCCTGACAGTCTTCCAAGTTCTAGAAATACTGCATAGTCTATAAGCACACTTTGGTGGTGGAACAATCATCAGTCACAACGTCTGACTTCCTTAACATCTCTGACAGTCTTCCAAGTTCTGGAAATACTGCATAGTCTATAAGCGCACTTTGGTGGTGGAACAATCATCAGTCACAACGTCTGACTTCCGTAACCTCCCCCTGACAGTCTTCCAAGTTCTGGAAATACTGTATAGTCTATAAGTACACTTTGGTGGTGCAACAATCATCAGTCACAACGTCTGACTACCTTAACCTCCCCCTGACAGTCTTCCAAGTTCTGGAAATACTGCATAGTCTATAAGCACACTTTGTGGTGGAACAATCATCAGTCACAACGTCTGACTTCCTTAACATCTCTCACAGTCTTCCAAGTTCTGGAAATACTGCATAGTCTATAAGCACACTTTGGTGGTGGAACAATCATCAGTCACAACGTCTGACTTCCTTAACCTCCCCCTGACAGTCTTCCAAGTTCTGGAAATACTGTATAGTCTATAAGTACACTTTGGTGGTGGAACAATCATCAGTCACAACTCTGACTTCCTTAACCTCCCCCTGACAGTGTTCCAAGTTCTGGAAATACTGTATAGTCTATAAGCACACTTTGGTGGTGGAACAATCATCAGTCACAACTCTGACTTCTTAACCTCCCCCTGACAGTCTTCCAAGTTCTGGAAATACTGTATAGTCTATAAGCACACTTTGGTGGTGGAACAATCATCAGTCACAACTCTGACTTCCTTAACCTCCCCCTGACAGTCTTCCAAGTTCTGGAAATACTGTATAGTCTATAAGCAAACTTTGGTGGTGGAACAAGCATCAGTCACAGCGTCTGACTTCCTTAACCTCCCCCTGACAGTCTTCCAGGTTCTGAAAATACTGTACAGTCTATAAGCATACTTTGGTGGTGGAACAATCATCAGTCACAACTCTGACTTCTTAACCTCCCCCTGACAGTCTTCCAAGTTCTGCAAATACTGTATAGTCTATAAGCACACTTTGGTGGTGGAACAATCATCAGTCACAACGTCTGACTTGCTTAACCTCCCACTGACAGTCTTCCAAGTTCTGGAAATACTGTACAGTCTATAAGTACACTTTGGTGGTGGAACAATCATCAGTCACAACGTCTGACTTCCTTAACCTCCCCCTGACAGTCTTCCAAGTTCTGGAAATACTGTATAGTCTATAAGCACACTTTGGTGGTGGAACAATCATCAGTCACAACTCTGACTTCCTTAACCTCCCCCTGACAGTCTTCCAAGTTCTGGAAATACTGTATAGTCTATAAGCACACTTTGGTGGTGGAACAATCATCAGTCACAACTCTGAATTCCTTAACCTCCCCCTGACAGTCTTCCAAGTTCTGGAAATACTGTATAGTCTATAAGCAAACTTTGGTGGTGGAACAAGCATCAGTCACAACGTCTGACTTCCTTAACCTCCCCCTGACAGTCTTCCAAGTTCTGGAAATACTGTATAGTCTATAAGTACACTTTGGTGGTGGAACAATCATCAGTCACAACGTCTGACTTGCTTAACTTCCCCCTGACAGTCTTCCAAGTTCTGGAAATACTGTATAGTCTATAAGTACACTTTGGTGGTGGAACAATCATCAGTCACAACGTCTGACTTCCTTAACCTCCCCCTGACAGTCTTCCAAGTTCTGGAAATACTGTATAGTCTATAAGTACACTTTGGTGGTGGAACAATCATCAGTCACAACGTCTGACTTCCTTAACCTCCCCCTGACAGTCTTCCAAGTTCTGGAAAACTGTATAGTCTATAAGTACACTTTGGTAGTGCAATAATCATCAGTCACAACGTCTGACTTGCTTAACCTCCCCCTGACAGTCTTCCAGGTTCTGAAAATACTGTACAGTCTATAAGCATACTTTGGTGGTGGAACAATCATCAGTCACAACTCTGACTTCTTAACCTCCCCCTGACAGTCTTCCAAGTTCTGCAAATACTGTATAGTCTATAAGCACACTTTGGTGGTGGAACAATCATCAGTCACAACGTCTGACTTGCTTAACCTCCCACTGACAGTCTTCCAAGTTCTGGAAATACTGTACAGTCTATAAGTACACTTTGGTGGTGGAACAATCATCAGTCACAACGTCTGACTTCCTTAACCTCCCCCTGACAGTCTTCCAAGTTCTGGAAATACTGTATAGTCTATAAGCACACTTTGGTGGTGGAACAATCATCAGTCACAACTCTGACTTCCTTAACCTCCCCCTGACAGTCTTCCAAGTTCTGGAAATACTGTATAGTCTATAAGCACACTTTGGTGGTGGAACAATCATCAGTCACAACTCTGAATTCCTTAACCTCCCCCTGACAGTCTTCCAAGTTCTGGAAATACTGTATAGTCTATAAGCACACTTTGGTGGTGGAACAATCATCAGTCACAACTCTGAATTCCTTAACCTCCCCCTGACAGTCTTCCAAGTTCTGGAAATACTGTATAGTCTATAAGCACACTTTGGTGTTGGAACAATCATCAGTCACAACTCTGACTTCCTTAACCTCCCCCTGACAGTCTTCCAAGTTCTGGAAATACTGTATAGTCTATAAGCACACTTTGGTGGTGGAACAATCATCAGTCACAACGTCTGACTTCCTTAACTTCCCCCTGACAGTCTTCCAAGTTCTGGAAATACTGTGCAGTCTATAAGTACACTTTGGTGGTGGAACAATCATCAGTCAAAACATCTGACTTGCTTAACCTCCCTCTGACAGTCTTCCAAGTTCTGGAAATACTGTACAGTCTATAAGTACACTTTGGTGGTGGAACAATCATCAGTCACAACATCTGACTTGCTTAACCTCCCCCTGACAGTCTTCCAAGTTCTGGAAATACTGTATAGTCAAGTACACTTTGGTGGTGGAACAATCATCAGTCACAACGTCTGACGTCCTTAACCTCCCCCTGACAGTCTTCCAAGTTCTGGAAATACTGTATAGTCTATAAGCACACTTTGGTGGTGGAACAATCATCAGTCACAACTCTGACTTCCTTAACCTCCCCCTGACAGTCTTCCAAGTTCTGGAAATACTGTATAGTCTGTAAGCACACTTTGGTGGTGGAACAATCATCAGTCACAACTCTGACTTCCTTAACCTCCCCCTGACAGTCTTCCAAGTTCTGGAAATACTGTATAGTCTATAAGCACACTTTGGTGGTGGAACAATCATCAGTCACAACTCTGACTTCTTAACCTCCCCCTGACAGTCTTCCAAGTTCTGGAAATACTGTATAGTCTATAAGCACACTTTGGTGGTGGAACAATCATCAGTCACAACTCTGACTTCCTTAACCTCCCCCTGACAGTCTTCCAAGTTCTGGAAATACTGTATAGTCTATAAGCAAACTTTGGTGGTGGAACAAGCATCAGTCACAACGTCTGACTTCCTTAACCTCCCCCTGACAGTCTTCCAAGTTCTGGAAATACTGTATAGTCTATAAGTACACTTTGGTGGTGGAACAATCATCAGTCACAACGTCTGACTTCCTTAACCTCCCCCTGACAGTCTTCCAAGTTCTGGAAATACTGCATAGTCTATAAGCACACTTTGGTGGTGGAACAATCATCAGTCACAACGTCTGACTTCCTTAACATCTCTGACAGTCTTCCAAGTTCTGGAAATACTGCATAGTCTATAAGCGCACTTTGGTGGTGGAACATTCATCAGTCACAACGTCTGACTTCCTTAACCTCCCCCTGACAGTCTTCCAAGTTTTGGAAATACTGTATAGTCTATAAGTACACTTTGGTGGTGCAACAATCATCAGTCACAACGTCTGACTTCCTTAACCTCCCCCTGACAGTCTTCCAAGTTCTGGAAATACTGCATAGTCTATAAGCACACTTTGGTGGTGGAACAATCATCAGTCACAACGTCTGACTTCCTTAACATCTCTGACAGTCTTCCAAGTTCTGGAAATACTGCATAGTCTATAAGCACACTTTGGTGGTGGAACAATCATCAGTCACAACGTCTGACTTCCTTAACCTCCCCCTGACAGTCTTCCAAGTTCTGGAAATACTGTATAGTCTATAAGTACACTTTGGTGGTGGAACAATCATCAGTCACAACGTCTGACTTCCTTAACATCTCTGAAAGTCTTCCAAGTTCTGGAAATACTGCATAGTCTATAAGCACACTTTGGTGGTGGAACAATCATCAGTCACAACGTCTGACTTCCTTAACCTCCCCCTGACAGTCTTCCAAGTTCTGGAAATACTGTATAGTCTATAAGTACACTTTGGTGGTGGAACAATCATCAGTCACAACGTCTGACTTCCTTAACCTCCCCCTGACAGTCTTCCAAGTTCTGGAAATACTGTATAGTCTATAAGTACACTTTGGTGGTGGAACAATCATCAGTCACAACTCTGACTTCCTTAACCTCCCCCTGACAGTCTTCCAAGTTCTGGAAATACTGTATAGTCTATAAGCACACTTTGGTGGTGGAACAATCATCAGTCACAACTCTGAATTCCTTAACCTCCCCCTGACAGTCTTCCAAGTTCTGGAAATACTGTATAGTCTATAAGCACACTTTGGTGGTGGAACAATCATCAGTCACAACTCTGAATTCCTTAACCTCCCCCTGACAGTCTTCCAAGTTCTGGAAATACTGTATAGTCTATAAGCACACTTTGGTGGTGGAACAATCATCAGTCACAACTCTGAATTCCTTAACCTCCCCCTGACAGTCTTCCAAGTTCTGGAAATACTGTATAGTCTATAAGCACACTTTGGTGGTGGAACAATCATCAGTCACAACTCTGACTTCCTTAAACTCCCCCTGACAGTCTTCCAAGTTCTGGAAATACTGTATAGTCTATAAGCACACTTTGGTGGTGGAACAATCATCAGTCACAACTCTGACTTCTTAACCTCCCCCTGACAGTCTTCCAAGTTCTGGAAATACTGTATAGTCTGTAAGCACAGTTTGGTGGTGGAACAATCATCAGTAACAACTCTGACTTCCTTAACCTCCCCCTGACAGTGTTCCAAGTTCTGGAAATACTGTATAGTCTATAAGCACACTTTGGTGGTGGAACAATCATCAGTCACAACTCTGACTTCTTAACCTCCCCCTGACAGTCTTCCAAGTTCTGGAAATACTGTATAGTCTATAAGCACACTTTGGTGGTGGAACAATCATCAGTCACAACTCTGACTTCCTTAACCTCCCCCTGACAGTCTTCCAAGTTCTGGAAATACTGTATAGTCTATAAGCAAACTTTGGTGGTGGAACAAGCATCAGTCACAACGTCTGACTTCCTTAACCTCCCCCTGACAGTCTTCCAAGTTCTGGAAATACTGTATAGTCTATAAGTACACTTTGGTGGTGGAACAATCATCAGTCACAACGTCTGACTTCCTTAACCTCCCCCTGACAGTCTTCCAAGTTCTGGAAATACTGTATAGTCTATAAGTACACTTTGGTGGTGGAACAATCATCAGTCGCAACGTCTGACTTCCTTAACCTCCCCCTGACAGTCTTCCAAGTTCTGGAAATACTGTATAGTCTATAAGTACACTTTGGTGGTGGAACAATCATCAGTCACAACGTCTGACATCCTTAACCTCCCCCTGACAGTCTTCCAAGTTCTGGAAATACTGTATAGTCTATAAGTACACTTTGGTGGTGGAACAATCATCAGTCACAACGTCTGACTTCCTTAACCTCCCCCTGACAGTCTTCCAAGTTCTGGAAGTACTGTATAGTCTATAAGTACACTTTGGTAGTGCAACAATCATCTGTCACAACGTCTGACTTGCAATACCTCCCCCTGACAGTCTTCCAAGTTCTGGAAATACTGTACAGTCTATAAGTACACTTTGGTGGTGGAACAATCATCAGTCACAACGTCTGACTTCCTTAACCTCCCCCTGACAGTCTTCCAAGTTCTGGAAATACTGTATAGTCTATAAGCACACTTTGGTGGTGGAACAATCATCAGTCACAACGTCTGACTTCCTTAACATCTCTGAAAGTCTTCCAAGTTCTGGAAATACTGTATAGTCTATAAGCACACTTTGGTGGTGGAACAATCATCAGTCACAACGTCTGACTTCCTTAACTTCCCCCTGACAGTCTTCCAAGTTCTGGAAATACTGTGCAGTCTATAAGTACACTTTGGTGGTGGAACAATCATCAGTCACAACATCTGACTTCCTTAACCTCCCTCTGACAGTCTTCCAAGTTCTGGAAATACTGTACAGTCTATAAGTACACTTTGGTGGTGGAACAATCATCAGTCACAACATCTGACTTGCTTAACCTCCCCCTGATAGTCTTCCAAGTTCTGGAAATACTGTATAGTCAAGTACACTTTGGTGGTGGAACAATCATCAGTCACAACGTCTGACTTCCTTAACCTCCCCCTGACAGTCTTCCAAGTTCTGGAAATACTGTATAGTCTATAAGCACACTTTGGTGGTGGAACAATCATCAGTCACAACACTGACTTCCTTAACCTCCCCCTGACAGTCTTCCAAGTTCTGGAAATACTGTATAGTCTGTAAGCACACTTTGGTGGTGGAACAATCATCAGTCACAACTCTGACTTCCTTAACCTCCCCCTGACAGTCTTCCAAGTTCTGGAAATACTGTATAGTCTATAAGCACACTTTGGTGGTGGAACAATCATCAGTCACAACTCTGACTTCTTAACCTCCCCCTGACAGTCTTCCAAGTTCTGGAAATACTGTATAGTCTATAAGCACACTTTGGTGGTGGAACAATCATCAGTCACAACTCTGACTTCCTTAACCTCCCCCTGACAGTCTTCCAAGTTCTGGAAATACTGTATAGTCTATAAGCAAACTTTGGTGGTGGAACAAGCATCAGTCACAACGTCTGACTTCCTTAACCTCCCCCTGACAGTCTTCCAAGTTCTGGAAATACTGTATAGTCTATAAGTACACTTTGGTGGTGGAACAATCATCAGTCACAACGTCTGACTTCCTTAACCTCCCCCTGACAGTCTTCCAAGTTCTGGAAATACTGCATAGTCTATAAGCACACTTTGGTGGTGGAACAATCATCAGTCACAACGTCTGACTTCCTTAACATCTCTGACAGTCTTCCAAGTTCTGGAAATACTGCATAGTCTATAAGCGCACTTTGGTGGTGGAACAATCATCAGTCACAACGTCTGACTTCCTTAACCTCCCCCTGACAGTCTTCCAAGTTCTGGAAATACTGTATAGTCTATAAGTACACTTTGGTGGTGCAACAATCATCAGTCACAACGTCTGATTTCCTTAACCTCCCCCTGACAATCTTCCAAGTTCTGGAAATACTGCATAGTCTATAAGCACACTTTGGTGGTGGAACAATCATCAGTCACAACGTCTGACTTCCTTAACATCTCTGACAGTCTTCCAAGTTCTGGAAATACTGCATAGTCTATAAGCACACTTTGGTGGTGGAACAATCATCAGTCACAACGTCTGACTTCCTTAACCTCCCCCTGACAGTCTTCCAAGTTCGGGAAATACTGTATAGTCTATAAGTACACTTTTGTGTTGGAACAATCATCAGTAACAACGTCTGACTTCCTTAACATCTCTGACAGTCTTCCAAGTTCTGGAAATACTGCATAGTCTATAAGCACACTTTGGTGGTGGAACAATCATCAGTCACAACGTCTGACTTCCTTAACCTCCCCCTGACAGTCTTCCAAGTTCTGGAAATACTGTATAGTCTATAAGTACACTTTGGTGGTGGAACAATCATCAGTCACAACGTCTGACTTCCTTAACCTCCCCCTGACAGTCTTCCAAGTTCTGCAAATACTGTATAGTCTATAAGTACACTTTGGTGGTGGAACAATCATCAGTCACAACTCTGACTTCCTTAACCTCCCCCTGACAGTCTTCCAAGTTCTGGAAATACTGTATAGTCTATAAGCACACTTTGGTGGTGGAACAATCATCAGTCACAACTCTGAATTCCTTAACCTCCCCCTGACAGTCTTCCAAGTTCTGGAAATACTGTATAGTCTATAAGCACACTTTGGTGGTGGAACAATCATCAGTCACAACTCTGAATTCCTTAACCTCCCCCTGACAGTCTTCCAAGTTCTGGAAATACTGTATAGTCTATAAGCACCTTTGGTGGTGGAACAATCATCAGTCACAACTCTGAATTCCTTAACCTCCCCCTGACAGTCTTCCAAGTTCTGGAAATACTGTATAGTCTATAAGCACACTTTGGTGGTGGAACAATCATCAGTCACAACTCTGACTTCCTTAAACTCCCCCTGACAGTCTTCCAAGTTCTGGAAATACTGTATAGTCTATAAGCACACTTTGGTGGTGGAACAATCATCAGTCACAACTCTGACTTCTTAACCTCCCCCTGACAGTCTTCCAAGTTCTGGAAATACTGTATAGTCTGTAAGCACAGTTTGGTGGTGGAACAATCATCAGTAACAACTCTGACTTCCTTAACCTCCCCCTGACAGTGTTCCAAGTTCTGGAAATACTGTATAGTCTATAAGCACACTTTGGTGGTGGAACAATCATCAGTCACAACTCTGACTTCTTAACCTCCCCCTGACAGTCTTCCAAGTTCTGGAAATACTGTATAGTCTATAAGCACACTTTGGTGGTGGAACAATCATCAGTCACAACTCTGACTTCCTTAACCTCCCCCTGACAGTCTTCCAAGTTCTGGAAATACTGTATAGTCTATAAGCAAACTTTGGTGGTGGAACAAGCATCAGTCACAGCGTCTGACTTCCTTAACCTCCCCCTGACAGTCTTCCAAGTTCTGGAAATACTGTATAGTCTATAAGTACACTTTGGTGGTGGATCAATCATCAGTCACAACGTCTGACTTCCTTAACCTCCCCCTGACAGTCTTCCAAGTTCTGGAAATACTGCATAGTCTATAAGCACACTTTGGTGGTGGAACAATCATCAGTCACAACGTCTGACTTCCTTAACATCTCTGACAGTCTTCCAAGTTCTGGAAATACTGCATAGTCTATAAGCGCACTTTGGTGGTGGAACAATCATCAGTCACAACGTCTGACTTCCTTAACCTCCCCCTGACAGTCTTCCAAGTTCTGGAAATACTGTATAGTCTATAAGTACACTTTGGTGGTGCAACAATCATCAGTCACAACGTCTGACTTCCTTAACCTCCCCCTGACAGTCTTCCAAGTTCTGGAAATACTGCATAGTCTATAAGCACACTTTGGTGGTGGAACAATCATCAGTCACAACGTCTGACTTCCTTAACCTCCCCCTGACAGTCTTCCAAGTTCTGGAAATACTGTATAGTCTATAAGCACACTTTGGTGGTGGAACAATCATCAGTCACAACTCTGACTTCCTTAACCTCCCCCTGACAGTCTTCCAAGTTCTGGAAATACTGTATAGTCTATAAGCACACTTTGGTGGTGGAACAATCATCAGTCACAACTCTGAATTCCTTAACCTCCCCCTGACAGTCTTCCAAGTTCTGGAAATACTGTATAGTCTATAAGCACACTTTGGTGGTGGAACAATCATCAGTCACAACTCTGAATTCCTTAACCTCCCCCTGACAGTCTTCCAAGTTCTGGAAATACTGTATAGTCTATAAGCACACTTTGGTGTTGGAACAATCATCAGTCACAACTCTGACTTCCTTAACCTCCCCCTGACAGTCTTCCAAGTTCTGGAAATACTGTATAGTCTATAAGCACACTTTGGTGGTGGAACAATCATCAGTCACAACGTCTGACTTCCTTAACTTCCCCCTGACAGTCTTCCAAGTTCTGGAAATACTGTGCAGTCTATAAGTACACTTTGGTGGTGGAACAATCATCAGTCAAAACATCTGACTTGCTTAACCTCCCTCTGACAGTCTTCCAAGTTCTGGAAATACTGTACAGTCTATAAGTACACTTTGGTGGTGGAACAATCATCAGTCACAACATCTGACTTGCTTAACCTCCCCCTGACAGTCTTCCAAGTTCTGGAAATACTGTATAGTCAAGTACACTTTGGTGGTGGAACAATCATCAGTCACAACGTCTGACTTCCTTAACCTCCCCCTGACAGTCTTCCAAGTTCTGGAAATACTGTATAGTCTATAAGCACACTTTGGTGGTGGAACAATCATCAGTCACAACTCTGACTTCCTTAACCTCCCCCTGACAGTCTTCCAAGTTCTGGAAATACTGTATAGTCTGTAAGCACACTTTGGTGGTGGAACAATCATCAGTCACAACTCTGACTTCCTTAACCTCCCCCTGACAGTCTTCCAAGTTCTGGAAATACTGTATAGTCTATAAGCACACTTTGGTGGTGGAACAATCATCAGTCACAACTCTGACTTCTTAACCTCCCCCTGACAGTCTTCCAAGTTCTGGAAATACTGTATAGTCTATAAGCACACTTTGGTGGTGGAACAATCATCAGTCACAACTCTGACTTCCTTAACCTCCCCCTGACAGTCTTCCAAGTTCTGGAAATACTGTATAGTCTATAAGCAAACTTTGGTGGTGGAACAAGCATCAGTCACAACGTCTGACTTCCTTAACCTCCCCCTGACAGTCTTCCAAGTTCTGGAAATACTGTATAGTCTATAAGTACACTTTGGTGGTGGAACAATCATCAGTCACAACGTCTGACTTCCTTAACCTCCCCCTGACAGTCTTCCAAGTTCTGGAAATACTGCATAGTCTATAAGCACACTTTGGTGGTGGAACAATCATCAGTCACAACGTCTGACTTCCTTAACATCTCTGACAGTCTTCCAAGTTCTGGAAATACTGCATAGTCTATAAGCGCACTTTGGTGGTGGAACATTCATCAGTCACAACGTCTGACTTCCTTAACCTCCCCCTGACAGTCTTCCAAGTTTTGGAAATACTGTATAGTCTATAAGTACACTTTGGTGGTCGAACAATCATCAGTCACAACGTCTGACTTCCTTAACCTCCCCCTGACAGTCTTCCAAGTTCTGGAAATACTGCATAGTCTATAAGCACACTTTGGTGGTGGAACAATCATCAGTCACAACGTCTGACTTCCTTAACATCTCTGACAGTCTTCCAAGTTCTGGAAATACTGCATAGTCTATAAGCGCACTTTGGTGGTGGAACATTCATCAGTCACAACTCTGACTTCCTTAACCTCCCCCTGACAGTCTTCCAAGTTCTGGAAATACTGTATAGTCTATAAGCACACTTTGGTGGTGGAACAATCATCAGTCACAACTCTGAATTCCTTAACCTCCCCCTGACAGTCTTCCAAGTTCTGGAAATACTGTATAGTCTATAAGCACACTTTGGTGGTGGAACAATCATCAGTCACAACTCTGAATTCCTTAACCTCCCCCTGACAGTCTTCCAAGTTCTGGAAATACTGTATAGTCTATAAGCACACTTTGGTGGTGGAACAATCATCAGTCACAACTCTGAATTCCTTAACCTCCCCCTGACAGTCTTCCAAGTTCTGGAAATACTGTATAGTCTGTAAGCACAGTTTGGTGGTGGAACAATCATCAGTAACAACTCTGACTTCCTTAACCTCCCCCTGACAGTGTTCCAAGTTCTGGAAATACTGTATAGTCTATAAGCACACTTTGGTGGTGGAACAATCATCAGTCACAACTCTGACTTCTTAACCTCCCCCTGACAGTCTTCCAAGTTCTGGAAATACTGTATAGTCTATAAGCACACTTTGGTGGTGGAACAATCATCAGTCACAACTCTGACTTCCTTAACCTCCCCCTGACAGTCTTCCAAGTTCTGGAAATACTGTATAGTCTATAAGCAAACTTTGGTGGTGGAACAAGCATCAGTCACAACGTCTGACTTCCTTAACCTCCCCCTGACAGTCTTCCAAGTTCTGGAAATACTGTATAGTCTATAAGTACACTTTGGTGGTGGAACAATCATCAGTCACAACGTCTGACTTCCTTAACCTCCCCCTGACAGTCTTCCAAGTTCTGGAAATACTGTATAGTCTATAAGTACACTTTGGTGGTGGAACAATCATCAGTCGCAACGTCTGACTTCCTTAACCTCCCCCTGACAGTCTTCCAAGTTCTGGAAATACTGTATAGTCTATAAGTACACTTTGGTGGTGGAACAATCATCAGTCACAACGTCTGACTTCCTTAACCTCCCCCTGACAGTCTTCCAAGTTCTGCAAATACTGTATAGTCTATAAGTACACTTTGGTGGTGGAACAATCATCAGTCACAACTCTGACTTCCTTAACCTCCCCCTGACAGTCTTCCAAGTTCTGGAAATACTGTATAGTCTATAAGCACACTTTGGTGGTGGAACAATCATCAGTCACAACTCTGAATTCCTTAACCTCCCCCTGACAGTCTTCCAAGTTCTGGAAATACTGTATAGTCTATAAGCACACTTTGGTGGTGGAACAATCATCAGTCACAACTCTGAATTCCTTAACCTCCCCCTGACAGTCTTCCAAGTTCTGGAAATACTGTATAGTCTATAAGCACCTTTGGTGGTGGAACAATCATCAGTCACAACTCTGAATTCCTTAACCTCCCCCTGACAGTCTTCCAAGTTCTGGAAATACTGTATAGTCTATAAGCACACTTTGGTGGTGGAACAATCATCAGTCACAACTCTGACTTCCTTAAACTCCCCCTGACAGTCTTCCAAGTTCTGGAAATACTGTATAGTCTATAAGCACACTTTGGTGGTGGAACAATCATCAGTCACAACTCTGACTTCTTAACCTCCCCCTGACAGTCTTCCAAGTTCTGGAAATACTGTATAGTCTGTAAGCACAGTTTGGTGGTGGAACAATCATCAGTAACAACTCTGACTTCCTTAACCTCCCCCTGACAGTGTTCCAAGTTCTGGAAATACTGTATAGTCTATAAGCACACTTTGGTGGTGGAACAATCATCAGTCACAACTCTGACTTCTTAACCTCCCCCTGACAGTCTTCCAAGTTCTGGAAATACTGTATAGTCTATAAGCACACTTTGGTGGTGGAACAATCATCAGTCACAACTCTGACTTCCTTAACCTCCCCCTGACAGTCTTCCAAGTTCTGGAAATACTGTATAGTCTATAAGCAAACTTTGGTGGTGGAACAAGCATCAGTCACAGCGTCTGACTTCCTTAACCTCCCCCTGACAGTCTTCCAAGTTCTGGAAATACTGTATAGTCTATAAGTACACTTTGGTGGTGGATCAATCATCAGTCACAACGTCTGACTTCCTTAACCTCCCCCTGACAGTCTTCCAAGTTCTGGAAATACTGCATAGTCTATAAGCACACTTTGGTGGTGGAACAATCATCAGTCACAACGTCTGACTTCCTTAACATCTCTGACAGTCTTCCAAGTTCTGGAAATACTGCATAGTCTATAAGCGCACTTTGGTGGTGGAACAATCATCAGTCACAACGTCTGACTTCCTTAACCTCCCCCTGACAGTCTTCCAAGTTCTGGAAATACTGTATAGTCTATAAGCACACTTTGGTGGTGGAACAATCATCAGTCACAACTCTGACTTCCTTAACCTCCCCCTGACAGTCTTCCAAGTTCTGGAAATACTGTATAGTCTATAAGCACACTTTGGTGGTGGAACAATCATCAGTCACAACTCTGAATTCCTTAACCTCCCCCTGACAGTCTTCCAAGTTCTGGAAATACTGTATAGTCTATAAGCACACTTTGGTGGTGGAACAATCATCAGTCACAACTCTGAATTCCTTAACCTCCCCCTGACAGTCTTCCAAGTTCTGGAAATACTGTATAGTCTATAAGCACACTTTGGTGTTGGAACAATCATCAGTCACAACTCTGACTTCCTTAACCTCCCCCTGACAGTCTTCCAAGTTCTGGAAATACTGTATAGTCTATAAGCACACTTTGGTGGTGGAACAATCATCAGTCACAACGTCTGACTTCCTTAACTTCCCCCTGACAGTCTTCCAAGTTCTGGAAATACTGTGCAGTCTATAAGTACACTTTGGTGGTGGAACAATCATCAGTCAAAACATCTGACTTGCTTAACCTCCCTCTGACAGTCTTCCAAGTTCTGGAAATACTGTACAGTCTATAAGTACACTTTGGTGGTGGAACAATCATCAGTCACAACATCTGACTTGCTTAACCTCCCCCTGACAGTCTTCCAAGTTCTGGAAATACTGTATAGTCAAGTACACTTTGGTGGTGGAACAATCATCAGTCACAACGTCTGACTTCCTTAACCTCCCCCTGACAGTCTTCCAAGTTCTGGAAATACTGTATAGTCTATAAGCACACTTTGGTGGTGGAACAATCATCAGTCACAACTCTGACTTCCTTAACCTCCCCCTGACAGTCTTCCAAGTTCTGGAAATACTGTATAGTCTGTAAGCACACTTTGGTGGTGGAACAATCATCAGTCACAACTCTGACTTCCTTAACCTCCCCCTGACAGTCTTCCAAGTTCTGGAAATACTGTATAGTCTATAAGCACACTTTGGTGGTGGAACAATCATCAGTCACAACTCTGACTTCTTAACCTCCCCCTGACAGTCTTCCAAGTTCTGGAAATACTGTATAGTCTATAAGCACACTTTGGTGGTGGAACAATCATCAGTCACAACTCTGACTTCCTTAACCTCCCCCTGACAGTCTTCCAAGTTCTGGAAATACTGTATAGTCTATAAGCAAACTTTGGTGGTGGAACAAGCATCAGTCACAACGTCTGACTTCCTTAACCTCCCCCTGACAGTCTTCCAAGTTCTGGAAATACTGTACAGTCTATAAGTACACTTTGGTGGTGGAACAATCATCAGTCACAACGTCTGACTTCCTTAACCTCCCCCTGACAGTCTTCCAAGTTCTGGAAATACTGCATAGTCTATAAGCACACTTTGGTGGTGGAACAATCATCAGTCACAACGTCTGACTTCCTTAACATCTCTGACAGTCTTCCAAGTTCTGGAAATACTGCATAGTCTATAAGCGCACTTTGGTGGTGGAACATTCATCAGTCACAACGTCTGACTTCCTTAACCTCCCCCTGACAGTCTTCCAAGTTTTGGAAATACTGTATAGTCTATAAGTACACTTTGGTGGTGCAACAATCATCAGTCACAACGTCTGACTTCCTTAACCTCCCCCTGACAGTCTTCCAAGTTCTGGAAATACTGCATAGTCTATAAGCACACTTTGGTGGTGGAACAATCATCAGTCACAACGTCTGACTTCCTTAACATCTCTGACAGTCTTCCAAGTTCTGGAAATACTGCATAGTCTATAAGCGCACTTTGGTGGTGGAACATTCATCAGTCACAACTCTGACTTCCTTAACCTCCCCCTGACAGTCTTCCAAGTTCTGGAAATACTGTATAGTCTATAAGCACACTTTGGTGGTGGAACAATCATCAGTCACAACTCTGAATTCCTTAACCTCCCCCTGACAGTCTTCCAAGTTCTGGAAATACTGTATAGTCTATAAGCACACTTTGGTGGTGGAACAATCATCAGTCACAACTCTGAATTCCTTAACCTCCCCCTGACAGTCTTCCAAGTTCTGGAAATACTGTATAGTCTATAAGCACACTTTGGTGGTGGAACAATCATCAGTCACAACTCTGAATTCCTTAACCTCCCCCTGACAGTCTTCCAAGTTCTGGAAATACTGTATAGTCTATAAGCACACTTTGGTGGTGGAACAATCATCAGTCACAACTCTGACTTCCTTAAACTCCCCCTGACAGTCTTCCAAGTTCTGGAAATACTGTATAGTCTATAAGCACACTTTGGTGGTGGAACAATCATCAGTCACAACTCTGACTTCTTAACCTCCCCCTGACAGTCTTCCAAGTTCTGGAAATACTGTATAGTCTGTAAGCACAGTTTGGTGGTGGAACAATCATCAGTAACAACTCTGACTTCCTTAACCTCCCCCTGACAGTGTTCCAAGTTCTGGAAATACTGTATAGTCTATAAGCACACTTTGGTGGTGGAACAATCATCAGTCACAACTCTGACTTCTTAACCTCCCCCTGACAGTCTTCCAAGTTCTGGAAATACTGTATAGTCTATAAGCACACTTTGGTGGTGGAACAATCATCAGTCACAACTCTGACTTCCTTAACCTCCCCCTGACAGTCTTCCAAGTTCTGGAAATACTGTATAGTCTATAAGCAAACTTTGGTGGTGGAACAAGCATCAGTCACAACGTCTGACTTCCTTAACCTCCCCCTGACAGTCTTCCAAGTTCTGGAAATACTGTATAGTCTATAAGTACACTTTGGTGGTGGAACAATCATCAGTCACAACGTCTGACTTCCTTAACCTCCCCCTGACAGTTTTCCAAGTTCTGGAAATACTGTATAGTCTATAAGTACACTTTGGTGGTGGAACAATCATCAGTCGCAACGTCTGACTTCCTTAACCTCCCCCTGACAGTCTTCCAAGTTCTGGAAATACTGTATAGTCTATAAGTACACTTTGGTGGTGGAACAATCATCAGTCACAACGTCTGACATCCTTAACCTCCCCCTGACAGTCTTCCAAGTTCTGGAAATACTGTATAGTCTATAAGTACACTTTGGTGGTGGAACAATCATCAGTCACAACGTCTGACTTCCTTAACCTCCCCCTGACAGTCTTCCAAGTTCTGGAAGTACTGTATAGTCTATAAGTACACTTTGGTAGTGCAACAATCATCAGTCACAACGTCTGACTTGCTTAACCTCCCCCTGACAGTCTTCCAAGTTCTGGAAATACTGTACAGTCTATAAGTACACTTTGGTGGTGGAACAATCATCAGTCACAACGTCTGACTTCCTTAACCTCCCCCTGACAGTCTTCCAAGTTCTGGAAATACTGTATAGTCTATAAGCACACTTTGGTGGTGGAACAATCATCAGTCACAACGTCTGACTTCCTTAACATCTCTGAAAGTCTTCCAAGTTCTGGAAATACTGTATAGTCTATAAGCACACTTTGGTGGTGGAACAATCATCAGTCACAACGTCTGACTTCCTTAACTTCCCCCTGACAGTCTTCCAAGTTCTGGAAATACTGTGCAGTCTATAAGTACACTTTGGTGGTGGAACAATCATCAGTCACAACATCTGACTTCCTTAACCTCCCTCTGACAGTCTTCCAAGTTCTGGAAATACTGTACAGTCTATAAGTACACTTTGGTGGTGGAACAATCATCAGTCACAACATCTGACTTGCTTAACCTCCCCCTGATAGTCTTCCAAGTTCTGGAAATACTGTATAGTCAAGTACACTTTGGTGGTGGAACAATCATCAGTCACAACGTCTGACTTCCTTAACCTCCCCCTGACAGTCTTCCAAGTTCTGGAAATACTGTATAGTCTATAAGCACACTTTGGTGGTGGAACAATCATCAGTCACAACACTGACTTCCTTAACCTCCCCCTGACAGTCTTCCAAGTTCTGGAAATACTGTATAGTCTGTAAGCACACTTTGGTGGTGGAACAATCATCAGTCACAACTCTGACTTCCTTAACCTCCCCCTGACAGTCTTCCAAGTTCTGGAAATACTGTATAGTCTATAAGCACACTTTGGTGGTGGAACAATCATCAGTCACAACTCTGACTTCTTAACCTCCCCCTGACAGTCTTCCAAGTTCTGGAAATACTGTATAGTCTATAAGCACACTTTGGTGGTGGAACAATCATCAGTCACAACTCTGACTTCCTTAACCTCCCCCTGACAGTCTTCCAAGTTCTGGAAATACTGTATAGTCTATAAGCAAACTTTGGTGGTGGAACAAGCATCAGTCACAACGTCTGACTTCCTTAACCTCCCCCTGACAGTCTTCCAAGTTCTGGAAATACTGTATAGTCTATAAGTACACTTTGGTGGTGGAACAATCATCAGTCACAACGTCTGACTTCCTTAACCTCCCCCTGACAGTCTTCCAAGTTCTGGAAATACTGCATAGTCTATAAGCACACTTTGGTGGTGGAACAATCATCAGTCACAACGTCTGACTTCCTTAACATCTCTGACAGTCTTCCAAGTTCTGGAAATACTGCATAGTCTATAAGCGCACTTTGGTGGTGGAACAATCATCAGTCACAACGTCTGACTTCCTTAACCTCCCCCTGACAGTCTTCCAAGTTCTGGAAATACTGTATAGTCTATAAGTACACTTTGGTGGTGCAACAATCATCAGTCACAACGTCTGATTTCCTTAACATCTCTGACAGTCTTCCAAGTTCTGGAAATACTGCATAGTCTATAAGCACACTTTGGTGGTGGAACAATCATCAGTCACAACGTCTGACTTCCTTAACCTCCCCCTGACAGTCTTCCAAGTTCTGGAAATACTGTATAGTCTATAAGTACACTTTTGTGTTGGAACAATCATCAGTAACAACGTCTGACTTCCTTAACATCTCTGACAGTCTTCCAAGTTCTGGAAATACTGCATAGTCTATAAGCACACTTTGGTGGTGGAACAATCATCAGTCACAACGTCTGACTTCCTTAACCTCCCCCTGACAGTCTTCCAAGTTCTGGAAATACTGTATAGTCTATAAGTACACTTTGGTGGTGGAACAATCATCAGTCACAACGTCTGACTTCCTTAACCTCCCCCTGACAGTCTTCCAAGTTCTGCAAATACTGTATAGTCTATAAGTACACTTTGGTGGTGGAACAATCATCAGTCACAACTCTGACTTCCTTAACCTCCCCCTGACAGTCTTCCAAGTTCTGGAAATACTGTATAGTCTATAAGCACACTTTGGTGGTGGAACAATCATCAGTCACAACTCTGAATTCCTTAACCTCCCCCTGACAGTCTTCCAAGTTCTGGAAATACTGTATAGTCTATAAGCACACTTTGGTGGTGGAACAATCATCAGTCACAACTCTGAATTCCTTAACCTCCCCCTGACAGTCTTCCAAGTTCTGGAAATACTGTATAGTCTATAAGCACCTTTGGTGGTGGAACAATCATCAGTCACAACTCTGAATTCCTTAACCTCCCCCTGACAGTCTTCCAAGTTCTGGAAATACTGTATAGTCTATAAGCACACTTTGGTGGTGGAACAATCATCAGTCACAACTCTGACTTCCTTAAACTCCCCCTGACAGTCTTCCAAGTTCTGGAAATACTGTATAGTCTATAAGCACACTTTGGTGGTGGAACAATCATCAGTCACAACTCTGACTTCTTAACCTCCCCCTGACAGTCTTCCAAGTTCTGGAAATACTGTATAGTCTGTAAGCACAGTTTGGTGGTGGAACAATCATCAGTAACAACTCTGACTTCCTTAACCTCCCCCTGACAGTGTTCCAAGTTCTGGAAATACTGTATAGTCTATAAGCACACTTTGGTGGTGGAACAATCATCAGTCACAACTCTGACTTCTTAACCTCCCCCTGACAGTCTTCCAAGTTCTGGAAATACTGTATAGTCTATAAGCACACTTTGGTGGTGGAACAATCATCAGTCACAACTCTGACTTCCTTAACCTCCCCCTGACAGTCTTCCAAGTTCTGGAAATACTGTATAGTCTATAAGCAAACTTTGGTGGTGGAACAAGCATCAGTCACAGCGTCTGACTTCCTTAACCTCCCCCTGACAGTCTTCCAAGTTCTGGAAATACTGTATAGTCTATAAGTACACTTTGGTGGTGGATCAATCATCAGTCACAACGTCTGACTTCCTTAACCTCCCCCTGACAGTCTTCCAAGTTCTGGAAATACTGCATAGTCTATAAGCACACTTTGGTGGTGGAACAATCATCAGTCACAACGTCTGACTTCCTTAACATCTCTGACAGTCTTCCAAGTTCTGGAAATACTGCATAGTCTATAAGCGCACTTTGGTGGTGGAACAATCATCAGTCACAACGTCTGACTTCCTTAACCTCCCCCTGACAGTCTTCCAAGTTCTGGAAATACTGTATAGTCTATAAGTACACTTTGGTGGTGCAACAATCATCAGTCACAACGTCTGACTTCCTTAACCTCCCCCTGACAGTCTTCCAAGTTCTGGAAATACTGCATAGTCTATAAGCACACTTTGGTGGTGGAACAATCATCAGTCACAACGTCTGACTTCCTTAACCTCCCCCTGACAGTCTTCCAAGTTCTGGAAATACTGTATAGTCTATAAGCACACTTTGGTGGTGGAACAATCATCAGTCACAACTCTGACTTCCTTAACCTCCCCCTGACAGTCTTCCAAGTTCTGGAAATACTGTATAGTCTATAAGCACACTTTGGTGGTGGAACAATCATCAGTCACAACTCTGAATTCCTTAACCTCCCCCTGACAGTCTTCCAAGTTCTGGAAATACTGTATAGTCTATAAGCACACTTTGGTGGTGGAACAATCATCAGTCACAACTCTGAATTCCTTAACCTCCCCCTGACAGTCTTCCAAGTTCTGGAAATACTGTATAGTCTATAAGCACACTTTGGTGTTGGAACAATCATCAGTCACAACTCTGACTTCCTTAACCTCCCCCTGACAGTCTTCCAAGTTCTGGAAATACTGTATAGTCTATAAGCACACTTTGGTGGTGGAACAATCATCAGTCACAACGTCTGACTTCCTTAACTTCCCCCTGACAGTCTTCCAAGTTCTGGAAATACTGTGCAGTCTATAAGTACACTTTGGTGGTGGAACAATCATCAGTCAAAACATCTGACTTGCTTAACCTCCCTCTGACAGTCTTCCAAGTTCTGGAAATACTGTACAGTCTATAAGTACACTTTGGTGGTGGAACAATCATCAGTCACAACATCTGACTTGCTTAACCTCCCCCTGACAGTCTTCCAAGTTCTGGAAATACTGTATAGTCAAGTACACTTTGGTGGTGGAACAATCATCAGTCACAACGTCTGACTTCCTTAACCTCCCCCTGACAGTCTTCCAAGTTCTGGAAATACTGTATAGTCTATAAGCACACTTTGGTGGTGGAACAATCATCAGTCACAACTCTGACTTCCTTAACCTCCCCCTGACAGTCTTCCAAGTTCTGGAAATACTGTATAGTCTATAAGCACACTTTGGTGGTGGAACAATCATCAGTCACAACTCTGACTTCTTAACCTCCCCCTGACAGTCTTCCAAGTTCTGGAAATACTGTATAGTCTATAAGCACACTTTGGTGGTGGAACAATCATCAGTCACAACTCTGACTTCCTTAACCTCCCCCTGACAGTCTTCCAAGTTCTGGAAATACTGTATAGTCTATAAGCAAACTTTGGTGGTGGAACAAGCATCAGTCACAACGTCTGACTTCCTTAACCTCCCCCTGACAGTCTTCCAAGTTCTGGAAATACTGTATAGTCTATAAGTACACTTTGGTGGTGGAACAATCATCAGTCACAACGTCTGACTTCCTTAACCTCCCCCTGACAGTCTTCCAAGTTCTGGAAATACTGCATAGTCTATAAGCACACTTTGGTGGTGGAACAATCATCAGTCACAACGTCTGACTTCCTTAACATCTCTGACAGTCTTCCAAGTTCTGGAAATACTGCATAGTCTATAAGCGCACTTTGGTGGTGGAACATTCATCAGTCACAACGTCTGACTTCCTTAACCTCCCCCTGACAGTCTTCCAAGTTTTGGAAATACTGTATAGTCTATAAGTACACTTTGGTGGTGCAACAATCATCAGTCACAACGTCTGACTTCCCTAACCTCCCCCTGACAGTCTTCCAAGTTCTGGAAATACTGCATAGTCTATAAGCACACTTTGGTGGTGGAACAATCATCAGTCACAACGTCTGACTTCCTTAACATCTCTGACAGTCTTCCAAGTTCTGGAAATACTGCATAGTCTATAAGCACACTTTGGTGGTGGAACAATCATCAGTCACAACGTCTGACTTCCTTAACCTCCCCCTGACAGTCTTCCAAGTTCTGGAAATACTGTATAGTCTATAAGTACACTTTGGTGGTGGAACAATCATCAGTCACAACGTCTGACTTCCTTAACATCTCTGAAAGTCTTCCAAGTTCTGGAAATACTGCATAGTCTATAAGCACACTTTGGTGGTGGAACAATCATCAGTCACAACGTCTGACTTCCTTAACCTCCCCCTGACAGTCTTCCAAGTTCTGGAAATACTGTATAGTCTATAAGTACACTTTGGTGGTGGAACAATCATCAGTCACAACGTCTGACTTCCTTAACCTCCCCCTGACAGTCTTCCAAGTTCTGGAAATACTGTATAGTCTATAAGTACACTTTGGTGGTGGAACAATCATCAGTCACAACTCTGACTTCCTTAACCTCCCCCTGACAGTCTTCCAAGTTCTGGAAATACTGTATAGTCTATAAGCACACTTTGGTGGTGGAACAATCATCAGTCACAACTCTGAATTCCTTAACCTCCCCCTGACAGTCTTCCAAGTTCTGGAAATACTGTATAGTCTATAAGCACACTTTGGTGGTGGAACAATCATCAGTCACAACTCTGAATTCCTTAACCTCCCCCTGACAGTCTTCCAAGTTCTGGAAATACTGTATAGTCTATAAGCACACTTTGGTGGTGGAACAATCATCAGTCACAACTCTGAATTCCTTAACCTCCCCCTGACAGTCTTCCAAGTTCTGGAAATACTGTATAGTCTATAAGCACACTTTGGTGGTGGAACAATCATCAGTCACAACTCTGACTTCCTTAAACTCCCCCTGACAGTCTTCCAAGTTCTGGAAATACTGTATAGTCTATAAGCACACTTTGGTGGTGGAACAATCATCAGTCACAATTCTGACTTCTTAACCTCCCCCTGACAGTCTTCCAAGTTCTGGAAATACTGTATAGTCTGTAAGCACAGTTTGGTGGTGGAACAATCATCAGTAACAACTCTGACTTCCTTAACCTCCCCCTGACAGTGTTCCAAGTTCTGGAAATACTGTATAGTCTATAAGCACACTTTGGTGGTGGAACAATCATCAGTCACAACTCTGACTTCTTAACCTCCCCCTGACAGTCTTCCAAGTTCTGGAAATACTGTATAGTCTATAAGCACACTTTGGTGGTGGAACAATCATCAGTCACAACTCTGACTTCCTTAACCTCCCCCTGACAGTCTTCCAAGTTCTGGAAATACTGTATAGTCTATAAGCAAACTTTGGTGGTGGAACAAGCATCAGTCACAACGTCTGACTTCCTTAACCTCCCCCTGACAGTCTTCCAAGTTCTGGAAATACTGTATAGTCTATAAGTACACTTTGGTGGTGGAACAATCATCAGTCACAACGTCTGACTTCCTTAACCTCCCCCTGACAGTCTTCCAAGTTCTGGAAATACTGTATAGTCTATAAGTACACTTTGGTGGTGGAACAATCATCAGTCGCAACGTCTGACTTCCTTAACCTCCCCCTGACAGTCTTCCAAGTTCTGGAAATACTGTATAGTCTATAAGTACACTTTGGTGGTGGAACAATCATCAGTCACAACGTCTGACATCCTTAACCTCCCCCTGACAGTCTTCCAAGTTCTAGAAATACTGTATAGTCTATAAGTACACTTTGGTGGTGGAACAATCATCAGTCACAACGTCTGACTTCCTTAACCTCCCCCTGACAGTCTTCCAAGTTCTGGAAGTACTGTATAGTCTATAAGTACACTTTGGTAGTGCAACAATCATCAGTCACAACGTCTGACTTGCTTAACCTCCCCCTGACAGTCTTCCAAGTTCTGGAAATACTGTACAGTCTATAAGTACACTTTGGTGGTGGAACAATCATCAGTCACAACGTCTGACTTCCTTAACCTCCCCCTGACAGTCTTCCAAGTTCTGGAAATACTGTATAGTCTATAAGCACACTTTGGTGGTGGAACAATCATCAGTCACAACGTCTGACTTCCTTAACATCTCTGAAAGTCTTCCAAGTTCTGGAAATACTGTATAGTCTATAAGCACACTTTGGTGGTGGAACAATCATCAGTCACAACGTCTGACTTCCTTAACTTCCCCCTGACAGTCTTCCAAGTTCTGGAAATACTGTGCAGTCTATAAGTACACTTTGGTGGTGGAACAATCATCAGTCACAACATCTGACTTCCTTAACCTCCCTCTGACAGTCTTCCAAGTTCTGGAAATACTGTACAGTCTATAAGTACACTTTGGTGGTGGAACAATCATCAGTCACAACATCTGACTTGCTTAACCTCCCCCTGATAGTCTTCCAAGTTCTGGAAATACTGTATAGTCAAGTACACTTTGGTGGTGGAACAATCATCAGTCACAACGTCTGACTTCCTTAACCTCCCCCTGACAGTCTTCCAAGTTCTGGAAATACTGTATAGTCTATAAGCACACTTTGGTGGTGGAACAATCATCAGTCACAACACTGACTTCCTTAACCTCCCCCTGACAGTCTTCCAAGTTCTGGAAATACTGTATAGTCTGTAAGCACACTTTGGTGGTGGAACAATCATCAGTCACAACTCTGACTTCCTTAACCTCCCCCTGACAGTCTTCCAAGTTCTGGAAATACTGTATAGTCTATAAGCACACTTTGGTGGTGGAACAATCATCAGTCACAACTCTGACTTCTTAACCTCCCCCTGACAGTCTTCCAAGTTCTGGAAATACTGTATAGTCTATAAGCACACTTTGGTGGTGGAACAATCATCAGTCACAACTCTGACTTCCTTAACCTCCCCCTGACAGTCTTCCAAGTTCTGGAAATACTGTATAGTCTATAAGCAAACTTTGGTGGTGGAACAAGCATCAGTCACAACGTCTGACTTCCTTAACCTCCCCCTGACAGTCTTCCAAGTTCTGGAAATACTGTATAGTCTATAAGTACACTTTGGTGGTGGAACAATCATCAGTCACAACGTCTGACTTCCTTAACCTCCCCCTGACAGTCTTCCAAGTTCTGGAAATACTGCATAGTCTATAAGCACACTTTGGTGGTGGAACAATCATCAGTCACAACTCTGACTTCCTTAACCTCCCCCTGACAGTCTTCCAAGTTCTGGAAATACTGTATAGTCTATAAGCACACTTTGGTGGTGGAACAATCATCAGTCACAACTCTGAATTCCTTAACCTCCCCCTGACAGTCTTCCAAGTTCTGGAAATACTGTATAGTCTATAAGCACACTTTGGTGGTGGAACAATCATCAGTCACAACTCTGAATTCCTTAACCTCCCCCTGACAGTCTTCCAAGTTCTGGAAATACTGTATAGTCTATAAGCACACTTTGGTGTTGGAACAATCATCAGTCACAACTCTGACTTCCTTAACCTCCCCCTGACAGTCTTCCAAGTTCTGGAAATACTGTATAGTCTATAAGCACACTTTGGTGGTGGAACAATCATCAGTCACAACGTCTGACTTCCTTAACTTCCCCCTGACAGTCTTCCAAGTTCTGGAAATACTGTGCAGTCTATAAGTACACTTTGGTGGTGGAACAATCATCAGTCAAAACATCTGACTTGCTTAACCTCCCTCTGACAGTCTTCCAAGTTCTGGAAATACTGTACAGTCTATAAGTACACTTTGGTGGTGGAACAATCATCAGTCACAACATCTGACTTGCTTAACCTCCCCCTGACAGTCTTCCAAGTTCTGGAAATACTGTATAGTCAAGTACACTTTGGTGGTGGAACAATCATCAGTCACAACGTCTGACGTCCTTAACCTCCCCCTGACAGTCTTCCAAGTTCTGGAAATACTGTATAGTCTATAAGCACACTTTGGTGGTGGAACAATCATCAGTCACAACTCTGACTTCCTTAACCTCCCCCTGACAGTCTTCCAAGTTCTGGAAATACTGTATAGTCTGTAAGCACACTTTGGTGGTGGAACAATCATCAGTCACAACTCTGACTTCCTTAACCTCCCCCTGACAGTCTTCCAAGTTCTGGAAATACTGTATAGTCTATAAGCACACTTTGGTGGTGGAACAATCATCAGTCACAACTCTGACTTCTTAACCTCCCCCTGACAGTCTTCCAAGTTCTGGAAATACTGTATAGTCTATAAGCACACTTTGGTGGTGGAACAATCATCAGTCACAACTCTGACTTCCTTAACCTCCCCCTGACAGTCTTCCAAGTTCTGGAAATACTGTATAGTCTATAAGCAAACTTTGGTGGTGGAACAAGCATCAGTCACAACGTCTGACTTCCTTAACCTCCTCCTGACAGTCTTCCAAGTTCTGGAAATACTGTATAGTCTATAAGTACACTTTGGTGGTGGAACAATCATCAGTCACAACGTCTGACTTCCTTAACCTCCCCCTGACAGTCTTCCAAGTTCTGGAAATACTGCATAGTCTATAAGCACACTTTGGTGGTGGAACAATCATCAGTCACAACGTCTGACTTCCTTAACATCTCTGACAGTCTTCCAAGTTCTGGAAATACTGCATAGTCTATAAGCGCACTTTGGTGGTGGAACATTCATCAGTCACAACGTCTGACTTCCTTAACCTCCCCCTGACAGTCTTCCAAGTTTTGGAAATACTGTATAGTCTATAAGTACACTTTGGTGGTGCAACAATCATCAGTCACAACGTCTGACTTCCTTAACCTCCCCCTGACAGTCTTCCAAGTTCTGGAAATACTGCATAGTCTATAAGCACACTTTGGTGGTGGAACAATCATCAGTCACAACGTCTGACTTCCTTAACATCTCTGACAGTCTTCCAAGTTCTGGAAATACTGCATAGTCTATAAGCACACTTTGGTGGTGGAACAATCATCAGTCACAACGTCTGACTTCCTTAACCTCCCCCTGACAGTCTTCCAAGTTCTGGAAATACTGTATAGTCTATAAGTACACTTTGGTGGTGGAACAATCATCAGTCACAACGTCTGACTTCCTTAACATCTCTGAAAGTCTTCCAAGTTCTGGAAATACTGCATAGTCTATAAGCACACTTTGGTGGTGGAACAATCATCAGTCACAACGTCTGACTTCCTTAACCTCCCCCTGACAGTCTTCCAAGTTCTGGAAATACTGTATAGTCTATAAGTACACTTTGGTGGTGGAACAATCATCAGTCACAACGTCTGACTTCCTTAACCTCCCCCTGACAGTCTTCCAAGTTCTGGAAATACTGTATAGTCTATAAGTACACTTTGGTGGTGGAACAATCATCAGTCACAACTCTGACTTCCTTAACCTCCCCCTGACAGTCTTCCAAGTTCTGGAAATACTGTATAGTCTATAAGCACACTTTGGTGGTGGAACAATCATCAGTCACAACTCTGAATTCCTTAACCTCCCCCTGACAGTCTTCCAAGTTCTGGAAATACTGTATAGTCTATAAGCACACTTTGGTGGTGGAACAATCATCAGTCACAACTCTGAATTCCTTAACCTCCCCCTGACAGTCTTCCAAGTTCTGGAAATACTGTATAGTCTATAAGCACACTTTGGTGGTGGAACAATCATCAGTCACAACTCTGAATTCCTTAACCTCCCCCTGACAGTCTTCCAAGTTCTGGAAATACTGTATAGTCTATAAGCACACTTTGGTGGTGGAACAATCATCAGTCACAACTCTGACTTCCTTAAACTCCCCCTGACAGTCTTCCAAGTTCTGGAAATACTGTATAGTCTATAAGCACACTTTGGTGGTGGAACAATCATCAGTCACAACTCTGACTTCTTAACCTCCCCCTGACAGTCTTCCAAGTTCTGGAAATACTGTATAGTCTGTAAGCACAGTTTGGTGGTGGAACAATCATCAGTAACAACTCTGACTTCCTTAACCTCCCCCTGACAGTGTTCCAAGTTCTGGAAATACTGTATAGTCTATAAGCACACTTTGGTGGTGGAACAATCATCAGTCACAACTCTGACTTCTTAACCTCCCCCTGACAGTCTTCCAAGTTCTGGAAATACTGTATAGTCTATAAGCACACTTTGGTGGTGGAACAATCATCAGTCACAACTCTGACTTCCTTAACCTCCCCCTGACAGTCTTCCAAGTTCTGGAAATACTGTATAGTCTATAAGCAAACTTTGGTGGTGGAACAAGCATCAGTCACAACGTCTGACTTCCTTAACCTCCCCCTGACAGTCTTCCAAGTTCTGGAAATACTGTATAGTCTATAAGTACACTTTGGTGGTGGAACAATCATCAGTCACAACGTCTGACTTCCTTAACCTCCCCCTGACAGTCTTCCAAGTTCTGGAAATACTGTATAGTCTATAAGTACACTTTGGTGGTGGAACAATCATCAGTCGCAACGTCTGACTTCCTTAACCTCCCCCTGACAGTCTTCCAAGTTCTGGAAATACTGTATAGTCTATAAGTACACTTTGGTGGTGGAACAATCATCAGTCACAACGTCTGACATCCTTAACCTCCCCCTGACAGTCTTCCAAGTTCTGGAAATACTGTATAGTCTATAAGTACACTTTGGTGGTGGAACAATCATCAGTCACAACGTCTGACTTCCTTAACCTCCCCCTGACAGTCTTCCAAGTTCTGGAAGTACTGTATAGTCTATAAGTACACTTTGGTAGTGCAACAATCATCTGTCACAACGTCTGACTTGCAATACCTCCCCCTGACAGTCTTCCAAGTTCTGGAAATACTGTACAGTCTATAAGTACACTTTGGTGGTGGAACAATCATCAGTCACAACGTCTGACTTCCTTAACCTCCCCCTGACAGTCTTCCAAGTTCTGGAAATACTGTATAGTCTATAAGCACACTTTGGTGGTGGAACAATCATCAGTCACAACGTCTGACTTCCTTAACATCTCTGAAAGTCTTCCAAGTTCTGGAAATACTGTATAGTCTATAAGCACACTTTGGTGGTGGAACAATCATCAGTCACAACGTCTGACTTCCTTAACTTCCCCCTGACAGTCTTCCAAGTTCTGGAAATACTGTGCAGTCTATAAGTACACTTTGGTGGTGGAACAATCATCAGTCACAACATCTGACTTCCTTAACCTCCCTCTGACAGTCTTCCAAGTTCTGGAAATACTGTACAGTCTATAAGTACACTTTGGTGGTGGAACAATCATCAGTCACAACATCTGACTTGCTTAACCTCCCCCTGATAGTCTTCCAAGTTCTGGAAATACTGTATAGTCAAGTACACTTTGGTGGTGGAACAATCATCAGTCACAACGTCTGACTTCCTTAACCTCCCCCTGACAGTCTTCCAAGTTCTGGAAATACTGTATAGTCTATAAGCACACTTTGGTGGTGGAACAATCATCAGTCACAACACTGACTTCCTTAACCTCCCCCTGACAGTCTTCCAAGTTCTGGAAATACTGTATAGTCTGTAAGCACACTTTGGTGGTGGAACAATCATCAGTCACAACTCTGACTTCCTTAACCTCCCCCTGACAGTCTTCCAAGTTCTGGAAATACTGTATAGTCTATAAGCACACTTTGGTGGTGGAACAATCATCAGTCACAACTCTGACTTCTTAACCTCCCCCTGACAGTCTTCCAAGTTCTGGAAATACTGTATAGTCTATAAGCACACTTTGGTGGTGGAACAATCATCAGTCACAACTCTGACTTCCTTAACCTCCCCCTGACAGTCTTCCAAGTTCTGGAAATACTGTATAGTCTATAAGCAAACTTTGGTGGTGGAACAAGCATCAGTCACAACGTCTGACTTCCTTAACCTCCCCCTGACAGTCTTCCAAGTTCTGGAAATACTGTATAGTCTATAAGTACACTTTGGTGGTGGAACAATCATCAGTCACAACGTCTGACTTCCTTAACCTCCCCCTGACAGTCTTCCAAGTTCTGGAAATACTGCATAGTCTATAAGCACACTTTGGTGGTGGAACAATCATCAGTCACAACGTCTGACTTCCTTAACATCTCTGACAGTCTTCCAAGTTCTGGAAATACTGCATAGTCTATAAGCGCACTTTGGTGGTGGAACAATCATCAGTCACAACGTCTGACTTCCTTAACCTCCCCCTGACAGTCTTCCAAGTTCTGGAAATACTGTATAGTCTATAAGTACACTTTGGTGGTGCAACAATCATCAGTCACAACGTCTGATTTCCTTAACCTCCCCCTGACAATCTTCCAAGTTCTGGAAATACTGCATAGTCTATAAGCACACTTTGGTGGTGGAACAATCATCAGTCACAACGTCTGACTTCCTTAACATCTCTGACAGTCTTCCAAGTTCTGGAAATACTGCATAGTCTATAAGCACACTTTGGTGGTGGAACAATCATCAGTCACAACGTCTGACTTCCTTAACCTCCCCCTGACAGTCTTCCAAGTTCGGGAAATACTGTATAGTCTATAAGTACACTTTTGTGTTGGAACAATCATCAGTAACAACGTCTGACTTCCTTAACATCTCTGACAGTCTTCCAAGTTCTGGAAATACTGCATAGTCTATAAGCACACTTTGGTGGTGGAACAATCATCAGTCACAACGTCTGACTTCCTTAACCTCCCCCTGACAGTCTTCCAAGTTCTGGAAATACTGTATAGTCTATAAGTACACTTTGGTGGTGGAACAATCATCAGTCACAACGTCTGACTTCCTTAACCTCCCCCTGACAGTCTTCCAAGTTCTGCAAATACTGTATAGTCTATAAGTACACTTTGGTGGTGGAACAATCATCAGTCACAACTCTGACTTCCTTAACCTCCCCCTGACAGTCTTCCAAGTTCTGGAAATACTGTATAGTCTATAAGCACACTTTGGTGGTGGAACAATCATCAGTCACAACTCTGAATTCCTTAACCTCCCCCTGACAGTCTTCCAAGTTCTGGAAATACTGTATAGTCTATAAGCACACTTTGGTGGTGGAACAATCATCAGTCACAACTCTGAATTCCTTAACCTCCCCCTGACAGTCTTCCAAGTTCTGGAAATACTGTATAGTCTATAAGCACCTTTGGTGGTGGAACAATCATCAGTCACAACTCTGAATTCCTTAACCTCCCCCTGACAGTCTTCCAAGTTCTGGAAATACTGTATAGTCTATAAGCACACTTTGGTGGTGGAACAATCATCAGTCACAACTCTGACTTCCTTAAACTCCCCCTGACAGTCTTCCAAGTTCTGGAAATACTGTATAGTCTATAAGCACACTTTGGTGGTGGAACAATCATCAGTCACAACTCTGACTTCTTAACCTCCCCCTGACAGTCTTCCAAGTTCTGGAAATACTGTATAGTCTGTAAGCACAGTTTGGTGGTGGAACAATCATCAGTAACAACTCTGACTTCCTTAACCTCCCCCTGACAGTGTTCCAAGTTCTGGAAATACTGTATAGTCTATAAGCACACTTTGGTGGTGGAACAATCATCAGTCACAACTCTGACTTCTTAACCTCCCCCTGACAGTCTTCCAAGTTCTGGAAATACTGTATAGTCTATAAGCACACTTTGGTGGTGGAACAATCATCAGTCACAACTCTGACTTCCTTAACCTCCCCCTGACAGTCTTCCAAGTTCTGGAAATACTGTATAGTCTATAAGCAAACTTTGGTGGTGGAACAAGCATCAGTCACAGCGTCTGACTTCCTTAACCTCCCCCTGACAGTCTTCCAAGTTCTGGAAATACTGTATAGTCTATAAGTACACTTTGGTGGTGGATCAATCATCAGTCACAACGTCTGACTTCCTTAACCTCCCCCTGACAGTCTTCCAAGTTCTGGAAATACTGCATAGTCTATAAGCACACTTTGGTGGTGGAACAATCATCAGTCACAACGTCTGACTTCCTTAACATCTCTGACAGTCTTCCAAGTTCTGGAAATACTGCATAGTCTATAAGCGCACTTTGGTGGTGGAACAATCATCAGTCACAACGTCTGACTTCCTTAACCTCCCCCTGACAGTCTTCCAAGTTCTGGAAATACTGTATAGTCTATAAGTACACTTTGGTGGTGCAACAATCATCAGTCACAACGTCTGACTTCCTTAACCTCCCCCTGACAGTCTTCCAAGTTCTGGAAATACTGCATAGTCTATAAGCACACTTTGGTGGTGGAACAATCATCAGTCACAACGTCTGACTTCCTTAACCTCCCCCTGACAGTCTTCCAAGTTCTGGAAATACTGTATAGTCTATAAGCACACTTTGGTGGTGGAACAATCATCAGTCACAACTCTGACTTCCTTAACCTCCCCCTGACAGTCTTCCAAGTTCTGGAAATACTGTATAGTCTATAAGCACACTTTGGTGGTGGAACAATCATCAGTCACAACTCTGAATTCCTTAGCCTCCCCCTGACAGTCTTCCAAGTTCTGGAAATACTGTATAGTCTATAAGCACACTTTGGTGGTGGAACAATCATCAGTCACAACTCTGAATTCCTTAACCTCCCCCTGACAGTCTTCCAAGTTCTGGAAATACTGTATAGTCTATAAGCACACTTTGGTGTTGGAACAATCATCAGTCACAACTCTGACTTCCTTAACCTCCCCCTGACAGTCTTCCAAGTTCTGGAAATACTGTATAGTCTATAAGCACACTTTGGTGGTGGAACAATCATCAGTCACAACGTCTGACTTCCTTAACTTCCCCCTGACAGTCTTCCAAGTTCTGGAAATACTGTGCAGTCTATAAGTACACTTTGGTGGTGGAACAATCATCAGTCAAAACATCTGACTTGCTTAACCTCCCTCTGACAGTCTTCCAAGTTCTGGAAATACTGTACAGTCTATAAGTACACTTTGGTGGTGGAACAATCATCAGTCACAACATCTGACTTGCTTAACCTCCCCCTGACAGTCTTCCAAGTTCTGGAAATACTGTATAGTCAAGTACACTTTGGTGGTGGAACAATCATCAGTCACAACGTCTGACTTCCTTAACCTCCCCCTGACAGTCTTCCAAGTTCTGGAAATACTGTATAGTCTATAAGCACACTTTGGTGGTGGAACAATCATCAGTCACAACTCTGACTTCCTTAACCTCCCCCTGACAGTCTTCCAAGTTCTGGAAATACTGTATAGTCTGTAAGCACACTTTGGTGGTGGAACAATCATCAGTCACAACTCTGACTTCCTTAACCTCCCCCTGACAGTCTTCCAAGTTCTGGAAATACTGTATAGTCTATAAGCACACTTTGGTGGTGGAACAATCATCAGTCACAACTCTGACTTCTTAACCTCCCCCTGACAGTCTTCCAAGTTCTGGAAATACTGTATAGTCTATAAGCACACTTTGGTGGTGGAACAATCATCAGTCACAACTCTGACTTCCTTAACCTCCCCCTGACAGTCTTCCAAGTTCTGGAAATACTGTATAGTCTATAAGCAAACTTTGGTGGTGGAACAAGCATCAGTCACAACGTCTGACTTCCTTAACCTCCCCCTGACAGTCTTCCAAGTTCTGGAAATACTGTATAGTCTATAAGTACACTTTGGTGGTGGAACAATCATCAGTCACAACGTCTGACTTCCTTAACCTCCCCCTGACAGTCTTCCAAGTTCTGGAAATACTGCATAGTCTATAAGCACACTTTGGTGGTGGAACAATCATCAGTCACAACGTCTGACTTCCTTAACATCTCTGACAGTCTTCCAAGTTCTGGAAATACTGCATAGTCTATAAGCGCACTTTGGTGGTGGAACATTCATCAGTCACAACGTCTGACTTCCTTAACCTCCCCCTGACAGTCTTCCAAGTTTTGGAAATACTGTATAGTCTATAAGTACACTTTGGTGGTCGAACAATCATCAGTCACAACGTCTGACTTCCTTAACCTCCCCCTGACAGTCTTCCAAGTTCTGGAAATACTGCATAGTCTATAAGCACACTTTGGTGGTGGAACAATCATCAGTCACAACGTCTGACTTCCTTAACATCTCTGACAGTCTTCCAAGTTCTGGAAATACTGCATAGTCTATAAGCGCACTTTGGTGGTGGAACATTCATCAGTCACAACTCTGACTTCCTTAACCTCCCCCTGACAGTCTTCCAAGTTCTGGAAATACTGTATAGTCTATAAGCACACTTTGGTGGTGGAACAATCATCAGTCACAACTCTGAATTCCTTAACCTCCCCCTGACAGTCTTCCAAGTTCTGGAAATACTGTATAGTCTATAAGCACACTTTGGTGGTGGAACAATCATCAGTCACAACTCTGAATTCCTTAACCTCCCCCTGACAGTCTTCCAAGTTCTGGAAATACTGTATAGTCTATAAGCACACTTTGGTGGTGGAACAATCATCAGTCACAACTCTGAATTCCTTAACCTCCCCCTGACAGTCTTCCAAGTTCTGGAAATACTGTATAGTCTGTAAGCACAGTTTGGTGGTGGAACAATCATCAGTAACAACTCTGACTTCCTTAACCTCCCCCTGACAGTGTTCCAAGTTCTGGAAATACTGTATAGTCTATAAGCACACTTTGGTGGTGGAACAATCATCAGTCACAACTCTGACTTCTTAACCTCCCCCTGACAGTCTTCCAAGTTCTGGAAATACTGTATAGTCTATAAGCACACTTTGGTGGTGGAACAATCATCAGTCACAACTCTGACTTCCTTAACCTCCCCCTGACAGTCTTCCAAGTTCTGGAAATACTGTATAGTCTATAAGCAAACTTTGGTGGTGGAACAAGCATCAGTCACAACGTCTGACTTCCTTAACCTCCCCCTGACAGTCTTCCAAGTTCTGGAAATACTGTATAGTCTATAAGTACACTTTGGTGGTGGAACAATCATCAGTCACAACGTCTGACTTCCTTAACCTCCCCCTGACAGTCTTCCAAGTTCTGGAAATACTGTATAGTCTATAAGTACACTTTGGTGGTGGAACAATCATCAGTCGCAACGTCTGACTTCCTTAACCTCCCCCTGACAGTCTTCCAAGTTCTGGAAATACTGTATAGTCTATAAGTACACTTTGGTGGTGGAACAATCATCAGTCACAACGTCTGACATCCTTAACCTCCCCCTGACAGTCTTCCAAGTTCTGGAAATACTGTATAGTCTATAAGTACACTTTGGTGGTGGAACAATCATCAGTCACAACGTCTGACTTCCTTAACCTCCCCCTGACAGTCTTCCAAGTTCTGGAAGTACTGTATAGTCTATAAGTACACTTTGGTAGTGCAACAATCATCAGTCACAACGTCTGACTTGCTTAACCTCCCCCTGACAGTCTTCCAAGTTCTGGAAATACTGTACAGTCTATAAGTACACTTTGGTGGTGGAACAATCATCAGTCACAACGTCTGACTTCCTTAACCTCCCCCTGACAGTCTTCCAAGTTCTGGAAATACTGTATAGTCTATAAGCACACTTTGGTGGTGGAACAATCATCAGTCACAACGTCTGACTTCCTTAACATCTCTGAAAGTCTTCCAAGTTCTGGAAATACTGTATAGTCTATAAGCACACTTTGGTGGTGGAACAATCATCAGTCACAACGTCTGACTTCCTTAACTTCCCCCTGACAGTCTTCCAAGTTCTGGAAATACTGTGCAGTCTATAAGTACACTTTGGTGGTGGAACAATCATCAGTCACAACATCTGACTTCCTTAACCTCCCTCTGACAGTCTTCCAAGTTCTGGAAATACTGTACAGTCTATAAGTACACTTTGGTGGTGGAACAATCATCAGTCACAACATCTGACTTGCTTAACCTCCCCCTGATAGTCTTCCAAGTTCTGGAAATACTGTATAGTCAAGTACACTTTGGTGGTGGAACAATCATCAGTCACAACGTCTGACTTCCTTAACCTCCCCCTGACAGTCTTCCAAGTTCTGGAAATACTGTATAGTCTATAAGCACACTTTGGTGGTGGAACAATCATCAGTCACAACACTGACTTCCTTAACCTCCCCCTGACAGTCTTCCAAGTTCTGGAAATACTGTATAGTCTGTAAGCACACTTTGGTGGTGGAACAATCATCAGTCACAACTCTGACTTCCTTAACCTCCCCCTGACAGTCTTCCAAGTTCTGGAAATACTGTATAGTCTATAAGCACACTTTGGTGGTGGAACAATCATCAGTCACAACTCTGACTTCTTAACCTCCCCCTGACAGTCTTCCAAGTTCTGGAAATACTGTATAGTCTATAAGCACACTTTGGTGGTGGAACAATCATCAGTCACAACTCTGACTTCCTTAACCTCCCCCTGACAGTCTTCCAAGTTCTGGAAATACTGTATAGTCTATAAGCAAACTTTGGTGGTGGAACAAGCATCAGTCACAACGTCTGACTTCCTTAACCTCCCCCTGACAGTCTTCCAAGTTCTGGAAATACTGTATAGTCTATAAGTACACTTTGGTGGTGGAACAATCATCAGTCACAACGTCTGACTTCCTTAACCTCCCCCTGACAGTCTTCCAAGTTCTGGAAATACTGCATAGTCTATAAGCACACTTTGGTGGTGGAACAATCATCAGTCACAACGTCTGACTTCCTTAACATCTCTGACAGTCTTCCAAGTTCTGGAAATACTGCATAGTCTATAAGCGCACTTTGGTGGTGGAACAATCATCAGTCACAACGTCTGACTTCCTTAACCTCCCCCTGACAGTCTTCCAAGTTCTGGAAATACTGTATAGTCTATAAGTACACTTTGGTGGTGCAACAATCATCAGTCACAACGTCTGATTTCCTTAACCTCCCCCTGACAATCTTCCAAGTTCTGGAAATACTGCATAGTCTATAAGCACACTTTGGTGGTGGAACAATCATCAGTCACAACGTCTGACTTCCTTAACATCTCTGACAGTCTTCCAAGTTCTGGAAATACTGCATAGTCTATAAGCACACTTTGGTGGTGGAACAATCATCAGTCACAACGTCTGACTTCCTTAACCTCCCCCTGACAGTCTTCCAAGTTCTGGAAATACTGTATAGTCTATAAGTACACTTTTGTGTTGGAACAATCATCAGTAACAACGTCTGACTTCCTTAACATCTCTGACAGTCTTCCAAGTTCTGGAAATACTGCATAGTCTATAAGCACACTTTGGTGGTGGAACAATCATCAGTCACAACGTCTGACTTCCTTAACCTCCCCCTGACAGTCTTCCAAGTTCTGGAAATACTGTATAGTCTATAAGTACACTTTGGTGGTGGAACAATCATCAGTCACAACGTCTGACTTCCTTAACCTCCCCCTGACAGTCTTCCAAGTTCTGCAAATACTGTATAGTCTATAAGTACACTTTGGTGGTGGAACAATCATCAGTCACAACTCTGACTTCCTTAACCTCCCCCTGACAGTCTTCCAAGTTCTGGAAATACTGTATAGTCTATAAGCACACTTTGGTGGTGGAACAATCATCAGTCACAACTCTGAATTCCTTAACCTCCCCCTGACAGTCTTCCAAGTTCTGGAAATACTGTATAGTCTATAAGCACACTTTGGTGGTGGAACAATCATCAGTCACAACTCTGAATTCCTTAACCTCCCCCTGACAGTCTTCCAAGTTCTGGAAATACTGTATAGTCTATAAGCACCTTTGGTGGTGGAACAATCATCAGTCACAACTCTGAATTCCTTAACCTCCCCCTGACAGTCTTCCAAGTTCTGGAAATACTGTATAGTCTATAAGCACACTTTGGTGGTGGAACAATCATCAGTCACAACTCTGACTTCCTTAAACTCCCCCTGACAGTCTTCCAAGTTCTGGAAATACTGTATAGTCTATAAGCACACTTTGGTGGTGGAACAATCATCAGTCACAACTCTGACTTCTTAACCTCCCCCTGACAGTCTTCCAAGTTCTGGAAATACTGTATAGTCTGTAAGCACAGTTTGGTGGTGGAACAATCATCAGTAACAACTCTGACTTCCTTAACCTCCCCCTGACAGTGTTCCAAGTTCTGGAAATACTGTATAGTCTATAAGCACACTTTGGTGGTGGAACAATCATCAGTCACAACTCTGACTTCTTAACCTCCCCCTGACAGTCTTCCAAGTTCTGGAAATACTGTATAGTCTATAAGCACACTTTGGTGGTGGAACAATCATCAGTCACAACTCTGACTTCCTTAACCTCCCCCTGACAGTCTTCCAAGTTCTGGAAATACTGTATAGTCTATAAGCAAACTTTGGTGGTGGAACAAGCATCAGTCACAGCGTCTGACTTCCTTAACCTCCCCCTGACAGTCTTCCAAGTTCTGGAAATACTGTATAGTCTATAAGTACACTTTGGTGGTGGATCAATCATCAGTCACAACGTCTGACTTCCTTAACCTCCCCCTGACAGTCTTCCAAGTTCTGGAAATACTGCATAGTCTATAAGCACACTTTGGTGGTGGAACAATCATCAGTCACAACGTCTGACTTCCTTAACATCTCTGACAGTCTTCCAAGTTCTGGAAATACTGCATAGTCTATAAGCGCACTTTGGTGGTGGAACAATCATCAGTCACAACGTCTGACTTCCTTAACCTCCCCCTGACAGTCTTCCAAGTTCTGGAAATACTGTATAGTCTATAAGCACACTTTGGTGGTGGAACAATCATCAGTCACAACTCTGACTTCCTTAACCTCCCCCTGACAGTCTTCCAAGTTCTGGAAATACTGTATAGTCTATAAGCACACTTTGGTGGTGGAACAATCATCAGTCACAACTCTGAATTCCTTAACCTCCCCCTGACAGTCTTCCAAGTTCTGGAAATACTGTATAGTCTATAAGCACACTTTGGTGGTGGAACAATCATCAGTCACAACTCTGAATTCCTTAACCTCCCCCTGACAGTCTTCCAAGTTCTGGAAATACTGTATAGTCTATAAGCACACTTTGGTGTTGGAACAATCATCAGTCACAACTCTGACTTCCTTAACCTCCCCCTGACAGTCTTCCAAGTTCTGGAAATACTGTATAGTCTATAAGCACACTTTGGTGGTGGAACAATCATCAGTCACAACGTCTGACTTCCTTAACTTCCCCCTGACAGTCTTCCAAGTTCTGGAAATACTGTGCAGTCTATAAGTACACTTTGGTGGTGGAACAATCATCAGTCAAAACATCTGACTTGCTTAACCTCCCTCTGACAGTCTTCCAAGTTCTGGAAATACTGTACAGTCTATAAGTACACTTTGGTGGTGGAACAATCATCAGTCACAACATCTGACTTGCTTAACCTCCCCCTGACAGTCTTCCAAGTTCTGGAAATACTGTATAGTCAAGTACACTTTGGTGGTGGAACAATCATCAGTCACAACGTCTGACTTCCTTAACCTCCCCCTGACAGTCTTCCAAGTTCTGGAAATACTGTATAGTCTATAAGCACACTTTGGTGGTGGAACAATCATCAGTCACAACTCTGACTTCCTTAACCTCCCCCTGACAGTCTTCCAAGTTCTGGAAATACTGTATAGTCTGTAAGCACACTTTGGTGGTGGAACAATCATCAGTCACAACTCTGACTTCCTTAACCTCCCCCTGACAGTCTTCCAAGTTCTGGAAATACTGTATAGTCTATAAGCACACTTTGGTGGTGGAACAATCATCAGTCACAACTCTGACTTCTTAACCTCCCCCTGACAGTCTTCCAAGTTCTGGAAATACTGTATAGTCTATAAGCACACTTTGGTGGTGGAACAATCATCAGTCACAACTCTGACTTCCTTAACCTCCCCCTGACAGTCTTCCAAGTTCTGGAAATACTGTATAGTCTATAAGCAAACTTTGGTGGTGGAACAAGCATCAGTCACAACGTCTGACTTCCTTAACCTCCCCCTGACAGTCTTCCAAGTTCTGGAAATACTGTACAGTCTATAAGTACACTTTGGTGGTGGAACAATCATCAGTCACAACGTCTGACTTCCTTAACCTCCCCCTGACAGTCTTCCAAGTTCTGGAAATACTGCATAGTCTATAAGCACACTTTGGTGGTGGAACAATCATCAGTCACAACGTCTGACTTCCTTAACATCTCTGACAGTCTTCCAAGTTCTGGAAATACTGCATAGTCTATAAGCGCACTTTGGTGGTGGAACATTCATCAGTCACAACGTCTGACTTCCTTAACCTCCCCCTGACAGTCTTCCAAGTTTTGGAAATACTGTATAGTCTATAAGTACACTTTGGTGGTGCAACAATCATCAGTCACAACGTCTGACTTCCTTAACCTCCCCCTGACAGTCTTCCAAGTTCTGGAAATACTGCATAGTCTATAAGCACACTTTGGTGGTGGAACAATCATCAGTCACAACGTCTGACTTCCTTAACATCTCTGACAGTCTTCCAAGTTCTGGAAATACTGCATAGTCTATAAGCGCACTTTGGTGGTGGAACATTCATCAGTCACAACTCTGACTTCCTTAACCTCCCCCTGACAGTCTTCCAAGTTCTGGAAATACTGTATAGTCTATAAGCACACTTTGGTGGTGGAACAATCATCAGTCACAACTCTGAATTCCTTAACCTCCCCCTGACAGTCTTCCAAGTTCTGGAAATACTGTATAGTCTATAAGCACACTTTGGTGGTGGAACAATCATCAGTCACAACTCTGAATTCCTTAACCTCCCCCTGACAGTCTTCCAAGTTCTGGAAATACTGTATAGTCTATAAGCACACTTTGGTGGTGGAACAATCATCAGTCACAACTCTGAATTCCTTAACCTCCCCCTGACAGTCTTCCAAGTTCTGGAAATACTGTATAGTCTATAAGCACACTTTGGTGGTGGAACAATCATCAGTCACAACTCTGACTTCCTTAAACTCCCCCTGACAGTCTTCCAAGTTCTGGAAATACTGTATAGTCTATAAGCACACTTTGGTGGTGGAACAATCATCAGTCACAACTCTGACTTCTTAACCTCCCCCTGACAGTCTTCCAAGTTCTGGAAATACTGTATAGTCTGTAAGCACAGTTTGGTGGTGGAACAATCATCAGTAACAACTCTGACTTCCTTAACCTCCCCCTGACAGTGTTCCAAGTTCTGGAAATACTGTATAGTCTATAAGCACACTTTGGTGGTGGAACAATCATCAGTCACAACTCTGACTTCTTAACCTCCCCCTGACAGTCTTCCAAGTTCTGGAAATACTGTATAGTCTATAAGCACACTTTGGTGGTGGAACAATCATCAGTCACAACTCTGACTTCCTTAACCTCCCCCTGACAGTCTTCCAAGTTCTGGAAATACTGTATAGTCTATAAGCAAACTTTGGTGGTGGAACAAGCATCAGTCACAACGTCTGACTTCCTTAACCTCCCCCTGACAGTCTTCCAAGTTCTGGAAATACTGTATAGTCTATAAGTACACTTTGGTGGTGGAACAATCATCAGTCACAACGTCTGACTTCCTTAACCTCCCCCTGACAGTTTTCCAAGTTCTGGAAATACTGTATAGTCTATAAGTACACTTTGGTGGTGGAACAATCATCAGTCGCAACGTCTGACTTCCTTAACCTCCCCCTGACAGTCTTCCAAGTTCTGGAAATACTGTATAGTCTATAAGTACACTTTGGTGGTGGAACAATCATCAGTCACAACGTCTGACATCCTTAACCTCCCCCTGACAGTCTTCCAAGTTCTGGAAATACTGTATAGTCTATAAGTACACTTTGGTGGTGGAACAATCATCAGTCACAACGTCTGACTTCCTTAACCTCCCCCTGACAGTCTTCCAAGTTCTGGAAGTACTGTATAGTCTATAAGTACACTTTGGTAGTGCAACAATCATCAGTCACAACGTCTGACTTGCTTAACCTCCCCCTGACAGTCTTCCAAGTTCTGGAAATACTGTACAGTCTATAAGTACACTTTGGTGGTGGAACAATCATCAGTCACAACGTCTGACTTCCTTAACCTCCCCCTGACAGTCTTCCAAGTTCTGGAAATACTGTATAGTCTATAAGCACACTTTGGTGGTGGAACAATCATCAGTCACAACGTCTGACTTCCTTAACATCTCTGAAAGTCTTCCAAGTTCTGGAAATACTGTATAGTCTATAAGCACACTTTGGTGGTGGAACAATCATCAGTCACAACGTCTGACTTCCTTAACTTCCCCCTGACAGTCTTCCAAGTTCTGGAAATACTGTGCAGTCTATAAGTACACTTTGGTGGTGGAACAATCATCAGTCACAACATCTGACTTCCTTAACCTCCCTCTGACAGTCTTCCAAGTTCTGGAAATACTGTACAGTCTATAAGTACACTTTGGTGGTGGAACAATCATCAGTCACAACATCTGACTTGCTTAACCTCCCCCTGATAGTCTTCCAAGTTCTGGAAATACTGTATAGTCAAGTACACTTTGGTGGTGGAACAATCATCAGTCACAACGTCTGACTTCCTTAACCTCCCCCTGACAGTCTTCCAAGTTCTGGAAATACTGTATAGTCTATAAGCACACTTTGGTGGTGGAACAATCATCAGTCACAACACTGACTTCCTTAACCTCCCCCTGACAGTCTTCCAAGTTCTGGAAATACTGTATAGTCTGTAAGCACACTTTGGTGGTGGAACAATCATCAGTCACAACTCTGACTTCCTTAACCTCCCCCTGACAGTCTTCCAAGTTCTGGAAATACTGTATAGTCTATAAGCACACTTTGGTGGTGGAACAATCATCAGTCACAACTCTGACTTCTTAACCTCCCCCTGACAGTCTTCCAAGTTCTGGAAATACTGTATAGTCTATAAGCACACTTTGGTGGTGGAACAATCATCAGTCACAACTCTGACTTCCTTAACCTCCCCCTGACAGTCTTCCAAGTTCTGGAAATACTGTATAGTCTATAAGCAAACTTTGGTGGTGGAACAAGCATCAGTCACAACGTCTGACTTCCTTAACCTCCCCCTGACAGTCTTCCAAGTTCTGGAAATACTGTATAGTCTATAAGTACACTTTGGTGGTGGAACAATCATCAGTCACAACGTCTGACTTCCTTAACCTCCCCCTGACAGTCTTCCAAGTTCTGGAAATACTGCATAGTCTATAAGCACACTTTGGTGGTGGAACAATCATCAGTCACAACGTCTGACTTCCTTAACATCTCTGACAGTCTTCCAAGTTCTGGAAATACTGCATAGTCTATAAGCGCACTTTGGTGGTGGAACAATCATCAGTCACAACGTCTGACTTCCTTAACCTCCCCCTGACAGTCTTCCAAGTTCTGGAAATACTGTATAGTCTATAAGTACACTTTGGTGGTGCAACAATCATCAGTCACAACGTCTGATTTCCTTAACATCTCTGACAGTCTTCCAAGTTCTGGAAATACTGCATAGTCTATAAGCACACTTTGGTGGTGGAACAATCATCAGTCACAACGTCTGACTTCCTTAACCTCCCCCTGACAGTCTTCCAAGTTCTGGAAATACTGTATAGTCTATAAGTACACTTTTGTGTTGGAACAATCATCAGTAACAACGTCTGACTTCCTTAACATCTCTGACAGTCTTCCAAGTTCTGGAAATACTGCATAGTCTATAAGCACACTTTGGTGGTGGAACAATCATCAGTCACAACGTCTGACTTCCTTAACCTCCCCCTGACAGTCTTCCAAGTTCTGGAAATACTGTATAGTCTATAAGTACACTTTGGTGGTGGAACAATCATCAGTCACAACGTCTGACTTCCTTAACCTCCCCCTGACAGTCTTCCAAGTTCTGCAAATACTGTATAGTCTATAAGTACACTTTGGTGGTGGAACAATCATCAGTCACAACTCTGACTTCCTTAACCTCCCCCTGACAGTCTTCCAAGTTCTGGAAATACTGTATAGTCTATAAGCACACTTTGGTGGTGGAACAATCATCAGTCACAACTCTGAATTCCTTAACCTCCCCCTGACAGTCTTCCAAGTTCTGGAAATACTGTATAGTCTATAAGCACACTTTGGTGGTGGAACAATCATCAGTCACAACTCTGAATTCCTTAACCTCCCCCTGACAGTCTTCCAAGTTCTGGAAATACTGTATAGTCTATAAGCACCTTTGGTGGTGGAACAATCATCAGTCACAACTCTGAATTCCTTAACCTCCCCCTGACAGTCTTCCAAGTTCTGGAAATACTGTATAGTCTATAAGCACACTTTGGTGGTGGAACAATCATCAGTCACAACTCTGACTTCCTTAAACTCCCCCTGACAGTCTTCCAAGTTCTGGAAATACTGTATAGTCTATAAGCACACTTTGGTGGTGGAACAATCATCAGTCACAACTCTGACTTCTTAACCTCCCCCTGACAGTCTTCCAAGTTCTGGAAATACTGTATAGTCTGTAAGCACAGTTTGGTGGTGGAACAATCATCAGTAACAACTCTGACTTCCTTAACCTCCCCCTGACAGTGTTCCAAGTTCTGGAAATACTGTATAGTCTATAAGCACACTTTGGTGGTGGAACAATCATCAGTCACAACTCTGACTTCTTAACCTCCCCCTGACAGTCTTCCAAGTTCTGGAAATACTGTATAGTCTATAAGCACACTTTGGTGGTGGAACAATCATCAGTCACAACTCTGACTTCCTTAACCTCCCCCTGACAGTCTTCCAAGTTCTGGAAATACTGTATAGTCTATAAGCAAACTTTGGTGGTGGAACAAGCATCAGTCACAGCGTCTGACTTCCTTAACCTCCCCCTGACAGTCTTCCAAGTTCTGGAAATACTGTATAGTCTATAAGTACACTTTGGTGGTGGATCAATCATCAGTCACAACGTCTGACTTCCTTAACCTCCCCCTGACAGTCTTCCAAGTTCTGGAAATACTGCATAGTCTATAAGCACACTTTGGTGGTGGAACAATCATCAGTCACAACGTCTGACTTCCTTAACATCTCTGACAGTCTTCCAAGTTCTGGAAATACTGCATAGTCTATAAGCGCACTTTGGTGGTGGAACAATCATCAGTCACAACGTCTGACTTCCTTAACCTCCCCCTGACAGTCTTCCAAGTTCTGGAAATACTGTATAGTCTATAAGTACACTTTGGTGGTGCAACAATCATCAGTCACAACGTCTGACTTCCTTAACCTCCCCCTGACAGTCTTCCAAGTTCTGGAAATACTGCATAGTCTATAAGCACACTTTGGTGGTGGAACAATCATCAGTCACAACGTCTGACTTCCTTAACCTCCCCCTGACAGTCTTCCAAGTTCTGGAAATACTGTATAGTCTATAAGCACACTTTGGTGGTGGAACAATCATCAGTCACAACTCTGACTTCCTTAACCTCCCCCTGACAGTCTTCCAAGTTCTGGAAATACTGTATAGTCTATAAGCACACTTTGGTGGTGGAACAATCATCAGTCACAACTCTGAATTCCTTAACCTCCCCCTGACAGTCTTCCAAGTTCTGGAAATACTGTATAGTCTATAAGCACACTTTGGTGGTGGAACAATCATCAGTCACAACTCTGAATTCCTTAACCTCCCCCTGACAGTCTTCCAAGTTCTGGAAATACTGTATAGTCTATAAGCACACTTTGGTGTTGGAACAATCATCAGTCACAACTCTGACTTCCTTAACCTCCCCCTGACAGTCTTCCAAGTTCTGGAAATACTGTATAGTCTATAAGCACACTTTGGTGGTGGAACAATCATCAGTCACAACGTCTGACTTCCTTAACTTCCCCCTGACAGTCTTCCAAGTTCTGGAAATACTGTGCAGTCTATAAGTACACTTTGGTGGTGGAACAATCATCAGTCAAAACATCTGACTTGCTTAACCTCCCTCTGACAGTCTTCCAAGTTCTGGAAATACTGTACAGTCTATAAGTACACTTTGGTGGTGGAACAATCATCAGTCACAACATCTGACTTGCTTAACCTCCCCCTGACAGTCTTCCAAGTTCTGGAAATACTGTATAGTCAAGTACACTTTGGTGGTGGAACAATCATCAGTCACAACGTCTGACTTCCTTAACCTCCCCCTGACAGTCTTCCAAGTTCTGGAAATACTGTATAGTCTATAAGCACACTTTGGTGGTGGAACAATCATCAGTCACAACTCTGACTTCCTTAACCTCCCCCTGACAGTCTTCCAAGTTCTGGAAATACTGTATAGTCTATAAGCACACTTTGGTGGTGGAACAATCATCAGTCACAACTCTGACTTCTTAACCTCCCCCTGACAGTCTTCCAAGTTCTGGAAATACTGTATAGTCTATAAGCACACTTTGGTGGTGGAACAATCATCAGTCACAACTCTGACTTCCTTAACCTCCCCCTGACAGTCTTCCAAGTTCTGGAAATACTGTATAGTCTATAAGCAAACTTTGGTGGTGGAACAAGCATCAGTCACAACGTCTGACTTCCTTAACCTCCCCCTGACAGTCTTCCAAGTTCTGGAAATACTGTATAGTCTATAAGTACACTTTGGTGGTGGAACAATCATCAGTCACAACGTCTGACTTCCTTAACCTCCCCCTGACAGTCTTCCAAGTTCTGGAAATACTGCATAGTCTATAAGCACACTTTGGTGGTGGAACAATCATCAGTCACAACGTCTGACTTCCTTAACATCTCTGACAGTCTTCCAAGTTCTGGAAATACTGCATAGTCTATAAGCGCACTTTGGTGGTGGAACATTCATCAGTCACAACGTCTGACTTCCTTAACCTCCCCCTGACAGTCTTCCAAGTTTTGGAAATACTGTATAGTCTATAAGTACACTTTGGTGGTGCAACAATCATCAGTCACAACGTCTGACTTCCCTAACCTCCCCCTGACAGTCTTCCAAGTTCTGGAAATACTGCATAGTCTATAAGCACACTTTGGTGGTGGAACAATCATCAGTCACAACGTCTGACTTCCTTAACATCTCTGACAGTCTTCCAAGTTCTGGAAATACTGCATAGTCTATAAGCACACTTTGGTGGTGGAACAATCATCAGTCACAACGTCTGACTTCCTTAACCTCCCCCTGACAGTCTTCCAAGTTCTGGAAATACTGTATAGTCTATAAGTACACTTTGGTGGTGGAACAATCATCAGTCACAACGTCTGACTTCCTTAACATCTCTGAAAGTCTTCCAAGTTCTGGAAATACTGCATAGTCTATAAGCACACTTTGGTGGTGGAACAATCATCAGTCACAACGTCTGACTTCCTTAACCTCCCCCTGACAGTCTTCCAAGTTCTGGAAATACTGTATAGTCTATAAGTACACTTTGGTGGTGGAACAATCATCAGTCACAACGTCTGACTTCCTTAACCTCCCCCTGACAGTCTTCCAAGTTCTGGAAATACTGTATAGTCTATAAGTACACTTTGGTGGTGGAACAATCATCAGTCACAACTCTGACTTCCTTAACCTCCCCCTGACAGTCTTCCAAGTTCTGGAAATACTGTATAGTCTATAAGCACACTTTGGTGGTGGAACAATCATCAGTCACAACTCTGAATTCCTTAACCTCCCCCTGACAGTCTTCCAAGTTCTGGAAATACTGTATAGTCTATAAGCACACTTTGGTGGTGGAACAATCATCAGTCACAACTCTGAATTCCTTAACCTCCCCCTGACAGTCTTCCAAGTTCTGGAAATACTGTATAGTCTATAAGCACACTTTGGTGGTGGAACAATCATCAGTCACAACTCTGAATTCCTTAACCTCCCCCTGACAGTCTTCCAAGTTCTGGAAATACTGTATAGTCTATAAGCACACTTTGGTGGTGGAACAATCATCAGTCACAACTCTGACTTCCTTAAACTCCCCCTGACAGTCTTCCAAGTTCTGGAAATACTGTATAGTCTATAAGCACACTTTGGTGGTGGAACAATCATCAGTCACAACTCTGACTTCTTAACCTCCCCCTGACAGTCTTCCAAGTTCTGGAAATACTGTATAGTCTGTAAGCACAGTTTGGTGGTGGAACAATCATCAGTAACAACTCTGACTTCCTTAACCTCCCCCTGACAGTGTTCCAAGTTCTGGAAATACTGTATAGTCTATAAGCACACTTTGGTGGTGGAACAATCATCAGTCACAACTCTGACTTCTTAACCTCCCCCTGACAGTCTTCCAAGTTCTGGAAATACTGTATAGTCTATAAGCACACTTTGGTGGTGGAACAATCATCAGTCACAACTCTGACTTCCTTAACCTCCCCCTGACAGTCTTCCAAGTTCTGGAAATACTGTATAGTCTATAAGCAAACTTTGGTGGTGGAACAAGCATCAGTCACAACGTCTGACTTCCTTAACCTCCCCCTGACAGTCTTCCAAGTTCTGGAAATACTGTATAGTCTATAAGTACACTTTGGTGGTGGAACAATCATCAGTCACAACGTCTGACTTCCTTAACCTCCCCCTGACAGTCTTCCAAGTTCTGGAAATACTGTATAGTCTATAAGTACACTTTGGTGGTGGAACAATCATCAGTCGCAACGTCTGACTTCCTTAACCTCCCCCTGACAGTCTTCCAAGTTCTGGAAATACTGTATAGTCTATAAGTACACTTTGGTGGTGGAACAATCATCAGTCACAACGTCTGACATCCTTAACCTCCCCCTGACAGTCTTCCAAGTTCTGGAAATACTGTATAGTCTATAAGTACACTTTGGTGGTGGAACAATCATCAGTCACAACGTCTGACTTCCTTAACCTCCCCCTGACAGTCTTCCAAGTTCTGGAAGTACTGTATAGTCTATAAGTACACTTTGGTAGTGCAACAATCATCAGTCACAACGTCTGACTTGCTTAACCTCCCCCTGACAGTCTTCCAAGTTCTGGAAATACTGTACAGTCTATAAGTACACTTTGGTGGTGGAACAATCATCAGTCACAACGTCTGACTTCCTTAACCTCCCCCTGACAGTCTTCCAAGTTCTGGAAATACTGTATAGTCTATAAGCACACTTTGGTGGTGGAACAATCATCAGTCACAACGTCTGACTTCCTTAACATCTCTGAAAGTCTTCCAAGTTCTGGAAATACTGTATAGTCTATAAGCACACTTTGGTGGTGGAACAATCATCAGTCACAACGTCTGACTTCCTTAACTTCCCCCTGACAGTCTTCCAAGTTCTGGAAATACTGTGCAGTCTATAAGTACACTTTGGTGGTGGAACAATCATCAGTCACAACATCTGACTTCCTTAACCTCCCTCTGACAGTCTTCCAAGTTCTGGAAATACTGTACAGTCTATAAGTACACTTTGGTGGTGGAACAATCATCAGTCACAACATCTGACTTGCTTAACCTCCCCCTGATAGTCTTCCAAGTTCTGGAAATACTGTATAGTCAAGTACACTTTGGTGGTGGAACAATCATCAGTCACAACGTCTGACTTCCTTAACCTCCCCCTGACAGTCTTCCAAGTTCTGGAAATACTGTATAGTCTATAAGCACACTTTGGTGGTGGAACAATCATCAGTCACAACACTGACTTCCTTAACCTCCCCCTGACAGTCTTCCAAGTTCTGGAAATACTGTATAGTCTGTAAGCACACTTTGGTGGTGGAACAATCATCAGTCACAACTCTGACTTCCTTAACCTCCCCCTGACAGTCTTCCAAGTTCTGGAAATACTGTATAGTCTATAAGCACACTTTGGTGGTGGAACAATCATCAGTCACAACTCTGACTTCTTAACCTCCCCCTGACAGTCTTCCAAGTTCTGGAAATACTGTATAGTCTATAAGCACACTTTGGTGGTGGAACAATCATCAGTCACAACTCTGACTTCCTTAACCTCCCCCTGACAGTCTTCCAAGTTCTGGAAATACTGTATAGTCTATAAGCAAACTTTGGTGGTGGAACAAGCATCAGTCACAACGTCTGACTTCCTTAACCTCCCCCTGACAGTCTTCCAAGTTCTGGAAATACTGTATAGTCTATAAGTACACTTTGGTGGTGGAACAATCATCAGTCACAACGTCTGACTTCCTTAACCTCCCCCTGACAGTCTTCCAAGTTCTGGAAATACTGCATAGTCTATAAGCACACTTTGGTGGTGGAACAATCATCAGTCACAACGTCTGACTTCCTTAACATCTCTGACAGTCTTCCAAGTTCTGGAAATACTGCATAGTCTATAAGCGCACTTTGGTGGTGGAACAATCATCAGTCACAACGTCTGACTTCCTTAACCTCCCCCTGACAGTCTTCCAAGTTCTGGAAATACTGTATAGTCTATAAGTACACTTTGGTGGTGCAACAATCATCAGTCACAACGTCTGATTTCCTTAACCTCCCCCTGACAATCTTCCAAGTTCTGGAAATACTGCATAGTCTATAAGCACACTTTGGTGGTGGAACAATCATCAGTCACAACGTCTGACTTCCTTAACATCTCTGACAGTCTTCCAAGTTCTGGAAATACTGCATAGTCTATAAGCACACTTTGGTGGTGGAACAATCATCAGTCACAACGTCTGACTTCCTTAACCTCCCCCTGACAGTCTTCCAAGTTCTGGAAATACTGTATAGTCTATAAGTACACTTTTGTGTTGGAACAATCATCAGTAACAACGTCTGACTTCCTTAACATCTCTGACAGTCTTCCAAGTTCTGGAAATACTGCATAGTCTATAAGCACACTTTGGTGGTGGAACAATCATCAGTCACAACGTCTGACTTCCTTAACCTCCCCCTGACAGTCTTCCAAGTTCTGGAAATACTGTATAGTCTATAAGTACACTTTGGTGGTGGAACAATCATCAGTCACAACGTCTGACTTCCTTAACCTCCCCCTGACAGTCTTCCAAGTTCTGCAAATACTGTATAGTCTATAAGTACACTTTGGTGGTGGAACAATCATCAGTCACAACTCTGACTTCCTTAACCTCCCCCTGACAGTCTTCCAAGTTCTGGAAATACTGTATAGTCTATAAGCACACTTTGGTGGTGGAACAATCATCAGTCACAACTCTGAATTCCTTAACCTCCCCCTGACAGTCTTCCAAGTTCTGGAAATACTGTATAGTCTATAAGCACACTTTGGTGGTGGAACAATCATCAGTCACAACTCTGAATTCCTTAACCTCCCCCTGACAGTCTTCCAAGTTCTGGAAATACTGTATAGTCTATAAGCACCTTTGGTGGTGGAACAATCATCAGTCACAACTCTGAATTCCTTAACCTCCCCCTGACAGTCTTCCAAGTTCTGGAAATACTGTATAGTCTATAAGCACACTTTGGTGGTGGAACAATCATCAGTCACAACTCTGACTTCCTTAAACTCCCCCTGACAGTCTTCCAAGTTCTGGAAATACTGTATAGTCTATAAGCACACTTTGGTGGTGGAACAATCATCAGTCACAACTCTGACTTCTTAACCTCCCCCTGACAGTCTTCCAAGTTCTGGAAATACTGTATAGTCTGTAAGCACAGTTTGGTGGTGGAACAATCATCAGTAACAACTCTGACTTCCTTAACCTCCCCCTGACAGTGTTCCAAGTTCTGGAAATACTGTATAGTCTATAAGCACACTTTGGTGGTGGAACAATCATCAGTCACAACTCTGACTTCTTAACCTCCCCCTGAAAGTCTTCCAAGTTCTGGAAATACTGTATAGTCTATAAGCACACTTTGGTGGTGGAACAATCATCAGTCACAACTCTGACTTCCTTAACCTCCCCCTGACAGTCTTCCAAGTTCTGGAAATACTGTATAGTCTATAAGCAAACTTTGGTGGTGGAACAAGCATCAGTCACAGCGTCTGACTTCCTTAACCTCCCCCTGACAGTCTTCCAAGTTCTGGAAATACTGTATAGTCTATAAGTACACTTTGGTGGTGGATCAATCATCAGTCACAACGTCTGACTTCCTTAACCTCCCCCTGACAGTCTTCCAAGTTCTGGAAATACTGCATAGTCTATAAGCACACTTTGGTGGTGGAACAATCATCAGTCACAACGTCTGACTTCCTTAACATCTCTGACAGTCTTCCAAGTTCTGGAAATACTGCATAGTCTATAAGCGCACTTTGGTGGTGGAACAATCATCAGTCACAACGTCTGACTTCCTTAACCTCCCCCTGACAGTCTTCCAAGTTCTGGAAATACTGTATAGTCTATAAGTACACTTTGGTGGTGCAACAATCATCAGTCACAACGTCTGACTTCCTTAACCTCCCCCTGACAGTCTTCCAAGTTCTGGAAATACTGCATAGTCTATAAGCACACTTTGGTGGTGGAACAATCATCAGTCACAACGTCTGACTTCCTTAACATCTCTGACAGTCTTCCAAGTTCTGGAAATACTGCATAGTCTATAAGCACACTTTGGTGGTGGAACAATCATCAGTCACAACGTCTGACTTCCTTAACCTCCCCCTGACAGTCTTCCAAGTTCTGGAAATACTGTATAGTCTATAAGTACACTTTGTTGGTGGAACAATCATCAGTCACAACGTCTGACTTGCTTAACTTCCCCCTGACAGTCTTCCAAGTTCTGGAAATACTGTATAGTCTATAAGTACACTTTGGTGGTGGAACAATCATCAGTCACAACGTCTGACTTCCTTAACCTCCCCCTGACAGTCTTCCAAGTTCTGGAAATACTGTATAGTCTATAAGTACACTTTGGTGGTGGAACAATCATCAGTCACAACGTCTGACTTCCTTAACCTCCCCCTGACAGTCTTCCAAGTTCTGGAAATACTGTATAGTCTATAAGTACACTTTGGTAGTGCAATAATCATCAGTCACAACGTCTGACTTGCTTAACCTCCCCCTGACAGTCTTCCAGGTTCTGAAAATACTGTACAGTCTATAAGCATACTTTGGTGGTGGAACAATCATCAGTCACAACTCTGACTTCTTAACCTCCCCCTGACAGTCTTCCAAGTTCTGCAAATACTGTATAGTCTATAAGCACACTTTGGTGGTGGAACAATCATCAGTCACAACGTCTGACTTGCTTAACCTCCCACTGACAGTCTTCCAAGTTCTGGAAATACTGTACAGTCTATAAGTACACTTTGGTGGTGGAACAATCATCAGTCACAACGTCTGACTTCCTTAACCTCCCCCTGACAGTCTTCCAAGTTCTGGAAATACTGTATAGTCTATAAGCACACTTTGGTGGTGGAACAATCATCAGTCACAACTCTGACTTCCTTAACCTCCCCCTGACAGTCTTCCAAGTTCTGGAAATACTGTATAGTCTATAAGCACACTTTGGTGGTGGAACAATCATCAGTCACAACTCTGAATTCCTTAACCTCCCCCTGACAGTCTTCCAAGTTCTGGAAATACTGTATAGTCTATAAGCAAACTTTGGTGGTGGAACAAGCATCAGTCACAACGTCTGACTTCCTTAACCTCCCCCTGACAGTCTTCCAAGTTCTGGAAATACTGTATAGTCTATAAGTACACTTTGGTGGTGGAACAATCATCAGTCACAACGTCTGACTTCCTTAACCTCCCCCTGACAGTCTTCCAAGTTCTGGAAATACTGCATAGTCTATAAGCACACTTTGGTGGTGGAACAATCATCAGTCACAACGTCTGACTTCCTTAACATCTCTGACAGTCTTCCAAGTTCTGGAAATACTGCATAGTCTATAAGCGCACTTTGGTGGTGGAACAATCATCAGTCACAACGTCTGACTTCCTTAACCTCCCCCTGACAGTCTTCCAAGTTTTGGAAATACTGTATAGTCTATAAGTACACTTTGGTGGTGCAACAATCATCAGTCACAACGTCTGACTTCCTTAACCTCCCCCTGACAGTCTTCCAAGTTCTGGAAATACTGCATAGTCTATAAGCACACTTTGGTGGTGGAACAATCATCAGTCACAACGTCTGACTTCCTTAACATCTCTGACAGTCTTCCAAGTTCTGGAAATACTGCATAGTCTATAAGCACACTTTGGTGGTGGAACAATCATCAGTCACAACGTCTGACTTCCTTAACCTCCCCCTGACAGTCTTCCAAGTTCTGGAAATACTGTATAGTCTATAAGTACACTTTGGTGGTGGAACAATCATCAGTCACAACGTCTGACTTCCTTAACATCTCTGAAAGTCTTCCAAGTTCTGGAAATACTGCATAGTCTATAAGCACACTTTGGTGGTGGAACAATCATCAGTCACAACGTTTGACTTCCTTAACCTCCCCCTGACAGTCTTCCAAGTTCTGGAAATACTGTATAGTCTATAAGTACACTTTGGTGGTGGAACAATCATCAGTCACAACGTCTGACTTCCTTAACCTCCCCCTGACAGTCTTCCAAGTTCTGGAAATACTGTATAGTCTATAAGTACACTTTGGTGGTGGAACAATCATCAGTCACAACTCTGACTTCCTTAACCTCCCCCTGACAGTCTTCCAAGTTCTGGAAATACTGTATAGTCTATAAGCACACTTTGGTGGTGGAACAATCATCAGTCACAACTCTGAATTCCTTAACCTCCCCCTGACAGTCTTCCAAGTTCTGGAAATACTGTATAGTCTATAAGCACACTTTGGTGGTGGAACAATCATCAGTCACAACTCTGAATTCCTTAACCTCCCCCTGACAGTCTTCCAAGTTCTGGAAATACTGTATAGTCTATAAGCACACTTTGGTGGTGGAACAATCATCAGTCACAACTCTGAATTCCTTAACCTCCCCCTGACAGTCTTCCAAGTTCTGGAAATACTGTATAGTCTATAAGCACACTTTGGTGGTGGAACAATCATCAGTCACAACTCTGACTTCCTTAAACTCCCCCTGACAGTCTTCCAAGTTCTGGAAATACTGTATAGTCTATAAGCACACTTTGGTGGTGGAACAATCATCAGTCACAACTCTGACTTCCTTAACCTCCCCCTGACAGTCTTCCAAGTTCTGGAAATACTGTATAGTCTGTAAGCACAGTTTGGTGGTGGAACAATCATCAGTAGCAACTCTGACTTCCTTAACCTCCCCCTGACAGTGTTCCAAGTTCTGGAAATACTGTATAGTCTATAAGCACACTTTGGTGGTGGAACAATCATCAGTCACAACTCTGACTTCTTAACCTCCCCCTGACAGTCTTCCAAGTTCTGGAAATACTGTATAGTCTATAAGCACACTTTGGTGGTGGAACAATCATCAGTCACAACTCTGACTTCCTTAACCTCCCCCTGACAGTCTTCCAAGTTCTGGAAGTACTGTATAGTCTATAAGCAAACTTTGGTGGTGGAACAAGCATCAGTCACAACGTCTGACTTCCTTAACCTCCCCCTGACAGTCTTCCAAGTTCTGGAAATACTGTATAGTCTATAAGTACACTTTGGTGGTGGAACAATCATCAGTCACAACGTCTGACTTCCTTAACCTCCCCCTGACAGTCTTCCAAGTTCTGGAAATACTGTATAGTCTATAAGTACACTTTGGTGGTGGAACAATCATCAGTCACAACGTCTGACTTCCTTAACCTCCCCCTGACAGTCTTCCAAGTTCTGGAAATACTGTATAGTCTATAAGTACACTTTGGTGGTGGAACAATCATCAGTCACAACGTCTGACTTCCTTAACCTCCCCCTGACAGTCTTCCAAGTTCTGGAAATACTGTATAGTCTATAAGTACACTTTGGTGGTGGAACAATCATCAGTCACAACGTCTGACTTCCTTAACCTCCCCCTGACAGTCTTCCAAGTTCTGGAAGTACTGTATAGTCTATAAGTACACTTTGGTAGTGCAACAATCATCAGTCACAACGTCTGACTTGCTTAACCTCCCCCTGACAGTCTTCCAAGTTCTGGAAATACTGTACAGTCTATAAGTACACTTTGGTGGTGGAACAATCATCAGTCACAACGTCTGACTTCCTTAACCTCCCCCTGACAGTCTTCCAAGTTCTGGAAATACTGTATAGTCTATAAGCACACTTTGGTGGTGGAACAATCATCAGTCACAACTCTGACTTCCTTAACCTCCCCCTGAAAGTCTTCCAAGTTCTGGAAATACTGTATAGTCTATAAGCACACTTTGGTGGTGGAACAATCATCAGTCACAACGTCTGACTTCCTTAACTTCCCCCTGACAGTCTTCCAAGTTCTGGAAATACTGTGCAGTCTATAAGTAACTTTGGTGGTGGAACAATCATCAGTCACAACATCTGACTTGCTTAACCTCCCTCTGACAGTCTTCCAAGTTCTGGAAATACTGTACAGTCTATAAGTACACTTTGGTGGTGGAACAATCATCAGTCACAACATCTGACTTGCTGAACCTCCCCCTGACAGTCTTCCAAGTTCTGGAAATACTGTATAGTCAAGTACACTTTGGTGGTGGAACAATCATCAGTCACAACGTCTGACTTCCTTAACCTCCCCCTGACAGTCTTCCAAGTTCTGGAAATACTGTATAGTCTATAAGCACACTTTGGTGGTGGAACAATCATCAGTCACAACTCTGACTTCCTTAACCTCCCCCTGACAGTCTTCCAAGTTCTGGAAATACTGTATAGTCTGTAAGCACACTTTGGTGGTGGAACAATCATCAGTCACAACTCTGACTTCCTTAACCTCCCCCTGACAGTCTTCCAAGTTCTGGAAATACTGTATAGTCTATAAGCACACTTTGGTGGTGGAACAATCATCAGTCACAACTCTGACTTCTTAACCTCCCCCTGACAGTCTTCCAAGTTCTGGAAATACTGTATAGTCTATAAGCACACTTTGGTGGTGGAACAATCATCAGTCACAACTCTGACTTCCTTAACCTCCCCCTGACAGTCTTCCAAGTTCTGGAAATACTGTATAGTCTATAAGCAAACTTTGGTGGTGGAACAAGCATCAGTCACAACGTCTGACTTCCTTAACCTCCCCCTGACAGTCTTCCAAGTTCTGGAAATACTGTATAGTCTATAAGTACACTTTGGTGGTGGAACAATCATCAGTCACAACGTCTGACTTCCTTAACCTCCCCCTGACAGTCTTCCAAGTTCTGGAAATACTGCATAGTCTATAAGCACACTTTGGTGGTGGAACAATCATCAGTCACAACGTCTGACTTCCTTAACATCTCTGACAGTCTTCCAAGTTCTGGAAATACTGCATAGTCTATAAGCGCACTTTGGTGGTGGAACAATCATCAGTCACAACGTCTGACTTCCTTAACCTCCCCCTGACAGTCTTCCAAGTTCTGGAAATACTGTATAGTCTATAAGTACACTTTGGTGGTGCAACAATCATCAGTCACAACGTCTGACTTCCTTAACCTCCCCCTGAGAGTCTTCCAAGTTCTGGAAATACTGCATAGTCTATAAGCACACTTTGGTGGTGGAACAATCATCAGTCACAACGTCTGACTTCCTTAACATCTCTGACAGTCTTCCAAGTTCTGGAAATACTGCATAGTCTATAAGCACACTTTGGTGGTGGAACAATCATCAGTCACAACGTCTGACTTCCTTAACCTCCCCCTGACAGTCTTCCAAGTTCTGGAAATACTGTATAGTCTATAAGTACACTTTTGTGTTGGAACAATCATCAGTCACAACGTCTGACTTCCTTAACATCTCTGACAGTCTTCCAAGTTCTGGAAATACTGCATAGTCTATAAGCACACTTTGGTGGTGGAACAATCATCAGTCACAACGTCTGACTTCCTTAACATCTCTGACAGTCTTCCAAGTTCTGGAAATACTGCATAGTCTATAAGCACACTTTGGTGGTGGAACAATCATCAGTCACAACGTCTGACTTCCTTAACCTCCCCCTGACAGTCTTCCAAGTTCTGGAAATACTGTATAGTCTATAAGTACACTTTTGTGTTGGAACAATCATCAGTCACAACGTCTGACTTCCTTAACATCTCTGACAGTCTTCCAAGTTCTGGAAATACTGCATAGTCTATAAGCACACTTTGGTGGTGGAACAATCATCAGTCACAACGTCTGACTTCCTTAACCTCCCCCTGACAGTCTTCCAAGTTCTGGAAATACTGTATAGTCTATAAGTACACTTTGGTGGTGGAACAATCATCAGTCACAACGTCTGACTTCCTTAACCTCCCCCTGACAGTCTTCCAAGTTCTGCAAATACTGTATAGTCTATAAGTACACTTTGGTGGTGGAACAATCATCAGTCACAACTCTGACTTCCTTAACCTCCCCCTGACAGTCTTCCAAGTTCTGGAAATACTGTATAGTCTATAAGCACACTTTGGTGGTGGAACAATCATCAGTCACAACTCTGAATTCCTTAACCTCCCCCTGACAGTCTTCCAAGTTCTGGAAATACTGTATAGTCTATAAGCACACTTTGGTGGTGGAACAATCATCAGTCACAACTCTGAATTCCTTAACCTCCCCCTGACAGTCTTCCAAGTTCTGGAAATACTGTATAGTCTATAAGCACCTTTGGTGGTGGAACAATCATCAGTCACAACTCTGAATTCCTTAACCTCCCCCTGACAGTCTTTCAAGTTCTGGAAATACTGTATAGTCTATAAGCACACTTTGGTGGTGGAACAATCATCAGTCACAACTCTGACTTCCTTAAACTCCCCCTGACAGTCTTCCTAGTTCTGGAAATACTGTATAGTCTATAAGCACACTTTGGTGGTGGAACAATCATCAGTCACAACTCTGACTTCTTAACCTCCCCCTGACAGTCTTCCAAGTTCTGGAAATACTGTATAGTCTGTAAGCACAGTTTGGTGGTGGAACAATCATCAGTAACAACTCTGACTTCCTTAACCTCCCCCTGACAGTGTTCCAAGTTCTGGAAATACTGTATAGTCTATAAGCACACTTTGGTGGTGGAACAATCATCAGTCACAACTCTGACTTCTTAACCTCCCCCTGACAGTCTTCCAAGTTCTGGAAATACTGTATAGTCTATAAGCACACTTTGGTGGTGGAACAATCATCAGTCACAACTCTGACTTCCTTAACCTCCCCCTGACAGTCTTCCAAGTTCTGGAAATACTGTATAGTCTATAAGCAAACTTTGGTGGTGGAACAAGCATCAGTCACAGCGTCTGACTTCCTTAACCTCCCCCTGACAGTCTTCCAAGTTCTGGAAATACTGTATAGTCTATAAGTACACTTTGGTGGTGGATCAATCATCAGTCACAACGTCTGACTTCCTTAACCTCCCCCTGACAGTCTTCCAAGTTCTGGAAATACTGCATAGTCTATAAGCACACTTTGGTGGTGGAACAATCATCAGTCACAACGTCTGACTTCCTTAACATCTCTGACAGTCTTCCAAGTTCTGGAAATACTGCATAGTCTATAAGCGCACTTTGGTGGTGGAACAATCATCAGTCACAACGTCTGACTTCCTTAACCTCCCCCTGACAGTCTTCCAAGTTCTGGAAATACTGTATAGTCTATAAGTACACTTTGGTGGTGCAACAATCATCAGTCACAACGTCTGACTTCCTTAACCTCCCCCTGACAGTCTTCCAAGTTCTGGAAATACTGCATAGTCTATAAGCACACTTTGGTGGTGGAACAATCATCAGTCACAACGTCTGACTTCCTTAACATCTCTGAGTCTTCCAAGTTCTGGAAATACTGCATAGTCTATAAGCACACTTTGGTGGTGGAACAATCATCAGTCACAACGTCTGACTTCCTTAACCTCCCCCTGACAGTCTTCCAAGTTCTGGAAATACTGTATAGTCTATAAGTACACTTTGTTGGTGGAACAATCATCAGTCACAACGTCTGACTTGCTTAACTTCCCCCTGACAGTCTTCCAAGTTCTGGAAATACTGTATAGTCTATAAGTACACTTTGGTGGTGGAACAATCATCAGTCACAACGTCTGACTTCCTTAACCTCCCCCTGACAGTCTTCCAAGTTCTGGAAATACTGTATAGTCTATAAGTACACTTTGGTGGTGGAACAATCATCAGTCACAACGTCTGACTTCCTTAACCTCCCCCTGACAGTCTTCCAAGTTCTGGAAATACTGTATAGTCTATAAGTACACTTTGGTAGTGCAATAATCATCAGTCACAACGTCTGACTTGCTTAACCTCCCCCTGACAGTCTTCCAAGTTCTGCAAATACTGTATAGTCTATAAGCACACTTTGGTGGTGGAACAATCATCAGTCAAAACGTCTGACTTGCTTAACCTCCCACTGACAGTCTTCCAAGTTCTGGAAATACTGTACAGTCTATAAGTACACTTTGGTGGTGGAACAATCATCAGTCACAACGTCTGACTTCCTTAACCTCCCCCTGACAGTCTTCCAAGTTCTGGAAATACTGTATAGTCTATAAGCACACTTTGGTGGTGGAACAATCATCAGTCACAACTCTGACTTCCTTAACCTCCCCCTGACAGTCTTCCAAGTTCTGGAAATACTGTATAGTCTATAAGCACACTTTGGTGGTGGAACAATCATCAGTCACAACGTCTGACTTCCTTAACCTCCCCCTGACAGTCTTCCAAGTTCTGGAAATACTGTATAGTCTATAAGCACACTTTGGTGGTGGAACAATCATCAGTCACAACTCTGACTTCCTTAACCTCCCCCTGACAGTCTTCCAAGTTCTGGAAATACTGTATAGTCTGTAAGCACACTTTGGTGGTGGAACAATCATCAGTCACAACTCTGACTTCCTTAACCTCCCCCTGTCAGTCTTCCAAGTTCTGGAAATACTGTATAGTCTATAAGCACACTTTGGTGGTGGAACAATCATCAGTCACAACTCTGACTTCTTAACCTCCCCCTGACAGTCTTCCAAGTTCTGGAAATACTGTATAGTCTATAAGCACACTTTGGTGGTGGAACAATCATCAGTCACAACTCTGACTTCCTTAACCTCCCCCTGACAGTCTTCCAAGTTCTGGAAATACTGTATAGTCTATAAGCACACTTTGGTGGTGGAACAATCATCAGTCACAACTCTGAATTCCTTAACCTCCCCCTGACAGTCTTCCAAGTTCTGGAAATACTGTATAGTCTATAAGCACACTTTGGTGGTGGAACAATCATCAGTCACAACTCTGAATTCCTTAACCTCCCCCTGACAGTCTTCCAAGTTCTGGAAATACTGTATAGTCTATAAGCACACTTTGGTGGTGGAACAATCATCAGTCACAACTCTGAATTCCTTAACCTCCCCCTGACAGTCTTCCAAGTTCTGGAAATACTGTATAGTCTATAAGCACACTTTGGTGGTGGAACAATCATCAGTCACAACTCTGACTTCCTTAAACTCCCCCTGACAGTCTTCCAAGTTCTGGAAATACTGTATAGTCTATAAGCACACTTTGGTGGTGGAACAATCATCAGTCACAACTCTGACTTCCTTAACCTCCCCCTGACAGTCTTCCAAGTTCTGGAAATACTGTATAGTCTGTAAGCACAGTTTGGTGGTGGAACAATCATCAGTAACAACTCTGACTTCCTTAACCTCCCCCTGACAGTGTTCCAAGTTCTGGAAATACTGTATAGTCTATAAGCACACTTTGGTGGTGGAACAATCATCAGTCACAACTCTGACTTCTTAACCTCCCCCTGACAGTCTTCCAAGTTCTGGAAATACTGTATAGTCTATAAGCACACTTTGGTGGTGGAACAATCATCAGTCACAACTCTGACTTCCTTAACCTCCCCCTGACAGTCTTCCAAGTTCTGGAAGTACTGTATAGTCTATAAGCAAACTTTGGTGGTGGAACAAGCATCAGTCACAACGTCTGACTTCCTTAACCTCCCCCTGACAGTCTTCCAAGTTCTGGAAATACTGTATAGTCTATAAGTACACTTTGGTGGTGGAACAATCATCAGTCACAACGTCTGACTTCCTTAACCTCCCCCTGACAGTCTTCCAAGTTCTGGAAATACTGTATAGTCTATAAGTACACTTTGGTGGTGGAACAATCATCAGTCACAACGTCTGACTTCCTTAACCTCCCCCTGACAGTCTTCCAAGTTCTGGAAATACTGTATAGTCTATAAGTACACTTTGGTGGTGGAACAATCATCAGTCACAACGTCTGACTTCCTTAACCTCCCCCTGACAGTCTTCCAAGTTCTGGAAATACTGTATAGTCTATAAGTACACTTTGGTGGTGGAACAATCATCAGTCACAACGTCTGACTTCCTTAACCTCCCCCTGACAGTCTTCCAAGTTCTGGAAGTACTGTATAGTCTATAAGTACACTTTGGTAGTGCAACAATCATCAGTCACAACGTCTGACTTGCTTAACCTCCCCCTGACAGTCTTCCAAGTTCTGGAAATACTGTACAGTCTATAAGTACACTTTGGTGGTGGAACAATCATCAGTCACAACGTCTGACTTCCTTAACCTCCCCCTGACAGTCTTCCAAGTTCTGGAAATACTGTATAGTCTATAAGCACACTTTGGTGGTGGAACAATCATCAGTCACAACTCTGACTTCCTTAACCTCCCCCTGAAAGTCTTCCAAGTTCTGGAAATACTGTATAGTCTATAAGCACACTTTGGTGGTGGAACAATCATCAGTCACAACGTCTGACTTCCTTAACTTCCCCCTGACAGTCTTCCAAGTTCTGGAAATACTGTGCAGTCTATAAGTAACTTTGGTGGTGGAACAATCATCAGTCACAACATCTGACTTGCTTAACCTCCCTCTGACAGTCTTCCAAGTTCTGGAAATACTGTACAGTCTATAAGTACACTTTGGTGGTGGAACAATCATCAGTCACAACATCTGACTTGCTTAACCTCCCCCTGACAGTCTTCCAAGTTCTGGAAATACTGTATAGTCAAGTACACTTTGGTGGTGGAACAATCATCAGTCACAACGTCTGACTTCCTTAACCTCCCCCTGACAGTCTTCCAAGTTCTGGAAATACTGTATAGTCTATAAGCACACTTTGGTGGTGGAACAATCATCAGTCACAACTCTGACTTCCTTAACCTCCCCCTGACAGTCTTCCAAGTTCTGGAAATACTGTATAGTCTGTAAGCACACTTTGGTGGTGGAACAATCATCAGTCACAACTCTGACTTCCTTAACCTCCCCCTGACAGTCTTCCAAGTTCTGGAAATACTGTATAGTCTATAAGCACACTTTGGTGGTGGAACAATCATCAGTCACAACTCTGACTTCTTAACCTCCCCCTGACAGTCTTCCAAGTTCTGGAAATACTGTATAGTCTATAAGCACACTTTGGTGGTGGAACAATCATCAGTCACAACTCTGACTTCCTTAACCTCCCCCTGACAGTCTTCCAAGTTCTGGAAATACTGTATAGTCTATAAGCAAACTTTGGTGGTGGAACAAGCATCAGTCACAACGTCTGACTTCCTTAACCTCCCCCTGACAGTCTTCCAAGTTCTGGAAATACTGTATAGTCTATAAGTACACTTTGGTGGTGGAACAATCATCAGTCACAACGTCTGACTTCCTTAACCTCCCCCTGACAGTCTTCCAAGTTCTGGAAATACTGCATAGTCTATAAGCACACTTTGGTGGTGGAACAATCATCAGTCACAACGTCTGACTTCCTTAACATCTCTGACAGTCTTCCAAGTTCTGGAAATACTGCATAGTCTATAAGCGCACTTTGGTGGTGGAACAATCATCAGTCACAACGTCTGACTTCCTTAACCTCCCCCTGACAGTCTTCCAAGTTCTGGAAATACTGTATAGTCTATAAGTACACTTTGGTGGTGCAACAATCATCAGTCACAACGTCTGACTTCCTTAACCTCCCCCTGACAGTCTTCCAAGTTCTGGAAATACTGCATAGTCTATAAGCACACTTTGGTGGTGGAACAATCATCAGTCACAACGTCTGACTTCCTTAACATCTCTGACAGTCTTCCAAGTTCTGGAAATACTGCATAGTCTATAAGCACACTTTGGTGGTGGAACAATCATCAGTCACAACGTCTGACTTCCTTAACCTCCCCCTGACAGTCTTCCAAGTTCTGGAAATACTGTATAGTCTATAAGTACACTTTTGTGTTGGAACAATCATCAGTCACAACGTCTGACTTCCTTAACATCTCTGACAGTCTTCCAAGTTCTGGAAATACTGCATAGTCTATAAGCACACTTTGGTGGTGGAACAATCATCAGTCACAACGTCTGACTTCCTTAACATCTCTGACAGTCTTCCAAGTTCTGGAAATACTGCATAGTCTATAAGCACACTTTGGTGGTGGAACAATCATCAGTCACAACGTCTGACTTCCTTAACCTCCCCCTGACAGTCTTCCAAGTTCTGGAAATACTGTATAGTCTATAAGTACACTTTTGTGTTGGAACAATCATCAGTCACAACGTCTGACTTCCTTAACATCTCTGACAGTCTTCCAAGTTCTGGAAATACTGCATAGTCTATAAGCACACTTTGGTGGTGGAACAATCATCAGTCACAACGTCTGACTTCCTTAACCTCCCCCTGACAGTCTTCCAAGTTCTGGAAATACTGTATAGTCTATAAGTACACTTTGGTGGTGGAACAATCATCAGTCACAACGTCTGACTTCCTTAACCTCCCCCTGACAGTCTTCCAAGTTCTGCAAATACTGTATAGTCTATAAGTACACTTTGGTGGTGGAACAATCATCAGTCACAACTCTGACTTCCTTAACCTCCCCCTGACAGTCTTCCAAGTTCTGGAAATACTGTATAGTCTATAAGCACACTTTGGTGGTGGAACAATCATCAGTCACAACTCTGAATTCCTTAACCTCCCCCTGACAGTCTTCCAAGTTCTGGAAATACTGTATAGTCTATAAGCACACTTTGGTGGTGGAACAATCATCAGTCACAACTCTGAATTCCTTAACCTCCCCCTGACAGTCTTCCAAGTTCTGGAAATACTGTATAGTCTATAAGCACCTTTGGTGGTGGAACAATCATCAGTCACAACTCTGAATTCCTTAACCTCCCCCTGACAGTCTTCCAAGTTCTGGAAATACTGTATAGTCTATAAGCACACTTTGGTGGTGGAACAATCATCAGTCACAACTCTGACTTCCTTAAACTCCCCCTGACAGTCTTCCAAGTTCTGGAAATACTGTATAGTCTATAAGCACACTTTGGTGGTGGAACAATCATCAGTCACAACTCTGACTTCTTAACCTCCCCCTGACAGTCTTCCAAGTTCTGGAAATACTGTATAGTCTGTAAGCACAGTTTGGTGGTGGAACAATCATCAGTAACAACTCTGACTTCCTTAACCTCCCCCTGACAGTGTTCCAAGTTCTGGAAATACTGTATAGTCTATAAGCACACTTTGGTGGTGGAACAATCATCAGTCACAACTCTGACTTCTTAACCTCCCCCTGACAGTCTTCCAAGTTCTGGAAATACTGTATAGTCTATAAGCACACTTTGGTGGTGGAACAATCATCAGTCACAACTCTGACTTCCTTAACCTCCCCCTGACAGTCTTCCAAGTTCTGGAAATACTGTATAGTCTATAAGCAAACTTTGGTGGTGGAACAAGCATCAGTCACAGCGTCTGACTTCCTTAACCTCCCCCTGACAGTCTTCCAAGTTCTGGAAATACTGTATAGTCTATAAGTACACTTTGGTGGTGGATCAATCATCAGTCACAACGTCTGACTTCCTTAACCTCCCCCTGACAGTCTTCCAAGTTCTGGAAATACTGCATAGTCTATAAGCACACTTTGGTGGTGGAACAATCATCAGTCACAACGTCTGACTTCCTTAACATCTCTGACAGTCTTCCAAGTTCTGGAAATACTGCATAGTCTATAAGCGCACTTTGGTGGTGGAACAATCATCAGTCACAACGTCTGACTTCCTTAACCTCCCCCTGACAGTCTTCCAAGTTCTGGAAATACTGTATAGTCTATAAGTACACTTTGGTGGTGCAACAATCATCAGTCACAACGTCTGACTTCCTTAACCTCCCCCTGACAGTCTTCCAAGTTCTGGAAATACTGCATAGTCTATAAGCACACTTTGGTGGTGGAACAATCATCAGTCACAACGTCTGACTTCCTTAACATCTCTGACAGTCTTCCAAGTTCTGGAAATACTGCATAGTCTATAAGCACACTTTGGTGGTGGAACAATCATCAGTCACAACGTCTGACTTCCTTAACCTCCCCCTGACAGTCTTCCAAGTTCTGGAAATACTGTATAGTCTATAAGTACACTTTGTTGGTGGAACAATCATCAGTCACAACGTCTGACTTGCTTAACTTCCCCCTGACAGTCTTCCAAGTTCTGGAAATACTGTATAGTCTATAAGTACACTTTGGTGGTGGAACAATCATCAGTCACAACGTCTGACTTCCTTAACCTCCCCCTGACAGTCTTCCAAGTTCTGGAAATACTGTATAGTCTATAAGTACACTTTGGTGGTGGAACAATCATCAGTCACAACGTCTGACTTCCTTAACCTCCCCCTGACAGTCTTCCAAGTTCTGGAAATACTGTATAGTCTATAAGTACACTTTGGTAGTGCAATAATCATCAGTCACAACGTCTGACTTGCTTAACCTCCCCCTGACAGTCTTCCAGGTTCTGAAAATACTGTACAGTCTATAAGCATACTTTGGTGGTGGAACAATCATCAGTCACAACTCTGACTTCTTAACCTCCCCCTGACAGTCTTCCAAGTTCTGCAAATACTGTATAGTCTATAAGCACACTTTGGTGGTGGAACAATCATCAGTCAAAACGTCTGACTTGCTTAACCTCCCACTGACAGTCTTCCAAGTTCTGGAAATACTGTACAGTCTATAAGTACACTTTGGTGGTGGAACAATCATCAGTCACAACGTCTGACTTCCTTAACCTCCCCCTGACAGTCTTCCAAGTTCTGGAAATACTGTATAGTCTATAAGCACACTTTGGTGGTGGAACAATCATCAGTCACAACTCTGACTTCCTTAACCTCCCCCTGACAGTCTTCCAAGTTCTGGAAATACTGTATAGTCTATAAGCACACTTTGGTGGTGGAACAATCATCAGTCACAACGTCTGACTTCCTTAACCTCCCCCTGACAGTCTTCCAAGTTCTGGAAATACTGTATAGTCTATAAGCACACTTTGGTGGTGGAACAATCATCAGTCACAACTCTGACTTCCTTAACCTCCCCCTGACAGTCTTCCAAGTTCTGGAAATACTGTATAGTCTGTAAGCACACTTTGGTGGTGGAACAATCATCAGTCACAACTCTGACTTCCTTAACCTCCCCCTGTCAGTCTTCCAAGTTCTGGAAATACTGTATAGTCTATAAGCACACTTTGGTGGTGGAACAATCATCAGTCACAACTCTGACTTCTTAACCTCCCCCTGACAGTCTTCCAAGTTCTGGAAATACTGTATAGTCTATAAGCACACTTTGGTGGTGGAACAATCATCAGTCACAACTCTGACTTCCTTAACCTCCCCCTGACAGTCTTCCAAGTTCTGGAAATACTGTATAGTCTATAAGTACACTTTGGTAGTGCAACAATCATCAGTCACAACGTCTGACTTGCTTAACCTCCCCCTGACAGTCTTCCAAGTTCTGGAAATACTGTACAGTCTATAAGTACACTTTGGTGGTGGAACAATCATCAGTCACAACGTCTGACTTCCTTAACCTCCCCCTGACAGTCTTCCAAGTTCTGGAAATACTGTATAGTCTATAAGCACACTTTGGTGGTGGAACAATCATCAGTCACAACTCTGACTTCCTTAACCTCCCCCTGAAAGTCTTCCAAGTTCTGGAAATACTGTATAGTCTATAAGCACACTTTGGTGGTGGAACAATCATCAGTCACAACGTCTGACTTCCTTAACTTCCCCCTGACAGTCTTCCAAGTTCTGGAAATACTGTGCAGTCTATAAGTACACTTTGGTGGTGGAACAATCATCAGTCACAACATCTGACTTGCTTAACCTCCCTCTGACAGTCTTCCAAGTTCTGGAAATACTGTACAGTCTATAAGTACACTTTGGTGGTGGAACAATCATCAGTCACAACATCTGACTTGCTTAACCTCCCCCTGACAGTCTTCCAAGTTCTGGAAATACTGTATAGTCAAGTACACTTTGGTGGTGGAATAATCATCAGTCACAACGTCTGACTTCCTTAACCTCCCCCTGACAGTCTTCCAAGTTCTGGAAATACTGTATAGTCTATAAGCACACTTTGGTGGTGGAACAATCATCAGTCACAACTCTGACTTCCTTAACCTCCCCCTGACAGTCTTCCAAGTTCTGGAAATACTGTATAGTCTATAAGCAAACTTTGGTGGTGGAACAAGCATCAGTCACAACGTCTGACTTCCTTAACCTCCCCCTGACAGTCTTCCAAGTTCTGGAAATACTGTATAGTCTATAAGTACACTTTGGTGGTGGAACAATCATCAGTCACAACGTCTGACTTCCTTAACCTCCCCCTGACAGTCTTCCAAGTTCTGGAAATACTGCATAGTCTATAAGCACACTTTGGTGGTGGAACAATCATCAGTCACAACGTCTGACTTCCTTAACATCTCTGACAGTCTTCCAAGTTCTGGAAATACTGCATAGTCTATAAGCGCACTTTGGTGGTGGAACAATCATCAGTCACAACGTCTGACTTCCTTAACCTCCCCCTGACAGTCTTCCAAGTTCTGGAAATACTGTATAGTCTATAAGTACACTTTGGTGGTGCAACAATCATCAGTCACAACGTCTGACTTCCTTAACCTCCCCCTGACAGTCTTCCAAGTTCTGGAAATACTGCATAGTCTATAAGCACACTTTGGTGGTGGAACAATCATCAGTCTCAACGTCTGACTTCCTTAACATCTCTGACAGTCTTCCAAGTTCTGGAAATACTGCATAGTCTATAAGCACACTTTGGTGGTGGAACAATCATCAGTCACAACGTCTGACTTCCTTAACCTCCCCCTGACAGTCTTCCAAGTTCTGGAAATACTGTATAGTCTATAAGTACACTTTGTTGGTGGAACAATCATCAGTCACAACGTCTGACTTGCTTAACTTCCCCCTGACAGTCTTCCAAGTTCTGGAAATACTGTATAGTCTATAAGTACACTTTGGTGGTGGAACAATCATCAGTCACAACGTCTGACTTCCTTAACCTCCCCCTGACAGTCTTCCAAGTTCTGGAAATACTGTATAGTCTATAAGTACACTTTGGTGGTGGAACAATCATCAGTCACAACGTCTGACTTCCTTAACCTCCCCCTGACAGTCTTCCAAGTTCTGGAAATACTGTATAGTCTATAAGTACACTTTGGTAGTGCAATAATCATCAGTCACAACGTCTGACTTGCTTAACCTCCCCCTGACAGTCTTCCAGGTTCTGAAAATACTGTACAGTCTATAAGCATACTTTGGTGGTGGAACAATCATCAGTCACAACTCTGACTTCTTAACCTCCCCCTGACAGTCTTCCAAGTTCTGCAAATACTGTATAGTCTATAAGCACACTTTGGTGGTGGAACAATCATCAGTCACAACGTCTGACTTGCTTAACCTCCCACTGACAGTCTTCCAAGTTCTGGAAATACTGTACAGTCTATAAGTACACTTTGGTGGTGGAACAATCATCAGTCACAACGTCTGACTTCCTTAACCTCCCCCTGACAGTCTTCCAAGTTCTGGAAATACTGTATAGTCTATAAGCACACTTTGGTGGTGGAACAATCATCAGTCACAACTCTGACTTCCTTAACCTCCCCCTGACAGTCTTCCAAGTTCTGGAAATACTGTATAGTCTATAAGCACACTTTGGTGGTGGAACAATCATCAGTCACAACTCTGAATTCCTTAACCTCCCCCTGACAGTCTTCCAAGTTCTGGAAATACTGTATAGTCTATAAGCAAACTTTGGTGGTGGAACAAGCATCAGTCACAACGTCTGACTTCCTTAACCTCCCCCTGACAGTCTTCCAAGTTCTGGAAATACTGTATAGTCTATAAGTACACTTTGGTGGTGGAACAATCATCAGTCACAACGTCTGACTTCCTTAACCTCCCCCTGACAGTCTTCCAAGTTCTGGAAATACTGCATAGTCTATAAGCACACTTTGGTGGTGGAACAATCATCAGTCACAACGTCTGACTTCCTTAACATCTCTGACAGTCTTCCAAGTTCTGGAAATACTGCATAGTCTATAAGCGCACTTTGGTGGTGGAACAATCATCAGTCACAACGTCTGACTTCCTTAACCTCCCCCTGACAGTCTTCCAAGTTTTGGAAATACTGTATAGTCTATAAGTACACTTTGGTGGTGCAACAATCATCAGTCACAACGTCTGACTTCCTTAACCTCCCCCTGACAGTCTTCCAAGTTCTGGAAATACTGCATAGTCTATAAGCACACTTTGGTGGTGGAACAATCATCAGTCACAACGTCTGACTTCCTTAACATCTCTGACAGTCTTCCAAGTTCTGGAAATACTGCATAGTCTATAAGCACACTTTGGTGGTGGAACAATCATCAGTCACGTCTGACTTCCTTAACCTCCCCCTGACAGTCTTCCAAGTTCTGGAAATACTGTATAGTCTATAAGTACACTTTGGTGGTGGAACAATCATCAGTCACAACGTCTGACTTCCTTAACATCTCTGAAAGTCTTCCAAGTTCTGGAAATACTGCATAGTCTATAAGCACACTTTGGTGGTGGAACAATCATCAGTCACAACGTCTGACTTCCTTAACCTCCCCCTGACAGTCTTCCAAGTTCTGGAAATACTGTATAGTCTATAAGTACACTTTGGTGGTGGAACAATCATCAGTCACAACGTCTGACTTCCTTAACCTCCCCCTGACAGTCTTCCAAGTTCTGGAAATACTGTATAGTCTATAAGTACACTTTGGTGGTGGAACAATCATCAGTCACAACTCTGACTTCCTTAACCTCCCCCTGACAGTCTTCCAAGTTCTGGAAATACTGTATAGTCTATAAGCACACTTTGGTGGTGGAACAATCATCAGTCACAACTCTGAATTCCTTAACCTCCCCCTGACAGTCTTCCAAGTTCTGGAAATACTGTATAGTCTATAAGCACACTTTGGTGGTGGAACAATCATCAGTCACAACTCTGAATTCCTTAACCTCCCCCTGACAGTCTTCCAAGTTCTGGAAATACTGTATAGTCTATAAGCACACTTTGGTGGTGGAACAATCATCAGTCACAACTCTGAATTCCTTAACCTCCCCCTGACAGTCTTCCCAGTTCTGGAAATACTGTATAGTCTATAAGCACACTTTGGTGGTGGAACAATCATCAGTCACAACTCTGACTTCCTTAAACTCCCCCTGACAGTCTTCCAAGTTCTGGAAATACTGTATAGTCTATAAGCACACTTTGGTGGTGGAACAATCATCAGTCACAACTCTGACTTCCTTAACCTCCCCCTGACAGTCTTCCAAGTTCTGGAAATACTGTATAGTCTGTAAGCACAGTTTGGTGGTGGAACAATCATCAGTAACAACTCTGACTTCCTTAACCTCCCCCTGACAGTGTTCCAAGTTCTGGAAATACTGTATAGTCTATAAGCACACTTTGGTGGTGGAACAATCATCAGTCACAACTCTGACTTCTTAACCTCCCCCTGACAGTCTTCCAAGTTCTGGAAATACTGTATAGTCTATAAGCACACTTTGGTGGTGGAACAATCATCAGTCACAACTCTGACTTCCTTAACCTCCCCCTGACAGTCTTCCAAGTTCTGGAAGTACTGTATAGTCTATAAGCAAACTTTGGTGGTGGAACAAGCATCAGTCACAACGTCTGACTTCCTTAACCTCCCCCTGACAGTCTTCCAAGTTCTGGAAATACTGTATAGTCTATAAGTACACTTTGGTGGTGGAACAATCATCAGTCACAACGTCTGACTTCCTTAACCTCCCCCTGACAGTCTTCCAAGTTCTGGAAATACTGTATAGTCTATAAGTACACTTTGGTGGTGGAACAATCATCAGTCACAACGTCTGACTTCCTTAACCTCCCCCTGACAGTCTTCCAAGTTCTGGAAATACTGTATAGTCTATAAGTACACTTTGGTGGTGGAACAATCATCAGTCACAACGTCTGACTTCCTTAACCTCCCCCTGACAGTCTTCCAAGTTCTGGAAATACTGTATAGTCTATAAGTACACTTTGGTGGTGGAACAATCATCAGTCACAACGTCTGACTTCCTTAACCTCCCCCTGACAGTCTTCCAAGTTCTGGAAGTACTGTATAGTCTATAAGTACACTTTGGTAGTGCAACAATCATCAGTCACAACGTCTGACTTGCTTAACCTCCCCCTGACAGTCTTCCAAGTTCTGGAAATACTGTACAGTCTATAAGTACACTTTGGTGGTGGAACAATCATCAGTCACAACGTCTGACTTCCTTAACCTCCCCCTGACAGTCTTCCAAGTTCTGGAAATACTGTATAGTCTATAAGCACACTTTGGTGGTGGAACAATCATCAGTCACAACTCTGACTTCCTTAACCTCCCCCTGAAAGTCTTCCAAGTTCTGGAAATACTGTATAGTCTATAAGCACACTTTGGTGGTGGAACAATCATCAGTCACAACGTCTGACTTCCTTAACTTCCCCCTGACAGTCTTCCAAGTTCTGGAAATACTGTGCAGTCTATAAGTAACTTTGGTGGTGGAACAATCATCAGTCACAACATCTGACTTGCTTAACCTCCCCCTGACAGTCTTCCAAGTTCTGGAAATACTGTATAGTCAAGTACACTTTGGTGGTGGAACAATCATCAGTCACAACGTCTGACTTCCTTAACCTCCCCCTTTGAGTCTTCCAAGTTCTGGAACTACTGTATAGTCTATAAGCACACTTTGGTGGTGGAACAATCATCAGTCACAACTCTGACTTCCTTAACCTCCCCCTGACAGTCTTCCAAGTTCTGGAAATACTGTATAGTCTGTAAGCACACTTTGGTGGTGGAACAATCATCAGTCACAACTCTGACTTCCTTAACCTCCCCCTGACAGTCTTCCAAGTTCTGGAAATACTGTATAGTCTATAAGCACACTTTGGTGGTGGAACAATCATCAGTCACAACTCTGACTTCTTAACCTCCCCCTGACAGTCTTCCAAGTTCTGGAAATACTGTATAGTCTATAAGCACACTTTGGTGGTGGAACAATCATCAGTCACAACTCTGACTTCCTTAACCTCCCCCTGACAGTCTTCCAAGTTCTGGAAATACTGTATAGTTTATAAGCAAACTTTGGTGGTGGAACAAGCATCAGTCACAACGTCTGACTTCCTTAACCTCCCCCTGACAGTCTTCCAAGTTCTGGAAATACTGTATAGTCTATAAGTACACTTTGGTGGTGGAACAATCATCAGTCACAACGTCTGACTTCCTTAACCTCCCCCTGACAGTCTTCCAAGTTCTGGAAATACTGCATAGTCTATAAGCACACTTTGGTGGTGGAACAATCATCAGTCACAACGTCTGACTTCCTTAACATCTCTGACAGTCTTCCAAGTTCTGGAAATACTGCATAGTCTATAAGCGCACTTTGGTGGTGGAACAATCATCAGTCACAACGTCTGACTTCCTTAACCTCCCCCTGACAGTCTTCCAAGTTCTGGAAATACTGTATAGTCTATAAGTACACTTTGGTGGTGCAACAATCATCAGTCACAACGTCTGACTTCCTTAACCTCCCCCTGACAGTCTTCCAAGTTCTGGAAATACTGCATAGTCTATAAGCACACTTTGGTGGTGGAACAATCATCAGTCACAACGTCTGACTTCCTTAACATCTCTGACAGTCTTCCAAGTTCTGGAAATACTGCATAGTCTATAAGCACACTTTGGTGGTGGAACAATCATCAGTCACAACGTCTGACTTCCTTAACCTCCCCCTGACAGTCTTCCAAGTTCTGGAAATACTGTATAGTCTATAAGTACACTTTTGTGTTGGAACAATCATCAGTCACAACGTCTGACTTCCTTAACATCTCTGACAGTCTTCCAAGTTCTGGAAATACTGCATAGTCTATAAGCACACTTTGGTGGTGGAACAATCATCAGTCACAACGTCTGACTTCCTTAACCTCCCCCTGACAGTCTTCCAAGTTCTGGAAATACTGTATAGTCTATAAGTACACTTTGGTGGTGGAACAATCATCAGTCACAACGTCTGACTTCCTTAACCTCCCCCTGACAGTCTTCCAAGTTCTGCAAATACTGTATAGTCTATAAGTACACTTTGGTGGTGGAACAATCATCAGTCACAACTCTGACTTCCTTAACCTCCCCCTGACAGTCTTCCAAGTTCTGGAAATACTGTATAGTCTATAAGCACACTTTGGTGGTGGAACAATCATCAGTCACAACTCTGAATTCCTTAATCTCCCCCTGACAGTCTTCCAAGTTCTGGAAATACTGTATAGTCTATAAGCACACTTTGGTGGTGGAACAATCATCAGTCACAACTCTGAATTCCTTAACCTCCCCCTGACAGTCTTCCAAGTTCTGGAAATACTGTATAGTCTATAAGCACCTTTGGTGGTGGAACAATCATCAGTCACAACTCTGAATTCCTTAACCTCCCCCTGACAGTCTTCCAAGTTCTGGAAATACTGTATAGTCTATAAGCACACTTTGGTGGTGGAACAATCATCAGTCACAACTCTGACTTCCTTAAACTCCCCCTGACAGTCTTCCAAGTTCTGGAAATACTGTATAGTCTATAAGCACACTTTGGTGGTGGAACAATCATCAGTCACAACTCTGACTTCTTAACCTCCCCCTGACAGTCTTCCAAGTTCTGGAAATACTGTATAGTCTGTAAGCACAGTTTGGTGGTGGAACAATCATCAGTAACAACTCTGACTTCCTTAACCTCCCCCTGACAGTGTTCCAAGTTCTGGAAATACTGTATAGTCTATAAGCACACTTTGGTGGTGGAACAATCATCAGTCACAACCCTGACTTCTTAACCTCCCCCTGACAGTCTTCCAAGTTCTGGAAATACTGTATAGTCTATAAGCACACTTTGGTCGTGGAACAATCATCAGTCACAACTCTGACTTCCTTAACCTCCCCCTGACAGTCTTCCAAGTTCTGGAAATACTGTATAGTCTATAAGCAAACTTTGGTGGTGGAACAAGCATCAGTCACAGCGTCTGACTTCCTTAACCTCCCCCTGACAGTCTTCCAAGTTCTGGAAATACTGTATAGTCTATAAGTACACTTTGGTGGTGGATCAATCATCAGTCACAACGTCTGACTTCCTTAACCTCCCCCTGACAGTCTTCCAAGTTCTGGAAATACTGCATAGTCTATAAGCACACTTTGGTGGTGGAACAATCATCAGTCACAACGTCTGACTTCCTTAACATCTCTGACAGTCTTCCAAGTTCTGGAAATACTGCATAGTCTATAAGCGCACTTTGGTGGTGGAACAATCATCAGTCACAACGTCTGACTTCCTTAACCTCCCCCTGACAGTCTTCCAAGTTCTGGAAATACTGTATAGTCTATAAGTACACTTTGGTGGTGCAACAATCATCAGTCACAACGTCTGACTTCCTTAACCTCCCCCTGACAGTCTTCCAAGTTCTGGAAATACTGCATAGTCTATAAGCACACTTTGGTGGTGGAACAATCATCAGTCACAACGTCTGACTTCCTTAACATCTCTGACAGTCTTCCAAGTTCTGGAAATACTGCATAGTCTATAAGCACACTTTGGTGGTGGAACAATCATCAGTCACAACGTCTGACTTCCTTAACCTCCCCCTGACAGTCTTCCAAGTTCTGGAAATACTGTATAGTCTATAAGTACACTTTGTTGGTGGAACAATCATCAGTCACAACGTCTGACTTGCTTAACTTCCCCCTGACAGTCTTCCAAGTTCTGGAAATACTGTATAGTCTATAAGTACACTTTGGTGGTGGAACAATCATCAGTCACAACGTCTGACTTCCTTAACCTCCCCCTGACAGTCTTCCAAGTTCTGGAAATACTGTATAGTCTATAAGTACACTTTGGTGGTGGAACAATCATCAGTCACAACGTCTGACTTCCTTAACCTCCCCCTGACAGTCTTCCAAGTTCTGGAAATACTGTATAGTCTATAAGTACACTTTGGTAGTGCAATAATCATCAGTCACAACGTCTGACTTGCTTAACCTCCCCCTGACAGTCTTCCAGGTTCTGAAAATACTGTACAGTCTATAAGCATACTTTGGTGGTGGAACAATCATCAGTCACAACTCTGACTTCTTAACCTCCCCCTGACAGTCTTCCAAGTTCTGCAAATACTGTATAGTCTATAAGCACACTTTGGTGGTGGAACAATCATCAGTCAAAACGTCTGACTTGCTTAACCTCCCACTGACAGTCTTCCAAGTTCTGGAAATACTGTACAGTCTATAAGTACACTTTGGTGGTGGAACAATCATCAGTCACAACGTCTGACTTCCTTAACCTCCCCCTGACAGTCTTCCAAGTTCTGGAAATACTGTATAGTCTATAAGCACACTTTGGTGGTGGAACAATCATCAGTCACAACTCTGACTTCCTTAACCTCCCCCTGACAGTCTTCCAAGTTCTGGAAATACTGTATAGTCTATAAGCACACTTTGGTGGTGGAACAATCATCAGTCACAACGTCTGACTTCCTTAACCTCCCCCTGACAGTCTTCCAAGTTCTGGAAATACTGTATAGTCTATAAGCACACTTTGGTGGTGGAACAATCATCAGTCACAACTCTGACTTCCTTAACCTCCCCCTGACAGTCTTCCAAGTTCTGGAAATACTGTATAGTCTGTAAGCACACTTTGGTGGTGGAACAATCATCAGTCAAACTCTGACTTCCTTAACCTCCCCCTGTCAGTCTTCCAAGTTCTGGAAATACTGTATAGTCTATAAGCACACTTTGGTGGTGGAACAATCATCAGTCACAACTCTGACTTCTTAACCTCCCCCTGACAGTCTTCCAAGTTCTGGAAATACTGTATAGTCTATAAGCACACTTTGGTGGTGGAACAATCATCAGTCACAACTCTGACTTCCTTAACCTCCCCCTGACAGTCTTCCAAGTTCTGGAAATACTGTATAGTCTATAAGTACACTTTGGTAGTGCAACAATCATCAGTCACAACGTCTGACTTGCTTAACCTCCCCCTGACAGTCTTCCAAGTTCTGGAAATACTGTACAGTCTATAAGTACACTTTGGTGGTGGAACAATCATCAGTCACAACGTCTGACTTCCTTAACCTCCCCCTGACAGTCTTCCAAGTTCTGGAAATACTGTATAGTCTATAAGCACACTTTGGTGGTGGAACAATCATCAGTCACAACTCTGACTTCCTTAACCTCCCCCTGAAAGTCTTCCAAGTTCTGGAAATACTGTATAGTCTATAAGCACACTTTGGTGGTGGAACAATCATCAGTCACAACGTCTGACTTCCTTAACTTCCCCCTGACAGTGTTCCAAGTTCTGGAAATACTGTGCAGTCTATAAGTACACTTTGGTGGTGGAACAATCATCAGTCACAACATCTGACTTGCTTAACCTCCCTCTGACAGTCTTCCAAGTTCTGGAAATACTGTACAGTCTAGAAGTACACTTTGGTGGTGGAACAATCATCAGTCACAACATCTGACTTGCTTAACCTCCCCCTGACAGTCTTCCAAGTTCTGGAAATACTGTATAGTCAAGTACACTTTGGTGGTGGAATAATCATCAGTCACAACGTCTGACTTCCTTAACCTCCCCCTGACAGTCTTCCAAGTTCTGGAAATACTGTATAGTCTATAAGCACACTTTGGTGGTGGAACAATCATCAGTCACAACTCTGACTTCCTTAACCTCCCCCTGACAGTCTTCCAAGTTCTGGAAATACTGTATAGTCTGTAAGCACACTTTGGTGGTGGAACAATCATCAGTCACAACTCTGACTTCCTTAACCTCCCCCTGACAGTCTTCCATGTTCTGGAAATACTGTATAGTCTATAAGCACACTTTGGTGGTGGAACAATCATCAGTCACAACTCTGACTTCTTAACCTCCCCCTGACAGTCTTCCAAGTTCTGGAAATACTGTATAGTCTATAAGCACACTTTGGTGGTGGAACAATCATCAGTCACAACTCTGACTTCCTTAACCTCCCCCTGACAGTCTTCCAAGTTCTGGAAATACTGTATAGTCTATAAGCAAACTTTGGTGGTGGAACAAGCATCAGTCACAACGTCTGACTTCCTTAACCTCCCCCTGACAGTCTTCCAAGTTCTGGAAATACTGTATAGTCTATAAGTACACTTTGGTGGTGGAACAATCATCAGTCACAACGTCTGACTTCCTTAACCTCCCCCTGACAGTCTTCCAAGTTCTGGAAATACTGCATAGTCTATAAGCACACTTTGGTGGTGGAACAATCATCAGTCACAACGTCTGACTTCCTTAACATCTCTGACAGTCTTCCAAGTTCTGGAAATACTGCATAGTCTATAAGCGCACTTTGGTGGTGGAACAATCATCAGTCACAACGTCTGACTTCCTTAACCTCCCCCTGACAGTCTTCCAAGTTCTGGAAATACTGTATAGTCTATAAGTACACTTTGGTGGTGCAACAATCATCAGTCACAACGTCTGACTTCCTTAACCTCCCCCTGACAGTCTTCCAAGTTCTGGAAATACTGCATAGTCTATAAGCACACTTTGGTGGTGGAACAATCATCAGTCACAACGTCTGACTTCCTTAACATCTCTGACAGTCTTCCAAGTTCTGGAAATACTGCATAGTCTATAAGCACACTTTGGTGGTGGAACAATCATCAGTCACAACGTCTGACTTCCTTAACCTCCCCCTGACAGTCTTCCAAGTTCTGGAAATACTGTATAGTCTATAAGTACACTTTTGTGTTGGAACAATCATCAGTCACAACGTCTGACTTCCTTAACATCTCTGACAGTCTTCCAAGTTCTGGAAATACTGCATAGTCTATAAGCACACTTTGGTGGTGGAACAATCATCAGTCACAACGTCTGACTTCCTTAACCTCCCCCTGACAGTCTTCCAAGTTCTGGAAATACTGTATAGTCTATAAGTACACTTTGGTGGTGGAACAATCATCAGTCACAACGTCTGACTTCCTTAACCTCCCCCTGACAGTCTTCCAAGTTCTGCAAATACTGTATAGTCTATAAGTACACTTTGGTGGTGGAACAATCATCAGTCACAACTCTGACTTCCTTAACCTCCCCCTGACAGTCTTCCAAGTTCTGGAAATACTGTATAGTCTATAAGCACACTTTGGTGGTGGAACAATCATCAGTCACAACTCTGAATTCCTTAACCTCCCCCTGACAGTCTTCCAAGTTCTGGAAATACTGTATAGTCTATAAGCACACTTTGGTGGTGGAACAATCATCAGTCACAACTCTGAATTCCTTAACCTCCCCCTGACAGTCTTCCAAGTTCTGGAAATACTGTATAGTCTATAAGCACCTTTGGTGGTGGAACAATCATCAGTCACAACTCTGAATTCCTTAAGCTCCCCCTGACAGTCTTCCAAGTTCTGGAAATACTGTATAGTCTATAAGCACACTTTGGTGGTGGAACAATCATCAGTCACAACTCTGACTTCCTTAAACTCCCCCTGACAGTCTTCCAAGTTCTGGAAATACTGTATAGTCTATAAGCACACTTTGGTGGTGGAACAATCATCAGTCACAACTCTGACTTCTTAACCTCCCCCTGACAGTCTTCCAAATTCTGGAAATACTGTATAGTCTGTAAGCACAGTTTGGTGGTGGAACAATCATCAGTAACAACTCTGACTTCCTTAACCTCCCCCTGACAGTGTTCCAAGTTCTGGAAATACTGTATAGTCTATAAGCACACTTTGGTGGTGGAACAATCATCAGTCACAACTCTGACTTCTTAACCTCCCCCTGACAGTCTTCCAAGTTCTGGAAATACTGTATAGTCTATAAGCACACTTTGGTGGTGGAACAATCATCAGTCACAACTCTGACTTCCTTTACCTCCCCCTGACAGTCTTCCAAGTTCTGGAAATACTGTATAGTCTATAAGCAAACTTTGGTGGTGGAACAAGCATCAGTCCCAGCGTCTGACTTCCTTAACCTCCCCCTGACAGTCTTCCAAGTTCTGGAAATACTGTATAGTCTATAAGTACACTTTGGTGGTGGATCAATCATCAGTCACAACGTCTGACTTCCTTAACCTCCCCCTGACAGTCTTCCAAGTTCTGGAAATACTGCATAGTCTATAAGCACACTTTGGTGGTGGAACAATCATCAGTCACAACGTCTGACTTCCTTAACATCTCTGACAGTCTTCCAAGTTCTGGAAATACTGCATAGTCTATAAGCGCACTTTGGTGGTGGAACAATCATCAGTCACAACGTCTGACTTCCTTAACCTCCCCCTGACAGTCTTCCAAGTTCTGGAAATACTGTATAGTCTATAAGTACACTTTGGTGGTGCAACAATCATCAGTCACAACGTCTGACTTCCTTAACCTCCCCCTGACAGTCTTCCAAGTTCTGGAAATACTGCATAGTCTATAAGCACACTTTGGTGGTGGAACAATCATCAGTCACAACGTCTGACTTCCTTAACATCTCTGACAGTCTTCCAAGTTCTGGAAATACTGCATAGTCTATAAGCACACTTTGGTGGTGGAACAATCATCAGTCACAACGTCTGACTTCCTTAACCTCCCCCTGACAGTCTTCCAAGTTCTGGAAATACTGTATAGTCTATAAGTACACTTTGTTGGTGGAACAATCATCAGTCACAACGTCTGACTTACTTAACTTCCCCCTGACAGTCTTCCAAGTTCTGGAAATACTGTATAGTCTATAAGTACACTTTGGTGGTGGAACAATCATCAGTCACAACGTCTGACTTCCTTAACCTCCCCCTGACAGTCTTCCAAGTTCTGGAAATACTGTATAGTCTATAAGTACACTTTGGTGGTGGAACAATCATCAGTCACAACGTCTGACTTCCTTAACCTCCCCCTGACAGTCTTCCAAGTTCTGGAAATACTGTATAGTCTATAAGTACACTTTGGTAGTGCAATAATCATCAGTCACAACGTCTGACTTGCTTAACCTCCCCCTGACAGTCTTCCAGGTTCTGAAAAGACTGTACAGTCTATAAGCATACTTTGGTGGTGGAACAATCATCAGTCACAACTCTGACTTCTTAACCTCCCCCTGACAGTCTTCCAAGTTCTGCAAATACTGTATAGTCTATAAGCACACTTTGGTGGTGGAACAATCATCAGTCACAACGTCTGACTTGCTTAACCTCCCACTGACAGTCTTCCAAGTTCTGGAAATACTGTACAGTCTATAAGTACACTTTGGTGGTGGAACAATCATCAGTCACAACGTCTGACTTCCTTAACCTCCCCCTGACAGTCTTCCAAGTTCTGGAAATACTGTAGTCTATAAGCACACTTTGGTGGTGGAACAATCATCAGTCACAACTCTGACTTCCTTAACCTCCCCCTGACAGTCTTCCAAGTTCTGGAAATACTGTATAGTCTATAAGCACACTTTGGTGGTGGAACAATCATCAGTCACAACGTCTGACTTCCTTAACCTCCCCCTGACAGTCTTCCAAGTTCTGGAAATACTGCATAGTCTATAAGCACACTTTGGTGGTGGAACAATCATCAGTCACAACGTCTGACTTCCTTAACATCTCTGACAGTCTTCCAAGTTCTGGAAATACTGCATAGTCTATAAGCGCACTTTGGTGGTGGAACAATCATCAGTCACAACGTCTGACTTCCTTAACCTCCCCCTGACAGTCTTCCAAGTTCTGGAAATACTGTATAGTCTATAAGTACACTTTGGTGGTGCAACAATCATCAGTCACAACGTCTGACTTCCTTAACCTCCCCCTGACAGTCTTCCAAGTTCTGGAAATACTGCATAGTCTATAAGCACACTTTGGTGGTGGAACAATCATCAGTCACAACGTCTGACTTCCTTAACATCTCTGACAGTCTTCCAAGTTCTGGAAATACTGCATAGTCTATAAGCACACTTTGGTGGTGGAACAATCATCAGTCACAACGTCTGACTTCCTTAACCTCCCCCTGACAGTCTTCCAAGTTCTGGAAATACTGTATAGTCTATAAGTACACTTTGTTGGTGGAACAATCATCAGTCACAACGTCTGACTTGCTTAACTTCCCCCTGACAGTCTTCCAAGTTCTGGAAATACTGTATAGTCTATAAGTACACTTTGGTGGTGGAACAATCATCAGTCACAACGTCTGACTTCCTTAACCTCCCCCTGACAGTCTTCCAAGTTCTGGAAATACTGTATAGTCTATAAGTACACTTTGGTGGTGGAACAATCATCAGTCACAACGTCTGACTTCCTTAACCTCCCCCTGACAGTCTTCCAAGTTCTGGAAATACTGTATAGTCTATAAGTACACTTTGGTAGTGCAATAATCATCAGTCACAACGTCTGACTTGCTTAACCTCCCCCTGACAGTCTTCCAGGTTCTGAAAATACTGTACAGTCTATAAGCATACTTTGGTGGTGGAACAATCATCAGTCACAACTCTGACTTCTTAACCTCCCCCTGACAGTCTTCCAAGTTCTGCAAATACTGTATAGTCTATAAGCACACTTTGGTGGTGGAACAATCATCAGTCAAAACGTCTGACTTGCTTAACCTCCCACTGACAGTCTTCCAAGTTCTGGAAATACTGTACAGTCTATAAGTACACTTTGGTGGTGGAACAATCATCAGTCACAACGTCTGACTTCCTTAACCTCCCCCTGACGGTCTTCCAAGTTCTGGAAATACTGTATAGTCTATAAGCACACTTTGGTGGTGGAACAATCATCAGTCACAACTCTGACTTCCTTAACCTCCCCCTGACAGTCTTCCAAGTTCTGGAAATACTGTATAGTCTATAAGCACACTTTGGTGGTGGAACAATCATCAGTCACAACGTCTGACTTCCTTAACCTCCCCCTGACAGTCTTCCAAGTTCTGGAAATACTGTATAGTCTATAAGCACACTTTGGTGGTGGAACAATCATCAGTCACAACTCTGACTTCCTTAACCTCCCCCTGACAGTCTTCCAAGTTCTGGAAATACTGTATAGTCTGTAAGCACACTTTGGTGGTGGAACAATCATCAGTCACAACTCTGACTTCCTTAACCTCCCCCTGTCAGTCTTCCAAGTTCTGGAAATACTGTATAGTCTATAAGCACACTTTGGTGGTGGAACAATCATCAGTCACAACTCTGACTTCTTAACCTCCCCCTGACAGTCTTCCAAGTTCTGGAAATACTGTATAGTCTATAAGCACACTTTGGTGGTGGAACAATCATCAGTCACAACTCTGACTTCCTTAACCTCCCCCTGACAGTCTTCCAAGTTCTGGAAATACTGTATAGTCTATAAGTACACTTTGGTAGTGCAACAATCATCAGTCACAACGTCTGACTTGCTTAACCTCCCCCTGACAGTCTTCCAAGTTCTGGAAATACTGTACAGTCTATAAGTACACTTTGGTGGTGGAACAATCATCAGTCACAACGTCTGACTTCCTTAACCTCCCCCTGACAGTCTTCCAAGTTCTGGAAATACTGTATAGTCTATAAGCACACTTTGGTGGTGGAACAATCATCAGTCACAACTCTAACTTCCTTAACCTCCCCCTGAAAGTCTTCCAAGTTCTGGAAATACTGTATAGTCTATAAGCACACTTTGGTGGTGGAACAATCATCAGTCACAACGTCTGACTTCCTTAACTTCCCCCTGACAGTCTTCCAAGTTCTGGAAATACTGTGCAGTCTATAAGTACACTTTGGTGGTGGAACAATCATCAGTCACAACATCTGACTTGCTTAACCTCCCTCTGACAGTCTTCCAAGTTCTGGAAATACTGTACAGTCTATAAGTACACTTTGGTGGTGGAACAATCATCAGTCACAACATCTGACTTGCTTAACCTCCCCCTGACAGTCTTCCAAGTTCTGGAAATACTGTATAGTCAAGTACACTTTGGTGGTGGAATAATCATCAGTCACAACGTCTGACTTCCTTAACCTCCCCCTGACAGTCTTCCAAGTTCTGGAAATACTGTATAGTCTATAAGCACACTTTGGTGGTGGAACAATCATCAGTCACAACTCTGACTTCCTTAACCTCCCCCTGACAGTCTTCCAAGTTCTGGAAATACTGCATAGTCTATAAGCACACTTTGGTGGTGGAACAATCATCAGTCACAACTCTGACTTCCTTAACCTCCCCCTGACAGTCTTCCATGTTCTGGAAATACTGTATAGTCTATAAGCACACTTTGGTGGTGGAACAATCATCAGTCACAACTCTGACTTCTTAACCTCCCCCTGACAGTCTTCCAAGTTCTGGAAATACTGTATAGTCTATAAGCACACTTTGGTGGTGGAACAATCATCAGTCACAACTCTGACTTCCTTAACCTCCCCCTGACAGTCTTCCAAGTTCTGGAAATACTGTATAGTCTATAAGCAAACTTTGGTGGTGGAACAAGCATCAGTCACAACGTCTGACTTCCTTAACCTCCCCCTGACAGTCTTCCAAGTTCTGGAAATACTGTATAGTCTATAAGTACACTTTGGTGGTGGAACAATCATCAGTCACAACGTCTGACTTCCTTAACCTCCCCCTGACAGTCTTCCAAGTTCTGGAAATACTGCATAGTCTATAAGCACACTTTGGTGGTGGAACAATCATCAGTCACAACGTCTGACTTCCTTAACATCTCTGACAGTCTTCCAAGTTCTGGAAATACTGCATAGTCTATAAGCGCACTTTGGTGGTGGAACAATCATCAGTCACAACGTCTGACTTCCTTAACCTCCCCCTGACAGTCTTCCAAGTTCTGGAAATACTGTATAGTCTATAAGTACACTTTGGTGGTGCAACAATCATCAGTCACAACGTCTGACTTCCTTAACCTCCCCCTGACAGTCTTCCAAGTTCTGGAAATACTGCATAGTCTATAAGCACACTTTGGTGGTGGAACAATCATCAGTCACAACGTCTGACTTCCTTAACCTCCCCCTGACAGTCTTCCAAGTTCTGGAAATACTGTATAGTCTATAAGTACACTTTTGTGTTGGAACAATCATCAGTCACAACGTCTGACTTCCTTAACATCTCTGACAGTCTTCCAAGTTCTGGAAATACTGCATAGTCTATAAGCACACTTTGGTGGTGGAACAATCATCAGTCACAACGTCTGACTTCCTTAACCTCCCCCTGACAGTCTTCCAAGTTCTGGAAATACTGTATAGTCTATAAGTACACTTTGGTGGTGGAACAATCATCAGTCACAACGTCTGACTTCCTTAACCTCCCCCTGACAGTCTTCCAAGTTCTGCAAATACTGTATAGTCTATAAGTACACTTTGGTGGTGGAACAATCATCAGTCACAACTCTGACTTCCTTAACCTCCCCCTGACAGTCTTCCAAGTTCTGGAAATACTGTATAGTCTATAAGCACACTTTGGTGGTGGAACAATCATCAGTCACAACTCTGAATTCCTTAACCTCCCCCTGACAGTCTTCCAAGTTCTGGAAATACTGTATAGTCTATAAGCACACTTTGGTGGTGGAACAATCATCAGTCACAACTCTGAATTCCTTAACCTCCCCCTGACAGTCTTCCAAGTTCTGGAAATACTGTATAGTCTATAAGCACCTTTGGTGGTGGAACAATCATCAGTCACAACTCTGAATTCCTTAACCTCCCCCTGACAGTCTTCCAAGTTCTGGAAATACTGTATAGTCTATAAGCACACTTTGGTGGTGGAACAATCATCAGTCACAACTCTGACTTCCTTAAACTCCCCCTGACAGTCTTCCAAGTTCTGGAAATACTGTATAGTCTATAAGCACACTTTGGTGGTGGAACAATCATCAGTCACAACTCTGACTTCTTAACCTCCCCCTGACAGTCTTCCAAGTTCTGGAAATACTGTATAGTCTGTAAGCACAGTTTGGTGGTGGAACAATCATCAGTAACAACTCTGACTTCCTTAACCTCCCCCTGACAGTGTTCCAAGTTCTGGAAATACTGTATAGTCTATAAGCACACTTTGGTGGTGGAACAATCATCAGTCACAACTCTGACATCTTAACCTCCCCCTGACAGTCTTCCAAGTTCTGGAAATACTGTATAGTCTATAAGCACACTTTGGTGGTGGAACAATCATCAGTCACAACTCTGACTTCCTTAACCTCCCCCTGACAGTCTTCCAAGTTCTGGAAATACTGTATAGTCTATAAGCAAACTTTGGTGGTGGAACAAGCATCAGTCACAGCGTCTGACTTCCTTAACCTCCCCCTGACAGTCTTCCAAGTTCTGGAAATACTGTATAGTCTATAAGTACACTTTGGTGGTGGATCAATCATCAGTCACAACGTCTGACTTCCTTAACCTCCCCCTGACAGTCTTCCAAGTTCTGGAAATACTGCATAGTCTATAAGCACACTTTGGTGGTGGAACAATCATCAGTCGCAACGTCTGACTTCCTTAACCTCCCCCTGACAGTCTTCCAAGTTCTGGAAATACTGCATAGTCTATAAGCACACTTTGGTGGTGGAACAATCATCAGTCACAACGTCTGACTTCCTTAACATCTCTGACAGTCTTCCAAGTTCTGGAAATACTGCATAGTCTATAAGCACACTTTGGTGGTGGAACAATCATCAGTCACAACGTCTGACTTCCTTAACCTCCCCCTGACAGTCTTCCAAGTTCTGGAAATACTGTATAGTCTATAAGTACACTTTGTTGGTGGAACAATCATCAGTCACAACGTCTGACTTGCTTAACTTCCCCCTGACAGTCTTCCAAGTTCTGGAAATACTGTATAGTCTATAAGTACACTTTGGTGGTGGAACAATCATCAGTCACAACGTCTGACTTCCTTAACCTCCCCCTGACAGTCTTCCAAGTTCTGGAAATACTGTATAGTCTATAAGTACACTTTGGTGGTGGAACAATCATCAGTCACAACGTCTGACTTCCTTAACCTCCCCCTGACAGTCTTCCAAGTTCTGGAAATACTGTATAGTCTATAAGTACACTTTGGTAGTGCAATAATCATCAGTCACAACGTCTGACTTGCTTAACCTCCCCCTGACAGTCTTCCAGGTTCTGAAAAGACTGTACAGTCTATAAGCATACTTTGGTGGTGGAACAATCATCAGTCACAACTCTGACTTCTTAACCTCCCCCTGACAGTCTTCCAAGTTCTGCAAATACTGTATAGTCTATAAGCACACTTTGGTGGTGGAACAATCATCAGTCATAACGTCTGACTTGCTTAACCTCCCACTGACAGTCTTCCAAGTTCTGGAAATACTGTACAGTCTATAAGTACACTTTGGTGGTGGAACAATCATCAGTCACAACGTCTGACTTCCTTAACCTCCCCCTGACAGTCTTCCAAGTTCTGGAAATACTGTAGTCTATAAGCACACTTTGGTGGTGGAACAATCATCAGTCACAACTCTGACTTCCTTAACCTCCCCCTGACAGTCTTCCAAGTTCTGGAAATACTGTATAGTCTATAAGCACACTTTGGTGGTGGAACAATCATCAGTCACAACGTCTGACTTCCTTAACCTCCCCCTGACAGTCTTCCAAGTTCTGGAAATACTGTATAGTCTATAAGCACACTTTGGTGGTGGAACAATCATCAGTCACAACTCTGACTTCCTTAACCTCCCCCTGACAGTCTTCCAAGTTCTGGAAATACTGTATAGTCTGTAAGCACACTTTGGTGGTGGAACAATCATCAGTCACAACTCTGACTTCCTTAACCTCCCCCTGTCAGTCTTCCAAGTTCTGGAAATACTGTATAGTCTATAAGCACACTTTGGTGGTGGAACAATCATCAGTCACAACTCTGACTTCTTAACCTCCCCCTGACAGTCTTCCAAGTTCTGGAAATACTGTATAGTCTATAAGCAAACTTTGGTGGTGGAACAAGCATCAGTCACAACGTCTGACTTCCTTAACCTCCCCCTGACAGTCTTCCAAGTTCTGGAAATACTGTATAGTCTATAAGTACACTTTGGTGGTGGAACAATCATCAGTCACAACGTCTGACTTCCTTAACCTCCCCCTGACAGTCTTCCAAGTTCTGGAAATACTGCATAGTCTATAAGCACACTTTGGTGGTGGAACAATCATCAGTCACAACGTCTGACTTCCTTAACATCTCTGACAGTCTTCCAAGTTCTGGAAATACTGCATAGTCTATAAGCGCACTTTGGTGGTGGAACAATCATCAGTCACAACGTCTGACTTCCTTAACCTCCCCCTGACAGTCTTCCAAGTTCTGGAAATACTGTATAGTCTATAAGTACACTTTGGTGGTGCAACAATCATCAGTCACAACGTCTGACTTCCTTAACCTCCCCCTGACAGTCTTCCAAGTTCTGGAAATACTGCATAGTCTATAAGCACACTTTGGTGGTGGAACAATCATCAGTCACAACGTCTGACTTCCTTAACATCTCTGACAGTCTTCCAAGTTCTGGAAATACTGCATAGTCTATAAGCACACTTTGGTGGTGGAACAATCATCAGTCACAACGTCTGACTTCCTTAACCTCCCCCTGACAGTCTTCCAAGTTCTGGAAATACTGTATAGTCTATAAGTACACTTTTGTGTTGGAACAATCATCAGTCACAACGTCTGACTTCCTTAACATCTCTGACAGTCTCCCAAGTTCTGGAAATACTGCATAGTCTATAAGCACACTTTGGTGGTGGAACAATCATCAGTCACAACGTCTGACTTCCTTAACCTCCCCCTGACAGTCTTCCAAGTTCTGGAAATACTGTATAGTCTATAAGTACACTTTGGTGGTGGAACAATCATCAGTCACAACGTCTGACTTCCTTAACCTCCCCCTGACAGTCTTCCAAGTTCTGCAAATACTGTATAGTCTATAAGTACACTTTGGTGGTGGAACAATCATCAGTCACAACTCTGACTTCCTTAACCTCCCCCTGACAGTCTTCCAAGTTCTGGAAATACTGTATAGTCTATAAGCACACTTTGGTGGTGGAACAATCATCAGTCACAACTCTGAATTCCTTAACCTCCCCCTGACAGTCTTCCAAGTTCTGGAAATACTGTATAGTCTATAAGCACACTTTGGTGGTGGAACAATCATCAGTCACAACGTCTGACTTCCTTAACCTCCCCCTGACAGTCTTCCAAGTTCTGGAAATACTGTATAGTCTATAAGCACCTTTGGTGGTGGAACAATCATCAGTCAAAACTCTGAATTCCTTAACCTCCCCCTGACAGTCTTCCAAGTTCTGGAAATACTGTATAGTCTATAAGCACACTTTGGTGGTGGAACAATCATCAGTCACAACTCTGACTTCCTTAAACTCCCCCTGACAGTCTTCCAAGTTCTGGAAATACTGTATAGTCTATAAGCACACTTTGGTGGTGGAACAATCATCAGTCACAACTCTGAATTCCTTAACCTCCCCCTGACAGTCTTCCAAGTTCTGGAAATACTGTATAGTCTATAAGCACCTTTGGTGGTGGAACAATCATCAGTCACAACTCTGAATTCCTTAACCTCCCCCTGACAGTCTTCCAAGTTCTGGAAATACTGTATAGTCTATAAGCACACTTTGGTGGTGGAACAATCATCAGTCACAACTCTGACTTCCTTAAACTCCCCCTGACAGTCTTCCAAGTTCTGGAAATACTGTATAGTCTATAAGCACACTTTGGTGGTGGAACAATCATCAGTCACAACTCTGACTTCTTAACCTCCCCCTGACAGTCTTCCAAGTTCTGGAAATACTGTATAGTCTGTAAGCACAGTTTGGTGGTGGAACAATCATCAGTAACAACTCTGACTTCCTTAACCTCCCCCTGACAGTGTTCCAAGTTCTGGAAATACTGTATAGTCTATAAGCACACTTTGGTGGTGGAACAATCATCAGTCACAACTCTGACTTCTTAACCTCCCCCTGACAGTCTTCCAAGTTCTGGAAATACTGTATAGTCTATAAGCACACTTTGGTGGTGGAACAATCATCAGTCACAACTCTGACTTCCTTAACCTCCCCCTGACAGTCTTCCAAGTTCTGGAAATACTGTATAGTCTATAAGCAAACTTTGGTGGTGGAACAAGCATCAGTCACAGCGTCTGACTTCCTTAACCTCCCCCTGACAGTCTTCCAAGTTCTGGAAATACTGTATAGTCTATAAGTACACTTTGGTGGTGGATCAATCATCAGTCACAACGTCTGACTTCCTTAACCTCCCCCTGACAGTCTTCCAAGTTCTGGAAATACTGCATAGTCTATAAGCACACTTTGGTGGTGGAACAATCATCAGTCACAACGTCTGACTTCCTTAACATCTCTGACAGTCTTCCAAGTTCTGGAAATACTGCATAGTCTATAAGCGCACTTTGGTGGTGGAACAATCATCAGTCACAAGGTCTGACTTCCTTAACCTCCCCCTGACAGTCTTCCAAGTTCTGGAAATACTGTATAGTCTATAAGTACACTTTGGTGGTGCAACAATCATCAGTCACAACGTCTGACTTCCTTAACCTCCCCCTGACAGTCTTCCAAGTTCTGGAAATACTGCATAGTCTATAAGCACACTTTGGTGGTGGAACAATCATCAGTCACAACGTCTGACTTCCTTAACCTCCCCCTGACAGTCTTCCAAGTTCTGGAAATACTGCATAGTCTATAAGCACACTTTGGTGGTGGAACAATCATCAGTCACAACGTCTGACTTCCTTAACCTCCCCCTGACAGTCTTCCAAGTTCTGGAAATACTGTATAGTCTATAAGTACACTTTGTTGGTGGAACAATCATCAGTCACAACGTCTGACTTGCTTAACTTCCCCCTGACAGTCTTCCAAGTTCTGGAAATACTGTATAGTCTATAAGTACACTTTGGTGGTGGAACAATCATCAGTCACAACGTCTGACTTCCTTAACCTCCCCCTGACAGTCTTCCAAGTTCTGGAAATACTGTATAGTCTATAAGTACACTTTGGTGGTGGAACAATCATCAGTCACAACGTCTGACTTCCTTAACCTCCCCCTGACAGTCTTCCAAGTTCTGGAAATACTGTATAGTCTATAAGTACACTTTGGTAGTGCAATAATCATCAGTCACAACGTCTGACTTGCTTAACCTCCCCCTGACAGTCTTCCAGGTTCTGAAAATACTGTACAGTCTATAAGCATACTTTGGTGGTGGAACAATCATCAGTCACAACTCTGACTTCTTAACCTCCCCCTGACAGTCTTCCAAGTTCTGCAAATACTGTATAGTCTATAAGCACACTTTGGTGGTGGAACAATCATCAGTCACAACGTCTGACTTGCTTAACCTCCCACTGACAGTCTTCCAAGTTCTGGAAATACTGTACAGTCTATAAGTACACTTTGGTGGTGGAACAATCATCAGTCACAACGTCTGACTTCCTTAACCTCCCCCTGACAGTCTTCCAAGTTCTGGAAATACTGTAGTCTATAAGCACACTTTGGTGGTGGAACAATCATCAGTCACAACTCTGACTTCCTTAACCTCCCCCTGACAGTCTTCCAAGTGCTGGAAATACTGTATAGTCTATAAGCACACTTTGGTGGTGGAACAATCATCAGTCACAACGTCTGACTTCCTTAACCTCCCCCTGACAGTCTTCCAAGTTCTGGAAATACTGTATAGTCTATAAGCACACTTTGGTGGTGGAACAATCATCAGTCACAACTCTGACTTCCTTAACCTCCCCGTGACAGTCTTCCAAGTTCTGGAAATACTGTATAGTCTGTAAGCACACTTTGGTGGTGGAACAATCATCAGTCACAACTCTGACTTCCTTAACCTCCCCCTGTCAGTCTTCCAAGTTCTGGAAATACTGTATAGTCTATAAGCACACTTTGGTGGTGGAACAATCATCAGTCACAACTCTGACTTCTTAACCTCCCCCTGACAGTCTTCCAAGTTCTGGAAATACTGTATAGTCTATAAGCACACTTTGGTGGTGGAACAATCATCAGTCACAACTCTGACTTCCTTAACCTCCCCCTGACAGTCTTCCAAGTTCTGGAAATACTGTATAGTCTATAAGCAAACTTTGGTGGTGGAACAAGCATCAGTCACAACGTCTGACTTCCTTAACCTCCCCCTGACAGTCTTCCAAGTTCTGGAAATACTGTATAGTCTATAAGTACACTTTGGTGGTGGAACAATCATCAGTCACAACGTCTGACTTCCTTAACCTCCCCCTGACAGTCTTCCAAGTTCTGGAAATACTGCATAGTCTATAAGCACACTTTGGTGGTGGAACAATCATCAGTCACAACGTCTGACTTCCTTAACATCTCTGACAGTCTTCCAAGTTCTGGAAATACTGCATAGTCTATAAGCGCACTTTGGTGGTGGAACAATCATCAGTCACAACGTCTGACTTCCTTAACCTCCCCCTGACAGTCTTCCAAGTTCTGGAAATACTGTATAGTCTATAAGTACACTTTGGTGGTGCAACAATCATCAGTCACAACGTCTGACTTCCTTAACCTCCCCCTGACAGTCTTCCAAGTTCTGGAAATACTGCATAGTCTATAAGCACACTTTGGTGGTGGAACAATCATCAGTCACAACGTCTGACTTCCTTAACATCTCTGACAGTCTTCCAAGTTCTGGAAATACTGCATAGTCTATAAGCACAATTTGGTGGTGGAACAATCATCAGTCACAACGTCTGACTTCCTTAACCTCCCCCTGACAGTCTTCCAAGTTCTGGAAATACTGTATAGTCTATAAGTACACTTTTGTGTTGGAACAATCATCAGTCACAACGTCTGACTTCCTTAACATCTCTGACAGTCTTCCAAGTTCTGGAAATACTGCATAGTCTATAAGCACACTTTGGTGGTGGAACAATCATCAGTCACAACGTCTGACTTCCTTAACCTCCCCCTGACAGTCTTCCAAGTTCTGGAAATACTGTATAGTCTATAAGTACACTTTGGTGGTGGAACAATCATCAGTCACAACGTCTGACTTCCTTAACCTCCCCCTGACAGTCTTCCAAGTTCTGCAAATACTGTATAGTCTATAAGTACACTTTGGTGGTGGAACAATCATCAGTCACAACTCTGACTTCCTTAACCTCCCCCTGACAGTCTTCCAAGTTCTGGAAATACTGTATAGTCTATAAGCACACTTTGGTGGTGGAACAATCATCAGTCACAACTCTGAATTCCTTAACCTCCCCCTGACAGTCTTCCAAGTTCTGGAAATACTGTATAGTCTATAAGCACACTTTGGTGGTGGAACAATCATCAGTCACAACTCTGAATTCCTTAACCTCCCCCTGACAGTCTTCCAAGTTCTGGAAATACTGTATAGTCTATAAGCACCTTTGGTGGTGGAACAATCATCAGTCACAACTCTGAATTCCTTAACCTCCCCCTGACAGTCTTCCAAGTTCTGGAAATACTGTATAGTCTATAAGCACACTTTGGTGGTGGAACAATCATCAGTCACAACTCTGACTTCCTTAAACTCCCCCTGACAGTCTTCCAAGTTCTGGAAATACTGTATAGTCTATAAGCACACTTTGGTGGTGGAACAATCATCAGTCACAACTCTGACTTCTTAACCTCCCCCTGACAGTCTTCCAAGTTCTGGAAATACTGTATAGTCTGTAAGCACAGTTTGGTGGTGGAACAATCATCAGTAACAACTCTGACTTCCTTAACCTCCCCCTGACAGTGTTCCAAGTTCTGGAAATACTGTATAGTCTATAAGCACACTTTGGTGGTGGAACAATCATCAGTCACAACTCTGACTTCTTAACCTCCCCCTGACAGTCTTCCAAGTTCTGGAAATACTGTATAGTCTATAAGCACACTTTGGTGGTGGAACAATCATCAGTCACAACTCTGACTTCCTTAACCTCCCCCTGACAGTCTTCCAAGTTCTGGAAATACTGTATAGTCTATAAGCAAACTTTGGTGGTGGAACAAGCATCAGTCACAGCGTCTGACTTCCTTAACCTCCCCCTGACAGTCTTCCAAGTTCTGGAAATACTGTATAGTCTATAAGTACACTTTGGTGGTGGATCAATCATCAGTCACAACGTCTGACTTCCTTAACCTCCCCCTGACAGTCTTCCAAGTTCTGGAAATACTGCATAGTCTATAAGCACACTTTGGTGGTGGAACAATCATCAGTCACAACGTCTGACTTCCTTAACATCTCTGACAGTCTTCCAAGTTCTGGAAATACTGCATAGTCTATAAGCGCACTTTGGTGGTGGAACAATCATCAGTCACAACGTCTGACTTCCTTAACCTCCCCCTGACAGTCTTCCAAGTTCTGGAAATACTGTATAGTCTATAAGTACACTTTGGTGGTGCAACAATCATCAGTCACAACGTCTGACTACCTTAACCTCCCCCTGACAGTCTTCCAAGTTCTGGAAATACTGCATAGTCTATAAGCACACTTTGGTGGTGGAACAATCATCAGTCACAACGTCTGACTTCCTTAACATCTCTGACAGTCTTCCAAGTTCTGGAAATACTGCATAGTCTATAAGCACACTTTGGTGGTGGAACAATCATCAGTCACAACGTCTGACTTCCTTAACCTCCCCCTGACAGTCTTCCAAGTTCTGGAAATACTGTATAGTCTATAAGTACACTTTGTTGGTGGAACAATCATCAGTCACAACGTCTGACTTGCTTAACTTCCCCCTGACAGTCTTCCAAGTTCTGGAAATACTGTATAGTCTATAAGTACACTTTGGTGGTGGAACAATCATCAGTCACAACGTCTGACTTCCTTAACCTCCCCCTGACAGTCTTCCAAGTTCTGGAAATACTGTATAGTCTATAAGTACACTTTGGTGGTGGAACAATCATCAGTCACAACGTCTGACTTCCTTAACCTCCCCCTGACAGTCTTCCAAGTTCTGGAAATACTGTATAGTCTATAAGTACACTTTGGTAGTGCAATAATCATCAGTCACAACGTCTGACTTGCTTAACCTCCCCCTGACAGTCTTCCAGGTTCTGAAAATACTGTACAGTCTATAAGCATACTTTGGTGGTGGAACAATCATCAGTCACAACTCTGACTTCTTAACCTCCCCCTGACAGTCTTCCAAGTTCTGCAAATACTGTATAGTCTATAAGCACACTTTGGTGGTGGAACAATCATCAGTCACAACGTCTGACTTGCTTAACCTCCCACTGACAGTCTTCCAAGTTCTGGAAATACTGTACAGTCTATAAGTACACTTTGGTGGTGGAACAATCATCAGTCACAACGTCTGACTTCCTTAACCTCCCCCTGACAGTCTTCCAAGTTCTGGAAATACTGTATAGTCTATAAGCACACTTTGGTGGTGAAACAATCATCAGTCACAACTCTGAATTCCTTAACCTCCCCCTGACAGTCTTCCAAGTTCTGGAAATACTGTATAGTCTATAAGCACACTTTGGTGGTGGAACAATCATCAGTCACAACTCTGAATTCCTTAACCTCCCCCTGACAGTCTTTCAAGTTCTGGAAATACTGTATAGTCTATAAGCACACTTTGGTGTTGGAACAATCATCAGTCACAACTCTGACTTCCTTAACCTCCCCCTGACAGTCTTCCAAGTTCTGGAAATACTGTATAGTCTATAAGCACACTTTGGTGGTGGAACAATCATCAGTCACAACGTCTGACTTCCTTAACTTCCCCCTGACAGTCTTCCAAGTTCTGGAAATACTGTGCAGTCTATAAGTACACTTTGGTGGTGGAACAATCATCAGTCAAAACATCTGACTTGCTTAACCTCCCTCTGACAGTCTTTCAAGTTCTGGAAATACTGTACAGTCTATAAGTACACTTTGGTGGTGGAACAATCATCAGTCACAACATCTGACTTGCTTAACCTCCCCCTGACAGTCTTCCAAGTTCTGGAAATACTGTATAGTCAAGTACACTTTGGTGGTGGAACAATCATCAGTCACAACGTCTGACTTCCTTAACCTCCCCCTGACAGTCTTCCAAGTTCTGGAAATACTGTATAGTCTATAAGCACACTTTGGTGGTGGAACAATCATCAGTCACAACTCTGACTTCCTTAACCTCCCCCTGACAGTCTTCCAAGTTCTGGAAATACTGTATAGTCTGTAAGCACACTTTGGTGGTGGAACAATCATCAGTCACAACTCTGACTTCCTTAACCTCCCCCTGACAGTCTTCCAAGTTCTGGAAATACTGTATAGTCTATAAGCACACTTTGGTGGTGGAACAATCATCAGTCACAACTCTGACTTCTTAACCTCCCCCTGACAGTCTTCCAAGTTCTGGAAATACTGTATAGTCTATAAGCACACTTTGGTGGTGGAACAATCATCAGTCACAACTCTGACTTCCTTAACCTCCCCCTGACAGTCTTCCAAGTTCTGGAAATACTGTATAGTCTATAAGCAAACTTTGGTGGTGGAACAAGCATCAGTCACAACGCCTGACTTCCTTAACCTCCCCCTGACAGTCTTCCAAGTTCTGGAAATACTGTATAGTCTATAAGTACACTTTGGTGGTGGAACAATCATCAGTCACAACGTCTGACTTCCTTAACCTCCCCCTGACAGTCTTCCAAGTTCTGGAAATACTGCATAGTCTATAAGCACACTTTGGTGGTGGAACAATCATCAGTCACAACGTCTGACTTCCTTAACATCTCTGACAGTCTTCCAAGTTCTGGAAATACTGCATAGTCTATAAGCGCACTTTGGTGGTGGAACAATCATCAGTCACAACGTCTGACTTCCTTAACCTCCCCCTGACAGTCTTCCAAGTTTTGGAAATACTGTATAGTCTATAAGTACACTTTGGTGGTGCAACAATCATCAGTCACAACGTCTGACTTCCTTAACCTCCCCCTGACAGTCTTCCAAGTTCTGGAAATACTGCATAGTCTATAAGCACACTTTGGTGGTGGAACAATCATCAGTCACAACGTCTGACTTCCTTAACATCTCTGACAGTCTTCCAAGTTCTGGAAATACTGCATAGTCTATAAGCACACTTTGGTGGTGGAACAATCATCAGTCACAACGTCTGACTTCCTTAACCTCCCCCTGACAGTCTTCCAAGTTCTGGAAATACTGTATAGTCTATAAGTACACTTTGGTGGTGGAACAATCATCAGTCACAACGTCTGACTTCCTTAACATCTCTGAAAGTCTTCCAAGTTCTGGAAATACTGCATAGTCTATAAGCACACTTTGGTGGTGGAACAATCATCAGTCACAACGTCTGACTTCCTTAACTTCCCCCTGACAGTCTTCCAAGTTCTGGAAATACTGTGCAGTCTATAAGTACACTTTGGTGGTGGAACAATCATCAGTCACAACATCTGACTTGCTTAACCTCCCTCTGACAGTCTTCCAAGTTCTGGAAATACTGTACAGTCTATAAGTACACTTTGGTGGTGGAACAATCATCAGTCACAACATCTGACTTGCTTAACCTCCCCCTGACAGTCTTCCAAGTTCTGGAAATACTGTATAGTCAAGTACACTTTGGTGGTGGAACAATCATCAGTCACAATGTCTGACTTCCTTAACCTCCCCCTGACAGTCTTCCAAGTTCTGGAAATACTGTATAGTCTATAAGCACACTTTGGTGGTGGAACAATCATCAGTCACAACTCTGACTTCCTTAACCTCCCCCTGACAGTCTTCCAAGTTCTGGAAATACTGTATAGTCTGTAAGCACACTTTGGTGGTGGAACAATCATCAGTCACAACTCTGACTTCCTTAACCTCCCCCTGACAGTCTTCCAAGTTCTGGAAATACTGTATAGTCTATAAGCACACTTTGGTGGTGGAACAATCATCAGTCACAACTCTGACTTCTTAACCTCCCCCTGACAGTCTTCCAAGTTCTGGAAATACTGTATAGTCTATAAGCACACTTTGGTGGTGGAACAATCATCAGTCACAACTCTGACTTCCTTAACCTCCGCCTGACAGTCTTCCAAGTTCTGGAAATACTGTATAGTCTATAAGCAAACTTTGGTGGTGGAACAAGCATCAGTCACAACGTCTGACTTCCTTAACCTCCCCCTGACAGTCTTCCAAGTTCTGGAAATACTGTATAGTCTATAAGTACACTTTGGTGGTGGAACAATCATCAGTCACAACGTCTGACTTCCTTAACCTCCCCCTGACAGTCTTCCAAGTTCTGGAAATACTGCATAGTCTATAAGCACACTTTGGTGGTGGAACAATCATCAGTCACAACGTCTGACTTCCTTAACATCTCTGACAGTCTTCCAAGTTCTGGAAATACTGCATAGTCTATAAGCGCACTTTGGTGGTGGAACTATCATCAGTCACAACGTCTGACTTCCTTAACCTCCCCCTGACAGTCTTCCAAGTTCTGGAAATACTGTATAGTCTATAAGTACACTTTGGTGGTGCAACAATCATCAGTCACAACGTCTGACTTCCTTAACCTCCCCCTGACAGTCTTCCAAGTTCTGGAAATACTGCATAGTCTATAAGCACACTTTGGTGGTGGAACAATCATCAGTCACAACGTCTGACTTCCTTAACATCTCTGACAGTCTTCCAAGTTCTGGAAATACTGCATAGTCTATAAGCACACTTTGGTGGTGGAACAATCATCAGTCACAACGTCTGACTTCCTTAACCTCCCCCTGACAGTCTTCCAAGTTCTGGAAATACTGTATAGTCTATAAGTACACTTTGTTGGTGGAACAATCATCAGTCACAACGTCTGACTTGCTTAACTTCCCCCTGACAGTCTTCCAAGTTCTGGAAATACTGTATAGTCTATAAGTACACTTTGGTGGTGGAACAATCATCAGTCACAACGTCTGACTTCCTTAACCTCCCCCTGACAGTCTTCCAAGTTCTGGAAATACTGTATAGTCTATAAGTACACTTTGGTGGTGGAACAATCATCAGTCACAACGTCTGACTTCCTTAACCTCCCCCTGACAGTCTTCCAAGTTCTGGAAATACTGTATAGTCTATAAGTACACTTTGGTAGTGCAATAATCATCAGTCACAACGTCTGACTTGCTTAACCTCCCCCTGACAGTCTTCCAGGTTCTGAAAATACTGTACAGTCTATAAGCATACTTTGGTGGTGGAACAATCATCAGTCACAACTCTGACTTCTTAACCTCCCCCTGACAGTCTTCCAAGTTCTGCAAATACTGTATAGTCTATAAGCACACTTTGGTGGTGGAACAATCATCAGTCACAACGTCTGACTTGCTTAACCTCCCACTGACAGTCTTCCAAGTTCTGGAAATACTGTACAGTCTATAAGTACACTTTGGTGGTGGAACAATCATCAGTCACAACGTCTGACTTCCTTAACCTCCCCCTGACAGTCTTCCAAGTTCTGGAAATACTGTATAGTCTATAAGCACACTTTGGTGGTGGAACAATCATCAGTCACAACTCTGACTTCCTTAACCTCCCCCTGACAGTCTTCCAAGTTCTGGAAATACTGTATAGTCTATAAGCACACTTTGGTGGTGGAACAATCATCAGTCACAACTCTGAATTCCTTAACCTCCCCCTGACAGTCTTCCAAGTTCTGGAAATACTGTATAGTCTATAAGCAAACTTTGGTGGTGGAACAAGCATCAGTCACAACGTCTGACTTCCTTAACCTCCCCCTGACAGTCTTCCAAGTTCTGGAAATACTGTATAGTCTATAAGTACACTTTGGTGGTGGAACAATCATCAGTCACAACGTCTGACTTCCTTAACCTCCCCCTGACAGTCTTCCAAGTTCTGGAAATACTGCATAGTCTATAAGCACACTTTGGTGGTGGAACAATCATCAGTCACAACGTCTGACTTCCTTAACATCTCTGACAGTCTTCCAAGTTCTGGAAATACTGCATAGTCTATAAGCGCACTTTGGTGGTGGAACAATCATCAGTCACAACGTCTGACTTCCTTAACCTCCCCCTGACAGTCTTCCAAGTTTTGGAAATACTGTATAGTCTATAAGTACACTTTGGTGGTGCAACAATCATCAGTCACAACGTCTGACTTCCTTAACCTCCCCCTGACAGTCTTCCAAGTTCTGGAAATACTGCATAGTCTATAAGCACACTTTGGTGGTGGAACAATCATCAGTCACAACGTCTGACTTCCTTAACATCTCTGACAGTCTTCCAAGTTCTGGAAATACTGCATAGTCTATAAGCACACTTTGGTGGTGGAACAATCATCAGTCACAACGTCTGACTTCCTTAACCTCCCCCTGACAGTCTTCCAAGTTCTGGAAATACTGTATAGTCTATAAGTACACTTTGGGGGTGGAACAATCATCAGTCACAACGTCTGACTTCCTTAACATCTCTGAAAGTCTTCCAAGTTCTGGAAATACTGCATAGTCTATAAGCACATTTTGGTGGTGGAACAATCATCAGTCACAACGTCTGACTTCCTTAACCTCCCCCTGACAGTCTTCCAAGTTCTGGAAATACTGTATAGTCTATAAGTACACTTTGGTGGTGGAACAATCATCAGTCACAACGTCTGACTTCCTTAACCTCCCCCTGACAGTCTTCCAAGTTCTGGAAATACTGTATAGTCTATAAGTACACTTTGGTGGTGGAACAATCATCAGTCACAACTCTGACTTCCTTAACCTCCCCCTGACAGTCTTCCAAGTTCTGGAAATACTGTATAGTCTATAAGCACACTTTGGTGGTGGAACAATCATCAGTCACAACTCTGAATTCCTTAACCTCCCCCTGACAGTCTTCCAAGTTCTGGAAATACTGTATAGTCTATAAGCACACTTTGGTGGTGGAACAATCATCAGTCACAACTCTGAATTCCTTAACCTCCCCCTGACAGTCTTCCAAGTTCTGGAAATACTGTATAGTCTATAAGCACACTTTGGTGGTGGAACAATCATCAGTCACAACTCTGAATTCCTTAACCTCCCCCTGACAGTCTTCCAAGTTCTGGAAATACTGTATAGTCTATAAGCACACTTTGGTGGTGGAACAATCATCAGTCACAACTCTGACTTCCTTAAACTCCCCCTGACAGTCTTCCAAGTTCTGGAAATACTGTATAGTCTATAAGCACACTTTGGTGGTGGAACAATCATCAGTCACAACTCTGACTTCCTTAACCTCCCCCTGACAGTCTTCCAAGTTCTGGAAATACTGTATAGTCTGTAAGCACAGTTTGGTGGTGGAACAATCATCAGTAACAACTCTGACTTCCTTAACCTCCCCCTGACAGTGTTCCAAGTTCTGGAAATACTGTATAGTCTATAAGCACACTTTGGTGGTGGAACAATCATCAGTCACAACTCTGACTTCCTTAACCTCCCCCTGACAGTCTTCCAAGTTCTGGAAATACTGTATAGTCTATAAGCAAACTTTGGTGGTGGAACAAGCATCAGTCACAACGTCTGACTTCCTTAACCTCCCCCTGACAGTCTTCCAAGTTCTGGAAATACTGTATAGTCTATAAGTACACTTTGGTGGTGGAACAATCATCAGTCACAACGTCTGACTTCCTTAACCTCCCCCTGACAGTCTTCCAAGTTCTGGAAATACTGTATAGTCTATAAGTACACTTTGGTGGTGGAACAATCATCAGTCACAACGTCTGACTTCCTTAACCTCCCCCTGACAGTCTTCCAAGTTCTGGAAATACTGTATAGTCTATAAGTACACTTTGGTGGTGGAACAATCATCAGTCACAACGTCTGACTTCCTTAACCTCCCCCTGACAGTCTTCCAAGTTCTGGAAATACTGTATAGTCTATAAGTACACTTTGGTGGTGGAACAATCATCAGTCACAACGTCTGACTTCCTTAACCTCCCCCTGACAGTCTTCCAAGTTCTGGAAGTACTGTATAGTCTATAAGTACACTTTGGTAGTGCAACAATCATCAGTCACAACGTCTGACTTGCTTAACCTCCCCCTGACAGTCTTCCAAGTTCTGGAAATACTGTACAGTCTATAAGTACACTTTGGTGGTGGAACAATCATCAGTCACAACGTCTGACTTCCTTAACCTCCCCCTGACAGTCTTCCAAGTTCTGGAAATACTGTATAGTCTATAAGCACACTTTGGTGGTGGAACAATCATCAGTCACAACTCTGACTTCCTTAACCTCCCCCTGAAAGTCTTCCAAGTTCTGGAAATACTGTATAGTCTATAAGCACACTTTGGTGGTGGAACAATCATCAGTCACAACGTCTGACTTCCTTAACTTCCCCCTGACAGTCTTCCAAGTTCTGGAAATACTGTGCAGTCTATAAGTACACTTTGGTGGTGGAACAATCATCAGTCACAACATCTGACTTGCTTAACCTCCCTCTGACAGTCTTCCAAGTTCTGGAAATACTGTACAGTCTATAAGTACACTTTGGTGGTGGAACAATCATCAGTCACAACATCTGACTTGCTTAACCTCCCCCTGACAGTCTTCCAAGTTCTGGAAATACTGTATAGTCAAGTACACTTTGGTGGTGGAACAATCATCAGTCACAACGTCTGACTTCCTTAACCTCCCCCTGACAGTCTTCCAAGTTCTGGAAATACTGTATAGTCTATAAGCACACTTTGGTGGTGGAACAATCATCAGTCACAACTCTGACTTCCTTAACCTCCCCCTGACAGTCTTCCAAGTTCTGGAAATACTGTATAGTCTGTAAGCACACTTTGGTGGTGGAACAATCATCAGTCACAACTCTGACTTCCTTAACCTCCCCCTGACAGTCTTCCAAGTTCTGGAAATACTGTATAGTCTATAAGCACACTTTGGTGGTGGAACAATCATCAGTCACAACTCTGACTTCTTAACCTCCCCCTGACAGTCTTCCAAGTTCTGGAAATACTGTATAGTCTATAAGCACACTTTGGTGGTGGAACAATCATCAGTCACAACTCTGACTTCCTTAACCTCCCCCTGACAGTCTTCCAAGTTCTGGAAATACTGTATAGTCTATAAGCAAACTTTGGTGGTGGAACAAGCATCAGTCACAACGTCTGACTTCCTTAACCTCCCCCTGACAGTCTTCCAAGTTCTGGAAATACTGTATAGTCTATAAGTACACTTTGGTGGTGGAACAATCATCAGTCACAACGTCTGTCTTCCTTAACCTCCCCCTGACAGTCTTCCAAGTTCTGGAAATACTGCATAGTCTATAAGCACACTTTGGTGGTGGAACAATCATCAGTCACAACGTCTGACTTCCTTAACATCTCTGACAGTCTTCCAAGTTCTGGAAATACTGCATAGTCTATAAGCGCACTTTGGTGGTGGAACAATCATCGGTCACAACGTCTGACTTCCTTAACCTCCCCCTGACAGTCTTCCAAGTTCTGGAAATACTGTATAGTCTATAAGTACACTTTGGTGGTGCAACAATCATCAGTCACAACGTCTGACTTCCTTAACCTCCCCCTGACAGTCTTCCAAGTTCTGGAAATACTGCATAGTCTATAAGCACACTTTGGTGGTGGAACAATCATCAGTCACAACGTCTGACTTCCTTAACATCTCTGACAGTCTTCCAAGTTCTGGAAATACTGCATAGTCTATAAGCACACTTTGGTGGTGGAACAATCATCAGTCACAACGTCTGACTTCCTTAACCTCCCCCTGACAGTCTTCCAAGTTCTGGAAATACTGTATAGTCTATAAGTACACTTTTGTGTTGGAACAATCATCAGTCACAACGTCTGACTTCCTTAACATCTCTGACAGTCTTCCAAGTTCTGGAAATACTGCATAGTCTATAAGCACACTTTGGTGGTGGAACAATCATCAGTCACAACGTCTGACTTCCTTAACCTCCCCCTGACAGTCTTCCAAGTTCTGGAAATACTGTATAGTGTATAAGTACACTTTGGTGGTGGAACAATCATCAGTCACAACGTCTGACTTCCTTAACCTCCCCCTGACAGTCTTCCAAGTTCTGCAAATACTGTATAGTCTATAAGTACACTTTGGTGGTGGAACAATCATCAGTCACAACTCTGACTTCCTTAACCTCCCCCTGACAGTCTTCCAAGTTCTGGAAATACTGTATAGTCTATAAGCACACTTTGGTGGTGGAACAATCATCAGTCACAACTCTGAATTCCTTAACCTCCCCCTGACAGTCTTCCAAGTTCTGGAAATACTGTATAGTCTATAAGCACACTTTGGTGGTGGAACAATCATCAGTCACAACTCTGAATTCCTTAACCTCCCCCTGACAGTCTTCCAAGTTCTGGAAATACTGTATAGTCTATAAGCACCTTTGGTGGTGGAACAATCATCAGTCACAACTCTGAATTCCTTAACCTCCCCCTGACAGTCTTCCAAGTTCTGGAAATACTGTATAGTCTATAAGCAAACTTTGGTGGTGGAACAAGCATCAGTCACAGCGTCTGACTTCCTTAACCTCCCCCTGACAGTCTTCCAAGTTCTGGAAATACTGTATAGTCTATAAGTACACTTTGGTGGTGGATCAATCATCAGTCACAACGTCTGACTTCCTTAACCTCCCCCTGACAGTCTTCCAAGTTCTGGAAATACTGCATAGTCTATAAGCACACTTTGGTGGTGGAACAATCATCAGTCACAACGTCTGACTTCCTTAACATCTCTGACAGTCTTCCAAGTTCTGGAAATACTGCATAGTCTATAAGCGCACTTTGGTGGTGGAACAATCATCAGTCACAACGTCTGACTTCCTTAACCTCCCCCTGACAGTCTTCCAAGTTCTGGAAATACTGTATAGTCTATAAGTACACTTTGGTGGTGCAACAATCATCAGTCACAACGTCTGACTTCCTTAACCTCCCCCTGACAGTCTTCCAAGTTCTGGAAATACTGCATAGTCTATAAGCACACTTTGGTGGTGGAACAATCATCAGTCACAACGTCTGACTTCCTTAACATCTCTGACAGTCTTCCAAGTTCTGGAAATACTGCATAGTCTATAAGCACTCTTTGGTGGTGGAACAATCATCAGTCACAACGTCTGACTTCCTTAACCTCCCCCTGACAGTCTTCCAAGTTCTGGAAATACTGTATAGTCTATAAGTACACTTTTGTGTTGGAACAATCATCAGTCACAACGTCTGACTTCCTTAACATCTCTGACAGTCTTCCAAGTTCTGGAAATACTGCATAGTCTATAAGCACACTTTGGTGGTGGAACAATCATCAGTCACAACGTCTGACTTCCTTAACCTCCCCCTGACAGTCTTCCAAGTTCTGGAAATACTGTATAGTCTATAAGTACACTTTGGTGGTGGAACAATCATCAGTCACAACGTCTGACTTCCTTAACCTCCCCCTGACAGTCTTCCAAGTTCTGCAAATACTGTATAGTCTATAAGTACACTTTGGTGGTGGAACAATCATCAGTCACAACTCTGACTTCCTTAACCTCCCCCTGACAGTCTTCCAAGTTCTGGAAATACTGTATAGTCTATAAGCACACTTTGGTGGTGGAACAATCATCAGTCACAACTCTGAATTCCTTAACCTCCCCCTGACAGTCTTCCAAGTTCTGGAAATACTGTATAGTCTATAAGCACACTTTGGTGGTGGAACAATCATCAGTCACAACTCTGAATTCCTTAACCTCCCCCTGACAGTCTTCCAATTTCTGGAAATACTGTATAGTCTATAAGCACCTTTGGTGGTGGAACAATCATCAGTCACAACTCTGAATTCCTTAACCTCCCCCTGACAGTCTTACAAGTTCTGGAAATACTGTATAGTCTATAAGCACACTTTGGTGGTGGAACAATCATCAGTCACAACTCTGACTTCCTTAAACTCCCCCTGACAGTGTTCCAAGTTCTGGAAATACTGTATAGTCTATAAGCACACTTTGGTGGTGGAACAATCATCAGTCACAACTCTGACTTCTTAACCTCCCCCTGACAGTCTTCCAAGTTCTGGAAATACTGTATAGTCTATAAGCACACTTTGGTGGTGGAACAATCATCAGTCACAACTCTGACTTCCTTAACCTCCCCCTGACAGTCTTCCAAATTCTGGAAATACTGTATAGTCTATAAGCAAACTTTGGTGGTGGAACAAGCATCAGTCACAGCGTCTGACTTCCTTAACCTCCCCCTGACAGTCTTCCAAGTTCTGGAAATACTGTATAGTCTATAAGTACACTTTGGTGGTGGATCAATCATCAGTCACAACGTCTGACTTCCTTAACCTCCCCCTGACAGTCTTCCAAGTTCTGGAAATACTGCATAGTCTATAAGCACACTTTGGTGGTGGAACAATCATCAGTCACAACGTCTGACTTCCTTAACATCTCTGACAGTCTTCCAAGTTCTGGAAATACTGCATAGTCTATAAGCGCACTTTGGTGGTGGAACAATCATCAGTCACAACGTCTGACTTCCTTAACCTCCCCCTGACAGTCTTCCAAGTTCTGGAAATACTGTATAGTCTATAAGTACACTTTGGTGGTGCAACAATCATCAGTCACAACGTCTGACTACCTTAACCTCCCCCTGACAGTCTTCCAAGTTCTGGAAATACTGCATAGTCTATAAGCACACTTTGGTGGTGGAACAATCATCAGTCACAACGTCTGACTTCCTTAACATCTCTGACAGTCTTCCAAGTTCTGGAAATACTGCATAGTCTATAAGCACACTTTGGTGGTGGAACAATCATCAGTCACAACGTCTGACTTCCTTAACCTCCCCCTGACAGTCTTCCAAGTTCTGGAAATACTGTATAGTCTATAAGTACACTTTGTTGGTGGAACAATCATCAGTCACAACGTCTGACTTGCTTAACTTCCCCCTGACAGTCTTCCAAGTTCTGGAAATACTGTATAGTCTATAAGTACACTTTGGTGGTGGAACAATCATCAGTCACAACGTCTGACTTCCTTAACCTCCCCCTGACAGTCTTCCAAGTTCTGGAAATACTGTATAGTCTATAAGTACACTTTGGTGGTGGAACAATCATCAGTCACAACGTCTGACTTCCTTAACCTCCCCCTGACAGTCTTCCAAGTTCTGGAAATACTGTATAGTCTATAAGTACACTTTGGTAGTGCAATAATCATCAGTCACAACGTCTGACTTGCTTAACCTCCCCCTGACAGTCTTCCAGGTTCTGAAAATACTGTACAGTCTATAAGCATACTTTGGTGGTGGAACAATCATCAGTCACAACTCTGACTTCTTAACCTCCCCCTGACAGTCTTCCAAGTTCTGCAAATACTGTATAGTCTATAAGCACACTTTGGTGGTGGAACAATCATCAGTCACAACGTCTGACTTGCTTAACCTCCCACTGACAGTCTTCCAAGTTCTGGAAATACTGTACAGTCTATAAGTACACTTTGGTGGTGGAACAATCATCAGTCACAACGTCTGACTTCCTTAACCTCCCCCTGACAGTCTTCCAAGTTCTGGAAATACTGTATAGTCTATAAGCACACTTTGGTGGTGGAACAATCATCAGTCACAACTCTGACTTCCTTAACCTCCCCCTGACAGTCTTCCAAGTTCTGGAAATACTGTATAGTCTATAAGCACACTTTGGTGGTGAAACAATCATCAGTCACAACTCTGAATTCCTTAACCTCCCCCTGACAGTCTTCCAAGTTCTGGAAATACTGTATAGTCTATAAGCACACTTTGGTGGTGGAACAATCATCAGTCACAACTCTGAATTCCTTAACCTCCCCCTGACAGTCTTTCAAGTTCTGGAAATACTGTATAGTCTATAAGCACACTTTGGTGTTGGAACAATCATCAGTCACAACTCTGACTTCCTTAACCTCCCCCTGACAGTCTTCCAAGTTCTGGAAATACTGTATAGTCTATAAGCACACTTTGGTGGTGGAACAATCATCAGTCACAACGTCTGACTTCCTTAACTTCCCCCTGACAGTCTTCCAAGTTCTGGAAATACTGTGCAGTCTATAAGTACACTTTGGTGGTGGAACAATCATCAGTCAAAACATCTGACTTGCTTAACCTCCCTCTGACAGTCTTTCAAGTTCTGGAAATACTGTACAGTCTATAAGTACACTTTGGTGGTGGAACAATCATCAGTCACAACATCTGACTTGCTTAACCTCCCCCTGACAGTCTTCCAAGTTCTGGAAATACTGTATAGTCAAGTACACTTTGGTGGTGGAACAATCATCAGTCACAACGTCTGACTTCCTTAACCTCCCCCTGACAGTCTTCCAAGTTCTGGAAATACTGTATAGTCTATAAGCACACTTTGGTGGTGGAACAATCATCAGTCACAACTCTGACTTCCTTAACCTCCCCCTGACAGTCTTCCAAGTTCTGGAAATACTGTATAGTCTGTAAGCACACTTTGGTGGTGGAACAATCATCAGTCACAACTCTGACTTCCTTAACCTCCCCCTGACAGTCTTCCAAGTTCTGGAAATACTGTATAGTCTATAAGCACACTTTGGTGGTGGAACAATCATCAGTCACAACTCTGACTTCTTAACCTCCCCCTGACAGTCTTCCAAGTTCTGGAAATACTGTATAGTCTATAAGCACACTTTGGTGGTGGAACAATCATCAGTCACAACTCTGACTTCCTTAACCTCCCCCTGACAGTCTTCCAAGTTCTGGAAATACTGTATAGTCTATAAGCAAACTTTGGTGGTGGAACAAGCATCAGTCACAACGCCTGACTTCCTTAACCTCCCCCTGACAGTCTTCCAAGTTCTGGAAATACTGTATAGTCTATAAGTACACTTTGGTGGTGGAACAATCATCAGTCACAACGTCTGACTTCCTTAACCTCCCCCTGACAGTCTTCCAAGTTCTGGAAATACTGCATAGTCTATAAGCACACTTTGGTGGTGGAACAATCATCAGTCACAACGTCTGACTTCCTTAACATCTCTGACAGTCTTCCAAGTTCTGGAAATACTGCATAGTCTATAAGCGCACTTTGGTGGTGGAACAATCATCAGTCACAACGTCTGACTTCCTTAACCTCCCCCTGACAGTCTTCCAAGTTTTGGAAATACTGTATAGTCTATAAGTACACTTTGGTGGTGCAACAATCATCAGTCACAACGTCTGACTTCCTTAACCTCCCCCTGACAGTCTTCCAAGTTCTGGAAATACTGCATAGTCTATAAGCACACTTTGGTGGTGGAACAATCATCAGTCACAACGTCTGACTTCCTTAACATCTCTGACAGTCTTCCAAGTTCTGGAAATACTGCATAGTCTATAAGCACACTTTGGTGGTGGAACAATCATCAGTCACAACGTCTGACTTCCTTAACCTCCCCCTGACAGTCTTCCAAGTTCTGGAAATACTGTATAGTCTATAAGTACACTTTGGTGGTGGAACAATCATCAGTCACAACGTCTGACTTCCTTAACATCTCTGAAAGTCTTCCAAGTTCTGGAAATACTGCATAGTCTATAAGCACACTTTGGTGGTGGAACAATCATCAGTCACAACGTCTGACTTCCTTAACTTCCCCCTGACAGTCTTCCAAGTTCTGGAAATACTGTGCAGTCTATAAGTACACTTTGGTGGTGGAACAATCATCAGTCACAACATCTGACTTGCTTAACCTCCCTCTGACAGTCTTCCAAGTTCTGGAAATACTGTACAGTCTATAAGTACACTTTGGTGGTGGAACAATCATCAGTCACAACATCTGACTTGCTTAACCTCCCCCTGACAGTCTTCCAAGTTCTGGAAATACTGTATAGTCAAGTACACTTTGGTGGTGGAACAATCATCAGTCACAATGTCTGACTTCCTTAACCTCCCCCTGACAGTCTTCCAAGTTCTGGAAATACTGTATAGTCTATAAGCACACTTTGGTGGTGGAACAATCATCAGTCACAACTCTGACTTCCTTAACCTCCCCCTGACAGTCTTCCAAGTTCTGGAAATACTGTATAGTCTGTACGCACACTTTGGTGGTGGAACAATCATCAGTCACAACTCTGACTTCCTTAACCTCCCCCTGACAGTCTTCCAAGTTCTGGAAATACTGTATAGTCTATAAGCACACTTTGGTGGTGGAACAATCATCAGTCACAACTCTGACTTCTTAACCTCCCCCTGACAGTCTTCCAAGTTCTGGAAATACTGTATAGTCTATAAGCACACTTTGGTGGTGGAACAATCATCAGTCACAACTCTGACTTCCTTAACCTCCCCCTGACAGTCTTCCAAGTTCTGGAAATACTGTATAGTCTATAAGCAAACTTTGGTGGTGGAACAAGCATCAGTCACAACGTCTGACTTCCTTAACCTCCCCCTGACAGTCTTCCAAGTTCTGGAAATACTGTATAGTCTATAAGTACACTTTGGTGGTGGAACAATCATCAGTCACAACGTCTGACTTCCTTAACCTCCCCCTGACAGTCTTCCAAGTTCTGGAAATACTGCATAGTCTATAAGCACACTTTGGTGGTGGAACAATCATCAGTCACAACGTCTGACTTCCTTAACATCTCTGACAGTCTTCCAAGTTCTGGAAATACTGCATAGTCTATAAGCGCACTTTGGTGGTGGAACTATCATCAGTCACAACGTCTGACTTCCTTAACCTCCCCCTGACAGTCTTCCAAGTTCTGGAAATACTGTATAGTCTATAAGTACACTTTGGTGGTGCAACAATCATCAGTCACAACGTCTGACTTCCTTAACCTCCCCCTGACAGTCTTCCAAGTTCTGGAAATACTGCATAGTCTATAAGCACACTTTGGTGGTGGAACAATCATCAGTCACAACGTCTGACTTCCTTAACATCTCTGACAGTCTTCCAAGTTCTGGAAATACTGCATAGTCTATAAGCACACTTTGGTGGTGGAACAATCATCAGTCACAACGTCTGACTTCCTTAACCTCCCCCTGACAGTCTTCCAAGTTCTGGAAATACTGTATAGTCTATAAGTACACTTTTGTGTTGGAACAATCATCAGTCACAACGTCTGACTTCCTTAACATCTCTGACAGTCTTCCAAGTTCTGGAAATACTGCATAGTCTATAAGCACACTTTGGTGGTGGAACAATCATCAGTCACAACGTCTGACTTCCTTAACCTCCCCCTGACAGTCTTCCAAGTTCTGGAAATACTGTATAGTCTATAAGTACACTTTGGTGGTGGAACAATCATCAGTCACAACGTCTGACTTCCTTAACCTCCCCCTGACAGTCTTCCAAGTTCTGCAAATACTGTATAGTATATAAGTACACTTTGGTGGTGGAACAATCATCAGTCACAACTCTGACTTCCTTAACCTCCCCCTGACAATCTTCCAAGTTCTGGAAATACTGTATAGTCTATAAGCACACTTTGGTGGTGGAACAATCATCAGTCACAACTCTGAATTCCTTAACCTCCCCCTGACAGTCTTCCAAGTTCTGGAAATACTGTATAGTCTATAAGCACACTTTGGTGGTGGAACAATCATCAGTCACAACTCTGAATTCCTTAACCTCCCCCTGACAGTCTTCCAAGTTCTGGAAATACTGTATAGTCTATAAGCACCTTTGGTGGTGGAACAATCATCAGTCACAACTCTGAATTCCTTAACCTCCCCCTGACAGTCTTCCAAGTTCTGGAAATACTGTATAGTCTATTAGCACACTTTGGTGGTGGAACAATCATCAGTCACAACTCTGACTTCCTTAAACTCCCCCTGACAGTCTTCCAAGTTCTGGAAATACTGTATAGTCTATAAGCACACTTTGGTGGTGGAACAATCATCAGTCACAACTCTGACTTCTTAACCTCCCCCTGACAGTCTTCCAAGTTCTGGAAATACTGTATAGTCTGTAAGCACAGTTTGGTGGTGGAACAATCATCAGTAACAACTCTGACTTCCTTAACCTCCCCCTGACAGTGTTCCAAGTTCTGGAAATACTGTATAGTCTATAAGCACACTTTGGTGGTGGAACAATCATCAGTCACAACTCTGACTTCTTAACCTCCCCCTGACAGTCTTCCAAGTTCTGGAAATACTGTATAGTCTATAAGCACACTTTGGTGGTGGAACAATCATCAGTCACAACTCTGACTTCCTTAACCTCCCCCTGACAGTCTTCCAAGTTCTGGAAATACTGTATAGTCTATAAGCAAACTTTGGTGGTGGAACAAGCATCAGTCACAGCGTCTGACTTCCTTAACCTCCCCCTGACAGTCTTCCAAGTTCTGGAAATACTGTATAGTCTATAAGTACACTTTGGTGGTGGATCAATCATCAGTCACAACGTCTGACTTCCTTAACCTCCCCCTGACAGTCTTCCAAGTTCTGGAAATACTGCATAGTCTATAAGCACACTTTGGTGGTGGAACAATCATCAGTCACAACGTCTGACTTCCTTAACATCTCTGACAGTCTTCCAAGTTCTGGAAATACTGCATAGTCTATAAGCGCACTTTGGTGGTGGAACAATCATCAGTCACAACGTCTGACTTCCTTAACCTCCCCCTGACAGTCTTCCAAGTTCTGGAAATACTGTATAGTCTATAAGTACACTTTGGTGGTGCAACAATCATCAGTCACAACGTCTGACTTCCTTAACCTCCCCCTGACAGTCTTCCAAGTTCTGGAAATACTGCATAGTCTATAAGCACACTTTGGTGGTGGAACAATCATCAGTCACAACGTCTGACTTCCTTAACATCTCTGACAGTCTTCCAAGTTCTGGAAATACTGCATAGTCTATAAGCACTCTTTGGTGGTGGAACAATCATCAGTCACAACGTCTGACTTCCTTAACCTCCCCCTGACAGTCTTCCAAGTTCTGGAAATACTGTATAGTCTATAAGTACACTTTGTTGGTGGAACAATCATCAGTCACAACGTCTGACTTGCTTAACTTCCCCCTGACAGTCTTCCAAGTTCTGGAAATACTGTATAGTCTATAAGTACACTTTGGTGGTGGAACAATCATCAGTCACAACGTCTGACTTCCTTAACCTCCCCCTGACAGTCTTCCAAGTTCTGGAAATACTGTATAGTCTATAAGTACACTTTGGTGGTGGAACAATCATCAGTCACAACGTCTGACTTCCTTAACCTCCCCCTGACAGTCTTCCAAGTTCTGGAAATACTGTATAGTCTATAGGTACACTTTGGTAGTGCAATAATCATCAGTCACAACGTCTGACTTGCTTAACCTCCCCCTGACAGTCTTCCAGGTTCTGAAAATACTGTACAGTCTATAAGCATACTTTGGTGGTGGAACAATCATCAGTCACAACTCTGACTTCTTAACCTCCCCCTGACAGTCTTCCAAGTTCTGCAAATACTGTATAGTCTATAAGCACACTTTGGTGGTGGAACAATCATCAGTCACAACATCTGACTTGCTTAACCTCCCACTGACAGTCTTCCAAGTTCTGGAAATACTGTACAGTCTATAAGTACACTTTGGTGGTGGAACAATCATCAGTCACAACGTCTGACTTCCTTAACCTCCCCCTGACAGTCTTCCAAGTTCTGGAAATACTGTATAGTCTATAAGCACACTTTGGTGGTGGAACAATCATCAGTCACAACTCTGACTTCCTTAACCTCCCCCTGACAGTCTTCCAAGTTCTGGAAATACTGTATAGTCTATAAGCACACTTTGGTGGTGGAACAATCATCAGTCACAACTCTGAATTCCTTAACCTCCCCCTGACAGTCTTCCAAGTTCTGGAAATACTGTATAGTCTATAAGCAAACTTTGGTGGTGGAACAAGCATCAGTCACAACGTCTGACTTCCTTAACCTCCCCCTGACAGTCTTCCAAGTTCTGGAAATACTGTATAGTCTATAAGTACACTTTGGTGGTGGAACAATCATCAGTCACAACGTCTGACTTCCTTAACCTCCCCCTGACAGTCTTCCAAGTTCTGGAAATACTGCATAGTCTATAAGCACACTTTGGTGGTGGAACAATCATCAGTCACAACGTCTGACTTCCTTAACATCTCTGACAGTCTTCCAAGTTCTGGAAATACTGCATAGTCTATAAGCGCACTTTGGTGGTGGAACAATCATCAGTCACAACGTCTGACTTCCTTAACCTCCCCCTGACAGTCTTCCAAGTTTTGGAAATACTGTATAGTCTATAAGTACACTTTGGTGGTGCAACAATCATCAGTCACAACGTCTGACTTCCTTAACCTCCCCCTGACAGTCTTCCAAGTTCTGGAAATACTGCATAGTCTATAAGCACACTTTGGTGGTGGAACAATCATCAGTCACAACGTCTGACTTCCTTAACATCTCTGACAGTCTTCCAAGTTCTGGAAATACTGCATAGTCTATAAGCACACTTTGGTGGTGGAACAATCATCAGTCACAACGTCTGACTTCCTTAACCTCCCCCTGACAGTCTTCCAAGTTCTGGAAATACTGTATAGTCTATAAGTACACTTTGGGGGTGGAACAATCATCAGTCACAACGTCTGACTTCCTTAACATCTCTGAAAGTCTTCCAAGTTCTGGAAATACTGCATAGTCTATAAGCACATTTTGGTGGTGGAACAATCATCAGTCACAACGTCTGACTTCCTTAACCTCCCCCTGACAGTCTTCCAAGTTCTGGAAATACTGTATAGTCTATAAGTACACTTTGGTGGTGGAACAATCATCAGTCACAACGTCTGACTTCCTTAACCTCCCCCTGACAGTCTTCCAAGTTCTGGAAATACTGTATAGTCTATAAGTACACTTTGGTGGTGGAACAATCATCAGTCACAACTCTGACTTCCTTAACCTCCCCCTGACAGTCTTCCAAGTTCTGGAAATACTGTATAGTCTATAAGCACACTTTGGTGGTGGAACAATCATCAGTCACAACTCTGAATTCCTTAACCTCCCCCTGACAGTCTTCCAAGTTCTGGAAATACTGTATAGTCTATAAGCACACTTTGGTGGTGGAACAATCATCAGTCACAACTCTGAATTCCTTAACCTCCCCCTGACAGTCTTCCAAGTTCTGGAAATACTGTATAGTCTATAAGCACACTTTGGTGGTGGAACAATCATCAGTCACAACTCTGAATTCCTTAACCTCCCCCTGACAGTCTTCCAAGTTCTGGAAATACTGTATAGTCTATAAGCACACTTTGGTGGTGGAACAATCATCAGTCACAACTCTGACTTCCTTAAACTCCCCCTGACAGTCTTCCAAGTTCTGGAAATACTGTATAGTCTATAAGCACACTTTGGTGGTGGAACAATCATCAGTCACAACTCTGACTTCCTTAACCTCCCCCTGACAGTCTTCCAAGTTCTGGAAATACTGTATAGTCTGTTAGCACAGTTTGGTGGTGGAACAATCATCAGTAACAACTCTGACTTCCTTAACCTCCCCCTGACAGTGTTCCAAGTTCTGGAAATACTGTATAGTCTATAAGCACACTTTGGTGGTGGAACAATCATCAGTCACAACTCTGACTTCCTTAACCTCCCCCTGACAGTCTTCCAAGTTCTGGAAATACTGTATAGTCTATAAGCAAACTTTGGTGGTGGAACAAGCATCAGTCACAAAGTCTGACTTCCTTAACCTCCCCCTGACAGTCTTCCAAGTTCTGGAAATACTGTATAGTCTATAAGTACACTTTGGTGGTGGAACAATCATCAGTCACAACGTCTGACTTCCTTAACCTCCCCCTGACAGTCTTCCAAGTTCTGGAAATACTGTATAGTCTATAAGTACACTTTGGTGGTGGAACAATCATCAGTCACAACGTCTGACTTCCTTAACCTCCCCCTGACAGTCTTCCAAGTTCTGGAAATACTGTATAGTCTATAAGTACACTTTGGTGGTGGAACAATCATCAGTCACAACGTCTGACTTCCTTAACCTCCCCCTGACAGTCTTCCAAGTTCTGGAAATACTGTATAGTCTATAAGTACACTTTGGTGGTGGAACAATCATCAGTCACAACGTCTGACTTCCTTAACCTCCCCCTGACAGTCTTCCAAGTTCTGGAAGTACTGTATAGTCTATAAGTACACTTTGGTAGTGCAACAATCATCAGTCACAACGTCTGACTTGCTTAACCTCCCCCTGACAGTCTTCCAAGTTCTGGAAATACTGTACAGTCTATAAGTACACTTTGGTGGTGGAACAATCATCAGTCACAACGTCTGACTTCCTTAACCTCCCCCTGACAGTCTTCCAAGTTCTGGAAATACTGTATAGTCTATAAGCACACTTTGGTGGTGGAACAATCATCAGTCACAACTCTGACTTCCTTAACCTCCCCCTGAAAGTCTTCCAAGTTCTGGAAATACTGTATAGTCTATAAGCACACTTTGGTGGTGGAACAATCATCAGTCACAACGTCTGACTTCCTTAACTTCCCCCTGACAGTCTTCCAAGTTCTGGAAATACTGTGCAGTCTATAAGTACACTTTGGTGGTGGAACAATCATCAGTCACAACATCTGACTTGCTTAACCTCCCTCTGACAGTCTTCCAAGTTCTGGAAATACTGTACAGTCTATAAGTACACTTTGGTGGTGGAACAATCATCAGTCACAACATCTGACTTGCTTAACCTCCCCCTGACAGTCTTCCAAGTTCTGGAAATACTGTATAGTCAAGTACACTTTGGTGGTGGAACAATCATCAGTCACAACGTCTGACTTCCTTAACCTCCCCCTGACAGTCTTCCAAGTTCTGGAAATACTGTATAGTCTATAAGCACACTTTGGTGGTGGAACAATCATCAGTCACAACTCTGACTTCCTTAACCTCCCCCTGACAGTCTTCCAAGTTCTGGAAATACTGTATAGTCTATAAGCACACTTTGGTGGTGGAACAATCATCAGTCACAACTCTGACTTCCTTAACCTCCCCCTGACAGTCTTCCAAGTTCTGGAAATACTGTATAGTCTGTAAGCACACTTTGGTGGTGGAACAATCATCAGTCACAACTCTGACTTCCTTAACCTCCCCCTGACAGTCTTCCAAGTTCTGGAAATACTGTATAGTCTATAAGCACACTTTGGTGGTGGAACAATCATCAGTCACAACTCTGACTTCTTAACCTCCCCCTGACAGTCTTCCAAGTTCTGGAAATACTGTATAGTCTATAAGCACACTTTGGTGGTGGAACAATCATCAGTCACAACTCTGACTTCCTTAACCTCCCCCTGACAGTCTTCCAAGTTCTGGAAATACTGTATAGTCTATAAGCAAACTTTGGTGGTGGAACAAGCATCAGTCACAACGTCTGACTTCCTTAACCTCCCCCTGACAGTCTTCCAAGTTCTGGAAATACTGTATAGTCTATAAGTACACTTTGGTGGTGGAACAATCATCAGTCACAACGTCTGACTTCCTTAACCTCCCCCTGACAGTCTTCCAAGTTCTGGAAATACTGCATAGTCTATAAGCACACTTTGGTGGTGGAACAATCATCAGTCACAACGTCTGACTTCCTTAACATCTCAGACAGTCTTCCAAGTTCTGGAAATACTGCATAGTCTATAAGCGCACTTTGGTGGTGGAACAATCATCAGTCACAACGTCTGACTTCCTTAACCTCCCCCTGACAGTCTTCCAAGTTCTGGAAATACTGTATAGTCTATAAGTACACTTTGGTGGTGCAACAATCATCAGTCACAACGTCTGACTTCCTTAACCTCCCCCTGACAGTCTTCCAAGTTCTGGAAATACTGCATAGTCTATAAGCACACTTTGGTGGTGGAACAATCATCAGTCACAACGTCTGACTTCCTTAACATCTCTGACAGTCTTCCAAGTTCTGGAAATACTGCATAGTCTATAAGCACACTTTGGTGGTGGAACAATCATCAGTCACAACGTCTGACTTCCTTAACCTCCCCCTGACAGTCTTCCAAGTTCTGGAAATACTGTATAGTCTATAAGTACACTTTTGTGTTGGAACAATCATCAGTCACAACGTCTGACTTCCTTAACATCTCTGACAGTCTTCCAAGTTCTGGAAATACTGCATAGTCTATAAGCACACTTTGGTGGTGGAACAATCATCAGTCACAACGTCTGACTTCCTTAACCTCCCCCTGACAGTCTTCCAAGTTCTGGAAATACTGTATAGTCTATAAGTACACTTTGGTGGTGGAACAATCATCAGTCACAACGTCTGACTTCCTTAACCTCCCCCTGACAGTCTTCCAAGTTCTGCAAATACTGTATAGTCTATAAGTACACTTTGGTGGTGGAACAATCATCAGTCACAACTCTGACTTCCTTAACCTCCCCCTGACAGTCTTCCAAGTTCTGGAAATACTGTATAGTCTATAAGCACACTTTGGTGGTGGAACAATCATCAGTCACAACTCTGAATTCCTTAACCTCCCCCTGACAGTCTTCCAAGTTCTGGAAATACTGTATAGTCTATAAGCACACTTTGGTGGTGGAACAATCATCAGTCACAACTCTGAATTCCTTAACCTCCCCCTGACAGTCTTCCAAGTTCTGGAAATACTGTATAGTCTATAAGCACCTTTGGTGGTGGAACAATCATCAGTCACAACTCTGAATTCCTTAACCTCCCCCTGACAGTCTTCCAAGTTCTGGAAATACTGTATAGTCTATAAGCAAACTTTGGTGGTGGAACAAGCATCAGTCACAGCGTCTGACTTCCTTAACCTCCCACTGACAGTCTTCCAAGTTCTGGAAATACTGTACAGTCTATAAGTACACTTTGGTGGTGGAACAATCATCAGTCACAACGTCTGACTTCCTTAACCTCCCCCTGACAGTCTTCCAAGTTCTGGAAATACTGTATAGTCTATAAGCACACTTTGGTGGTGGAACAATCATCAGTCACAACTCTGACTTCCTTAACCTCCCCCTGACAGTCTTCCAAGTTCTGGAAATACTGTATAGTCTATAAGCACACTTTGGTGGTGGAACAATCATCAGTCACAACTCTGAATTCCTTAACCTCCCCCTGACAGTCTTCCAAGTTCTGGAAATACTGTATAGTCTATAAGCAAACTTTGGTGGTGGAACAAGCATCAGTCACAACGTCTGACTTCCTTAACCTCCCCCTGACAGTCTTCCAAGTTCTGGAAATACTGTATAGTCTATAAGTACACTTTGGTGGTGGAACAATCATCAGTCACAACGTCTGACTTCCTTAACCTCCCCCTGACAGTCTTCCAAGTTCTGGAAATACTGCATAGTCTATAAGCACACTTTGGTGGTGGAACAATCATCAGTCACAACGTCTGACTTCCTTAACATCTCTGACAGTCTTCCAAGTTCTGGAAATACTGCATAGTCTATAAGCGCACTTTGGTGGTGGAACAATCATCAGTCACAACGTCTGACTTCCTTAACCTCCCCCTGACAGTCTTCCAAGTTTTGGAAATACTGTATAGTCTATAAGTACACTTTGGTGGTGCAACAATCATCAGTCACAACGTCTGACTTCCTTAACCTCCCCCTGACAGTCTTCCAAGTTCTGGAAATACTGCATAGTCTATAAGCACACTTTGGTGGTGGAACAATCATCAGTCACAACGTCTGACTTCCTTAACCTCCCCCTGACAGTCTTCCAAGTTCTGGAAATACTGCATAGTCTATAAGCACACTTTGGTGGTGGAACAATCATCAGTCACAACGTCTGACTTCCTTAACCTCCCCCTGACAGTCTTCCAAGTTCTGGAAATACTGTATAGTCTATAAGTACACTTTGGGGGTGGAACAATCATCAGTCACAACGTCTGACTTCCTTAACATCTCTGAAAGTCTTCCAAGTTCTGGAAATACTGCATAGTCTATAAGCACATTTTGGTGGTGGAACAATCATCAGTCACAACGTCTGACTTCCTTAACCTCCCCCTGACAGTCTTCCAAGTTCTGGAAATACTGTATAGTCTATAAGTACACTTTGGTGGTGGAACAATCATCAGTCACAACGTCTGACTTCCTTTACCTCCCCCTGACAGTCTTCCAAGTTCTGGAAATACTGTATAGTCTATAAGTACACTTTGGTGGTGGAACAATCATCAGTCACAACTCTGACTTCCTTAACCTCCCCCTGACAGTCTTCCAAGTTCTGGAAATACTGTATAGTCTATAAGCACACTTTGGTGGTGGAACAATCATCAGTCACAACTCTGAATTCCTTAACCTCCCCCTGACAGTCTTCCAAGTTCTGGAAATACTGTATAGTCTATAAGCACACTTTGGTGGTGGAACAATCATCAGTCACAACGTCTGACTTCCTTAACATCTCTGACAGTCTTCCAAGTTCTGGAAATACTGCATAGTCTATAAGCGCACTTTGGTGGTGGAACAATCATCAGTCACAACGTCTGACTTCCTTAACCTCCCCCTGACAGTCTTCCAAGTTCTGGAAATACTGTATAGTCTATAAGTACACTTTGGTGGTGCAACAATCATCAGTCACAACGTCTGACTTCCTTAACCTCCCCCTGACAGTCTTCCAAGTTCTGGAAATACTGCATAGTCTATAAGCACACTTTGGTGGTGGAACAATCATCAGTCACAACGTCTGACTTCCTTAACATCTCTGACAGTCTTCCAAGTTCTGGAAATACTGCATAGTCTATAAGCACACTTTGGTGGTGGAACAATCATCAGTCACAACGTCTGACTTCCTTAACCTCCCCCTGACAGTCTTCCAAGTTCTGGAAATACTGTATAGTCTATAAGTACACTTTTGTGTTGGAACAATCATCAGTCACAACGTCTGACTTCCTTAACATCTCTGACAGTCTTCCAAGTTCTGGAAATACTGCATAGTCTATAAGCACACTTTGGTGGTGGAACAATCATCAGTCACAACGTCTGACTTCCTTAACCTCCCCCTGACAGTCTTCCAAGTTCTGGAAATACTGTATAGTCTATAAGTACACTTTGGTGGTGGAACAATCATCAGTCACAACGTCTGACTTCCTTAACCTCCCCCTGACAGTCTTCCAAGTTCTGCAAATACTGTATAGTCTATAAGTACACTTTGGTGGTGGAACAATCATCAGTCACAACTCTGACTTCCTTAACCTCCCCCTGACAGTCTTCCAAGTTCTGGAAATACTGTATAGTCTATAAGCACACTTTGGTGGTGGAACAATCATCAGTCACAACTCTGAATTCCTTAACCTCCCCCTGACAGTCTTCCAAGTTCTGGAAATACTGTATAGTCTATAAGCACACTTTGGTGGTGGAACAATCATCAGTCACAACTCTGAATTCCTTAACCTCCCCCTGACAGTCTTCCAAGTTCTGGAAATACTGTATAGTCTATAAGCACCTTTGGTGGTGGAACAATCATCAGTCACAACTCTGAATTCCTTAACCTCCCCCTGACAGTCTTCCAAGTTCTGGAAATACTGTATAGTCTATAAGCAAACTTTGGTGGTGGAACAAGCATCAGTCACAGCGTCTGACTTCCTTAACCTCCCACTGACAGTCTTCCAAGTTCTGGAAATACTGTACAGTCTATAAGTACACTTTGGTGGTGGAACAATCATCAGTCACAACGTCTGACTTCCTTAACCTCCCCCTGACAGTCTTCCAAGTTCTGGAAATACTGTATAGTCTATAAGCACACTTTGGTGGTGGAACAATCATCAGTCACAACTCTGACTTCCTTAACCTCCCCCTGACAGTCTTCCAAGTTCTGGAAATACTGTATAGTCTATAAGCACACTTTGGTGGTGGAACAATCATCAGTCACAACTCTGAATTCCTTAACCTCCCCCTGACAGTCTTCCAAGTTCTGGAAATACTGTATAGTCTATAAGCAAACTTTGGTGGTGGAACAAGCATCAGTCACAACGTCTGACTTCCTTAACCTCCCCCTGACAGTCTTCCAAGTTCTGGAAATACTGTATAGTCTATAAGTACACTTTGGTGGTGGAACAATCATCAGTCACAACGTCTGACTTCCTTAACCTCCCCCTGACAGTCTTCCAAGTTCTGGAAATACTGCATAGTCTATAAGCACACTTTGGTGGTGGAACAATCATCAGTCACAACGTCTGACTTCCTTAACATCTCTGACAGTCTTCCAAGTTCTGGAAATACTGCATAGTCTATAAGCGCACTTTGGTGGTGGAACAATCATCAGTCACAACGTCTGACTTCCTTAACCTCCCCCTGACAGTCTTCCAAGTTTTGGAAATACTGTATAGTCTATAAGTACACTTTGGTGGTGCAACAATCATCAGTCACAACGTCTGACTTCCTTACCCTCCCCCTGACAGTCTTCCAAGTTCTGGAAATACTGCATAGTCTATAAGCACACTTTGTTGGTGGAACAATCATCAGTCACAACGTCTGACTTCCTTAACATCTCTGACAGTCTTCCAAGTTCTGGAAATACTGCATAGTCTATAAGCACACTTTGGTGGTGGAACAATCATCAGTCACAACGTCTGACTTCCTTAACCTCCCCCTGACAGTCTTCCAAGTTCTGGAAATACTTTATAGTCTATAAGTACACTTTGGGGGTGGAACAATCATCAGTCACAACGTCTGACTTCCTTAACATCTCTGAAAGTCTTCCAAGTTCTGGAAATACTGCATAGTCTATAAGCACATTTTGGTGGTGGAACAATCATCAGTCACAACGTCTGACTTCCTTAACCTCCCCCTGACAGTCTTCCAAGTTCTGGAAATACTGTATAGTCTATAAGTACACTTTGGTGGTGGAACAATCATCAGTCACAACGTCTGACTTCCTTAACCTCCCCCTGACAGTCTTCCAAGTTCTGGAAATACTGTATAGTCTATAAGTACACTTTGGTGGTGGAACAATCATCAGTCACAACTCTGACTTCCTTAACCTCCCCCTGACAGTCTTCCAAGTTCTGGAAATACTGTATAGTCTATAAGCACACTTTGGTGGTGGAACAATCATCAGTCACAACTCTGAATTCCTTAACCTCCCCCTGACAGTCTTCCAAGTTCTGGAAATACTGTATAGTCTATAAGCACACTTTGGTGGTGGAACAATCATCAGTCACAACTCTGAATTCCTTAACCTCCCCCTGACAGTCTTCCAAGTTCTGGAAATACTGTATAGTCTATAAGCACACTTTGGTGGTGGAACAATCATCAGTCACAACTCTGAATTCCTTAACCTCCCCCTGACAGTCTTCCAAGTTCTGGAAATACTGTATAGTCTATAAGCACACTTTGGTGGTGGAACAATCATCAGTCACAACTCTGACTTCCTTAAACTCCCCCTGACAGTCTTCCAAGTTCTGGAAATACTGTATAGTCTATAAGCACACTTTGGTGGTGGAACAATCATCAGTCACAACTCTGACTTCCTTAACCTCCCCCTGACAGTCTTCCAAGTTCTGGAAATACTGTATAGTCTGTAAGCACAGTTTGGTGGTGGAACAATCATCAGTAACAACTCTGACTTCCTTAACCTCCCCCTGACAGTGTTCCAAGTTCTGGAAATACTGTATAGTCTATAAGCACACTTTGGTGGTGGAACAATCATCAGTCACAACTCTGACTTCCTTAACCTCCCCCTGACAGTCTTCCAAGTTCTGGAAATACTGTATAGTCTATAAGCAAACTTTGGTGGTGGAACAAGCATCAGTCACAAAGTCTGACTTCCTTAACCTCCCCCTGACAGTCTTCCAAGTTCTGGAAATACTGTATAGTCTATAAGTACACTTTGGTGGTGGAACAATCATCAGTCACAACGTCTGACTTCCTTAACCTCCCCCTGACAGTCTTCCAAGTTCTGGAAATACTGTATAGTCTATAAGTACACTTTGGTGGTGGAACAATCATCAGTCACAACGTCTGACTTCCTTAACCTCCCCCTGACAGTCTTCCAAGTTCTGGAAATACTGTATAGTCTATAAGTACACTTTGGTGGTGGAACAATCATCAGTCACAACGTCTGACTTCCTTAACCTCCCCCTGACAGTCTTCCAAGTTCTGGAAATACTGTATAGTCTATAAGTACACTTTGGTGGTGGAACAATCATCAGTCACAACGTCTGACTTCCTTAACCTCCCCCTGACAGTCTTCCAAGTTCTGGAAGTACTGTATAGTCTATAAGTACACTTTGGTAGTGCAACAATCATCAGTCACAACGTCTGACTTGCTTAACCTCCCCCTGACAGTCTTCCAAGTTCTGGAAATACTGTACAGTCTATAAGTACACTTTGGTGGTGGAACAATCATCAGTCACAACGTCTGACTTCCTTAACCTCCCCCTGACAGTCTTCCAAGTTCTGGAAATACTGTATAGTCTATAAGCACACTTTGGTGGTGGAACAATCATCAGTCACAACTCTGACTTCCTTAACCTCCCCCTGAAAGTCTTCCAAGTTCTGGAAATACTGTATAGTCTATAAGCACACTTTGGTGGTGGAACAATCATCAGTCACAACGTCTGACTTCCTTAACTTCCCCCTGACAGTCTTCCAAGTTCTGGAAATACTGTGCAGTCTATAAGTACACTTTGGTGGTGGAACAATCATCAGTCACAACATCTGACTTGCTTAACCTCCCTCTGACAGTCTTCCAAGTTCTGGAAATACTGTACAGTCTATAAGTACACTTTGGTGGTGGAACAATCATCAGTCACAACATCTGACTTGCTTAACCTCCCCCTGACAGTCTTCCAAGTTCTGGAAATACTGTATAGTCAAGTACACTTTGGTGGTGGAACAATCATCAGTCACAACGTCTGACTTCCTTAACCTCCCCCTGACAGTCTTCCAAGTTCTGGAAATACTGTATAGTCTATAAGCACACTTTGGTGGTGGAACAATCATCAGTCACAACTCTGACTTCCTTAACCTCCCCCTGACAGTCTTCCAAGTTCTGGAAATACTGTATAGTCTGTAAGCACACTTTGGTGGTGGAACAATCATCAGTCACAACTCTGACTTCCTTAACCTCCCCCTGACAGTCTTCCAAGTTCTGGAAATACTGTATAGTCTATAAGCACACTTTGGTGGTGGAACAATCATCAGTCACAACTCTGACTTCTTAACCTCCCCCTGACAGTCTTCCAAGTTCTGGAAATACTGTATAGTCTATAAGCACACTTTGGTGGTGGAACAATCATCAGTCACAACTCTGACTTCCTTAACCTCCCCCTGACAGTCTTCCAAGTTCTGGAAATACTGTATAGTCTATAAGCAAACTTTGGTGGTGGAACAAGCATCAGTCACAACGTCTGACTTCCTTAACCTCCCCCTGACAGTCTTCCAAGTTCTGGAAATACTGTATAGTCTATAAGTACACTTTGGTGGTGGAACAATCATCAGTCACAACGTCTGACTTCCTTAACCTCCCCCTGACAGTCTTCCAAGTTCTGGAAATACTGCATAGTCTATAAGCACACTTTGGTGGTGGAACAATCATCAGTCACAACGTCTGACTTCCTTAACATCTCTGACAGTCTTCCAAGTTCTGGAAATACTGCATAGTCTATAAGCGCACTTTGGTGGTGGAACAATCATCAGTCACAACGTCTGACTTCCTTAACCTCCCCCTGACAGTCTTCCAAGTTCTGGAAATACTGTATAGTCTATAAGTACACTTTGGTGGTGCAACAATCATCAGTCACAACGTCTGACTTCCTTAACCTCCCCCTGACAGTCTTCCAAGTTCTGGAAATACTGCATAGTCTATAAGCACACTTTGGTGGTGGAACAATCATCAGTCACAACGTCTGACTTCCTTAACATCTCTGACAGTCTTCCAAGTTCTGGAAATACTGCATAGTCTATAAGCACACTTTGGTGGTGGAACAATCATCAGTCACAACGTCTGACTTCCTTAACCTCCCCCTGACAGTCTTCCAAGTTCTGGAAATACTGTATAGTCTATAAGTACACTTTTGTGTTGGAACAATCATCAGTCACAACGTCTGACTTCCTTAACATCTCTGACAGTCTTCCAAGTTCTGGAAATACTGCATAGTCTATAAGCACACTTTGGTGGTGGAACAATCATCAGTCACAACGTCTGACTTCCTTAACCTCCCCCTGACAGTCTTCCAAGTTCTGGAAATACTGTATAGTCTATAAGTACACTTTGGTGGTGGAACAATCATCAGTCACAACGTCTGACTTCCTTAACCTCCCCCTGACAGTCTTCCAAGTTCTGCAAATACTGTATAGTCTATAAGTACACTTTGGTGGTGGAACAATCATCAGTCACAACTCTGACTTCCTTAACCTCCCCCTGACAGTCTTCCAAGTTCTGGAAATACTGTATAGTCTATAAGCACACTTTGGTGGTGGAACAATCATCAGTCACAACTCTGAATTCCTTAACCTCCCCCTGACAGTCTTCCAAGTTCTGGAAATACTGTATAGTCTATAAGCACACTTTGGTGGTGGAACAATCATCAGTCACAACTCTGAATTCCTTAACCTCCCCCTGACAGTCTTCCAAGTTCTGGAAATACTGTATAGTCTATAAGCACCTTTGGTGGTGGAACAATCATCAGTCACAACTCTGAATTCCTTAACCTCCCCCTGACAGTCTTCCAAGTTCTGGAAATACTGTATAGTCTATAAGCAAACTTTGGTGGTGGAACAAGCATCAGTCACAGCGTCTGACTTCCTTAACCTCCCCCTGACAGTCTTCCAAGTTCTGGAAATACTGTATAGTCTATAAGTACACTTTGGTGGTGGATCAATCATCAGTCACAACGTCTGACTTCCTTAACCTCCCCCTGACAGTCTTCCAAGTTCTGGAAATACTGCATAGTCTATAAGCACACTTTGGTGGTGGAACAATCATCAGTCACAACGTCTGACTTCCTTAACATCTCTGACAGTCTTCCAAGTTCTGGAAATACTGCATAGTCTATAAGCGCACTTTGGTGGTGGAACAATCATCAGTCACAACGTCTGACTTCCTTAACCTCCCCCTGACAGTCTTCCAAGTTCTGGAAATACTGTATAGTCTATAAGTACACTTTGGTGGTGCAACAATCATCAGTCACAACGTCTGACTTCCTTAACCTCCCCCTGACAGTCTTCCAAGTTCTGGAAATACTGCATAGTCTATAAGCACACTTTGGTGGTGGAACAATCATCAGTCACAACGTCTGACTTCCTTAACATCTCTGACAGTCTTCCAAGTTCTGGAAATACTGCATAGTCTATAAGCACTCTTTGGTGGTGGAACAATCATCAGTCACAACGTCTGACTTCCTTAACCTCCCCCTGACAGTCTTCCAAGTTCTGGAAATACTGTATAGTCTATAAGTACACTTTGTTGGTGGAACAATCATCAGTCACAACGTCTGACTTGCTTAACTTCCCCCTGACAGTCTTCCAAGTTCTGGAAATACTGTATAGTCTATAAGTACACTTTGGTGGTGGAACAATCATCAGTCACAACGTCTGACTTCCTTAACCTCCCCCTGACAGTCTTCCAAGTTCTGGAAATACTGTATAGTCTATAAGTACACTTTGGTGGTGGAACAATCATCAGTCACAACGTCTGACTTCCTTAACCTCCCCCTGACAGTCTTCCAAGTTCTGGAAATACTGTATAGTCTATAAGTACACTTTGGTAGTGCAATAATCATGTCACAACGTCTGACTTGCTTAACCTCCCCCTGACAGTCTTCCAGGTTCTGAAAATACTGTACAGTCTATAAGCATACTTTGGTGGTGGAACAATCATCAGTCACAACTCTGACTTCTTAACCTCCCCCTGACAGTCTTCCAAGTTCTGCAAATACTGTATAGTCTATAAGCACACTTTGGTGGTGGAACAATCATCAGTCACAACGTCTGACTTGCTTAACCTCCCACTGACAGTCTTCCAAGTTCTGGAAATACTGTACAGTCTATAAGTACACTTTGGTGGTGGAACAATCATCAGTCACAACGTCTGACTTCCTTAACCTCCCCCTGACAGTCTTCCAAGTTCTGGAAATACTGTATAGTCTATAAGCACACTTTGGTGGTGGAACAATCATCAGTCACAACTCTGACTTCCTTAACCTCCCCCTGACAGTCTTCCAAGTTCTGGAAATACTGTATAGTCTATAAGCACACTTTGGTGGTGGAACAATCATCAGTCACAACTCTGAATTCCTTAACCTCCCCCTGACAGTCTTCCAAGTTCTGGAAATACTGTATAGTCTATAAGCAAACTTTGGTGGTGGAACAAGCATCAGTCACAACGTCTGACTTCCTTAACCTCCCCCTGACAGTCTTCCAAGTTCTGGAAATACTGTATAGTCTATAAGTACACTTTGGTGGTGGAACAATCATCAGTCACAACGTCTGACTTCCTTAACCTCCCCCTGACAGTCTTCCAAGTTCTGGAAATACTGCATAGTCTATAAGCACACTTTGGTGGTGGAACAATCATCAGTCACAACGTCTGACTTCCTTAACATCTCTGACAGTCTTCCAAGTTCTGGAAATACTGCATAGTCTATAAGCGCACTTTGGTGGTGGAACAATCATCAGTCACAACGTCTGACTTCCTTAACCTCCCCCTGACAGTCTTCCAAGTTTTGGAAATACTGTATAGTCTATAAGTACACTTTGGTGGTGCAACAATCATCAGTCACAACGTCTGACTTCCTTAACCTCCCCCTGACAGTCTTCCAAGTTCTGGAAATACTGCATAGTCTATAAGCACACTTTGGTGGTGGAACAATCATCAGTCACAACGTCTGACTTCCTTAACATCTCTGACAGTCTTCCAAGTTCTGGAAATACTGCATAGTCTATAAGCACACTTTGGTGGTGGAACAATCATCAGTCACAACGTCTGACTTCCTTAACCTCCCCCTGACAGTCTTCCAAGTTCTGGAAATACTGTATAGTCTATAAGTACACTTTGGGGGTGGAACAATCATCAGTCACAACGTCTGACTTCCTTAACATCTCTGAAAGTCTTCCAAGTTCTGGAAATACTGCATAGTCTATAAGCACATTTTGGTGGTGGAACAATCATCAGTCACAACGTCTGACTTCCTTAACCTCCCCCTGACAGTCTTCCAAGTTCTGGAAATACTGTATAGTCTATAAGTACACTTTGGTGGTGGAACAATCATCAGTCACAACGTCTGACTTCCTTAACCTCCCCCTGACAGTCTTCCAAGTTCTGGAAATACTGTATAGTCTATAAGTACACTTTGGTGGTGGAACAATCATCAGTCACAACTCTGACTTCCTTAACCTCCCCCTGACAGTCTTCCAAGTTCTGGAAATACTGTATAGTCTATAAGCACACTTTGGTGGTGGAACAATCATCAGTCACAACTCTGAATTCCTTAACCTCCCCCTGACAGTCTTCCAAGTTCTGGAAATACTGTATAGTCTATAAGCACACTTTGGTGGTGGAACAATCATCAGTCACAACTCTGAATTCCTTAACCTCCCCCTGACAGTCTTCCAAGTTCTGGAAATACTGTATAGTCTATAAGCACACTTTGGTGGTGGAACAATCATCAGTCACAACTCTGAATTCCTTAACCTCCCCCTGACAGTCTTCCAAGTTCTGGAAATACTGTATAGTCTATAAGCACACTTTGGTGGTGGAACAATCATCAGTCACAACTCTGACTTCCTTAAACTCCCCCTGACAGTCTTCCAAGTTCTGGAAATACTGTATAGTCTATAAGCACACTTTGGTGGTGGAACAATCATCAGTCACAACTCTGACTTCCTTAACCTCCCCCTGACAGTCTTCCAAGTTCTGGAAATACTGTATAGTCTGTAAGCACAGTTTGGTGGTGGAACAATCATCAGTAACAACTCTGACTTCCTTAACCTCCCCCTGACAGTGTTCCAAGTTCTGGAAATACTGTATAGTCTATAAGCACACTTTGGTGGTGGAACAATCATCAGTCACAACTCTGACTTCTTAACCTCCCCCTGACAGTCTTCCAAGTTCTGGAAATACAGTATAGTCTATAAGCACACTTTGGTGGTGGAACAATCATCAGTCACAACTCTGACTTCCTTAACCTCCCCCTGACAGTCTTCCAAGTTCTGGAAATACTGTATAGTCTATAAGCAAACTTTGGTGGTGGAACAAGCATCAGTCACAACGTCTGACTTCCTTAACCTCCCCCTGACAGTCTTCCAAGTTCTGGAAATACTGTATAGTCTATAAGTACACTTTGGTGGTGGAACAATCATCAGTCACAACGTCTGACTTCCTTAACCTCCCCCTGACAGTCTTCCAAGTTCTGGAAATACTGTATAGTCTATAAGTACACTTTGGTGGTGGAACAATCATCAGTCACAACGTCTGACTTCCTTAACCTCCCCCTGACAGTCTTCCAAGTTCTGGAAATACTGTATAGTCTATAAGTACACTTTGGTGGTGGAACAATCATCAGTCACAACGTCTGACTTCCTTAACCTCCCCCTGACAGTCTTCCAAGTTCTGGAAATACTGTATAGTCTATAAGTACACTTTGGTGGTGGAACAATCATCAGTCACAACGTCTGACTTCCTTAACCTCCCCCTGACAGTCTTCCAAGTTCTGGAAGTACTGTATAGTCTATAAGTACACTTTGGTAGTGCAACAATCATCAGTCACAACGTCTGACTTGCTTAACCTCCCCCTGACAGTCTTCCAAGTTCTGGAAATACTGTACAGTCTATAAGTACACTTTGGTGGTGGAACAATCATCAGTCACAACGTCTGACTTCCTTAACCTCCCCCTGACAGTCTTCCAAGTTCTGGAAATACTGTATAGTCTATAAGCACACTTTGGTGGTGGAACAATCATCAGTCACAACTCTGACTTCCTTAACCTCCCCCTGAAAGTCCTCCAAGTTCTGGAAATACTGTATAGTCTATAAGCACACTTTGGTGGTGGAACAATCATCAGTCACAACGTCTGACTTCCTTAACTTCCCCCTGACAGTCTTCCAAGTTCTGGAAATACTGTGCAGTCTATAAGTACACTTTGGTGGTGGAACAATCATCAGTCACAACATCTGACTTGCTTAACCTCCCTCTGACAGTCTTCCAAGTTCTGGAAATACTGTACAGTCTATAAGTACACTTTGGTGGTGGAACAATCATCAGTCACAACATCTGACTTGCTTAACCTCCCCCTGACAGTCTTCCAAGTTCTGGAAATACTGTATAGTCAAGTACACTTTGGTGGTGGAACAATCATCAGTCACAACGTCTGACTTCCTTAACCTCCCCCTGACAGTCTTCCAAGTTCTGGAAATACTGTATAGTCTATAAGCACACTTTGGTGGTGGAACAATCATCAGTCACAACTCTGACTTCCTTAACCTCCCCCTGACAGTCTTCCAAGTTCTGGAAATACTGTATAGTCTGTAAGCACACTTTGGTGGTGGAACAATCATCAGTCACAACTCTGACTTCCTTAACCTCCCCCTGACAGTCTTCCAAGTTCTGGAAATACTGTATAGTCTATAAGCACACTTTGGTGGTGGAACAATCATCAGTCACAACTCTGACTTCTTAACCTCCCCCTGACAGTCTTCCAAGTTCTGGAAATACTGTATAGTCTATAAGCACACTTTGGTGGTGGAACAATCATCAGTCACAACTCTGACTTCCTTAACCTCCCCCTGACAGTCTTCCAAGTTCTGGAAATACTGTATAGTCTATAAGCAAACTTTGGTGGTGGAACAAGCATCAGTCACAACGTCTGACTTCCTTAACCTCCCCCTGACAGTCTTCCAAGTTCTGGAAATACTGTATAGTCTATAAGTACACTTTGGTGGTGGAACAATCATCAGTCACAACGTCTGACTTCCTTAACCTCCCCCTGACAGTCTTCCAAGTTCTGGAAATACTGCATAGTCTATAAGCACACTTTGGTGGTGGAACAATCATCAGTCACAACGTCTGACTTCCTTAACATCTCTGACAGTCTTCCAAGTTCTGGAAATACTGCATAGTCTATAAGCGCACTTTGGTGGTGGAACAATCATCAGTCACAACGTCTGACTTCCTTAACCTCCCCCTGACAGTCTTCCAAGTTCTGGAAATACTGTATAGTCTATAAGTACACTTTGGTGGTGCAACAATCATCAGTCACAACGTCTGACTTCCTTAACCTCCCCCTGACAGTCTTCCAAGTTCTGGAAATACTGCATAGTCTATAAGCACACTTTGGTGGTGGAACAATCATCAGTCACAACGTCTGACTTCCTTAACATCTCTGACAGTCTTCCAAGTTCTGGAAATACTGCATAGTCTATAAGCACACTTTGGTGGTGGAACAATCATCAGTCACAACGTCTGACTTCCTTAACCTCCCCCTGACAGTCTTCCAAGTTCTGGAAATACTGTATAGTCTATAAGTACACTTTTGTGTTGGAACAATCATCAGTCACAACGTCTGACTTCCTTAACATCTCTGACAGTCTTCCAAGTTCTGGAAATACTGCATAGTCTATAAGCACACTTTGGTGGTGGAACAATCATCAGTCACAACGTCTGACTTCCTTAACCTCCCCCTGACAGTCTTCCAAGTTCTGGAAATACTGTATAGTCTATAAGTACACTTTGGTGGTGGAACAATCATCAGTCACAACGTCTGACTTCCTTAACCTCCCCCTGACAGTCTTCCAAGTTCTGCAAATACTGTATAGTCTATAAGTACACTTTGGTGGTGGAACAATCATCAGTCACAACTCTGACTTCCTTAACCTCCCCCTGACAGTCTTCCAAGTTCTGGAAATACTGTATAGTCTATAAGCACACTTTGGTGGTGGAACAATCATCAGTCACAACTCTGAATTCCTTAACCTCCCCCTGACAGTCTTCCAAGTTCTGGAAATACTGTATAGTCTATAAGCACACTTTGGTGGTGGAACAATCATCAGTCACAACTCTGAATTCCTTAACCTCCCCCTGACAGTCTTCCAAGTTCTGGAAATACTGTATAGTCTATAAGCACCTTTGGTGGTGGAACAATCATCAGTCACAACTCTGAATTCCTTAACCTCCCCCTGACAGTCTTCCAAGTTCTGGAAATACTGTATAGTCTATAAGCACACTTTGGTGGTGGAACAATCATCAGTCACAACTCTGACTTCCTTAAACTCCCCCTGACAGTCTTCCAAGTTCTGGAAATACTGTATAGTCTATAAGCACACTTTGGTGGTGGAACAATCATCAGTCACAACTCTGACTTCTTAACCTCCCCCTGACAGTCTTCCAACTTCTGGAAATAATGTATAGTCTGTAAGCACAGTTTGGTGGTGGAACAATCATCAGTAACAACTCTGACTTCCTTAACCTCCCCCTGACAGTGTTCCAAGTTCTGGAAATACTGTATAGTCTATAAGCACACTTTGGTGGTGGAACAATCATCAGTCACAACTCTGACTTCTTAACCTCCCCCTGACAGTCTTCCAAGTTCTGGAAATACTGTATAGTCTATAAGCACACTTTGGTGGTGGAACAATCATCAGTCACAACTCTGACTTCCTTAACCTCCCCCTGACAGTCTTCCAAGTTCTGGAAATACTGTATAGTCTATAAGCAAACTTTGGTGGTGGAACAAGCATCAGTCACAGCGTCTGACTTCCTTAACCTCCCCCTGACAGTCTTCCAAGTTCTGGAAATACTGTATAGTCTATACGTACACTTTGGTGGTGGATCAATCATCAGTCACAACGTCTGACTTCCTTAACCTCCCCCTGACAGTCTTCCAAGTTCTGGAAATACTGCATAGTCTATAAGCACACTTTGGTGGTGGAACAATCATCAGTCACAACGTCTGACTTCCTTAACATCTCTGACAGTCTTCCAAGTTCTGGAAATACTGCATAGTCTATAAGCGCACTTTGGTGGTGGAACAATCATCAGTCACAACGTCTGACTTCCTTAACCTCCCCCTGACAGTCTTCCAAGTTCTGGAAATACTGTATAGTCTATAAGTACAGTTTGGTGGTGCAACAATCATCAGTCACAACGTCTGACTTCCTTAACCTCCCCCTGACAGTCTTCCAAGTTCTGGAAATACTGCATAGTCTATAAGCACACTTTGGTGGTGGAACAATCATCAGTCACAACGTCTGACTTCCTTAACATCTCTGACAGTCTTCCAAGTTCTGGAAATACTGCATAGTCTATAAGCACACTTTGGTGGTGGAACAATCATCAGTCACAACGTCTGACTTCCTTAACCTCCCCCTGACAGTCTTCCAAGTTCTGAAAATACTGTATAGTCTATAAGTACACTTTGTTGGTGGAACAATCATCAGTCACAACGTCTGACTTGCTTAACTTCCCCCTGACAGTCTTCCAAGTTCTGGAAATACTGTATAGTCTATAAGTACACTTTGGTGGTGGAACAATCATCAGTCACAACGTCTGACTTCCTTAACCTCCCCCTGACAGTCTTCCAAGTTCTGGAAATACTGTATAGTCTATAAGTACACTTTGGTGGTGGAACAATCATCAGTCACAACGTCTGACTTCCTTAACCTCCCCCTGACAGTCTTCCAAGTTCTGGAAATACTGTATAGTCTATAAGTACACTTTGGTAGTGCAATAATCATCAGTCACAACGTCTGACTTGCTTAACCTCCCCCTGACAGTCTTCCAGGTTCTGAAAATACTGTACAGTCTATAAGCATACTTTGGTGGTGGAACAATCATCAGTCACAACTCTGACTTCTTAACCTCCCCCTGACAGTCTTCCAAGTTCTGCAAATACTGTATAGTCTATAAGCACACTTTGGTGGTGGAACAATCATCAGTCACAACGTCTGACTTGCTTAACCTCCCACTGACAGTCTTCCAAGTTCTGGAAATACTGTACAGTCTATAAGTACACTTTGGTGGTGGAACAATCATCAGTCACAACGTCTGACTTCCTTAACCTCCCCCTGACAGTCTTCCAAGTTCTGGAAATACTGTATAGTCTATAAGCACACTTTGGTGGTGGAACAATCATCAGTCACAACTCTGACTTCCTTAACCTCCCCCTGACAGTCTTCCAAGTTCTGGAAATACTGTATAGTCTATAAGCACACTTTGGTGGTGGAACAATCATCAGTCACAACTCTGAATTCCTTAACCTCCCCCTGACAGTCTTCCAAGTTCTGGAAATACTGTATAGTCTATAAGCACACTTTGGTGGTGGAACAATCATCAGTCACAACTCTGAATTCCTTAACCTCCCCCTGACAGTCTTCCAAGTTCTGGAAATACTGTATAGTCTATAAGCACACTTTGGTGTTGGAACAATCATCAGTCACAACTCTGACTTCCTTAACCTCCCCCTGACAGTCTTCCAAGTTCTGGAAATACTGTATAGTCTATAAGCACACTTTGGTGGTGGAACAATCATCAGTCACAACGTCTGACTTGCTTAACCTCCCACTGACAGTCTTCCAAGTTCTGGAAATACTGTACAGTCTATAAGTACACTTTGGTGGTGGAACAATCATCAGTCACAACGTCTGACTTCCTTAACCTCCCCCTGACAGTCTTCCAAGTTCTGGAAATACTGTATAGTCTATAAGCACACTTTGGTGGTGGAACAATCATCAGTCACAACTCTGACTTCCTTAACCTCCCCCTGACAGTCTTCCAAGTTCTGGAAATACTGTATAGTCTGTAAGCACAGTTTGGTGGTGGAACAATCATCAGTCACAACTCTGACTTCCTTAACCTCCCCCTGACAGTCTTCCAAGTTCTGGAAATACTGTATAGTCTATAAGCACACTTTGGTGGTGGAAAATCATCAGTCACAACTCTGACTTCTTAACCTCCCCCTGACAGTCTTCCAAGTTCTGGAAATACTGTATAGTCTATAAGTACACTTTGGTGGTGGAACAATCATCAGTCACAACGTCTGACTTCCTTAACCTCCCCCTGACAGTCTTCCAAGTTCTGGAAATACTGCATAGTCTAAAAGCACACTTTGGTGGTGGAACAATCATCAGTCACAACGTCTGACTTCCTTAACATCTCTGACAGTCTTCCAAGTTCTGGAAATACTGCATAGTCTATAAGCGCACTTTGGTGGTGGAACAATCATCAGTCACAACGTCTGACTTCCTTAACCTCCCCCTGACAGTCTTCCAAGTTCTGGAAATACTGTATAGTCTATAAGTACACTTTGGTGGTGCAACAATCATCAGTCACAACGTCTGACTTCCTTAACCTCCCCCTGACAGTCTTCCAAGTTCTGGAAATACTGCATAGTCTATAAGCACACTTTGGTGGTGGAACAATCATCAGTCACAACTCTGACTTCCTTAACATCTCTGACAGTCTTCCAAGTTCTGGAAATACTGCATAGTCTATAAGCACACTTTGGTGGTGGAACAATCATCAGTCACAACGTCTGACTTCCTTAACCTCCCCCTGACAGTCTTCCAAGTTCTGGAAATACTGTATAGTCTATAAGTACACTTTGGTGGTGGAACAATCATCAGTCACAACGTCTGACTTGCTTAACTTCCCCCTGACAGTCTTCCAAGTTCTGGAAATACTGTATAGTCTATAAGTACACTTTGGTGGTGGAACAATCATCAGTCACAACGTCTGACTTCCTTAACCTCCCCCTGACAGTCTTCCAAGTTCTGGAAATACTGTATAGTCTATAAGTACACTTTGGTGGTGGAACAATCATCAGTCACAACGTCTGACTTCCTTAACCTCCCCCTGACAGTCTTCCAAGTTCTGGAAATACTGTATAGTCTATAAGTACACTTTGGTAGTGCAACAATCATCAGTCACAACGTCTGACTTGCTTAACCTCCCCCTGACAGTCTTCCAAGTTCTGGAAATACTGTACAGTCTATAAGTACACTTTGGTGGTGGAACAATCATCAGTCACAACGTCTGACTTCCTTAACCTCCCCCTGACAGTCTTCCAAGTTCTGGAAATACTGTATAGTCTATAAGCACACTTTGGTGGTGGAACAATCATCAGTCACAACTCTGACTTCCTTAACCTCCCCCTGACAGTCTTCCAAGTTCTGGAAATACTGTATAGTCTATAAGCACACTTTGGTGGTGGAACAATCATCAGTCACAACGTCTGACTTCCTTAACTTCCCCCTGACAGTCTTCCAAGTTCTGGAAATACTGTACAGTCTATAAGTACACTTTGGTGGTGGAACAATCATCAGTCACAACATCTGACTTGCTTAACCTCCCTCTGACAGTCTTCCAAGTTCTGGAAATACTGTACAGTCTATAAGTACACTTTGGTGGTGGAACAATCATCAGTCACAACATCTGACTTGCTTAACCTCCCCCTGACAGTCTTCCAAGTTCTGGAAATACTGTATAGTCAAGTACACTTTGGTGGTGGAACAATCATCAGTCACAACGTCTGACTTCCTTAACCTCCCCCTGACAGTCTTCCAAGTTCTGGAAATACTGTATAGTCTATAAGCACACTTTGGTGGTGGAACAATCATCAGTCACAACTCTGACTTCCTTAACCTCCCCCTGACAGTCTTCCAAGTTCTGGAAATACTGTATAGTCTGTAAGCACACTTTGGTGGTGGAACAATCATCAGTCACAACTCTGACTTCCTTAACCTCCCCCTGACAGTCTTCCAAGTTCTGGAAATACTGTATAGTCTATAAGCACACTTTGGTGGTGGAACAATCATCAGTCACAACTCTGACTTCTTAACCTCCCCCTGACAGTCTTCCAAGTTCTGGAAATACTGTATAGTCTATAAGCACACTTTGGTGGTGGAACAATCATCAGTCACAACTCTGACTTCCTTAACCTCCCCCTGACAGTCTTCCAAGTTCTGGAAATACTGTATAGTCTATAAGCAAACTTTGGTGGTGGAACAAGCATCAGTCACAACGTCTGACTTCCTTAACCTCCCCCTGACAGTCTTCCAAGTTCTGGAAATACTGTATAGTCTATAAGTACACTTTGGTGGTGGAACAATCATCAGTCACAACGTCTGACTTCCTTAACCTCCCCCTGACAGTCTTCCAAGTTCTGGAAATACTGCATAGTCTATAAGCACACTTTGGTGGTGGAACAATCATCAGTCACAACGTCTGTCTTCCTTAACATCTCTGACAGTCTTCCAAGTTCTGGAAATACTGCATAGTCTATAAGCGCACTTTGGTGGTGGAACAATCATCAGTCACAACGTCTGACTTCCTTAACCTCCCCCTGACAGTCTTCCAAGTTCTGGAAATACTGTATAGTCTATAAGTACACTTTGGTGGTGCAACAATCATCAGTCACAACGTCTGACTTCCTTAACCTCCCCCTGACAGTGTTCCAAGTTCTGGAAATACTGCATAGTCTATAAGCACACTTTGGTGGTGGAACAATCATCAGTCACAACGTCTGACTTCCTTAACATCTCTGACAGTCTTCCAAGTTCTGGAAATACTGCAAAGTCTATAAGCACACTTTGGTGGTGGAACAATCATCAGTCACAACGTCTGACTTCCTTAACCTCCCCCTGACAGTCTTCCAAGTTCTGGAAATACTGTATAGTCTATAAGTACACTTTGGTGGTGGAACAATCATCAGTCACAACGTCTGACTTCCTTAACCTCCCCCTGACAGTCTTCCAAGTTCTGCAAATACTGTATAGTCTATAAGTACACTTTGGTGGTGGAACAATCATCAGTCACAACTCTGACTTCCTTAACCTCCCCCTGACAGTCTTCCAAGTTCTGGAAATACTGTATAGTCTATAAGCACACTTTGGTGGTGGAACAATCATCAGTCACAACTCTGAATTCCTTAACCTCCCCCTGACAGTCTTCCAAGTTCTGGAAATACTGTATAGTCTATAAGCACACTTTGGTGGTGGAACAATCATCAGTCACAACTCTGAATTCCTTAACCTCCCCCTGACGGTCTTCCAAGTTCTGGAAATACTGTATAGTCTATAAGCACACTTTGGTGGTGGAACAATCATCAGTCACAACTCTGAATTCCTTAACCTCCCCCTGACAGTCTTCCAAGTTCTGGAAATACTGTATAGTCTATAAGCACACTTTGGTGTTGGAACAATCATCAGTCACAACTCTGACTTCCTTAACCTCCCCCTGACAGTCTTCCAAGTTCTGGAAATACTGTATAGTCTATAAGCACACTTTGGTGGTGGAACAATCATCAGTCACAACTCTGACTTCTTAACCTCCCCCTGACAGTCTTCCAAGTTCTGGAAATACTGTATAGTCTATAAGCACACTTTGGTGGTGGAACAATCATCAGTCACAACGTCTGACTTGCTTAACCTCCCACTGACAGTCTTCCAAGTTCTGGAAATACTGTACAGTCTATAAGTACACTTTGGTGGTGGAACAATCATCAGTCACAACGTCTGACTTCCTTAACCTCCCCCTGACAGTCTTCCAAGTTCTGGAAATACTGTATAGTCTATAAGCACACTTTGGTGGTGGAACAATCATCAGTCACAACTCTGACTTCCTTAACCTCCCCCTGACAGTCTTCCAAGTTCTGGAAATACTGTATAGTCTGTAAGCACAGTTTGGTGGTGGAACAATCATCAGTCACAACTCTGACTTCCTTAACCTCCCCCTGACAGTCTTCCAAGTTCTGGAAATACTGTATAGTCTATAAGCACACTTTGGTGGTGGAAAATCATCAGTCACAACTCTGACTTCTTAACCTCCCCCTGACAGTCTTCCAAGTTCTGGAAATACTGTATAGTCTATAAGTACACTTTGGTGGTGGAACAATCATCAGTCACAACGTCTGACTTCCTTAACCTCCCCCTGACAGTCTTCCAAGTTCTGGAAATACTGCATAGTCTAAAAGCACACTTTGGTGGTGGAACAATCATCAGTCACAACGTCTGACTTCCTTAACATCTCTGACAGTCTTCCAAGTTCTGGAAATACTGCATAGTCTATAAGCGCACTTTGGTGGTGGAACAATCATCAGTCACAACGTCTGACTTCCTTAACCTCCCCCTGACAGTCTTCCAAGTTCTGGAAATACTGTATAGTCTATAAGTACACTTTGGTGGTGCAACAATCATCAGTCACAACGTCTGACTTCCTTAACCTCCCCCTGACAGTCTTCCAAGTTCTGGAAATACTGCATAGTCTATAAGCACACTTTGGTGGTGGAACAATCATCAGTCACAACTCTGACTTCCTTAACATCTCTGACAGTCTTCCAAGTTCTGGAAATACTGCATAGTCTATAAGCACACTTTGGTGGTGGAACAATCATCAGTCACAACGTCTGACTTCCTTAACCTCCCCCTGACAGTCTTCCAAGTTCTGGAAATACTGTATAGTCTATAAGTACACTTTGGTGGTGGAACAATCATCAGTCACAACGTCTGACTTGCTTAACTTCCCCCTGACAGTCTTCCAAGTTCTGGAAATACTGTATAGTCTATAAGTACACTTTGGTGGTGGAACAATCATCAGTCACAACGTCTGACTTCCTTAACCTCCCCCTGACAGTCTTCCAAGTTCTGGAAATACTGTATAGTCTATAAGTACACTTTGGTGGTGGAACAATCATCAGTCACAACGTCTGACTTCCTTAACCTCCCCCTGACAGTCTTCCAAGTTCTGGAAATACTGTATAGTCTATAAGTACACTTTGGTAGTGCAACAATCATCAGTCACAACGTCTGACTTGCTTAACCTCCCCCTGACAGTCTTCCAAGTTCTGGAAATACTGTACAGTCTATAAGTACACTTTGGTGGTGGAACAATCATCAGTCACAACGTCTGACTTCCTTAACCTCCCCCTGACAGTCTTCCAAGTTCTGGAAATACTGTATAGTCTATAAGCACACTTTGGTGGTGGAACAATCATCAGTCACAACTCTGACTTCCTTAACCTCCCCCTGACAGTCTTCCAAGTTCTGGAAATACTGTATAGTCTATAAGCACACTTTGGTGGTGGAACAATCATCAGTCACAACTCTGACTTCCTTAACCTCCCCCTGACAGTCTTCCAAGTTCTGGAAATACTGTATAGTCTATAAGCACACTTTGGTGGTGGAACAATCATCTGTCACAACGTCTGACTTCCTTAACTTCCCCCTGACAGTCTTCCAAGTTCTGGAAATACTGTACAGTCTATAAGTACACTTTGGTGGTGGAACAATCATCAGTCACAACATCTGACTTGCTTAACCTCCCTCTGACAGTCTTCCAAGTTCTGGAAATACTGTACAGTCTATAAGTACACTTTGGTGGTGGAACAATCATCAGTCACAACATCTGACTTGCTTAACCTCCCCCTGACAGTCTTCCAAGTTCTGGAAATACTGTATAGTCAAGTACACTTTGGTGGTGGAACAATCATCAGTCACAACGTCTGACTTCCTTAACCTCCCCCTGACAGTCTTCCAAGTTCTGGAAATACTGTATAGTCTATAAGCACACTTTGGTGGTGGAACAATCATCAGTCACAACTCTGACTTCCTTAACCTCCCCCTGACAGTCTTCCAAGTTCTGGAAATACTGTATAGTCTGTAAGCACACTTTGGTGGTGGAACAATCATCAGTCACAACTCTGACTTCCTTAACCTCCCCCTGACAGTCTTCCAAGTTCTGGAAATACTGTATAGTCTATAAGCACACTTTGGTGGTGGAACAATCATCAGTCACAACTCTGACTTCTTAACCTCCCCCTGACAGTCTTCCAAGTTCTGGAAATACTGTATAGTCTATAAGCACACTTTGGTGGTGGAACAATCATCAGTCACAACTCTGACTTCCTTAACCTCCCCCTGACAGTCTTCCAAGTTCTGGAAATACTGTATAGTCTATAAGCAAACTTTGGTGGTGGAACAAGCATCAGTCACAACGTCTGACTTCCTTAACCTCCCCCTGACAGTCTTCCAAGTTCTGGAAATACTGTATAGTCTATAAGTACACTTTGGTGGTGGAACAATCATCAGTCACAACGTCTGACTTCCTTAACCTCCCCCTGACAGTCTTCCAAGTTCTGGAAATACTGCATAGTCTATAAGCACACTTTGGTGGTGGAACAATCATCAGTCACAACGTCTGTCTTCCTTAACATCTCTGACAGTCTTCCAAGTTCTGGAAATACTGCATAGTCTATAAGCGCACTTTGGTGGTGGAACAATCATCAGTCACAACGTCTGACTTCCTTAACCTCCCCCTGACAGTCTTCCAAGTTCTGGAAATACTGTATAGTCTATAAGTACACTTTGGTGGTGCAACAATCATCAGTCACAACGTCTGACTTCCTTAACCTCCCCCTGACAGTCTTCCAAGTTCTGGAAATACTGCATAGTCTATAAGCACACTTTGGTGGTGGAACAATCATCAGTCACAACGTCTGACTTCCTTAACATCTCTGACAGTCTTCCAAGTTCTGGAAATACTGCAAAGTCTATAAGCACACTTTGGTGGTGGAACAATCATCAGTCACAACGTCTGACTTCCTTAACCTCCCCCTGACAGTCTTCCAAGTTCTGGAAATACTGTATAGTCTATAAGTACACTTTGGTGGTGGAACAATCATCAGTCACAACGTCTGACTTCCTTAACCTCCCCCTGACAGTCTTCCAAGTTCTGCAAATACTGTATAGTCTATAAGTACACTTTGGTGGTGGAACAATCATCAGTCACAACTCTGACTTCCTTAACCTCCCCCTGACAGTCTTCCAAGTTCTGGAAATACTGTATAGTCTATAAGCACACTTTGGTGGTGGAACAATCATCAGTCACAACTCTGAATTCCTTAACCTCCCCCTGACAGTCTTCCAAGTTCTGGAAATACTGTATAGTCTATAAGCACACTTTGGTGGTGGAACAATCATCAGTCACAACTCTGAATTCCTTAACCTCCCCCTGACAGTCTTCCAAGTTCTGGAAATACTGTATAGTCTATAAGCACACTTTGGTGGTGGAACAATCATCAGTCACAACTCTGAATTCCTTAACCTCCCCCTGACAGTCTTCCAAGTTCTGGAAATACTGTATAGTCTATAAGCACACTTTGGTGGTGGAACAATCATCAGTCACAACTCTGACTTCCTTAAACTCCCCCTGACAGTCTTCCAAGTTCTGGAAATACTGTATAGTCTATAAGCACACTTTGGTGGTGGAACAATCATCAGTCACAACTCTGACTTCTTAACCTCCCCCTGACAGTCTTCCAAGTTCTGGAAATACTGTATAGTCTGTAAGCACAGTTTGGTGGTGGAACAATCATCAGTCACAACTCTGACTTCCTTAACCTCCCCCTGACAGTGTTCCAAGTTCTGGAAATACTGTATAGTCTATAAGCACACTTTGGTGGTGGAACAATCATCAGTCACAACTCTGACTTCTTAACCTCCCCCTGACAGTCTTCCAAGTTCTGGAAATACTGTATAGTCTATAAGCACACATTGGTGGTGGAACAATCATCAGTCACAACTCTGACTTCCTTAACCTCCCCCTGACAGTCTTCCAAGTTCTGGAAATACTGTATAGTCTATAAGCAAACTTTGGTGGTGGAACAAGCATCAGTCACAACGTCTGACTTCCTTAACCTCCCCCTGACAGTCTTCCAAGTTCTGGAAATACTGTATAGTCTATAAGTACACTTTGGTGGTGGATCAATCATCAGTCACAACGTCTGACTTCCTTAACCTCCCCCTGACAGTCTTCCAAGTTCTGGAAATACTGCATAGTCTATAAGCACACTTTGGTGGTGGAACAATCATCAGTCACAACGTCTGACTTCCTTAACATCTCTGACAGTCCTCCAAGTTCTGGAAATACTGCATAGTCTATAAGCGCACTTTGGTGGTGGAACAATCATCAGTCACAACGTCTGACTTCCTTAACCTCCCCCTGACAGTCTTCCAAGTTCTGGAAATACTGTATAGTCTATAAGTACACTTTGGTGGTGCAACAATCATCAGTCACAACGTCTGACTTCCTTAACCTCCCCCTGACAGTCTTCCAAGTTCTGGAAATACTGCATAGTCTATAAGCACACTTTGGTGGTGGAACAATCATCAGTCACAACGTCTGACTTCCTTAACATCTCTGACAGTCTTCCAAGTTCTGGAAATACTGCATAGTCTATAAGCACACTTTGGTGGTGGAACAATCATCAGTCACAACGTCTGACTTCCTTAACCTCCCCCTGACAGTCTTCCAAGTTCTGGAAATACTGTATAGTCTATAAGTACACTTTGGTGGTGGAACAATCATCAGTCACAACGTCTGACTTCCTTAACCTCCCCCTGACAGTCTTCCAAGTTCTGGAAATACTGTATAGTCTATAAGTACACTTTGGTGGTGGAACAATCATCAGTCACAACGTCTGACTTCCTTAACCTCCCCCTGACAGTCTTCCAAGTTCTGGAAATACTGTATAGTCTATAAGTACACTTTGGTAGTGCAATAATCATCAGTCACAACGTCTGACTTGCTTAACCTCCCCCTGACAGTCTTCCAAGTTCTGGAAATACTGTACAGTCTATAAGTACACTTTGGTGGTGGAACAATCATCAGTCACAACGTCTGACTTCCTTAACCTCCCCCTGACAGTCTTCCAAGTTCTGGAAATACTGTATAGTCTATAAGCACACTTTGGTGGTGGAACAATCATCAGTCACAACTCTGACTTCCTTAACCTCCCCCTGACAGTCTTCCAAGTTCTGGAAATACTGTATAGTCTATAAGCACACTTTGGTGGTGGAACAATCATCAGTCACAACTCTGACTTCCTTAACCTCCCCCTGACAGTCTTCCAAGTTCTGGAAATACTGTATAGTCTATAAGCACACTTTGGTGGTGGAACAATCATCAGTCACAACGTCTGACTTCCTTAACTTCCCCCTGACAGTCTTCCAAGTTCTGGAAATACTGTACAGTCTATAAGTACACTTTGGTGGTGGAACAATCATCAGTCACAACATCTGACTTGCTTAACCTCCCTCTGACAGTCTTCCAAGTTCTGGAAATACTGTACAGTCTATAAGTACACTTTGGTGGTGGAACAATCATCAGTCACAACATCTGACTTGCTTAACCTCCCCCTGACAGTCTTCCAAGTTCTGGAAGTACTGTATAGTCTATAAGTACACTTTGGACGTGGAACAATCATCAGTCACAACGTCTGACTTCCTTAACCTCCCCCTGACAGTCTTCCAAGTTCTGGAAATACTGTATAGTCTATAAGTACACTTTGGTGGTGCAACAATCATCAGTCACAACGTCTGACTTCCTTAACCTCCCCCTGACAGTCTTCCAAGTTCTGGAAATACTGTATAGTCTATAAGTACACTTTGGTGGTGGAACAATCATCAGTCACAACATCTGACTTGCTTAACCTCCCTCTGACAGTCTTCCAAGTTCTGGAAATACTGTACAGTCTATAAGTACACTTTGGTGGTGGAACAATCATCAGTCACAACATCTGACTTGCTTAACCTCCCCCTGACAGTCTTCCAAGTTCTGGAAATACTGCATAGTCTATAAGCACACTTTGGTGGTGGAACAATCATCAGTCACAACGTCTGACTTCCTTAACATCTCTGACAGTCTTCCAAGTTCTGGAAAAACTGCATAGTCTATAAGCACACTTTGGTGGTGGAACAATCATCAGTCACAACGTCTGACTTCCTTAACCTCCCCCTGACAGTCTTCCAAGTTCTGGAAATACTGTATAGTCTATAAGTACACTTTGGTGGTGGAACAATCATCAGTCACAACGTCTGACTTGCTTAACTTCCCCCTGACAGTCTTCCAAGTTCTGGAAATACTGTATAGTCTATAAGTACACTTTGGTGGTGGAACAATCATCAGTCACAACGTCTGACTTCCTTAACCTCCCCCTGACAGTCTTCCAAGTTCTGGAAATACTGTACAGTCTATAAGTACACTTTGGTGGTGGAACAATCATCAGTCACAACATCTGACTTGCTTAACCTCCCTCTGACAGTCTTCCAAGTTCTGGAAATACTGTACAGTCTATAAGTACACTTTGGTGGTGGAACAATCATCAGTCACAACATCTGACTTGCTTAACCTCCCCCTGACAGTCTTCCAAGTTCTGGAAATACTGTATAGTCAAGTACACTTTGGTGGTGGAACAATCATCAGTCACAACGTCTGACTTCCTTAACCTCCCCCTGACAGTCTTCCAAGTTCTGGAAATACTGCATAGTCTATAAGCACACTTTGGTGGTGGAACAATCATCAGTCACAACTCTGACTTCCTTAACCTCCCCCTGACAGTCTTCCAAGTTCTGGAAATACTGTATAGTCTGTAAGCACACTTTGGTGGTGGAACAATCATCAGTCACAACGTCTGACTTCCTTAACCTCCCCCTGACAGTCTTCCAAGTTCTGGAAATACTGTATAGTCTATAAGTACACTTTGGTGGTGGAACAATCATCAGTCACAACGTCTGACTTCCTTAACCTCCCCCTGACAGTCTTCCAAGTTCTGGAAATACTGTATAGTCTATAAGTACACTTTGGTAGTGCAATAATCATCAGTCACAACGTCTGACTTGCTTAACCTCCCCCTGACAGTCTTCCAGGTTCTGAAAATACTGTACAGTCTATAAGCATACTTTGGTGGTGGAACAATCATCAGTCACAACTCTGACTTCTTAACCTCCCCCTGACAGTCTTCCAAGTTCTGCAAATACTGTATAGTCTATAAGCACACTTTGGTGGTGGAACAATCATCAGTCACAACGTCTGACTTGCTTAACCTCCCACTGACAGTCTTCCAAGTTCTGGAAATACTGTACAGTCTATAAGTACACTTTGGTGGTGGAACAATCATCAGTCACAACGTCTGACTTCCTTAACCTCCCCCTGACAGTCTTCCAAGTTCCGGAAATACTGTATAGTCTATAAGCACACTTTGGTGGTGGAACAATCATCAGTCACAACTCTGACTTCCTTAACCTCCCCCTGACAGTCTTCCAAGTTCCGGAAATACTGTATAGTCTATAAGCACACTTTGGTGGTGGAACAATCATCAGTCACAACTCTGAATTCCTTAACCTCCCCCTGACAGTCTTCCAAGTTCTGGAAATACTGTATAGTCTATAAGCAAACTTTGGTGGTGGAACAAGCATCAGTCACAACGTCTGACTTCCTTAACCTCCCCCTGACAGTCTTCCAAGTTCTGGAAATACTGTATAGTCTATAAGTACACTTTGGTGGTGGAACAATCATCAGTCACAACGTCTGACTTCCTTAACCTCCCCCTGACAGTCTTCCAAGATCTGGAAATACTGCATAGTCTATAAGCACACTTTGGTGGTGGAACAATCATCAGTCACAACGTCTGACTTCCTTAACATCTCTGACAGTCTTCCAAGTTCTGGAAATACTGCATAGTCTATAAGCGCACTTTGGTGGTGGAACAATCATCAGTCACAACGTCTGACTTCCTTAACCTCCCCCTGACAGTCTTCCAAGTTTTGGAAATACTGTATAGTCTATAAGTACACTTTGGTGGTGCAACAATCATCAGTCACAACGTCTGACTTCCTTAACCTCCCCCTGACAGTCTTCCAAGTTCTGGAAATACTGCATAGTCTATAAGCACACTTTGGTGGTGGAACAATCATCAGTCACAACGTCTGACTTCCTTAACATCTCTGACAGTCTTCCAAGTTCTGGAAATACTGCATAGTCTATAAGCACACTTTGGTGGTGGAACAATCATCAGTCACAACGTCTGACTTCCTTAACCTCCCCCTGACAGTCTTCCAAGTTCTGGAAATACTGTATAGTCTATAAGTACACTTTGGGGGTGGAACAATCATCAGTCACAACGTCTGACTTCCTTAACATCTCTGAAAGTCTTCCAAGTTCTGGAAATACTGCATAGTCTATAAGTACACTTTGGTGGTGGAACAATCATCAGTCACAACTCTGACTTCCTTAACCTCCCCCTGACAGTCTTCCAAGTTCTGGAAATACTGTATAGTCTATAAGCACACTTTGGTGGTGGAACAATCATCAGTCACAACTCTGAATTCCTTAACCTCCCCCTGACAGTCTTCCAAGTTCTGGAAATACTGTATAGTCTATAAGCACACTTTGGTGGTGGAACAATCATCAGTCACAACTCTGAATTCCTTAACCTCCCCCTGACAGTCTTCCAAGTTCTGGAAATACTGTATAGTCTATAAGCACACTTTGGTGGTGGAACAATCATCAGTCACAACTCTGAATTCCTTAACCTCCCCCTGACAGTCTTCCAAGTTCTGGAAATACTGTATAGTCTATAAGCACACTTTGGTGGTGGAACAATCATCAGTCACAACTCTGACTTCCTTAAACTCCCCCTGACAGTCTTCCAAGTTCTGGAAATACTGTATAGTCTATAAGCACACTTTGGTGGTGGAACAATCATCAGTCACAACTCTGACTTCCTTAACCTCCCCCTGACAGTCTTCCAAGTTCTGGAAATACTGTATAGTCTGTAAGCACAGTTTGGTGGTGGAACAATCATCAGTAACAACTCTGACTTCCTTAACCTCCCCCTGACAGTGTTCCAAGTTCTGGAAATACTGTATAGTCTATAAGCACACTTTGGTGGTGGAACAATCATCAGTCACAACTCTGACTTCTTAACCTCCCCCTGACAGTCTTCCAAGTTCTGGAAATACTGTATAGTCTATAAGCACACTTTGGTGGTGGAACAATCATCAGTCACAACTCTGACTTCCTTAACCTCCCCCTGACAGTCTTCCAAGTTCTGGAAATACTGTATAGTCTATAAGCAAACTTTGGTGGTGGAACAAGCATCAGTCACAACGTCTGACTTCCTTAACCTCCCCCTGACAGTCTTCCAAGTTCTGGAAATACTGTATAGTCTATAAGTACACTTTGGTGGTGGAACAATCATCAGTCACAACGTCTGACTTCCTTAACCTCCCCCTGACAGTCTTCCAAGTTCTGGAAATACTGTATAGTCTATAAGTACACTTTGGTGGTGGAACAATCATCAGTCACAACGTCTGACTTCCTTAACCTCCCCCTGACAGTCTTCCAAGTTCTGGAAATACTGTATAGTCTATAAGTACACTTTGGTGGTGGAACAATCATCAGTCACAACGTCTGACTTCCTTAACCTCCCCCTGACAGTCTTCCAAGTTCTGGAAATACTGTATAGTCTATAAGTACACTTTGGTGGTGGAACAATCATCAGTCACAACGTCTGACTTCCTTAACCTCCCCCTGACAGTCTTCCAAGTTCTGGAAGTACTGTATAGTCTATAAGTACACTTTGGTAGTGCAACAATCATCAGTCAAAACGTCTGACTTGCTTAACCTCCCCCTGACAGTCTTCCAAGTTCTGGAAATACTGTACAGTCTATAAGTACACTTTGGTGGTGGAACAATCATCAGTCACAACGTCTGACTTCCTTAACCTCCCCCTGACAGTCTTCCAAGTTCTGGAAATACTGTATAGTCTATAAGCACACTTTGGTGGTGGAACAATCATCAGTCACAACTCTGACTTCCTTAACCTCCCCCTGAAAGTCTTCCAAGTTCTGGAAATACTGTATAGTCTATAAGCACACTTTGGTGGTGGAACAATCATCAGTCACAACGTCTGACTTCCTTAACTTCCCCCTGACAGTCTTCCAAGTTCTGGAAATACTGTGCAGTCTATAAGTACACTTTGGTGGTGGAACAATCATCAGTCACAACATCTGACTTGCTTAACCTCCCTCTGACAGTCTTCCAAGTTCTGGAAATACTGTACAGTCTATAAGTACACTTTGGTGGTGGAACAATCATCAGTCACAACATCTGACTTGCTTAACCTCCCCCTGACAGTCTTCCAAGTTCTGGAAATACTGTATAGTCAAGTACACTTTGGTGGTGGAACAATCATCAGTCACAACGTCTGACTTCCTTAACCTCCCCCTGACAGTCTTCCAAGTTCTGGAAATACTGTATAGTCTATAAGCACACTTTGGTGGTGGAACAATCATCAGTCACAACTCTGACTTCCTTAACCTCCCCCTGACAGTCTTCCAAGTTCTGGAAATACTGTATAGTCTGTAAGCACACTTTGGTGGTGGAACAATCATCAGTCACAACTCTGACTTCCTTAACCTCCCCCTGACAGTCTTCCAAGTTCTGGAAATACTGTATAGTCTATAAGCACACTTTAGTGGTGGAACAATCATCAGTCACAACTCTCACTTCTTAACCTCCCCCTGACAGTCTTCCAAGTTCTGGAAATACTGTATAGTCTATAAGCACACTTTGGTGGTGGAACAATCATCAGTCACAACTCTGACTTCCTTAACCTCCCCCTGACAGTCTTCCAAGTTCTGGAAATACTGTATAGTCTATAAGCAAACTTTGGTGGTGGAACAAGCATCAGTCACAACGTCTGACTTCCTTAACCTCCCCCTGACAGTCTTCCAAGTTCTGGAAATACTGTATAGTCTATAAGTACACTTTGGTGGTGGAACAATCATCAGTCACAACGTCTGACTTCCTTAACCTCCCCCTGACAGTCTTCCAAGTTCTGGAAATACTGCATAGTCTATAAGCACACTTTGGTGGTGGAACAATCATCAGTCACAACGTCTGACTTCCTTAACATCTCTGACAGTCTTCCAAGTTCTGGAAATACTGCATAGTCTATAAGCGCACTTTGGTGGTGGAACAATCATCAGTCACAACGTCTGACTTCCTTAACCTCCCCCTGACAGTCTTCCAAGTTCTGGAAATACTGTATAGTCTATAAGTACACTTTGGTGGTGCAACAATCATCAGTCACAACGTCTGACTTCCTTAACCTCCCCCTGACAGTCTTCCAAGTTCTGGAAATACTGCATAGTCTATAAGCACACTTTGGTGGTGGAACAATCATCAGTCACAACGTCTGACTTCCTTAACATCTCTGACAGTCTTCCAAGTTCTGGAAATACTGCATAGTCTATAAGCACACTTTGGTGGTGGAACAATCATCAGTCACAACGTCTGACTTCCTTAACCTCCCCCTGACAGTCTTCCAAGTTCTGGAAATACTGTATAGTCTATAAGTACACTTTTGTGTTGGAACAATCATCAGTCACAACGTCTGACTTCCTTAACATCTCTGACAGTCTTCCAAGTTCTGGAAATACTGCATAGTCTATAAGCACACTTTGGTGGTGGAACAATCATCAGTCACAACGTCTGACTTCCTTAACCTCCCCCTGACAGTCTTCCAAGTTCTGGAAATACTGTATAGTCTATAAGTACACTTTGGTGGTGGAACAATCATCAGTCACAACGTCTGACTTCCTTAACCTCCCCCTGACAGTCTTCCAAGTTCTGCAAATACTGTATAGTCTATAAGTACACTTTGGTGGTGGAACAATCATCAGTCACAACTCTGACTTCCTTAACCTCCCCCTGACAGTCTTCCAAGTTCTGGAAATACTGTATAGTCTATAAGCACACTTTGGTGGTGGAACAATCATCAGTCACAACTCTGAATTCCTTAACCTCCCCCTGACAGTCTTCCAAGTTCTGGAAATACTGTATAGTCTATAAGCACACTTTGGTGGTGGAACAATCATCAGTCACAACTCTGAATTCCTTAACCTCCCCCTGACAGTCTTCCAAGTTCTGGAAATACTGTATAGTCTATAAGCACCTTTGGTGGTGGAACAATCATCAGTCACAACTCTGAATTCCTTAACCTCCCCCTGACAGTCTTCCAAGTTCTGGAAATACTGTATAGTCTATAAGCACACTTTGGTGGTGGAACAATCATCAGTCACAACTCTGACTTCCTTAAACTCCCCCTGACAGTCTTCCAAGTTCTGGAAATACTGTATAGTCTATAAGCACACTTTGGTGGTGGAACAATCATCAGTCACAACTCTGACTTCTTAACCTCCCCCTGACAGTCTTCCAACTTCTGGAAATACTGTATAGTCTGTAAGCACAGTTTGGTGGTGGAACAATCATCAGTAACAACTCTCACTTCCTTAACCTCCCCCTGACAGTGTTCCAAGTTCTGGAAATACTGTATAGTCTATAAGCACACTTTGGTGGTGGAACAATCATCAGTCACAACTCTGACTTCTTAACCTCCCCCTGACAGTCTTCCAAGTTCTGGAAATACTGTATAGTCTATAAGCACACTTTGGTGGTGGAACAATCATCAGTCACAACTCTGACTTCCTTAACCTCCCCCTGACAGTCTTCCAAGTTCTGGAAATACTGTATAGTCTATAAGCAAACTTTGGTGGTGGAACAAGCATCAGTCACAGCGTCTGACTTCCTTAACCTCCCCCTGACAGTCTTCCAAGTTCTGGAAATACTGTATAGTCTATACGTACACTTTGGTGGTGGATCAATCATCAGTCACAACGTCTGACTTCCTTAACCTCCCCCTGACAGTCTTCCAAGTTCTGGAAATACTGCATAGTCTATAAGCACACTTTGGTGGTGGAACAATCATCAGTCACAACGTCTGACTTCCTTAACATCTCTGACAGTCTTCCAAGTTCTGGAAATACTGCATAGTCTATAAGCGCACTTTGGTGGTGGAACAATCATCAGTCACAACGTCTGACTTCCTTAACCTCCCCCTGACAGTCTTCCAAGTTCTGGAAATACTGTATAGTCTATAAGTACACTTTGGTGGTGCAACAATCATCAGTCACAACGTCTGACTTCCTTAACCTCCCCCTGACAGTCTTCCAAGTTCTGGAAATACTGCATAGTCTATAAGCACACTTTGGTGGTGGAACAATCATCAGTCACAACGTCTGACTTCCTTAACATCTCTGACAGTCTTCCAAGTTCTGGAAATACTGCATAGTCTATAAGCACACTTTGGTGGTGGAACAATCATCAGTCACAACGTCTGACTTCCTTAACCTCCCCCTGACAGTCTTCCAAGTTCTGAAAATACTGTATAGTCTATAAGTACACTTTGTTGGTGGAACAATCATCAGTCACAACGTCTGACTTGCTTAACTTCCCCCTGACAGTCTTCCAAGTTCTGGAAATACTGTATAGTCTATAAGTACACTTTGGTGGTGGAACAATCATCAGTCACAACGTCTGACTTCCTTAACCTCCCCCTGACAGTCTTCCAAGTTCTGGAAATACTGTATAGTCTATAAGTACACTTTGGTGGTGGAACAATCATCAGTCACAACGTCTGACTTCCTTAACCTCCCCCTGACAGTCTTCCAAGTTCTGGAAATACTGTATAGTCTATAAGTACACTTTGGTAGTGCAATAATCATCAGTCACAACGTCTGACTTGCTTAACCTCCCCCTGACAGTCTTCCAGGTTCTGAAAATACTGTACAGTCTATAAGCATACTTTGGTGGTGGAACAATCATCAGTCACAACTCTGACTTCTTAACCTCCCCCTGACAGTCTTCCAAGTTCTGCAAATACTGTATAGTCTATAAGCACACTTTGGTGGTGGAACAATCATCAGTCACAACGTCTGACTTGCTTAACCTCCCACTGACAGTCTTCCAAGTTCTGGAAATACTGTACAGTCTATAAGTACACTTTGGTGGTGGAACAATCATCAGTCACAACGTCTGACTTCCTTAACCTCCCCCTGACAGTCTTCCAAGTTCTGGAAATACTGTATAGTCTATAAGCACACTTTGGTGGTGGAACAATCATCAGTCACAACTCTGACTTCCTTAACCTCCCCCTGACAGTCTTCCAAGTTCTGGAAATACTGTATAGTCTATAAGCACACTTTGGTGGTGGAACAATCATCAGTCACAACTCTGAATTCCTTAACCTCCCCCTGACAGTCTTCCAAGTTCTGGAAATACTGTATAGTCTATAAGCACACTTTGGTGGTGGAACAATCATCAGTCACAACTCTGAATTCCTTAACCTCCCCCTGACAGTCTTCCAAGTTCTGGAAATACTGTATAGTCTATAAGCACACTTTGGTGTTGGAACAATCATCAGTCACAACCCTGACTTCCTTAACCTCCCCCTGACAGTCTTCCAAGTTCTGGAAATACTGTATAGTCTATAAGCACACTTTGGTGGTGGAACAATCATCAGTCACAACTCTGACTTCTTAACCTCCCCCTGACAGTCTTCCAAGTTCTGGAAATACTGTATAGTCTATAAGCACACTTTGGTGGTGGAACAATCATCAGTCACAACGTCTGACTTGCTTAACCTCCCACTGACAGTCTTCCAAGTTCTGGAAATACTGTACAGTCTATAAGTACACTTTGGTGGTGGAACAATCATCAGTCACAACGTCTGACTTCCTTAACCTCCCCCTGACAGTCTTCCAAGTTCTGGAAATACTGTATAGTCTATAAGCACACTTTGGTGGTGGAACAATCATCAGTCACAACTCTGACTTCCGTAACCTCCCCCTGACAGTCTTCCAAGTTCTGGAAATACTGTATAGTCTGTAAGCACAGTTTGGTGGTGGAACAATCATCAGTCACAACTCTGACTTCCTTAACCTCCCCCTGACAGTCTTCCAAGTTCTGGAAATACTGTATAGTCTATAAGCACACTTTGGTGGTGGAAAATCATCAGTCACAACTCTGACTTCTTAACCTCCCCCTGACAGTCTTCCAAGTTCTGGAAATACTGTATAGTCTATAAGTACACTTTGGTGGTGGAACAATCATCAGTCACAACGTCTGACTTCCTTAACCTCCCCCTGACAGTCTTCCAAGTTCTGGAAATACTGCATAGTCTATAAGCACACTTTGGTGGTGGAACAATCATCAGTCACAACGTCTGACTTCCTTAACATCTCTGACAGTCTTCCAAGTTCTGGAAATACTGCATAGTCTATAAGCGCACTTTGGTGGTGGAACAATCATCAGTCACAACGTCTGACTTCCTTAACCTCCCCCTGACAGTCTTCCAAGTTCTGGAAATACTGTATAGTCTATAAGTACACTTTGGTGGTGCAACAATCATCAGTCACAACGTCTGACTTCCTTAACCTCCCCCTGACAGTCTTCCAAGTTCTGGAAATACTGCATAGTCTATAAGCACACTTTGGTGGTGGAACAATCATCAGTCACAACTCTGACTTCCTTAACATCTCTGACAGTCTTCCAAGTTCTGGAAATACTGCATAGTCTATAAGCACACTTTGGTGGTGGAACAATCATCAGTCACAACGTCTGACTTGCTTAACCTCCCCCTGACAGTCTTCCAAGTTCTGGAAATACTGTACAGTCTATAAGTACACTTTGGTGGTGGAACAATCATCAGTCACAACGTCTGACTTCCTTAACCTCCCCCTGACAGTCTTCCAAGTTCTGGAAATACTGTATAGTCTATAGGCACACTTTGGTGGTGGAACAATCATCAGTCACAACTCTGACTTCCTTAACCTCCCCCTGACAGTCTTCCAAGTTCTGGAAATACTGTATAGTCTATAAGCACACTTTGGTGGTGGAACAATCATCAGTCACAACTCTGACTTCCTTAACCTCCCCCTGACAGTCTTCCAAGTTCTGGAAATACTGTATAGTCTATAAGCACACTTTGGTGGTGGAACAATCATCAGTCACAACGTCTGACTTCCTTAACTTCCCCCTGACAGTCTTCCAAGTTCTGGAAATACTGTACAGTCTATAAGTACACTTTGGTGGTGGAACAATCATCAGTCACAACATCTGACTTGCTTAACCTCCCTCTGACAGTCTTCCAAGTTCTGGAAATACTGTACAGTCTATAAGTACACTTTGGTGGTGGAACAATCATCAGTCACAACATCTGACTTGCTTAACCTCCCCCTGACAGTCTTCCAAGTTCTGGAAGTACTGTATAGTCTATAAGTACACTTTGGACGTGGAACAATCATCAGTCACAACGTCTGACTTCCTTAACCTCCCCCTGACAGTCTTCCAAGTTCTGGAAATACTGTATAGTCTATAAGTACACTTTGGTGGTGCAACAATCATCAGTCACAACGTCTGACTTCCTTAACCTCCCCCTGACAGTCTTCCAAGTTCTGGAAATACTGTATAGTCTATAAGTACACTTTGGTGGTGGAACAATCATCAGTCACAACATCTGACTTGCTTAACCTCCCTCTGACAGTCTTCCAAGTTCTGGAAATACTGTACAGTCTATAAGTACACTTTGGTGGTGGAACAATCATCAGTCACAACATCTGACTTGCTTAACCTCCCCCTGACAGTCTTCCAAGTTCTGGAAATACTGCATAGTCTATAAGCACACTTTGGTGGTGGAACAATCATCAGTCACAACGTCTGACTTCCTTAACATCTCTGACAGTCTTCCAAGTTCTGGAAAAACTGCATAGTCTATAAGCACACTTTGGTGGTGGAACAATCATCAGTCACAACGTCTGACTTCCTTAACCTCCCCCTGACAGTCTTCCAAGTTCTGGAAATACTGTATAGTCTATAAGTACACTTTGGTGGTGGAACAATCATCAGTCACAACGTCTGACTTGCTTAACTTCCCCCTGACAGTCTTCCAAGTTCTGGAAATACTGTATAGTCTATAAGTACACTTTGGTGGTGGAACAATCATCAGTCACAACGTCTGACTTCCTTAACCTCCCCCTGACAGTCTTCCAAGTTCTGGAAATACTGTACAGTCTATAAGTACACTTTGGTGGTGGAACAATCATCAGTCACAACATCTGACTTGCTTAACCTCCCTCTGACAGTCTTCCAAGTTCTGGAAATACTGTACAGTCTATAAGTACACTTTGGTGGTGGAACAATCATCAGTCACAACATCTGACTTGCTTAACCTCCCCCTGACAGTCTTCCAAGTTCTGGAAATACTGTATAGTCAAGTACACTTTGGTGGTGGAACAATCATCAGTCACAACGTCTGACTTCCTTAACCTCCCCCTGACAGTCTTCCAAGTTCTGGAAATACTGCATAGTCTATAAGCACACTTTGGTGGTGGAACAATCATCAGTCACAACTCTGACTTCCTTAACCTCCCCCTGACAGTCTTCCAAGTTCTGGAAATACTGTATAGTCTGTAAGCACACTTTGGTGGTGGAACAATCATCAGTCACAACTCTGACTTCCTTAACCTCCCCCTGACAGTCTTCCAAGTTCTGGAAATACTGTATAGTCTATAAGCACACTTTGGTGGTGGAACAATCATCAGTCACAATTCTGACTTCTTAACCTCCCCCTGACAGTCTTCCAAGTTCTGGAAATACTGTATAGTCTATAAGCACACTTTGGTGGTGGAACAATCATCAGTCACAACTCTGACTTCCTTAACCTCCCCCTGACAGTCTTCCAAGTTCTGGAAATACTGTATAGTCTATAAGCAAACTTTGGTGGTGGAACAAGCATCAGTCACAACGTCTGACTTCCTTAACCTCCCCCTGACAGTCTTCCAAGTTCTGGAAATACTGTATAGTCTATAAGTACACTTTGGTGGTGGAACAATCATCAGTCACAACGTCTGACTTCCTTAACCTCCCCCTGACAGTCTTCCAAGTTCTGGAAATACTGCATAGTCTATAAGCACACTTTGGTGGTGGAACAATCATCAGTCACAACGTCTGTCTTCCTTAACATCTCTGACAGTCTTCCAAGTTCTGGAAATACTGCATAGTCTATAAGCGCACTTTGGTGGTGGAACAATCATCAGTCACAAAGTCTGACTTCCTTAACCTCCCCCTGACAGTCTTCCAAGTTCTGGAAATACTGTATAGTCTATAAGTACACTTTGGTGGTGCAACAATCATCAGTCACAACGTCTGACTTCCTTAACCTCCCCCTGACAGTCTTCCAAGTTCTGGAAATACTGCATAGTCTATAAGCACACTTTGGTGGTGGAACAATCATCAGTCACAACGTCTGACTTCCTTAACATCTCTGACAGTCTTCCAAGTTCTGGAAATACTGCATAGTCTATAAGCACACTTTGGTGGTGGAACAATCATCAGTCACAACGTCTGACTTCCTTAACCTCCCCCTGACAGTCTTCCAAGTTCTGGAAATACTGTATAGTCTATAAGTACACTTTGGTGGTGGAACAATCATCAGTCACAACGTCTGACTTCCTTAACATCTCTGACAGTCTTCCAAGTTCTGGAAATACTGCAAAGTCTATAAGCACACTTTGGTGGTGGAACAATCATCAGTCACAACGTCTGACTTCCTTAACCTCCCCCTGACATTCTTCCAAGTTCTGGAAATACTGTATAGTCTATAAGTACACTTTGGTGGTGGAACAATCATCAGTCACAACGTCTGACTTCCTTAACCTCCCCCTGACAGTCTTCCAAGTTCTGCAAATACTGTATAGTCTATAAGTACACTTTGGTGGTGGAACAATCATCAGTCACAACTCTGACTTCCTTAACCTCCCCCTGACAGTCTTCCAAGTTCTGGAAATACTGTATAGTCTATAAGCACACTTTGGTGGTGGAACAATCATCAGTCACAACTCTGAATTCCTTAACCTCCCCCTGACAGTCTTCCAAGTTCTGGAAATACTGTATAGTCTATAAGCACACTTTGGTGGTGGAACAATCATCAGTCACAACTCTGAATTCCTTAACCTCCCCCTGACAGTCTTCCAAGTTCTGGAAATACTGTATAGTCTATAAGCACACTTTGGTGGTGGAACAATCATCAGTCACAACTCTGAATTCCTAAACCTCCCCCTGACAGTCTTCCAAGTTCTGGAAATACTGTATAGTCTATAAGCACACTTTGGTGGTGGAACAATCATCAGTCACAACTCTGACTTCCTTAAACTCCCCCTGACAGTCTTCCAAGTTCTGGAAATACTGTATAGTCTATAAGCACACTTTGGTGGTGGAACAATCATCAGTCACAACTCTGACTTCTTAACCTCCCCCTGACAGTCTTCCAAGTTCTGGAAATACTGTATAGTCTGTAAGCACAGTTTGGTGGTGGAACAATCATCAGTCACAACTCTGACTTCCTTAACCTCCCCCTGACAGTGTTCCAAGTTCTGGAAATACTGTATAGTCTATAAGCACACTTTGGTGGTGGAACAATCATCAGTCACAACTCTGACTTCTTAACCTCCCCCTGACAGTCTTCCAAGTTCTGGAAATACTGTATAGTCTATAAGCACACTTTGGTGGTGGAACAATCATCAGTCACAACTCTGACTTCCTTAACCTCCCCCTGACAGTCTTCCAAGTTCTGGAAATACTGTATAGTCTGTAAGCAAACTTTGGTGGTGGAACAAGCATCAGTCACAACGTCTGACTTCCTTAACCTCCCCCTGACAGTCTTCCAAGTTCTGGAAATACTGTATAGTCTATAAGTACACTTTGGTGGTGGATCAATCATCAGTCACAACGTCTGACTTCCTTAACCTCCCCCTGACAGTCTTCCAAGTTCTGGAAATACTGCATAGTCTATAAGCACACTTTGGTGGTGGAACAATCATCAGTCACAACGTCTGACTTCCTTAACATCTCTGACAGTCTTCCAAGTTCTGGAAATACTGCATAGTCTATAAGCGCACTTTGGTGGTGGAACAATCATCAGTCACAACGTCTGACTTCCTTAACCTCCCCCTGACAGTCTTCCAAGTTCTGGAAATACTGTATAGTCTATAAGTACACTTTGGTGGTGCAACAATCATCAGTCACAACGTCTGACTTGCTTAACCTCCCCCTGACAGTCTTCCAAGTTCTGGAAATACTGCATAGTCTATAAGCACACTTTGGTGGTGGAACAATCATCAGTCACAACGTCTGACTTCCTTAACATCTCTGACAGTCTTCCAAGTTCTGGAAATACTGCATAGTCTATAAGCACACTTTGGTGGTGGAACAATCATCAGTCACAACGTCTGACTTCCTTAACCTCCCCCTGACAGTCTTCCAAGTTCTGGAAATACTGTATAGTCTATAAGTACACTTTGGTGGTGGAACAATCATCAGTCACAACGTCTGACTTGCTTAACTTCCCCCTGACAGTCTTCCAAGTTCTGGAAATACTGTATAGTCTATAAGTACACTTTGGTGGTGGAACAATCATCAGTCACAACGTCTGACTTCCTTAACCTCCCCCTGACAGTCTTCCAAGTTCTGGAAATACTGTATAGTCTATAAGTACACTTTGGTGGTGGAACAATCATCAGTCACAACGTCTGACTTCCTTAACCTCCCCCTGACAGTCTTCCAAGTTCTGGAAATACTGTATAGTCTATAAGTACACTTTGGTAGTGCAATAATCATCAGTCACAACGTCTGACTTGCTTAACCTCCCCCTGACAGTCTTCCAAGTTCTGGAAATACTGTACAGTCTATAAGTACACTTTGGTGGTGGAACAATCATCAGTCACAACGTCTGACTTCCTTAAACTCCCCCTGACAGTCTTCCAAGTTCTGGAAATACTGTATAGTCTATAAGCACACTTTGGTGGTGGAACAATCATCAGTCACAACTCTGACTTCCTTAACCTCCCCCTGACAGTGTTCCAAGTTCTGGAAATACTGTATAGTCTATAAGCACACTTTGGTAGTGGAACAATCATCAGTCACAACTCTGACTTCCTTAACCTCCCCCTGACAGTCTTCCAAGTTCTGGAAATACTGTATAGTCTATAAGCACACTTTGGTGGTGGAACAATCATCAGTCACAACGTCTGACTTCCTTAACTTCCCCCTGACAGTCTTCCAAGTTCTGGAAATACTGTACAGTCTATAAGTACACTTTGGTGGTGGAACAATCATCAGTCACAACATCTGACTTGCTTAACCTCCCTCTGACAGTCTTCCAAGTTCTGGAAATACTGTACAGTCTATAAGTACACTTTGGTGGTGGAACAATCATCAGTCACAACATCTGACTTGCTTAACCTCCCCCTGACAGTCTTCCAAGTTCTGGAAATACTGTATAGTCTATAAGTACACTTTGGTGGTGGAACAATCATCAGTCACAACGTCTGACTTCCTTAACCTCCCCCTGACAGTCTTCCAAGTTCTGGAAATACTGTATAGTCTATAAGTACACTTTGGTGGTGCAACAATCATCAGTCACAACGTCTGACTTCCTTAACCTCCCCCTGACAGTCTTCCAAGTTCTGGAAATACTGCATAGTCTATAAGCACACTTTGGTGGTGGAACAATCATCAGTCACAACGTCTGACTTCCTTAACATCTCTGCCAGTCTTCCAAGTTCTGGAAATACTGCATAGTCTATAAGCACACTTTGGTGGTGGAACAATCATCAGTCACAACGTCTGACTTCCTTAACATCTCTGACAGTCTTCCAAGTTCTGGAAATACTGCATAGTCTATAAGCGCACTTTGGTGGTGGAACAATCATCAGTCACAACGTCTGACTTCCTTAACCTCCCCCTGACAGTCTTCCAAGTTCTGGAAATACTGTATAGTCTATAAGTACACTTTGGTGGTGCAACAATCATCAGTCACAACGTCTGACTTGCTTAACCTCCCCCTGACAGTCTTCCAAGTTCTGGAAATACTGCATAGTCTATAAGTACACTTTGGTGGTGGAACAATCATCAGTCACAACCTCTGACTTCCTTAACATCTCTGACAGTCTTCCAAGTTCTGGAAATACTGCATAGTCTATAAGCACACTTTGGTGGTGGAACAATCATCAGTCACAACGTCTGACTTCCTTAACCTCCCCCTGACAGTCTTCCAAGTTCTGGAAATACTGTATAGTCTATAAGTACACTTTGGTGGTGGAACAATCATCAGTCACAACGTCTGACTTGCTTAACTTCCCCCTGACAGTCTTCCAAGTTCTGGAAATACTGTATAGTCTATAAGTACACTTTGGTGGTGGAACAATCATCAGTCACAACGTCTGACTTCCTTAACCTCCCCCTGACAGTCTTCCAAGTTCTGGAAATACTGTATAGTCTATAAGTACACTTTGGTAGTGCAATAACCATCAGTCACAACGTCTGACTTGCTTAACCTCCCCCTGACAGTCTTCCAAGTTCTGGAAATACTGTACAGTCTATAAGTACACTTTGGTGGTGGAACAATCATCAGTCACAACGTCTGACTTCCTTAAACTCCCCCTGACAGTCTTCCAAGTTCTGGAAATACTGTATAGTCTATAAGCACACTTTGGTGGTGGAACAATCATCAGTCACAACTCTGACTTCCTTAACCTCCCCCTGACAGTCTTCCAAGTTCTGGAAATACTGTATAGTCTATAAGCACACTTTGGTAGTGGAACAATCATCAGTCACAACTCTGACTTCCTTAACCTCCCCCTGACAGTCTTCCAAGTTCTGGAAATACTGTATAGTCTATAAGCACACTTTGGTGGTGGAACAATCATCAGTCACAACGTCTGACTTCCTTAACTTCCCCCTGACAGTCTTCCAAGTTCTGGAAATACTGTACAGTCTATAAGTACACTTTGGTGGTGGAACAATCATCAGTCACAACATCTGACTTGCTTAACCTCCCTCTGACAGTCTTCCAAGTTCTGGAAATACTGTACAGTCTATAAGTACACTTTGGTGGTGGAACAATCATCAGTCACAACATCTGACTTGCTTAACCTCCCCCTGACAGTCTTCCAAGTTCTGTAAATACTGTATAGTCTATAAGTACACTTTGGTGGTGGAACAATCATCAGTCACAACGTCTGACTTCCTTAACCTCCCCCTGACAGTCTTCCAAGTTCTGGAAATACTGTATAGTCTATAAGTACACTTTGGTGGTGCAACAATCATCAGTCACAACGTCTGACTTCCTTAACCTCCCCCTGACAGTCTTCCAAGTTCTGGAAATACTGCATAGTCTATAAGCACACTTTGGTGGTGGAACAATCATCAGTCACAACGTCTGACTTCCTTAACATCTCTGCCAGTCTTCCAAGTTCTGGAAATACTGCATAGTCTATAAGCACACTTTGGTGGTGGAACAATCATCAGTCACAACGTCTGACTTCCTTAACCTCCCCCTGACAGTCTTCCAAGTTCTGGAAATACTGTATAGTCTATAAGTACACTTTGTTGGTGGAACAATCATCAGTCACAACGTCTGACTTGCTTAACTTCCCCCTGACAGTCTTCCAAGTTCTGGAAATACTGTATAGTCTATAAGTACACTTTGGTGGTGGAACAATCATCAGTCACAACGTCTGACTTCCTTAACCTCCCCCTGACAGTCTTCCAAGTTCTGGAAATACTGTATAGTCTATAAGTACACTTTGGTGGTGGAACAATCATCAGTCACAACGTCTGACTTCCTTAACCTCCCCCTGACAGTCTTCCAAGTTCTGGAAATACTGTATAGTCTATAAGTACACTTTGGTGGTGGAACAATCATCAGTCACAACGTCTGACTTCCTTAACCTCCCCCTGACAGTCTTTCAAGTTCTGGAAATACTGTATAGTCTATAAGTACACTTTGGTAGTGCAATAATCATCAGTCACAACGTCTGACTTGCTTAACCTCCCCCTGACAGTCTTCCAAGTTCTGGAAATACTGTACAGTCTATAAGTACACTTTGGTGGTGGAACAATCATCAGTCACAACGTCTGACTTCCTTAAACTCCCCCTGACAGTCTTCCAAGTTCTGGAAATACTGTATAGTCTATAAGCACACTTTGGTGGTGGAACAATCATCAGTCACAACTCTGACTTCCTTAACCTCCCCCTGACAGTCTTCCAAGTTCTGGAAATACTGTATAGTCTATAAGCACACTTTGGTAGTGGAACAATCATCAGTCACAACTCTGACTTCCTTAACCTCCCCCTGACAGTCTTCCAAGTTCTGGAAATACTGTATAGTCTATAAGCACACTTTGGTGGTGGAACAATCATCAGTCACAACGTCTGACTTCCTTAACTTCCCCCTGACAGTCTTCCAAGTTCTGGAAATACTGTACAGTCTATAAGTACACTTTGGTGGTGGAACAATCATCAGTCACAACATCTGACTTGCTTAACCTCCCTCTGACAGTCTTCCAAGTTCTGGAAATACTGTACAGTCTATAAGTACACTTTGGTGGTGGAACAATCATCAGTCACAACATCTGACTTGCTTAACCTCCCCCTGACAGTCTTCCAAGTTCTGGAAATACTGTATAGTCTATAAGTACACTTTGGTGGTGGAACAATCATCAGTCACAACGTCTGACTTCCTTAACCTCCCCCTGACAGTCTTCCAAGTTCTGGAAATACTGTATAGTCTATAAGTACACTTTGGTGGTGCAACAATCATCAGTCACAACGTCTGACTTCCTTAACCTCCCCCTGACAGTCTTCCAAGTTCTGGAAATACTGCATAGTCTATAAGCACACTTTGGTGGTGGAACAATCATCAGTCACAACGTCTGACTTCCTTAACATCTCTGCCAGTCTTCCAAGTTCTGGAAATACTGCATAGTCTATAAGCACACTTTGGTGGTGGAACAATCATCAGTCACAACGTCTGACTTCCTTAACCTCCCCCTGACAGTCTTCCAAGTTCTGGAAATACTGTATAGTCTATAAGTACACTTTGTTGGTGGAACAATCATCAGTCACAACGTCTGACTTGCTTAACTTCCCCCTGACAGTCTTCCAAGTTCTGGAAATACTGTATAGTCTATAAGTACACTTTGGTGGTGGAACAATCATCAGTCACAACGTCTGACTTCCTTAACCTCCCCCTGACAGTCTTCCAAGTTCTGGAAATACTGTATAGTCTATAAGTACACTTTGGTGGTGCAACAATCATCAGTCACAACGTCTGACTTCCTTAACCTCCCCCTGACAGTCTTCCAAGTTCTGGAAATACTGCATAGTCTATAAGCACACTTTGGTGGTGGAACAATCATCAGTCACAACGTCTGACTTCCTTAACATCTCTGACAGTCTTCCAAGTTCTGGAAATACTGCATAGTCTATAAGCACACTTTGGTGGTGGAACAATCATCAGTCACAACGTCTGACTTCCTTAACCTCCCCCTGACAGTCTTCCAAGTTCTGGAAATACTGTATAGTCTATAAGTACACTTTGGTGGTGGAACAATCATCAGTCACAACGTCTGACTTGCTTAACTTCCCCCTGACAGTCTTCCAAGTTCTGGAAATACTGTATAGTCTATAAGTACACTTTGGTGGTGGAACAATCATCAGTCACAACGTCTGACTTCCTTAACCTCCCCCTGACAGTCTTCCAAGTTCTGGAAATACTGTATAGTCTATAAGTACACTTTGGTGGTGGAACAATCATCAGTCACAACGTCTGACTTCCTTAACCTCCCCCTGATAGTCTTCCAAGTTCTGGAAATACTGTATAGTCTATAAGTACACTTTGGTAGTGCAACAATCATCAGTCACAACGTCTGACTTGCTTAACCTCCCCCTGACAGTCTTCCAAGTTCTGGAAATACTGTACAGTCTATAAGTACACTTTGGTGGTGGAACAATCATCAGTCACAACGTCTGACTTCCTTAACCTCCCCCTGACAGTCTTCCAAGTTCTGGAAATACTGTATAGTCTATAAGCACACTTTGGTGGTGGAACAATCATCAGTCACAACTCTGACTTCCTTAACCTCCCCCTGACAGTCTTCCAAGTTCTGGAAATACTATATAGTCTATAAGCACACTTTGGTGGTGGAACAATCATCAGTCACAACTCTGACTTCCTTAACCTCCCCCTGACAGTCTTCCAAGTTCTGGAAATACTGTACAGTCTATAAGTACACTTTGGTGGTGGAACAATCATCAGTCACAACATCTGACTTGCTTAACCTCCCCCTGACAGTCTTCCAAGTTCTGGAAATACTGTATAGTCTATAAGTACACTTTGGTGGTGGAACAATCATCAGTCACAACGTCTGACTTGCTTAACCTCCCCCTGACAGTCTTCCAAGTTCTGGAAATACTGTACAGTCTATAAGTACACTTTGGTGGTGGAACAATCATCAGTCACAACGTCTGACTTCCTTAACCTCCCCCTGACAGTCTTCCAAGTTCTGGAAATACTGTATAGTCTATAAGCACACTTTGGTGGTGGAACAATCATCAGTCACAACTCTGAATTCCTTAACCTCCCCCTGACAGTCTTCCAAGTTCTGGAAATACTGTATAGTCTATAAGCACACTTTGGTGGTGGAACAATCATCAGTCACAACTCTGACTTCCTTAACCTCCCCCTGACAGTCTTCCAAGTTCTGGAAATACTGTATAGTCTATAAGCACACTTTGGTGGTGGAACAATCATCTGTCACAACGTCTGACTTCCTTAATCTTCCCCTGACAGTCTTCCAAGTTCTGGAAAATCTGTATAGTCTATAAGTACACTTTGGTGGTGGAACAATCATCAGTCACAACGTCTGACTTCCTTAACCTCCCCTTGACAGTCTTCCAAGTTCTGGAAATACTGTATACTCTATAAGTACACTTTGGGGTGGAACAATCATCAGTCACAACATCTGACTTCCTTAACCTCCCCCTGACAGTCTTCCAAGTTCTGGAAATACTGTATAGTCTATAAGCACACTTTGGTGGTGGAACAATCATCAGTCACAACGTCTGACTTCCTTAACCTCCCCCTGACAGTCTTCCAAGTTCTGGAAATACTGTATACTCTATAAGTACACTTTGGTGGTGGAACAATCATCAGTCACAACGTCTGACTTCCTTAATCTTCCCCTGACAGTCTTCCAAGTTCTGGAAATACTGTATAGTCTATAAGTACACTTTGGTGGTGGAACAATCATCAGTCACAACGTCTGACTTCCTTAATCTTCCCCTGACAGTCTTCCAAGTTCTGGAAATACTGTATACTCTATAAGTACACTTTGGGGTGGAACAATCATCAGTCAGAATGGCGGGGTTGTGTTTTAGATAATTACGTAGCTGATATTTGTACTTTTGTACCTTCTCTTTGGTCCTATAGTTATTTAATAACATAAATGCTACGCAAGGTTATTCAAAAAGGAGCAGAGTTTACACAGAGGAAACTCAACATTGCAGTATTACTCAAGGACAGCATCTTCTACAAATATCTTGTATGAATTGTACATCTGTTTATAACACTGCAGGTATTTGTTGAACATGCAATTGAAACAATGAATTCACTGTTTGCATACTGCAGTTCACAAAACAACCTCCTGTGACATTGACATTGTCTCATAAACAAATGGCTGTAGGCACTGAATGGACCTAATAGTGGGGGCTTAAAACTTTGACTTTTCCTCTATGCAGTGTAATATTGTATGTGCTATTATCTATTGTCGTTCATTAGAAATTAATATTTAAAATTTGTTCCTTCTTTCTGAAAAATTGAATTGAATTTGCTTATGGATGCTCTTTAACTGTTATGGTCCTTAGTGTTCCGTTCTATATTGGGGGTGAAAGACCGGTAATTTTGCTCAGAGACCTCTTTATCAGGTTTGAGGTTCTTTTACGTGCCGTAAATCTATGACACAGGACCACCGGCCTTACTTCTCTTCTGAAGGAAATGATGCCAAGGATTTTACACCCAAAAACTATCCACTGCTCTCCGCCAGGTTTGAACTTGCAACCTCGGGAACTAGTTGCTAGCATGGTTACCATGGATGAGCCGTTCTTTTTGAATATCCCTGTATACAATGAAAACAGTGATGAAGCTGGTGAATATGAAAATTCTCCATTACCACGACAGCAAGTTAACCTCTTTGTGATCATGAGAAAAATAATCTTTCAAGTTGTTAATTATAAAATATCAATTCACGGATTTCTAATGCTAGCTGGAGATAATTTTCTCTGTTTATAAAATTGTGGCATGAGAGTAAATAATGGGTCAAGCACAAAAAAAACCGATTTGGAGATAATCAACAAAATGTTCACAGCACTTGTACAAAAGAAATATAAAAGTTGGGGAAAGTTACACAAACACTATACAGGTTTCTAGCCATGTATGCGTTTTTAGTTTAGGTAAGTAGATTTAGGAATAAAATGATACAAAAGTTGAAAAAATGTAACGTTCTGTATCCAATAACTTTAACATTAATACTATGTAAGCGCCATTTCACAAGATTCTCATAAAAACACTTATTCTCCTGTTTCAGATATGGAATAATTTTAGATAAATCCCTTCTCTTCACAGTGTACTGGTTCCAGCTGCACCTGTTGAAGTTGTAAATGTCCTCAAACTCTTTAGTTTCATTCAGAGTTGACTAACATTGCTTAAAGTACCCCCAGCCGTGTCAGTCAAGATAGCAGCTGACAAAGTCATAAGAATCTCTTCCTTGCGCAACACTCACTATGAATGTCTTCAGTGATGAGATCAACTTCATACACAGTTAGTTAACCTCTTTTGTTTCTCAATGTGAGCAAAATCACAAGACATAAAAGAGTGCCGTTTCACCAGAAGCTTGTGTTATATTTCTGTAAAGTAATCTTCTGCTGTTAGGTACATCCACAGAAACACCATCTTATTTCTTTCTCTACTACGTATAGTAAGTAGGGGAAGTATTGCATTCCACTCAAAAATTCAATACTGAGGTTTCACTGGAAATACAGGTTTTGAGGTGTCCTGAATCCAAAAAAAAGTATTTTTGGAAGCACGCACGCACGCGCGCGTGCGTGTGTGTGTGCGTGCGTGCATGCGTGGGTGTGTCTGTGAACAGCATAACTCAGAAACGAACAGTCGGATAAACACCAAACTTGGTATTTAGGTTCAGTATCTTCCAGAGATGTAACACAAAGGTTTTCAAGAAAATTCCCCCACCCCAAATTACCCTTTACATGGAACATTTTTCAAAAATTTTAATTTTCTCAAAAATGTCTAACGATTTTGAATAAAATACCATAAGTTTATCACATTTTTATGGCAAATGAATTGTATATCTTGAATTTTCTGGGAATGTCTCCAAAAGTATTCTTCATTGTGAACGACTTTTGCATAACTGGTAAACCATAAGAGATAGACAAAATTTTACTGCACAAAAAATGTAGATCGCGTTAAAATACACAATTTATGTCATATACATTTTTTTGTTGAGTGAACCATTTTCGTGATATTGCTTGTTATTCCCTTAAATTTTCCAATACTTATACTTTTTCTCAAATGGGAATTCGTTATTCATTTTTTATGTCCTGGTAATGCAAAGAGTATTAATCTGTGGGAAAGAGAATGGTGCTGCACATAGCAACCAGCTATTAGGAGATATGTCGTTGCTTAAGGCTACTGTATTTCTATATTGCCCTTGCAAATACAAAACAAGGGAAACATAGTAGGCCTTAAGTGACAGTCAAATATTTTTAGAAACTGGTCGCTATGTGTAAAATGTAATTCTCTTTGCATGTCAAGAACATAAAAAAATATTCTGTGGGAGTAAGAGAAATGAGAACATAATAACAGTGAAAATGATATTTGTAATACAAGCAAGGATACCAAAAACCAAAACACAGAGCAAGATATGATTATATACGAATGGAAGTAATGATGTGTGTGGATAAAGCAAGGTGTAATTATAAGCGAGCGGAAGTGCACTTGGATAAGGCTAAAATTGAGGTACAAGTGTTTCCAGCAAAGCAGTAATCTAGAAGAAAAAAAAATCTGATGTGATACATTCACATTACTTTCCCTACCCTCTATTGTTTATTAGTGGGTATACAAAGTATTTTTACTTAAGATTATTACTTTCTCTAATACGTATAGTAAGTAGAAATATTGCACTTCACTTAAAAATTTGATATTCAGATTTCACCGGAAATACACGTTTTGAAGCCCCATAATGCAAAAAAAGCATTTTTAAAAACAGGCCCGTGTGTGTGTCTGTGAACAGCGTAACTCAAAAACGAAAAGTCGGATAAATACCAAAGTTGGTATTTAGGTTCAGTATCTTTAAAAGATGTAACATGAAGATTTTCAAGAAAATCCCCCCATTCCAGACTACCCTTTACATGGAACATTTTTCTAAGTTTTTTTTTTTCTCTCAGAAATGGCACTAACAATTTTGATCAAAATATCATATTTTAAGACACTTTCATGGCAAATGAAAGGCATATCTAGAATTTTCTGGGAATGCCCCAAAAGTCATCTTCATTCTGAATGAATTTAGCATAACTGGTAAACCTTCAGAGATAGACAAAATTTTACCACAAAACACACAATTTATGTCATATACATTTTTTTGTGTGCAGTGAACCATTTCAGACATATTCCTTGTTATTTGTTTGAATCTTTCAATACTTAATACTTTTTCTCAAATGGGAATTCGTTATTCGTTTTTTTATGTCCTGGTAATGCAAAGAGAATGGAATGCTCCACATAGCAACCAGCTCTTAAAACATTGACTGTCGCTTAAAGCCTACCATATTCCCCTTGCACCTACAAGAAAATTAGCAATAAGATTGACATGAAGCATATGGAGAATAAGCGTTTGTACAAGAGTAGAGAAAGTCATTACGAGTAAGTTTGAATGTAGGGAGCAATTTCAACCTCTACCACATAAGACCAGAGAAATATGTGACCTGCTGTATATAGTACACTTCACTGTGCCTTAGGTTGCAGCTTATTCTCCTTACTATTGGGATCACACCTCAATTTGCTTTAACAACATTACATGTTCAAAACGTGACAAACAATGAAATTTTAGGTTGGGCAATTTTTCATTAAAGACTTTAACGTAGAAGCGGTATGTGATTTTATTGCATTGATGTTGCTTTTGAAAATCCTTGAATAAATGAAAAACATTCTAGTCTGCACTTAACTATTCTTTGTCAGCTGATTTTACCCTCAAATAGTGGCTTTCTCGCCTTTGTATTTCACCTCCCTTCCTCCTTTTTTGACACAACTTTCCTTTCCATTTTGCAGTACTATATTTCATTTACCTACAACAATTACTTAAGCAATAATATGTTATTGCAAGTAAACCATAGAGCTAGTCAGTTATTCACTCTAATGGGAACCAGTGTTTTGGCGCATGATTCATTATTTGAACACTGACATTGGTGTTTGACATGATCCATCTTCTGTTCTGGCGCTTGGATCAGAATATAGCATTTACAGTAGCAGTTCAACAACAGCTCAAATTTTGACCCATTGGCTACTCGTACACAATGTCAACAAACATGACTACAAATGAAATACACCACAACTTTCTTATATAAGAAAAATGAAACTCAGTTTTATTTATGGACGAGCTTTAACTACTATGGATCTTAGCGTCCCATTCTATAATAGACGTCAAAGAACAGGAATTTTGTTCAGAGGCCTCTTTACGAGCCTTTAAGTTCTTTTATGTGTGATAAATCTAGAACAGGGATCACTGGCTTTACTTCCCTTCCAAAGCAAACCATGCT